>JAVGWX010000002.1:51521104-52201104 GCA_036924085.1 Ariolimax columbianus | reverse complement strand
GAAACAGGTTGTGTCAGTAATCATACCAACGAGCTGGGGATCTACAGTGTAAACCCCATGTGGTAGGCCTACTGAGCAGCCTCGTATTGCACTATAGCCAGAATGACCATGGTCCACTTTCTAAAATACACTTCGGGATGTGAGAAGAACCACTGAAACCCGCTATCAAAGAAGGTCGTCAGGAGATAACTAAACTCCAACTCGGGAAGAGTAGCTTCGGACAGAAGAACAACAGAACAATAACAGCTGCAAAAATAACAGTAGAAACAGCATCAACGAACAATAGCAAATAACAATAGAACAAAACAACAGCAAGTAACAATAAAACATTAGCAAAAGAACAGCACTCAAATTCAAGAACCAAAAACAAACGTCATAAAAAGAAGCCAAAAAAAAACCCCAAAATAAAACAGCACCCAAAAACAAGAGCCAAAAACAACAGCCCCCAAAAAACAGCACCCAAAAACAAGAGCCAAAAACAGAACCCAAAAACAACAGCCCCAAAAAAAACAACACCCAAAAACAAGAGCCAAAAACAACAATCCAAAGCAACAACAGTTGCGTTCAATGTAATGTTAGAATACAGTTTCTCGTACCCTCACGTCAATATAATCATGCAGTGATATTGAAGTACAAACATGTTTTCATTGCGTCTAAGTCATACCACGGTAGACACGAATAACAAACTCATCATGCAACATTATTGCTATGAAACCTTTGCTGCAAATACTCTGTACAGGCTTTCTGTAAATGGGTCATTTCTAGTGGTGGCCCTCTGTTTCATTTGGAGCGAAAAGGCGAATCAGCTTTTCAACTATTTGTGAGAGAGAAAGTTTCTGTGGATACTGTATCAACGTAACGTCACTTCTTGTGTTATGTGGGTGTTGGTGGAAGGATACTTTACTTACATTATGTGGGTGTGTGTGGAAGGATACTTTACTTACATTATGTGGGGGTAGGTGGAAGGATACTTTACTTACATTATGTGGGGGTAGGTGGAAGGATACTTTACTTACATTATGTGGGGGTAGGTGGAAGGATACTTTACTTACATTATGTGGGGGTAGGTGGAAGGATACTTTACTTACATTATGTGGGGGTAGGTGGAAGGATACTTTACTTACATTATGTGGGGGTAGGTGGAAGGATACTTTACTTACATTATGTGGGGGTAGGTGGAAGGATACTTTACTTACATTATGTGGGGGTAGGTGGAAGGATACTTTACTTACATTATGTGGGGGTAGGTGGAAAGATACTTTACTTACATTATGTGGGGGTAGGTGGAAGAATACTTTACTTACATTATGTGGGGGTAGGTGGAAGGATACTTTACTTACATTATGTGGGGGTAGGTGGAAGAATACTTTACTTACATTATGTGGGGGTAGGTGGAAGAATACTTTACTTACATTATGTGGGGGTAGGTGGAAGGATACTTTACTTACATTATGTGGGGGTAGGTGGAAGGATACTTTACTTACATTATGTGGGGGTAGGTGGAAGGATACTTTACTTACATTATGTGGGGGTAGGTGGAAAGATACTTTACTTACATTATGTGGGGGTAGGTGGAAGAATACTTTACTTACATTATGTGGGGGTAGGTGGAAGGATACTTTACTTACATTATGTGGGGGTAGGTGGAAGGATACTTTACTTACATTATGTGGGGGTAGGTGGAAGGATACTTTACTTACATTATGTGGGGGTAGGTGGAAGAATACTTTACTTACATTATGTGGGGGTAGGTGGAAGGATACTTTACTTACATTATGTGGGGGTAGGTGGAAAGATACTTTACTTACATTATGTGGGGGTAGGTGGAAGAATACTTTACTTACATTATGTGGGGGTAGGTGGAAGGATACTTTACTTACATTATGTGGGGGTAGGTGGAAAGATACTTTACTTACATTATGTGGGGGTAGGTGGAAGAATACTTTACTTACATTATGTTGGGGTAGGTGGAAAGATACTTTACTTACATTATGTGGGGGTAGGTGGAAGAATACTTTACTTACATTATGTTGGGGTAGGTGGAAAGATACTTTACTTACATTATGTGGGGGTAGGTGGAAGAATACTTTACTTACATTATGTTGGGGTAGGTGGAAAGATACTTTACTTACATTATGTGGGGGTAGGTGGAAGAATACTTTACTTACATTATGTGGGGGGTAGGTGGAAGAATACATTACTTACATTATGTGGGGGGAAGGATACTTTACTTACATTATGTGGGGGGAAGGATACTTTACTTACATTATGTGGGGGTAGGTGGAAATATACTTTACTTACATTATGTGTGGGGGTAGGTGGAAGGATACTTTACTTACATTATGTTGGGGTAGGTGGAAATATACTTTACTTAGATTATGTGGGGGTAGGTGGAAGGATACTTTACTTACATTATGTTGGGGTAGGTGGAAATATACTTTACTTAGATTATGTGGGGGTAGGTGGAAGGATACTTTACTTACATTATGTGTGGGGGTGGGGTGATGGGGGGGGGGGGGGGTAGAACGATACTTTACTTACATTATGTGGGGGGAAGGATACTTTACTTACATTAAGTGGGGGTAGGTGGAAGGATACTTTACTTACATTATGTGGGGGTAGGTGGAAGGATACTTTACTTACATTATGTGGGTGTGGGTGGAAGGATACTTTACTTACATTATGTGGGGGTAGGTGGAAATATACTTTACTTACATTAAGTGGGGGTAGGTGGAAGGATACTTTACTTACATTATGTAGGGATAGGTGGAAGGATACTTTACTTACATTATGTTGTTGTGGGTGGAAGGATACTTTACTTACATTATCTAGGGTAGGTGGAAGATTACTTAACTAACATTATGTAGGGGCAGGTGGAAGGATACTTTACTTACATTCAGATAGAGTGAAGTATGGACAGATATACAAATGTACAGAATAATCAATTCTTTAACCACCAACAGCAACTGGCAAGGACCAATCACCAAGTGAGAACATTGCCAACCTATGATGTCAACCAGGCGGACTTGCAAGGGCTGATACCTACAGTACCGTCCCCTGAGAACGTGAACTGCCACGTCGAGGTCCGATTGGTAAGCAAGCTTGTTGACAGGCCCTAATGATCGACTACTGTCGCGCTGTTGCTCTCTTTCTTGATGTCCTTGTTCTACTCTTGTTATGGAGCTATGACCACTTTTACAATTGACTACTTACAATGCCCCTCTTGCAGTTGTGGTTTCTACAACAATTTGTTTGACATTTTGAGGTTCCTTGTCCCATGCACATCCCTCTTTAGTGGTCTTTTACAGCATGTCAGGCTGCAGTAGTGCCATTCTTTTTTCTTTATGATCAATACATGTGGATGACACTGTCTGTAACATGTACACTGCATATTTTCTATTCAATTCCATACCAAAATAAAACTGGAAATATCCTTATATACCGAGTTTTACTAAAGTACGAACATGTGTTGAAATGAAGAGAGAGGCAGAGGATAGGGTCTAATGGGAAAATATGCTCAGACAACCTTACAGCCAGTTTTAGGACTGATCAACCAGATGATATGGTCCAATGGAGAGACATGATTAGGAAACCTTACAGCCAGTCTTATAACCAATATTTCGACTATCAACCACAGGGCAGGGTAAAATGTAGAGACATGTTCAGACAACCTTACAACCAGTCTTAGGACTGATCAACCAGATGATATGGTCCCAATGGAGAGACATGCTCAGGCAATCTTACAACCAGGTTGCGATGATTAGAGCCATATTATTAACTAAGCACGCATTTAAACACATTTTCATTCAAATTTAAGATGATCGAAAAAGGGAGATAATCAATGTCAGTAGACACCGGTCTCTGTTGCAATGATCCAATCCCTGCCGGGCGGTCACATTGACACGTTCGGTAAGCACTCACATTGACACGTTCGGTAAGCACTCACATTGACACGTTCGGTAAGCACTGTGATTAGAGTAGAGCTACCAAAAAAGATGGAAAAGACATGAAATAGGATGTTATAATCAGTGTGTGATTATGCGAGATTCACTACGAATATCATGTGTTCTTTAATAATAATAGAACAGAAACATTGCACATGAAATCGGTGTTGCTCAATAGGATTATGTTAGGTGTTGGCAAATTGTATTATATCAAAGACAATGCCACAGAAACCACATATGTGAGGGATAGTCAAAAAGTTTTGCATTTTAATATGAAGGATTCAAAAAGTAGAATACAAATTTGAGGCGTTGCTTGCTATACAGGAATAGATGACATCTGAGGAGTTGACATCGTACGCAAGGGAGATTTTGACCTCGACAGCAAAAGAAATGATTCCAAAGATATTGCACAAGACACAGAGCTATATAACAGAGGAAACACAGAAACTCGTTGCAGAAAGGCAACAATTAAAACAAATGGGAAGTAAGGGGACCAACACAGCATATAAAAACTGCGCAAGAAAAGTTAGAAGAGAAATAAGAAAAGATAAAAGAAGATACATAGTAGAAACATGTAAGGGTTTAGAAAACCTACAACAACAAGGCAAAGAAAGAGATGCATTTAAAGCAATAAGAACACTGACAAGGGAATTCCGCCCGGTTCCACCTGTCATAAATGACGAAGAGGATAACACATTAACATAAACCAAAGACATACTGAATAGATGGGGAGAGTACTGCAGAACCATGTATGGAGACAGCACAAAGCGCTCAGTTACAATCCTACCAAAGGATGAGAAAGAACCTGAACCAACATTGGAAGAAGTACGCTCTGCAATTAAAAGCCTGAAAAATGGAAAGTCCCCAGGATGCGATGATATCCCAGCAGAGCTAATACAAGCAGGAGGAGAGGCATGTGCTCGAGTCTATCACAAGCTGTGTAAACAGATATGGCACAGTGCAGAGTGGCCAGAAGCATGGAAGAAATCAATTTATATTCCCCTCCCCCCAAAAAAGGCAACCTGAAGCTGTGCACGAACTACCGAACTATCGCACTGATCAGCCATGCTAGCAAGATACTCTTGCGAATCCTATTAAGAAGGATAGAGAAAAGGTTTGAATCTGAAATTCACGTAGTCCAAGCAGGTTTTAGGAAAGACAGAGGGACCCGGGACCACATATTCAATTTAAGGAATATCTATGAAAAATGTAGAGAGTTTAATGTAGACCTGCACACATGTTTCATTAATTACACTAAGGCCTTCGACACGGTAAAATATCAAAATTTGTGGAGAATCATGAAGGAAATGGGGTTTCCTTTGCATATAGTCCATCTCATTGAAACATTATACCAAGATCAACAAGCCGCTGTCCGAGTATCTGGGCAAACATCAGATTGGTTTGCAGTACAAAAGGGAGTCCGTCAGGGATGTATCCTCTCACCTTATCTGTACAACATTTATGCGGCATGTATAATGAGAAATGTACGAGAAGATGAGAACATTTTAAGTTTCGACCCATTTACGATTGGGGAGTACGAGATTCCAGAGTTACGATACGAAGATGACACAGTGATACTATAAAGAAGTGTGGAAGGGCTAGAGCAGCTACTTTCAGCCGTTAATGGACATAGTAAAGATCAAAATCTGTTCATAAACATAAACAAAACAAAGATAATGACCACCGATAAAACACAATGTCAGCATAAATTTACAGTGGGTGGTGAGGCAATAGATCAGGTTACACATTTTGAATATCTGGGCTCCAGAATCGACAAAAATGGTGACTGCTCGAAAGAAATCAGAAGAAGACTAGCTATGGCAATGCAGAGACTGAACAGCCTGAAGAAATTATGGCAGGGCACCAACAAAACGATAAAAGTAAAAGTCTTGAGAGCCTGTGTTTTTCATGTGGCAGCTCATGGCTGTGAAGCATGGACGATTATCAAAACTTCTAGACAAAGAATCGAATCCTTCGAGTCAAAATGTTACAGAAAGATCCTCAGAATACCATGGACAGAGAAAATAACAAATGTAGACATTCGGCAAGAGTTGAGCATAGAGGAGAACTGGTTTATCAATTCCATTTTGGCTAGAAAATGCAAATACTTTGGTCACATCAATAGACACAACGGTCTTGAGAGGACGGTGATGAAGGTATGGTGCCAGGCAAAAGAGGAAGGGGTAGACCAAAAAGACGATGGCACCAAGATATCCAGGAGTGCCTGAGTATGACAGTGGCGGAAGCTGGAGTTTTGGCAAGGGAACGAGTTTCTTTCAGACAGACTGTGATGGGAGCGACGTTCTACAAAGGACATGCTACATGAGAGAGGATTCAAGGCACTTACCTGGAAATTGGTGTGAGCTATAGTCCTGCTCAATGTATTCACAACGCAAGGAGATAAACTTGTGCCATATATTTTTCCCCTTCCCGGTGCCCTGACTGTAAAACTCTTTCGTCTGGGCTCGGAACTACGTCTCCTATTCAGTAATAAAGCACTGGACGTAAAAAAAAAAAAAACGACGTCCACGAAGCTGATTCTTCATATTTGGGAACAGGACGAAGTCAATTTGTGCCAAGTCTGATGAGTATGGTGGACGGAGCACGATTTCATACCAACATGTTTTTCTTATATCCATGACTTGATTACCGAACTGAAGGCGTGGTTCCGGCTTAGACGGAGGAGTTCCACAATCGGGGTTTCAGAAGGTGAAGAATAGATGGGAGAAGTATATCGCCTTGCAGGGTGAATACACAGAGGACTAAAGTTCACAGCCATTTTCAGGTAACTGCCATGTCTCCTTCATACTAAAATGTAAACCTTTTCGATCATCCCTCATAATGAACCACGTGCAACACGCTTTGCAAATGATTAATGATAGATAACAACGAGCTAGTACACATTATCGTGTTATTTTCTCCTTCCTCATCAGCACTATTTTATTTCTGTTTCACATTTGGGGGCATGCATTTTACCGGAGCTTCAGAGGCAGCAGATAAAAGATGTACTGACTAATATAAGAGAGAGGTCAGGTGCTCCCTCACCTCTGAAGAAACGAGTGAAAGCACGAAAGTGTGGGCGTTCAAAACCAGAAAGTTTCTTCGAGTGATGCTTAGTATCAAGGGATGTGTGATCAAGCGCATAGTTTCACCTGAGCCGGTCAGCTTGGTAAACTTGGATGTCCCGTGTGGACTTTGTGCATTTAAAAGAACCCTTTGAAATTGCAGGATGTTAACCGCTGTCTTGGCATAAAAACATATATGCTCTGTGACTACTGTAGGCAGTAGAGACTAGTAGTCGCATGCACATGCTCAGTAGATTAAAAAAATGGCGTCTGTGAGCACAGAGTGGACAATAAAGGTATAGCTTGCTGTTGTGTGATTTTATTCTGTGGGGGTGGGGTGGGGGTGGGGTGAAAGACTTTCTGTAAAGAATATTCAACAGGAAATAATACTTCCTGCTTACGGTAAGAAGTGTAGGTCGCGTAAAACAACGCATAGCTGAGTCGATAAATTTTCTCAAGGACGCCCAAACATTGCTGGTGAAACTCGACCTGGTTGTCCTGTTTAGATTGTAGCAGAGGCATCTGTGTGGAGGGTGTGGGAGATGATTCGAGCTGACAGGTGAGTAACTTTAGACAGTGTGTCAACTGCAATAGGGTGTTCGCATGGTTTAGCATACATCATATGCAGGACCCCACCTTGGCGAGAGACGTTGTTTTGGTGCACTGATAAAGTGATGGGATAAGTGAATCAATTTTGGTGGAAATTATGTTGAGAAATAATAGAAAAGGTAAATGCAATAAAAAAAATGGTTTTATAAGTGAATTTTTCTCATTTATTTGTTTAAATTTTTTAAATAGCTATTTGTTACATATTTACTGACTTGCCCTTGTAGAAGGCTATTCAAAACTCAGAAGATCTTTGCTCTGTAACAATGGTTGGATGTGTAATACCCATGTATTTTAGAGCCTTTTGAGCTAGATGATATTTGGTTTTATTTATAAAACACTCACGTGCATCGTCTCACTAAGGGCACAACGGCTAACGTCAGGGGCATGATAAAACATACTGATCAAGACCCCCCCCCCCATAGCTCATGCCCCTGTCGTGGACCTGGGGGCACGCCTTCTTACAGCAGTCTAACGAGGTCTGGATCAACACTGTAATATTCCTAGTGGTGACCTTATTGAGAAGATGTGCATTACACTGCGCCTAAATAGGCCCAGGACAGCCTCCATCGGTGCGCCCTGGGATTTTAAAAGTGCTACCGCAATCAAGGGCGGATCACATTTTAAGCTAATGAAGCTTAAGCTTCAAGGCACCTAATGCCACTGAACCCCAGAAGCGAATGTAGTCCACATTGCTTAACAATTGTTGGGGCCCTGTAGGGGCCAACATAACAGTTAAATTTATTCACTCCGTAATATTTTGGCCACATTTATTTTTTTCAATATGAAAGAGTCGGTACGTGTATACATTGAGGGAAACTTGATATTGAGAAAAGTGTACATGAATGTAGAGGTGTGTTCAAAAAGTATCCGACCTTTTGACCCAAAAAAAATATAATTACTCACTTAGAGGGTTTGAAACCCTAATCCCCTTCAAAGTACTCTCCTTGAAACTCTACATACCTCTCCCAGCTGGCCCGCCATTTCAGGAAGCCTTCTTTTGAAATGGAGTGCAGCTGAATCATCGCATTGAGCATAATGTCCTCTCGTGACTCAAATCGGGTCCCTTTCAGCGGAATGTTCAGCTTGGAGATCAGCCCAACATCGCATAGAGCCATGGGAGAACAGGGAGCCTATGAAATCAGAAAATGTATTTGGCCAAGGAAGTCTTAATCGGATGAGAAGGATAGGCGTGTGCGTTGTCATGGTGGAGTTGTCAAGTTCCCATTGTCTACAGACCCGGTTGTTTGCGTCGAACAGCATCACAAAGATGACCCATGTTTTGACCTTGTGGTGCGTACTAGTGATGCGCAACCCCAAGAAAGTAGAAGAAAACGACTCATCATCAGTGGTCACAGTGGTCACATTGGTCACAGAGGTCACAGTGGTCACAGTGGTCACAGTGGTCACAGAGGTCACAGTGGTCAGGAAATCGGGGTCTAGCATGTCCTGCGAGACTTTCAGACGGAGTTGCTTTTGTTCAATAGTTAGTAGCTTCGGTACGAATGATGGGGACACTCTCCGAATTATTCCCCTCCTCACCCGCTTGTTCTCGGATGGTGACACGTCGGTCCTGTAAGGCCAAGGTCAGTACTTGGTCTATGCTGTCATCACTGTGCCTTGTTGGTGGCCTATCGAAACGTGATCGGCCTTCCACCGGTATGCAGTCATCTTTAATGCGATTGTACCACTCCTTAATTTGTGTGATGCTCATGGTATCGCCACCGAAAGCCTATTGAATCTTCCGAATGGTTTCTACTTGGGCATTGCCTAGCTTTTGGCAAAATTTGATGCATCATCGTTGTTCAGTTCTTTCCGTCATTTCGTGGTGAATGAAAACCCGACGGGTGCTCACTACACTCAACACTGAAAGGCTGACTGCCAGCTACTGGCCCAATCTGTGGACGAGAAAAAAATTCACACATGAGCATAGTTGTTGTCCATTACAAGTGATGAAGACCACTCTCTTTGTTCAGCCGTGTGGACAGTCGTATCACTTGCTGTGTCCGCTGAAATGGGTGACTTGCGCGGTGATTTGGATTAAAGTGAGGAAGAAACTGCGCCTTTTGTCAACCTCACTCACAGAGCCTAAGCTACCTTTTGCCAGTGGCAAGACATTCATCGATACGACTGGAGATAGCATAGCATGCAGATTTTGCCTCAGGATTACCACCGAAGCCTTTCCGTAAACAGGTAACCCGCAGGGTAGAAAGGTGGGAAGGCATTTAACGCAGTTTGTCGTGAGTGACTCTGGCATCTCTCCCCATCTGTATTCAGCTCATCATAGTAGCCTCTAAAATTCCCACACACCATATTCGTGAAGGTGAACCGGCAGAACTAACCCGTGAAATACGACACAGGTATAAGCGTAGCGCCATTCAGCCGGCGTCCAGACCAGGATAAACGGATGGAAGAAATCACAAAAAAAGAACGAAATAACAAGTCCAGACGGAAAACAACACCACGTTTCCGTGAACACAAGTGTAAGTCGTCGACTAGTGTGAATTCCAGACAAATCCGTGGTCTGGCGGCATCCATAATGATCCAAAACAGTAGAGAAATGTAGACTCGCAGCCAGTTACGGCGCCATCTTTGCCACTCATGAGCATGTGAATCCCCTATATATCCCTGCCGAAGGACAACACCCCTGCTTCATTTGTTTCCACAGAAAAAGCTAAAGTCTGATACTTTTTGAACACGTCTTGTACAACATATTTCAAACCAATATATCAGCTATGTGGGATTGTAAGATATTTTGTGAGCCAATATATGGGCTTTTTAGAGTAAATCAGTTAAGCTTCATGGTCCAAAAATGTAGGTCACCAACTGACAACAGCCCCATAACAGGGAAAAGTGGTCAGGAATTAAGAACTCAGATAACAGTCTCAAAATCAAACATTGGCTTACTCACTTTTACCAAATTATGTAGAAATAATAAGTTTGTGTTAATAATTAACTTTATCTTTCTACGTGGATCAGTTGCAGACGGTTGGCGGACAATGCATACGGTTTGGCCGAAGTCACATGTGGAGCTGTCAATCAGGCGTGCACGTTCAAATGAGTCCAGAATGTGAGAGGCGGAACCGGAGACGGGAGAGAACTCAGTCACGCCCTACTAACCGGAGACCTTGACACGCTGACCTCAGATTTGAGTTCAGAAAATTGCTGAGAATCGGAATTTGATCCTACCCATTTAAAAATAAGGCAAAATAATAATATTTATTATTATTATTATTATTCCTCCTCTCTTCCGTAACCGATGAGGTCGTTGAGGCACCAATCTCACTGTATTATAAAATGCCAGTGTTTTTGTTTGTTTCCAGATTTTTCCCCATTGGGATTGGCATTTAGAACGTGAAACTAGAAATGTATTCTCAAGGTTATAGATGTATATTTAGCAAAGAATAACGTGGCGTGTATTAAAAATGAATTATTTGCTATACAAAACAAACATGTGTTCAGAGCGTTTTAAAAAACAAACTGAGTTGATGTATTCTTATGTTTTTTTATATTGTTATTATTGCCGTGAGCACAGTAGAAGAGCTGTAGAGAGCCCCCCTGCTTATGACATAGATACCGGATTCGATTCTCGTAATCGACACGTTCTAACTGAACATCTGGCTTACTGAAAGGGAAACGGATGAGAATTGGTCATCCCAGTAATTTCACCTCAAAAACAAACAGTGGCCTGGTGAAATGAAGTCTCTAACACGCAATCTACGACAGCAGTATCTTCTTTTGGACTACCTGATTACTTGTTGATGTGTAATTTATCATAAACTCAATCACTGACAATCGTCAATCAAACAAAATTGTCACTGGGAACCACAGAAATGGGGGTTGTATGATAAAATATGAAGTCCATATACAGCCGAGAAGACTAATGCGCATGTGCTGAAGGTGATGCGCGCGCAAAGACAACTTACTGCGTACACCAGAGCGAATCGATCTTTTATTGACGTGTCAGTGGGGCGTGTTGCCTAGTCGACAGCGAGCTGGCTTGCTAGGACTTGGATTAAACCGCGCCAGGGTTGTTAACGACGAACTGACAGAATAAAATACGTGCATGGTTCATTCCTGGTACGACAGCTCCTCCAGTCGACCCAGCTCTAAATGGGTACCCGATGTATGAGCAAAGAAGGGAACTGGTCACCCCACCTCACATAGGCTGCGGCGTAGTCTATGACGGGTTATCTTCACCCCCGACGGCAACTGTTGTCATGGGACTCACCGTTACCTTTATGGGAAAAGCGTGGTCAAATAACACTGTGACAACGGATAAAAATGGTAACGGATGGTAAAAGTAATAAAAAACACCAAGAGTAAAAAAAAACATGCCTAGTGATTGAACAGACAACCTGCCACACTAAGTATGATCGAACAACACTATCCAAGCCAATCGTGGATACATGTCTTCACAGATGAATCAACAACACATGTTGTCAAGAACGAGGGAACTGGTATCTTTGTTTGATATCCTGAAACGGCGTGAGCTAGTGGTTAAGTGACACGATTACAAGCCGAAGGTGCTGGGTTCGCCTCTCAATCACAGCACCGGCCGTTACCCCGGGGAAGCAAACCCTTAGAAAATCCAGGAGGAAGCAGACACTTACATAAAATGCATGCCGAAGTCGGATGCACTGGGCCGATAGGCGCACATTAAAAACCGCAGTGCAACGCCTTGGGGAATAGAGAAAAAATACGAATCCAAAAAAAAGAAAAAAATCCAAGAATCGGCAATGTACAGGCTGAAATATCGAAATCTGTAGTGGGTCGGCATGAGAGGGAGATATGGAAGGGGGTATATTCTTGTCCGAGAAGACAGACCAGGAGTATGTACGACCAGCAGGTCAATGGAGCCATACGTATTCACACTATAACAAAATGGAACACAACAGCTATATGAAGAACGAAACTACCATGATGGCATCACGTGATTCGATCAGCCATTCTGTTCTTCCCCGTAACGCACACCGCCTTGGGGAATAGACAAATAAGGCAAACCAAAAACAACAAACTGGACTTAATACAGGTTTATAAGAGGATCAGAGGAATCGATAAATTAGACTATAAGAAGTTTTTAAAAAAATACAGCCACCTACAATAACACGAGGGCATAGCTACAAGCTGACTAAAGAGAGGTCCAGGTTAGATATTAGGAAATATTTTTTTAGTCAGAGAGTGGTGTCTGCTTGGAATACATTGCCAGGGGAGGTAGTGGAGGCAGGGACAGTTAATGCATTTAAGAATAAACTGGATGCGCATAGCTTTTAGAGCAAGGTGATGTAAATGTAACTGGTTGTATACAGACTCTGCAGGGTCTTCTAAACCAGTATAAAGATGTTAAGTTAAGTTAAGTTAAAAAGGAGCATAATAATCACACCCCAATTTCTTCATGTGAGTTTAGCAAATAATATTGCTTGCTCTTGTGTCATGTTACATTATGTTCTACAAAATCAACTTCATTGCAATCTGGATAGACCCATAACTGTTCAGTCCCAATAGCGATGTGTATGGAAACTGATGATTGGATTAGCTCGCTATTAGCCCGTCATGTTGTTATCTGCTCAAACTCCACTTTTCTCGCAGCACGTCCGAAGAATGGGTACTGTTTGTCTCTAGTGAGTGTAATCATGTTATTTCTGCACATATCTCGCCCTTCCAGACATCATCACTAGTTTCTTGAACTACCCAGAAATCTTAACATTTATTAACAACGCAAATAATTACCTAAAATTCAAAGTCTTAAAAAACAATTTTACATGAAAAAAGTGTAGTCACGTTTCTATATAAATAAACCTTTATCAAGGGACGGGCTGACGAAAACAAGGAAATGTACAGTTCTGTTCAAGTGCCATGTCCATATCGATGAGCGACCGCAACAGATCTTCAACGTCCACTACCTGTTGCATTGATGATACAATGGCCAGGTGTTTTCCCATCCATCTCTTGGGTTATCTACCTTCACGACACATAAGAAGACAAAGCTAAGATCTGCACCCAACATTTAAAAAAACACTGAAATTTTCCCACACATACACGCACACCCGCATACAAACACACGCGCACCATACACACACCATACACACACACGCGCGCACAGATACCTAAAACAAAGCTAAGATCTTCACACACATCTAAAACATAGCTAAGACCTTCACACACACATAAACCATAGCTCAGACCTTCACACACCACTAAAACAAAACTAAGATCTTCACACACATCTAAAACATAGCTAAGACCTTCACACACACCTGAAACATAGCTCAGACCTTCACACACCACTAAAACAAAACTAAGACCTTCACACACATCTAAAACATTGCTAAGACTTTCACAAACACCTAAAACAAAACTAAGACCTTCAAACACACGCATAAAACAAAGCTGTCCCTCACACATACCTAAAACAAAGCTAAGACCTTCACACACCTAATAAAAAAAATTAAGACGTTTACCCCATAAAAAAGTTATGATGTTCAACCCACCTAAAGACACTGGAACCTTCACCACACCTAACAAAGAAGACCTTCACCCGACTGAAAACAAATTTAAGACCTTCCCTTAACTTTAAAAAAAACCTAAGACCATTATCCCACACACAAAAGCGAAGAGTTTCACTTCACCTAAAAATAAAACCAAGACCTTCACTCTACCTAAAAAGAAAAAGCTAAGACCTTGAAATTAAATTTGTTAAAAAAATTGTCAAACATCACTCTACCTTATAAAAAAAAAAGCCAAGACCTTCTCTCTACCTAAAAAACAAAAAGCCAAGACCTTCACTCTAAATAAAAAAAACCTGAAACAAAGCCAAGACCTCCACTCAACCTAAAAAAAAAAAAAGACCTTCATGCTACATAAAAACGAAAAGCCTAAATATTCTCTCTAAATAAAAAAACAAAAAAACAAAGCCAACACTTGCACTCTACCTAAAAAAAAAAATTAAAAAAGAAAAGCCAAGACCTTCAATTTAGATTTTACAAAATTAAAAAAAAACATCACTTTATCTAAAAATAAAGGCAAGACCTTAACTCTACCTAAAAAAGACAAGCCGAGACCTTCACTCTAAATACAAAAAACCAAACAAAGCCAAGACCTCCACTCTACATTTTTTTTTAAAAACAAGCCAAGACCTTCACTCTACCTAAAACAGAAAAGAAAAGCCAAGACCTTCACTCCTTAAAAAAGAAAACAAATAAAGCCAAGACCTTCACTATAAATAAACTAACAAACAAAAGCCAAGACTTTCACTTTACCCCCCAAAAAAAAAGCCAAGACCTTCACTCTATCCACACAAAAAAGAAAAGTCAAGACCTTCACTCTATCCACACAAAAAAGAAAAGTCAAGACCTTCACTCTATCCACACAAAAAAGAAAAGTCAAGACCTTCACTCTATCCACACAAAAAAGAAAGTCAAGACCTTCACTCTATCCACACAAAAAAGAAAAGTCAAGACCTTCACTCTACCTAAAAAAATAAAAGTAAAGACCTTCACTCTATCCACACAAAAAAGAAAAGCCAAGACCTTCACTCTATCCACACAAAAAAGAAAAGTCAAGACCTTCACTCTATCCACACAAAAAAGAAAAGTCAAGACCTTCACTCTATCGACACAAAAATGAAAAGTCAAGACCTTCACTCTATCCACACAAAAAAGAAAAGTCAAGACCTTCACTCTATCCACACAAAAAAGAAAAGTCAAGACCTTCACTCTATCCACACAAAAAAGAAAAGTCAAGACCTTCACTCTACCTAAAAAAAAAAAAAAAAGTCAAAACCTTTACTCTACCTAACAAAAAAAAACAACCTTTACTCTACCTAAAAACGAAAGCCAAGAGCATCACTCTACCTAAAAAAGAAAAGCCAAAACCGTTACTCTACCTAAAAACAAAAGCCAAAACCTCCACTCTACCTAAAAATCAAAAACCAAAAACTTCACTCTAAATGAAGAAAAAAGACAACCCATAGCTAAGTCCTTCACTCTACCTAACAAAACAATAACTCTACAAACAAGGAAACTTGGAAGAACAAATGAGTCATGGAAGGAGTCTACAGTCATATAGCCGGTCCCATTCTAAATGGCAGCATCAACTTAAGTCCCAGGGAAAGATCAGAGCACAGTTTTCGGGCTATGAACCCAACACATCCCGTAAGCATCTAAACAAAATGCAACCACGTCACAATTCTGATTGCCAGCTGCGCGCACACACACCTATACGAACCCGTTAATCATCGTCTTTTTGGGTGTTCGGTGCTCAACTGTTTTAAGAATGTGCTTTTTCCTTACTTACTTACTTAGTCGCTCCTCTTCTACCGCGAGGTGTAGATGTTTGCCAAAGAAAACACCACACTGCTCTATCCGCCGTCTTTTTCCTGGCCTCTTTCCAATCCATCCCTCTATCACTTAGGGACTGTCGTATGTTGTCTTCCCAACGTACTTTGGGACGTCCTCGGGGTCTGCGTCCTTGACTTTTGATCTCCCATGACCGCTTTGGTATCCGATCTTCTTCCATTCTACAGACATGGCCAAACCACTGTAGTTGGGACTGCTCCACTGGTGTCTGCAGGGGTTGAACTTCAAGATTGCTACGTATTGTCTGGTTACGGATCTTGTCCCTTTTCGTCACCTGAACCGCCTTTCTTAGATACCTCATTTCTGAAGTTTGTAATTGCCTTTCTTGGGCTGTAGTCATTGCCCATGTATCACATCCATATGTCAGGACAGGCACATAGGTCGAGCAGTATACATCCATCTTTGTTTTCCTGCTTATTTCTCTTCTACTGAGGAAACCTCTGTTTATTGCACGGAACAGTCTACCTGCTGCTGCCCTTCGTGCAGTTAACTCCTCTTTGATTCCTCCCCTGCTGTCTATTACCACTCCTAGATATTTAAAGTTGCTGACCTGCTCTAGTGCTCGTGTTCCCAGTGTTATCTGATGTCTCTTTTCATCTCTGGCGATCACCATGGTTTTTGTTTTGGAGTTTCTGATGTGCATTCCTCTCTTCTTCAACTCTTCTTCCCAGACCTGCAAGTTGATCTGGAGATGTGCTTCGGTTTTCGTGATCAGGGCCACAATGCTAGTTCCGATATGTAACTTGGTCTCATCTTCTTCTCATCTTCTTTTTTGTCCGTTCCTTGCAGGCTTTGATGACTTCATCCATGAGGAGTATGAAAAGGAACGGGGATAGAATGTCTCCCTGTCTTACTCCGCTAGTGGTCTTGAACTCTCCTGACTTTTGATTTGATGTCCGCACATAATTTCTGCATGTTTTATAGAAACTCTGTATGGCAGAGATCAGGGGTCCTGGGATGTTCTTCCTTGTCAGGCACTCCCAGAGTTTGTCCCAAGGAACTTTATCAAATGCTTTCTCCAAATCCAAAAAGCAGAGATGCATCTCTTCATCATATTCAAGAGCCTTTTCACTTAGCTGTCTGAGTGTAAAGATAAGGTCTTGAGTTCTTCTGTTTGCCCTAAACCCACATTGAGTTTCATCCATATTTGGCTCTGCTAGACCTCTTAATCGCCGTTCTAGAATCCTAGAGTAGACTTTCCCGGGGACACTAAGAAGGGAAATACGTCTGTGATTTTCACATTGTCGATTGTCGCCCTTTTTAAATATTGGTATTATTATTGCAACCTCCCAGTCTCTTGGTATCTTCTTGTGGCGCCAAGCTGCCTTGAGAATCTTCATGAATAGTATCTCTCCTGCCGTTCCCATGTATTTAACCATTTCTGGTGTTATACCATCATGTCCTGCTACTTTACCAATCTTAATTTTCTCCAATGCTGCCTTTAGTTCTTCCATTCTTATATTATCGTTTCCCTCCATGGCTCCCTCTTCTTGAATTGGGACTGTTACTTCCAGAGCTTGGTTTTCCTCCACTCCAAGAAGATCTGAGAAATATTCTTTCCATCTGTTCATTACCTCTTCCGGGGCAGTCAACAGCGCACCTTGTTTATCTTTAACAAATTTCAGGGGGCATTCCTTTTCCTTCCTCATGTTCTTTAAGGTCTTGTAGAACAGTTTCTGGTTTTCTCCAGCATTATTTTCCAGTTTCTCTCCAAATTCTTCCCAGGATTTCTGTTTGGC
Organism: Ariolimax columbianus; assembly: GCA_036924085.1. Taxonomy (NCBI): domain Eukaryota; kingdom Metazoa; phylum Mollusca; class Gastropoda; order Stylommatophora; family Arionidae; genus Ariolimax; species Ariolimax columbianus. Next base: position 52,183,393 of record JAVGWX010000002.1, on the reverse strand, counting down.
CTTGAGCACAGTCTTCTTTGCTTCTGTTCTAAAATTTACATATTCTTTATATTTCTTTGTTTGTTCTTCTGCATTCCTAGCCCCTAGGTATTGCTTCCATGCCTTTTTCTTTTCTCGTATTATTGTTTTCACTTCTTCTGTCCACCATGGTGTACTTTTTCTCTTCCACCCTTCTTTGGTTTGACCGCATGCCTCTGCTGCAGCTTCTTTGAGGATGTCTTTGAATTTTACCCAAAGCGTTTCCATATCTTCTTCAGATTCCTCTATCCTTTCTATTGCTGTTATTATGAGCCCTTGGTATCTCCTTTTAACATCTGGTTCTCGTAGTTTGAAAGCCTTTATTTTATTTTCTCCTGGTGTATTATGTTTCATGTTTGCTGATGGGTGATGCCTAGCTGGATAGTGTTTTTCAATTTCTCTCTTTATTTTAACTAGTTAGTGGTAGCTTCCTATCTCTGGTCCTCTGAACACTCTAGCATCCTTTACATACTTGAAATCAGTTTTCCTCACTATTGCATAGTCAATTATGGATCTTTCATTTCTTGCCGGCTCACATATTGTGTAGGCATGGATACGCTTGTGTGGAAACCTTGTATTTGTAATAACAAGGTTTTGTTCTCTGCAGAATCTTAGCAGTCATTTTCCATTGTCATTTAAGACATCTTCTCCATACCTACCGATCACTCCATCCCATCTAGAATAGTCGTTTCCAACTCGTGCGTTGAAGTCTCCAAAGAGAAGTATTTCATTATGGCAATCGTCAATGGTCCTTTGAAGGAGCTCATAAAATTCATATTTTATGTCAGTGCTCTCATCTTCGTTTGGTGCATACACAGTGACGATATCCATTTGACTATCCTCCTCTTGTAGACTTAGAACCATCAGTCGTTCTGAAATGAACTTCCATCCTTTAATGTTTGCTTTGCTGTTACCATTCACTATACAACCAACCCCTGCCCTGGCTCGTTCGCTCATTGGAACTCCGCTGTAGTATAGCATGTTGCCATCATGGTCCAGAACGCCCTGTCCCTTTTTCTTTGTTTCTGTAAGTGTCAGGACTGTCAATTTTGCTCTCTTCGTCTCCTCTATTAGTTCTTGATCTTTTCCGTTTATACTTCGTACATTCCATGTTCCGTAAATTGTGGTCCTTATTTCTCGCCTGTTCGTCGCCGTTGAGGTCAGTCCGGTTTTCTCTGTGTTTTGACTTGTAATCGTTGTTTTAAGACAACCAGGTGATTAGCCTGTTGTGTCTTTGCATGGTGGAGGGGCTGCCTCCTTACAGCCTCCATGCCTGCCGACCTGTTTTTGTCCACGACTGCTTATTTATTCGCAGCTAACCTCCAAATTAGGAGGCCTTTCAGCAATCCGCAACCCCGCTGACGCGCCTGGTAGGAGGTAGGTGCCTCCCCCAGGGTGCTTTTTCCTACAAGGTCAAATAAACGGAACACTGTCAATCCATCAGTCAATCAAAGCCTAGGTCAACGACAACATCTCGCCAGCGTACACGGTCCTGGGCTACTCTTTCTGCCTCTCTCCAGGTGTCATTATTTAATTTTAGCTCTTTCTCACAGTCTATTCTCCACGAATTTTTGGGTCTACCTGTCTCTCTTTTCATCTGAGGATTCCATGTAAGACTTTGCCTGGCTATGTTTGATTGTGCCTTCCGCAGCGTATGTCCTATCCAGCCCCATTTAATCTGTTGTTCCAATGGCTGTTGTTGGCTTCTTTCCCACAAGTCTTCATTCCTCACCATGTCCTGTCACTGTATGCCCATTATCCTTCGTAGACATCTGTTAATGAAGGCCTGGAGTCTTTGCTGTATGACCTTGGTCATTCTCCATGTCTCCGCTCCATACAGCAACACCGACTTGACAGTTGCGTTGAATATTCTAATTTTGGTGTGAATCTTGATATCTCTGGATCTCTATATATTGTTTTTGTGCGGCCTAAATAGGTCAAGGTATTCACTTTCTCCAACAGCTCACCCTCCAGCATGATTGGCTCTTTGCTGTTAGTGTTGGGTTAGTGTTAAGTTAGTGTTGAGTTAGTGTGGAGTTTAAGGAGCTTGGTTTTCTTCATGTTGATATTCAATCCCAGTGTGGCCGATTGTTCTTTCACTTTATCAAGTTTCTCTTGCATTTGACTATGACTGTGTGACAAAAGTACCAGATCATCTGCGTAGTCCATGTCCTCCTTTTGTAACAATAGTGTCCACTGAATACAAGTTTTTTTTGGCCTTCGATTGATGTCTTCATTATCCAATCCATAGCCAACAAGAACAGGAAAGGTGAGAGCAGGTATCTCTGTCTCATCCCTGTTCACATGCCGAAGCTGTCAGTCAGTACTCCTGCATGTACCACTCTACTGACTGTGTCTTTGTACATATTCTGGATGACGGTTGTGTACTTCTCTGGTATCGCATAGTGTCTCTACAGCTGCCATAGAGTACTTCGATCCGCACTGTCAAACGCCTTTTCATAGTCTATAACATGTGCGTATAGAGATGATTTCCATTCAATGCTTTCTTCTACTATGGTACGAAGCGTAGCTGTGTATGATCTTCCCTGGCGAAATCCAGCCTGTTCCTCTCTGAGCTTTTTGTCTACTTCAGTTTTTAATATGTCCAAGATAATTCTGTTGAATATCTTCCCTGGCACCGACAGCAATATAATCTCCCTATAATTGCTGCAATCTGCCAGGTTCCCCCTTCTTAGGCAGTTTAATCAGATGTCCTTCTTTCCATTCTGTTGGCACTCTTTCCTCTTCCCATATCTTCTTGAATAATCCTTGCAATGTGTTAGTGGCATTATCTACATATGTCATTATGGCTTCTGCTGCTATTCCATATGGTCCTGCTGCTTTCTCTTTCTTGAGTTTGGATATGGCCCTTTGTATTTGTATCTTATTTGGTGGGTTTCCGTCCAAGTTCAGGGTCTCCTCTGCTGGTAGGATGTTTGTTGTTTCTTCTGGTGGAGGTCTGTTTAGACTTCTTTGAAATACTCAACCCATCGTTTCTGTTGTTCTACCGATGATGTCAATATCCTGCCTTCTTTAACTTTGTTTGTATAAATCTGTTTGCCATTTTCTTTTTCTTGCCAGCTTGTCAATATATTCCCTTTTATTGTTCCTTTTAGATGTCTTGACGTCAATGTCTGTAATAGGAGAATTTGCTATGTGCTTCTGCTTTGGTGGCTCGGGTTCGGAAATTGTTGAGTATAGCTTTCTTCTTTTTCTTTCTTCTATTTTATGTAATGTCTATGTTGTAATCCATTCTTTGTGTTGGTTTTTCTTGAATCCCACAGTTTCTTAACATATCTTATCCCTCATATCTTTAGCCTGGTCCCACATACTATTAATGTCGATTTCTTCATCCTCAGATAGCTCTTGTAGCACCTGATTTCTGTTATTAAGTTTTAAGCTAAATTCTGTCTTCTTCTCCTGGTGTTGCAATAAGTGTACGTTATATCTTGTTCTCCTTGTGCCCTGTACTGGGTACTTTATTAGTTTGAGCTGCAAAACCCCCACCAACATGTGGTGGTCTGAGTCTACATCTGCACCTCGCTTTACTCTTACATCATGTAGTGTACTTCTGAACGTTTGACTGACACAGATGTGATCAATCTGATTTTCCGCTACATGGTCTGAAGATCGCCACGTGACCTTTTGTATCTGTTTATGTGGAAACATGCTTCCTCCAATTAGCATGTTGTGTAGCGCACATAGCTCTGCAAACATTTCTCCATTTTCTTTCATCTGTCCCATTCCTTGTCTTCCCATAATCTGTTCGTAACCTCGGTTGTCTGCTCTCACTCTAGCATTGAAGTCTCTCATTAAAATTAAGAGACCTTTCGTTTTCTGTGTGTCAAGGAACTCTTCCAGCTTGTTATATAACTCTTTCTTTTTATCATTGTCAGCCTCGTTAGCTGGAGCATAGCACTGAATGATGTTTATATCGATGTGTTTGTTCCTCGTTCTAACGATTGCGCTCATGATTCGGTTGGTAATAGCCTCTCACTTTTTGAGCGCTCGCTGTGTTTCTCTGAGAAGCATCAGTGTAACTCCCTCTGTATGTTGGACATCCGTTCCCTCGTTTCCAGAATACATTATCAATTCCCCAGTAGTCAGTCTCATTTGTCCTGACTGTGTCCATCTTGTTTCGCACAGCCCTAGCACTGCCAATTTGTAATTCCTCAGCTATTTAGCTATCTGGGCTGTTTTACCTGTCTGGTACATTGTTCTAACATCCTATGTCGCTATATTTGTTTTCTTCTTGGTATTCAGAAGGGCAGTCAGTCGTGGAGCTTCCTTGTGGCTTTCACTCGGCTGCGTCATTCTTCTCGTTTCCAAAGGCCCTTCATTTCCCAAGACCGTTTTGCTTTTGCATTGTTATCAATGTTTTCGTAACCGACTTAAACAAAATTAGTTTTGGTCGGCCCTAATCTAACCTATTATACTCTAGGTGAGTTGTCTGTGTTTAGTCTATTCCCTCCCCCATGACCTATCCAACTTTGTTGACCCTTCTGGAAACTTTCACTTCCGTTTGGCTTAGCTTCTGTGATCATTGAAACATGCAAGCTCCCTCACCACCATTTCAATGTAACGGACTTGAAGAAACGGATGCTGCTGGATTCGTATGTAGTATTCGCTTTCAGCCATGACTAACTAAATGATGATGCAAGCTTGAGTTGTTAACTCTCTAATGTTTTGTGTGTGTGTGTTCTTTCTCCATGTCATATTGATGTTTCACTTCTCCGTGTTGCAAGAACTTCGTTTCACTCTGCGTGAGGTGGCTGTTCATGGTACATCTCCACTTGGATCGGTCTGCAGCTCCGTCTTTCAAATTGTGGCATTCTCACGTCCAGTGTCTTCGTGTCACTCTTACACACATTTTTGATCTTCGGCTGTGGTCGGCCCTACTGCTCTTTTGCCATCCGCCAACTGTCCTCATGGGATATCTTTGGGGATACGACCATCTTCTATGCGACGAACATGACCATGGCATCACAGTTTTCGCTGCCTAAGGAGAGTGTACATGCTTGGGAGACCAATTCGAGAATCCATGTAATTCCAAGAATAGATCGCAGACACGTAGATGAAAGGTGCTAAGCCTGTGCTCTTGTTTGGCGCAGATTGTCCAAATTTCTCTACCATATATGAACGCGCTGACGACACATGCATTGTAAACCATGATCTTGGTTTTAGCTGTAAGTTCATGGCTTTCCCAAACACGCGTTGTGAGATGAGCAAATTTAGCAGCATTTTACTAACTACAGCACCAACAGAATCTTTCAATGCAAGGGGAAATTACAGAAATAATTGAACGATGAAAGTTATGTATCGAAACTGCAGCAGAAACAAGTTAAGTTTTATAGCATGGAATTCTTCTGGTGAACATTTTCACTAACCAACTAATAAATTATCTAACTTGACTAACTGACGATCTGTAACAAGAGATTGAATTGCACTGTCCAATACCCGGTACTATGTTACAGTTTAGTACCTCTTCTGAACTTCACAATGCTACATAATTTAAGACAGAGAAACTGTCTATAGAATGAGGACGAAAGGACCAACGACAACTTTTTCACAAATAATTTGGTTTTGTTTGCTATTATCATCAAGCGTTCATTCTTTGCACAAATGTGTGTCTTCTTCTTCTTCGTCTTCTTCTTCTTCTTTATCATCATCATCATTTCGTTCCTTGCGCAGTATATCCCCACCACTACAGATATTTTCTTACAGGAAACCGGCTCCAAAGTAATTTGTGTCATCTTACAGCGGGGTGTTTTATAGCAATTTGTTTTACATGATGAGGTTGCTAGTTCCATGATGAAGTCTTTTTTATATTTTCGATTTGATTCGGCTTTTATTTTACTTCAACTGGAGCACATGGTCATCCCTATAACTGACCGTTTTACAGGGAACCTGTATATGTGCATTTGTAATGGCGATTTCAGTAGCAATGGTTTTACATTGCACTCTTTATTCGTTTTTTTTTTAACGGAATGCACAGACGGACAATGTTTCTATTCTTTCCTCCATAATATGTGGCCCTGGGAAGTATACGGGAAGACACTATTACGTTGTGCCTAATGAGCATGAATATCAAACAGATGTGTGTGGGGGGTGGCGGTGGGGAACGGGAGGGGTGACGTGGGTTATGGGGGGGGGGGGTATGGGGGATATATGCAAATTAACTGTTCGATGACAACAGCAGTAGCAAATATGTAATAATGATGGCCATGACATGCTTATACGATCAGTAGCAACAACAACAACAACAACAACAACAACAACAACAGCAGTAGCAACAACAACAACAACAGCAGTAGAAACAACAACAACAACAACAACAACAACAACAACAACAACAACAACAACAACAACAGCAGTAGCAACAACAACAACAACAACAACAACAGCAGTAGAAACAACAACAACAACAACAGCAGTAGAAACAACAACAACAACAACAACAACAACAACAACAGCAGTAGCAACAACAACAACAGCAGTAGAAACAACAACAACAACAACAACAACAACAGCAGTAGCAACAACAACAACAACAACAACAACAGCAGTAGAAACAACAACAACAACAACAGCAGTAGAAACAACAACAACAACAACAACAACAACAGTAGCAACAACAACAACAACAACAACAACAACAGCAGTAGAAACAACAACAACAACAACAACAACAGCAGTAGAAACAACAACAACAACAACAACAACAACAACAACAACAACAGCAGTAGCAACAACAACAACAGCAGTAGAAACAACAACAACAACAACAACAACAACAGCAGTAGCAACAACAACAACAGCAGTAGAAACAACAACAACAACAACAGCAGTAGCAGTAGCAACAACAACAACAACAGCAGTAGCAACAACAACAACAACAACAACAACAGCAGTAGCAACAACAACAACAACAACAACAGCAGTAGCAACAACAACAGCAACAGCAGTAGCAACAACAACAACAACAGCAGTAGCAACAACAACAACAACAGCAGTAGCAACAACAACAACAACAACAACAGCAACAACAGCAGTAGCAACAACAACAACAACAACAACAACAACAGCAGCAGTAGCAACAACAACAGCAGTAGCAACAACAACAACAACAACAGCAGTAGCAACAACAACAACAACAGCAGTAGCAACAACAACAACAACAGCAGTAGCAACAACAACAACAACAGCAGTAGCAACAACAACAACAACAGCAGTAGCAACAACAACAACAACAACAGCAGTAGCAACAACAACAACAACAGCAGTAGCAACAACAACAACAACAGCAGTAGCAACAACAACAACAACAGCAGTAGCAACAACAACAACAACAGCAGTAGCAACAACAACAACAACAACAACAACAGCAACAACAGCAGTAGCAACAACAACAACAACAGCAGTAGCAACAACAACAACAACAACAACAGCAGCAGTAGCAACAACAACAACAACAACAACAGCAGTAGCAACAACAACAACAACAGCAGTAGCAACAACAACAACAGCAGTAGCAACAACAGCAACAACAGCAGCAAATATGTAATAATGATGGTCATGACATACTTATACGATCAGTAGCAACAACAACAACAACAGCAGTAGCAACAACAACAACAGCAGTAGCAACAACAGCAACAACAGCAGCAAATATGTAATAATGATGGTCATGACATACTTATACGATTGGTAGCAACAACAACAACAGCAGTAGCAACAACAACAACAACAGCAGCAGCAAATATGTAATAATGATGGTCATGACATACTTATACGATCAGTAGCAACAACAACAACAACAGCAACAACAACAACAACAGCAGTAGCAAATTGGTATAATGATGGTCATGACATGCTCATACGATCAGTAGCAACAACAACAACAGCAGTAGCAAATTGGTATAATGATGGTCATGACATGCTTATACGATCAGTAGCAACAACAACAACAACAACAACAGCAGCAAATATGTAATAATGATGGTCATGACATGCTTATACGATCAGTAGCAACAACAACAACAGCAGTAGCAACAACAACAACAACAGTAGCAACAACAACAACAACAGCAGCAGCAAATATGTAATAATGATGGTCATGACATGCTCATACGATCAGTAGCAACAACAACAACAGCAACATTAGCAGTAACAACAACAATAACAACAACAGCAGCAGCAAATATGTAATAATGATGGTCATGACATGCTTATACGATCAGTAGCAACAACAACAACAGCAGTAGCAACAACAACAACAACAGTAGCAACAACAACAACAACAGCAGCAGCAAATATGTAATAATGATGGTCATGACATGCTCATACGATCAGTAGCAACAACAACAACAGCAATAGCAACAACAGCAGCAACCAAAATATTTTTTTTTTCTTCGTCGTTCGTTCTCAAACAGCAGGATACAAAACCCTGAAAAGGACTTTGCAAGTAGCATGATATAGTCCGGAGATCGAAATGCGTTGTGTCGTAGTTTACAGCTTGATTGCGATATTTGTACTTCTTCTTTCTTCTTTGCGTTCAGGATTTTAGATCATGTAATTTCTGCAGACGTCACATGATGAAGTCTGTAGTCCCCACCAGGACCGAGCGGCTGTCCTATGGCTTTTGTCTCAATTCCCCTTGCCAGGTCTGATGTCTCATTTTCCTGTAGAGTGAGAATAGCACTTTTTAGTACCGGGTTAGCTTTCCCTCTTCGATCCCTCCTCCTTAGCCAGTCTGCCCTGTTGCAGCCTGTTATCCACTCTCACCGTATAGAGATGTAGAGGGATCTTGGCAGCTCTGGTTCGTTGGTCCTGAAGCTAGCAGTCAGCTTTGAGTCGCTGACCACTGCAGCTCATGTACTTCTCAGCATCTTGACCCCAACAAAATTCATAGCAAGGGGAAAACAACAGACATGGACACAACACGTATATCATTGGTAGAGGATCTGTATATAAGAATTTGGTATTGATAAAAACACTGATTGGTGTATTGCCACATACAATACATAATTTATACCCAAGCGATTTGATTACATGTTTTGTCCTTATAGCACTGCCCAAGACATTTTCTCCAAACATAAGTTCCAATTTTTCGAACATTCAGCCCAATACACTATTAAGATACTGCTCAAGATTATGCAGCGGAGAATTAAAGTAGACAATAAAGTTCCGGATGAACTATCTCAACAGAACAGCGAAACAAAGGAATCAAAATTGCATATAAGAACACTATTATAGCAGAAAAATATATAGAAAGTACAAAAAGCGATGGTGGAGGAAGACTAACGTCTGATAAGGCAAAATATACTGGCAAGATCTTCACATCGACTTCCTAGTAGCCCTCCCTGGAAACGGGTTGTTTTCATTAAGACCCCGACCCACCTTCATCAGCACGCTCGGGATGTGAAGAAAGCTATTGCAACCCGCGACTTAACGTCCTTTTCATAGTGCACAAACGAGTAATATACACATTGTGAGCATTCGCAAACAACAAGCGACTATATGTGCATTATTGACTACAGAAAAGTCTAATGACAAGAGTCCAGCACGAGAAACGAGTTACATGTCTGGAAAACATAAATGTGAATGGAACAGATACATAAATACTGAGTAACCTCTACAGGGAGCAAGCTGCTGCTGAAAGATCTGGCAGGAGTTACTTACCATTTATAGATGATAAAAAGGCGAGCGACAAGGATGCATGCTGTCCCCTTGTATGTTTAACAATTACGCAGAACACATATTTCTAACATATCAATTACATGTGAGGACTTAATATCGTTCTAAGAACTCATGCTTTTAAGAAGGCCATGGACCGCATCCTCATTGTACGCTGCCTGGGACTAGCCACATCTGCACATGGAAGGCAGACGAGACGATCCCTTGTTGTCTAAGCCGTCTGTCTACCTAGCTATTATCAGAGAAGTGTCAATAAATAATCGCAGACATGCAGATGACACAGTTCAGCTAGCTGAAAACGAATAAACATTACAGGAATTGGAGATCCTAATAAAGAACACAAGGCAAAGACAGGTATATGGGTTGAACATTAATATTGCGAAGAAGACAACTATGATAATTATAATTGGCACATGGGAACTGAGACGATAGTACAGTCAAGCACAACATACTGACCAGGGTCGTCGCGTCAGGGTTAATACACTGACCAAGACCACAATCTCTCTTCCATGGAGCTTTTAATGGAAACATGATGTTTTCAAGGCAGCCTGGCTGACGAGATGTGAATCGATGTGATCCCCGTAGTAGCGAGTGCCACGCAGATAAAGCAAAGCATAGCACAACCACCTGGAGGACCGCGGTCCATCTCCATCAGCATGCTCGGGATGTCAGGAAAGCTACTACAACCCGCCACTGAATGTCCTTTTCAGGGCGCACAAAAGAATAAACTTACTCATTGTGGGCATTAAACAACAACAACAACATAATTGGCAAAGTAGATGTTTTTAAAAAAATAGATGATTGGGTACTGTAACAGGTTAAGAACTTCTTCTTTGGGTACTAGAACAGGTTAAGAACTTCTTCTTTGGGTACTGGAACAGGTTAAGAACTTCTTCTTTGGGTACTGGAACATGTTAAGAACTTCTTATATGGGTTCTGGAACAGGTTAAGAACTTCTTCTTTTGGGTACTGGAACAAGTTAAGAACTTCTTCTTTGGGTACTGGAACAGGTTAAGAACTTCTTCTTTGGGTACTGGAACAGGTTAAGAACTTCTTCTATGTTGGAAATATAATAAGCGAGGAGGGATTATGCGAAATGGAAATCTTCCTCGGTCATTCTCAGATCAAGGTCCCGGTTTCTCTTAGAAAGGACACCGTTGTTTGTAAAGCTGTTTTATCTCCATACAGCTTTTGTCTCATATCTGTCTCGCGAGGCCAGTATTGTTCTCTCTTTTGTTATGGGAGCATGCAGCTTTGTAAGGTGTGTTCCACGGTCATGGTATGCTCCGAACATGGACATTTGTCATCTGTCCCAATCCTCGTTTTGTTGTGAAGACGACCGTTGAGTCTGGTATGCACAGTTCTCAGTCTGGAGGTGATGACTTGCTTTTCTCTAGTCCAGTTAAATGGAAATCAAGAAAACAATAGGTAGGGCCAAATCTGCTTTCACCAATATGAGTTATATATTGATATCCAAAGAAGTATCTCACACATTAGAAATGAAAATGGTCTTCTTCTTTTTGCTTGTGTCCTGTTTGTGACTTTCAGCGTCATGATAATAAAATCACACAGGAGGCAAATACAGAACAGGAAAGTACCAACGAATTGCTCTTTGCGGACGACCAATGTCTGATCAACTCCAATAAATGAAAACATACAAAGTCATATTGACTCACCCTACTCGAACTGTCAAAAGTATGATATGAATATCAATACATAAAAAACAGAGACAATGAATATAGGTAGGAAGCACACCACACTTGATGTTCATGTGAATGAAACAAAAATAAAGCAGGTACAAGAATTTTGGTATTTGGAAGCTGTTTTTACTGAGGATGGCAGACTCGATAAAGAGATAGAGACGAGAGTGCAAAGTCTGTCCCATACCAACTGTCTCCACTACTAAGACACCCCAAGATTTCTCTCCAAGCAAAAAAGCAGACGATAAATAGTATCTACATCCCAACCCTGTACTACCAGTGCCAGACATAGACATTGAATAAGGCCCAGGAACAAAAGTTAGTCACCTGTCAAATGCGGTGCCTACGAAAGGGCACTAACAACACCAGAAGAGACATAATCACAAATACGAGTATTCAGGAGAAGATTGTAACAATTCCCTGCCTACAGTACATAGAGCAACAGAGAATGAATTGGTTTGGCCACATTGTGAGAATGCAACCAGACCATATTGTTCATACAACCTTCTACAGGAGCATATCAGAAATAAGGGCTAGAGGTAGACCGAGAAAAAGTGGATATACAGCGTAAAAGAGACCTGGTGTAAAATGGGCACAAATTTTACTCGAGCCACAAGAGAGGCGAAAGACAAATACATACCACGACACTGGGCTACAACCCGGTAGAAAGTGAGACGACAAAAGAAAAAGAAGAAATTATGAAGAGGTTTCTTAAAAACGTTGGCAATTAACAAATTGGGGAATACGTTTATGCCATTGAAATGTGGAAATTTAGAAGAATAGTGCGCATCCCGGGGAAAGATAAGAAAACAGATAAAGAAGTCTTCGGGAATTTAGGGGTCCGATGTTAGTTAGGATGTTTCCGTCAAACGTGTCAGTGGTAAACGGGGGTTGGCGGGGGGATCAAGAGATGGACAGGGAAAGGTCTGACGGATTGTACCATCAAGGCAAGAGACAGAGGACTCTGCACGTTAACCGTTGTCGGTCCATTCATTTAGGCAGCCGACCTTCGATGTGGAGACGGCACAGCAGCTGAACAGAACTTCTGTTTTTGAAAACACAGTCACGGTGTATCCTGGGATATCTGTGTGAGAAAATGGCGACATTGGCGAAGAACGTGAGGTCATTTTCCTCTGTTGCAAGCATTATCGCCCGTACAACTGTGCCAAGACTATGTGCTGTCTCGTTGATTCGCTTTGCAAGTTGTAACATTTCAAGTTTCCAGTTGCATTGTAAAGCTTTACAATTGGTAATTAGACTACTCTCTTGAATACATGTAACTGTAAGAATAAGATGGAATCGCGGTCGGGAAAGCCAGAAATTGAGAAGAAGGTTATGTGAACAAACAGTAAACACATTTGTTATTGTATCAAACTTAAAAGCATGTTGTTGTTGTTAATGCCGCTCGTACTTGAGTAAGGTACTCTTGACGTTTCTTTGGTGGCGGGTTACAGTGGCTTGCTCACATCACCAGGCGTCCTTGAAGGTGGACCAGGGTCCTCCTGGCTAGTGTGTAGACTGCCTTAAGTCAAGACTACTCTACACTCTCACTCTGTCTCAAGTGTCTCTACGACTACTGTAGTGCAATAATGCAAGCGAGGCTCCTCGGTAAACTACTAAACTCACCATTAACTTGACTAAGGCCCATATGGTCATACTTCATAGTATGGGGATCACAGTGCTGATCCACACCTCTAGTCTATAGTATTAGCCAGACTGACATGAAACAGCCTGTTTCCAGGGAGAACTGCTTGGAAGTGAGGTGGGCTTAGATTAGATTAGTCTCATCTCATCAGTATGTAAAGTGTAATTTTTGTTGTTTTGTCAGACTGGACCTTAGTCACCTCTCCCCATTAATGGCTGTTAAATCATTCTTCAGTGTTGTAAATATTGTTAGTTTGTAACTTGTTCCACATGCTTGACTATGCAACAGCTAACAACCTAACAATACTAATTACTATATCTTCATTTATTTCGATGCAACCTCACCTACATGAGCTTTGTGATTTTATTTATTTAATTCTATTCTCCATTATCAGGTACTTTGGCAAGGAAACATCGATATAGACCTGGCACTTTCAAAATATCTTCTGAGCACTTTCAAAATATCTTCTGAGCACTTGTCATAAATAATCAATAAAAACCTTTTCAGCTATATTTGGAGCATAAGTAACAAATATGTGCCAGTCTTGGGTCAACCTTTCCAGCTCCATCCATGCTGTCCCTGTTTCCTTTGTTTGTCTTTTAGCTTGGGGGTTCCAGAATAGGCACTTTCTTGTAATGCTATCAGCTGGTTTCTTTATGTATGTCATATCTGATACCAGCATCTGCTCCTCACATCTTTTTCCACTGATATCAGATTTTTTTTCTAACAGTTTCATATTCGTGACCTGATCATAGTATTTTAATCTCTCTATTCTGTGCCAGCACCGATTTATAAGTATCTTGTTTTTGTTGTTCTCCATGTTTCAAAACAGTACAATAAAACAGACTTTACATTTGAGTTGAAGATTGCAATTTTTGTGTTTTACTAAAAAAATTGTATTTCCGCCAGTGCAATGAAAGTTCCTCTCACCTTTTGTATTCTTAATTTGAAGTCTTTATCTGCACCTTAGTTGATATTGCTACCAAGAAATATGAATGATTCGGGGATGGCGTGGTTAAGTGACATGGCTCAAGTAGCAGAATATAATCCAGAGAACGGAATGCATTGTGTTGTAGTTTACAGCTTGACTGCAATATTTGCACTTTTCGGTCCAACACATTCGACTTCAGCAAGCATTTATTGAGTGCCGGGTTAGCATTCCCTCTTTGATCCCTTCTCCTTAGCCAGTCTGCCCTGCTGCAGCCTGTTATCTAGGATCACCGTGTGGAGGTGTAGAAGGGTCTTGGCAGCTATGGTTCGCTGGCCCTATTGCAAATAGTCAGCTATGGGTCGCTGACCACTGCTCAGCATCTTGATACCTGGCTTAGTATGAGATCAATTAGAAAATTTAGGTTTTATATATCATTTTACAGCAAGGGCTAGCCAGATATGAGTCCTAAGATGTATTAATAATTTATGAGCCATTTTACAGCAAGGGCTAGTCAGAGATGGATCTGAAGAGCCATAAAGATATTCTAATAGCTAAGTTCCACCTGTTTTATAAATGCTTGTCACTGTGAGGCCGGCTTACTCTTAAACTGAGAATTTTTAGGCAGATTAGCCCTTGTCTTCGTTTTCTTCTCGGTCACCATTGGTATGTGGTGACTAGATGTGATGTCCAGTTCTCTGGATAAAGGTTACCGTGATGGAGAATTCTTCAAGGCTCTAGAATAGCTTTGTCTGAAGAGCCATTGTCATATTTTAAGGTCATATCAAACTTTAATCAACAATATTCTTCATGGTGTGCTAGGATATGTCTTATGGAAGATCTCATATAAGCTTAATTTTTTTATAGATGAATTTTCTATTGCTCCTGTACAAATCTATTGCTTCTGTACATATCTTCTGCATATAATGGGTAGTTTCTTCTTCTGCGTTCGTTCTCAATCTCCCACTACCAAGCCTGAACAGGGCCTTGCAAGTAGTTGGATGTAGTCTGAAGAACAATGCACTGTGTCGCTAGTTTACATCTTGACTGCCATATTTGCACCTTTCGGTCTGACACATCCGTCTTCGATAACATGTGTAGTTTAATTGTGGAGGAATTGTCGCTATAGGAGACTGAGTCAAGGAATAAATTGAACTCTTTTTTTTGTTGTCAATTTCAGTCACAGTCTCCATACTATCGAAATGTGCGGACATACAGTAGTGTGACATTAACAGTTGCTTCTATTGAGGAGAAAGTTGTGAGAATTTGTAAAGCATATGATAAGATCAATGCTGAAAAGGTTAGTATATTTCATCATTACGAACATTCTTACCTGGGTAAGAGTATCTCATACTTTCTAGGCAGTGGATGAAGTCACCACTGGTTAACCTCATAGCAGGAATTCTGTACCAAAACATTTAATTGCTTTTGTAGTAGTTGTTACTTCAGCACTTTGTGTTATTTGATGTTGTGACCAGCTTTATGCATTACTCTTCTTAGCCAGCTTGTACTACACGTTTAGTGTTTTCATAATCTTGCCAATTTTCTTCGATAGGAACCTGGACTACCCATTATAATTGCCCTTATTATACTAATCATGAATCTTCTTATTTTTTGTACGCTGTCAGACGTCGACTTGAATTTGTTCAAAGAAAGCAAAAAGGCTGTCGACACTGCAATGGAGCTTGTCTTGTGTTGGCACTGGAGGCTGCGTGGCCTAGGGATGAAGCGCATGTTTCACAATCCCAACACACCTGATTCGAATCACACTCGTGTCCAGTTTGGCAGACATGGGTTTTTTCGCTTCTCCATGTACAGAAAGTAATTGCAGCCTACCCAACTTCACACTTTGCCCAAAAACTTAAACAGTCAAATTGGTTGGCGGTTGTATGATGCGACTTTCTGCAAAGGACATGCTACTTACTTACAGTGTTGGCACTGGTGATGGTCACATGTGCTTTCTCTGGTCCTCATATGTTGGACAATTTTGCAACAGGTGATCAGTGGTCATTTTCCCAGTAACCAGAGGTGCATTCGTCGGTAGCACCTATGTTCAGTTTATTGTGTCTGGTGTGGCCTGTGTAGAGCCTCAAGACCACGACCTGCTCTCTTCTGTTCAACTGGTAATAAGCATCATTTTTTGTGTAGTCAGTATGCTCTGTTTCATATTTTTCCATGTATCTGGCCCTAATAAACCTTTTGGACTCTTCATGCATTACACTAGAATCTAGTTGTGGTAACCTTCCACCTTCTTTTTCCAGTCTGTTCGCCTCCTTGTTGCCATGAATGTTACAGTGGGATGAGACACCCACTGTACTACGACTAAGCGTGTATCAAAGCATAAAAGTGCTTTGACAGCAGTGGTTGTCGTAGGACTCTGTTTTATAAAATGGGGTTGCCAGCTTAATGCATAGCTCTTATTAGAAACCATGTTTAGTGGGGCGTAGTGGTCCTAATTTTTTTCTCCTTAGTGATGACAGAATACAAAGCTGTTCTGAACTTTCTGTTTTTAAAAGAAATTTGTCAGTAGAATCATAATTTTGAGGAACAGCATTACAAAAAATGTTGATGACAGTTGTTACCCTTGCATTTAGGGTGCATCAGGGTATGGTGAAACATACTGATCAAGGCCCCCCACCTCTCGTCAGGGTGTGGTAAACATACTGATCAAGGCCCCCCACCTCTCGTCAGGGTGTGGTAAACATACTGATCAAGGCCGCCATCTCTTGTCAAGGTGTGGTGAAACATACTGATCAAGGCCGCCACCTCTCGTCAAGGTGTGGTGAAACATACTGATCAAGGCCCCCACCTCTCGTCAAGGTGTAGTGAAACATACTGATCAAGGCCGCCACCTCTCGTCAAGGTGTGGTAAACATACTGATCTAGGCCGCCACCTCTCGTCAAGGTGTGGTGAAACATACTGATCAAGGCCACCATCTCTCGTCAAGGTGTGGTAAAATATTGATCAAGGCCCCCACCTCTCGTCAGGGTGTGGTAAACATATTGATCAAGGCCCCCACCTCTCGTCAGGGTGTGGTAAACATACTGATCAAGGCCGCCACCTCTCGTCAAGGTGTGGTAAACATATTGATCAAGGCCCCCACCTCTCGTCAGGGTGTGGTAAACATATTGATCAAGGCCCCCACCTCTCGTCAGGGTGTGGTAAACATACTGATCAAGGCCCCCACCTCTCGTCAGGGTATGGTAAACATACTGATCAAGGCCCCCACCTCTTGTCCACGTAGCTCTCCTGGAAACAGGGTGTATCACAGCAGTCTGACCAACGAGTTGGGGATTGGCAGTGTAATCCACCTATTGGTGAGCTTACTGAGGAGGCTTGCGTTACGCTATAGTCAGGAGGACCTAGTCCACCTTCTCAAGTGCGCTTTGGTATGTAAAAAGAGCCACTGTAACCTACCATCAAAGAAATGTCAAGAGTTGAAATTAATTCGGTGCAAGTGACTTTCAACAACAACCATTGCATTTAAACTGATTCCCTATGATTATTCCTTAACCCTTAAATTCCGACCCGCCAAATGACGTGTCGATTAGGCAGCCACGGAATTACATTAAGCCAAATAGCGTGGCTCGCACTCTTTGCAACGTATTAAATGTATTTAATATGGGTTTAATCCAAATCCAGCAAGTATAAACCCACAACAATGCCATTTCAGATTCCATTTCTAGAGCGTGAGTTAACATTATTATCAATTATGTACTACTAAATTAAAAAATAAAAATGTAAACAAAGTTATTTTGTCTACTTTTTTTACTTGAAGAAATGGCGTCCTCCCTCCCCATTCTCGTGGGACACGATTTTCGGCAGTACGTGTCTCACAGATAATTCAACCATGACTTGAAATAGACAGACATGTAGATAAAGAAATATTTAGCATGGACAGTTCTAATTCGGAAGGAAATATTCATAATAAATTGTTATCGGAAAGTGCGTCAGTGATATTTTGTTTCCATGAAATGGGCGTTGTCGCTCGAAATGTACCAACGCCAAGTTTTAAATATTTTTATTTCCTATCCAACATTTTAAACTACTGCAACGTCATTTCCTGTTCCTGTCCTTTTAAGCATCTTACGGCGTGGTTTGGTAAGCTTTTGAGAATTAATTTGGCACATTTTGTTCAATAATCTAACGAAAGTAGCGATTTTTTTCAACTTTTTTTTTCATTTGAAGAAATGGCTTCCTCTACCAATTCTCGTGGCGCACGATTTTCTGCTGTTCAGGCCACTAAGATGATTCAAATCTGGGCTGAAGAAGATACAGATGACATGACTTCTGACACTGACAGTGAAAGTTCTCATTCAGAAGAAGAAGGGGATGTTAGAAATACATCATTGTACAGTGCCACCAGGGATAGTTCGAGTGAGCAAGAGGAGGAGTCTCTCATCCATAGTAGAGGAAAGGGTAAAGGTCCTATGCCTAAGAGAGGACGAGGAGCAAGGTCAAGATCTGTACTTGATAGGAATCCTGGTCCTAGGCCTAGTACTAGTACCAGCAGTACAGTAGATCCATCTACAGTGTCTCCTGTCCCAATGGCAACTACTAGGGCAGACGCTCAGGCTAGTGATGAAGGGCAATGGAGGGAGGTATTTGAGGGCAGCACAGACAATACCTTTCGGTTTATTCCACCTCAGCCAAGAATCCCTGGTGTCAATCCTGACATTATTCCAGAGAATGCATCACCCTTATTTTGCTTTAAAGCTTTATTTACTGATGCCATTATGGAAGACCTTGTCAGGTCAGTAAATGATTATGCGGCCCAACGGTGCCTGGCAATGAAAGAAACAACTGCAGTACGGTCAGTTTTTCTAACATGGTCACCAGTGACTGTGCCTGAGCTACATAAATTCTTTGTTGTCATTACTGTTATCGGCTATTTAAAGAAGCCTAAAATTAGTGACTACTGGGCACATGATGAGACCACAGAAACACCTTGGTTCAGGAAGGTATTCACGAGGGACAGGTTCCAAGCTTTGTACCATACAATGTTTCATGTAAGCAATCCTGATTCGCAGGGCAAAGCCAAAATTGAGCCATTTGTGCAGAGCTTGCTACTTCAATTTCAAAAATCCTATTACCCATTCAAGGAACTTTCTGTGGATGAAATGGTCATTGGATGGAAGGGAAGGTGGGCCCATAAGATGTTCAATGCATCAAAGCCAAAAAAATACCACGTCAAAACCTTTGGCCTCTGCGACAGCAACACTGCTTATGTTGTCAACATATTGATATATTTTGGCAGCAATACATCTTACAATCCAGACCTAGATCCACGCAGTCAACAAGCCGTCAAAATATTTGACAAGCTTTTAGAACCTTGTGGGAAAGGCCATCACATTTATGCTGACCGTTACTACACCAGCTATCCGCTGCTGCAGTACCTTACCAGTAATGGCCATTACTACACTGGTACGGTCAACATAAACCGCAGAGATTTTCCACAAGCTTTCAAGTCTACAAAATTGTCCTTTTTACAAATGAAATGGTTTCTCCATATAGAAAGAACGTTCCTCTGCGTGATGTTCAGAGACAAGAAGGCTAAAAAACAATGCTTGCTTGTCTCTAGTGAAGCCTCGGTGACCACCAAACGTTTAACAAGTCGTTCTGGTGTAGTGAAGGATAAACCATCAATGATTGATGACTACAACTATCGCATGAATGGGTGTGATAAGGTTGATCAGTGTGTCGCAACATATGGTACCTTCACTAGAAGAACAAGGAAATGGTGGAAGAAAATTTTCTTTTGGATTTTTGAAGTAGCTCAGCTGAATTCATTTATTTTGCATGCCCTGACGAGGCCTGCAAACACAAAAAAGCAGCCCTATCTACAATTTAAAAAGCAATTAGTTTCTGAGCTTCGCCTTTTTGCAGCTACAGAGACGCCCAGCTTGCAGGTGGAACCTTACATCAGCAGCCATGCAAACAGACACAGTGGAAAAAGACACATTATCAAAAAGTCTACACTGTGTCGTCAATGTATTGTTTGCAGTACTCCAAATGCTAGAGTTAGGACAACATTTTTTTGTCAAGGATGCCCAGACCAGCCATTTCTTCATCCAAATCACTGTTTTGAACAGCATCATTTGAAATAAATGTAAATTAAAATCAGCTGTACATAGATAATTTTTTTTTTCTTAGAGAATTTGTGCCATTTTATTTTTCAATTTACCAAACACTGCTGAATGGTCATAATAATGTTATTTCTGATCCAAGAGTGATGAAACTTCCCAATATTGGGTAAATATGGATATATTATCAAAAGAAAGAATTTTTGTGTGTCAACATTGTGAAGGATTCATTTGAATGAAATGGTAAGTGAAAAAATGTTGACAAATTATTTATTGTTTTTAATTTTTGTTTACACATTACATAATTTTTTGCATGCAACTTCACTGTACAGACATCTTTTTGCACTGTTTCTAAAAAGAGCAATCATTCCTGAACATTTTGATATATAAAACATGATCACACAATAAAAGATAACAGATATATGAATAATTTTGTCACAGCAGTTAGGTGTGAACATTTTTGTAGAAAAATAGGCGTGTAAAATCGTGGTTTTTGGCTGCGTATACTAAGTGTTAATAATTGGAGAGGATTTTTTGTGCCTTTTCACTACAAGTGAAGCACAGGCGCACCATTACACCTGTCCTTGTACACAGAGCCTGTATCCGAGCACTTGCAGTGCTGGTTTCTTCTTCTACACTTTCAGAAGTGAACTTAAATGTCTCTAAAGAAAGCAGTATTTCACACATGAGGTCATCATTCTCTCATTGAGCTTGTCTTAGATTAGAACGGGAGATGGCCTAATATACCTTCTCTGTAACTCGTAAGGTTAGACACTTCTGCACCAGATGTTTATCAGTGCGACAGACACACTCATTGATATGTCCTAATTTGAACTTCTTGTATAGTAATCTGTTGTGGCCTGTGCCGAGTCTGAAAATCACTACATGTTTGGACTTATTTAGCTTGCAATAAGTGTCATTTTGTTGTCATCTTGTATGCTTCGCTAACCACTTGTTCTTGTATCTGGACCTGATAAACTTCCTGACCTTCATAAGTTTTACCTATATTAGGTTGAGCCAGCATTTTGCCTTCTCTTGCCAGTATTTCAGCCTCCTGATTACCAAGTATGTTGCAATGAGAGGGAATCCACTGAATTACCACTTTCCTGAATCGGTAACATAGTTTAGAGAGTACCTCCCAGAGTTCTTTTTAGATCTGAGTTTTTTTTGGCTTCCAATCTCTGCCACAACAATGAAAAGTAGGAAAAATACCATGTATTTCTCTGTGTTTTCTGCTGCAGTTTTCAAGGTCTCTGCCTCTGCTCTGAAGTCACTTGAAAATTGTCCAATTGCCACCGAAAACCTTTTAGTGTTGTTATTCAGGTTCATAAGATTCCCCCACCTCCATTGTGCATTGGATTTGTTGTTGACCCATCTGTATACACCTGGATTCATAGAAATGATTTTACATAAAGATGTTGCTAGTCCCATTCACAACTCTCCATAGTTGCATTTTATGACATGCCATGAGGTTATGGTGGCCCTTTTCTATTCAACCCTGATACCACCCAGGTGAAATTGCTTTTATGGGTGGAAAATTAAAAGTAAAATTATTGTGAGATTAAATAAAGTCTCACCTGTTTGTGATGTGTGATGGCTGGTATTAGTCAGACAGACCGGGTGTCTCATGCCAAGTAACCAAATGTTGTTTAAACATTTTTTTGTTGTTTTTTTTTTTTTTTATGGACTTGCAGTACTATGTTGTACCAAAGGCTTTACTCAGGTCATCTTTCCATCTCATTGGTCAGCATTTAATGTTGTAGCACCACCAGAATGTCACTCATGTCCACCTGTTGTCAGGCATGTGTACGTGTTCAGGCCATCAGTATTTTCTTAACAACTCTGTGATGTCATTGATGGAGGCTTGGCACCTGACTTTGGCATTGTGAATTTAGTCCTGCAGTGAAACTCAATGCTCCTCACTTTGAGAAACTCTAAGCCTCTCTGCATCAGCCCTTTGTAGACTCTATACCTCACAACCATATGTCATGGCTGGAATAACTATATTGTTTCCTTGTCATTTTTCATCTACCGAAGTATGGGTCTTATACAACCAAAGCTGAACTTTCCTTCGTGAACTCTGTGACAATATATGTAGGAGTTTAGAATTTCTTGGCCCTGGCAAATGAATGGACTCAACCCTCAATAGTACAATTTTCCAGCTGCAGTTTTCTCTGCAGGCATAAAATGTTCAGTGTGCACTGGTCATTTCCTTTATAAATGTTAAGACAAACTGCTACCCCTACTCCATTGAACTCATTATCTGTGTTTTCATTTATGGTGTTATGCGTGTGGTCAATTTATGTTTTGTGCAATATTGAGTCACCATTCTTTTTCTTTCATGACAAATCCATTGTAGTTGACTTTGGACACCCATTTTATGAATGACCTTGGTCTTGACAGTCTTGATCAGGTTGAAATTATCATGGCCATTGAAGATGAGTTTGGTAAGTTGTTTCATTTATTTACTTATCCATACCTGATGCTGCAACCTTTTGTATTTTTGCTTGTCTTGATTTGAAAGAAAGCTCTAGAAAAATATATCTAAAGAGTGAATGGCCTGTCCTGAGAATCTTAAAGAGAAGTCAGTTTATGAATGATTAGCCTTAGGTATGACTTTACCAAATTAAAAATACGTTTTGAGAGCATGGAGGAAATGGTCAGAGTTCAAACAGACAAATGAAATTACTGAAGAACAGTTTATTTAGTGACCGAGCAGCAGTACCAGAGAAGCATTATTTTAATTAGGATGAAACAATAAACTGTTTATATATTAAATAAATAACTTATTTGTGTCTCATAGAAGGAATTTAACAGTTCCTTCTTTATAAACAGCTACTTTAGTGTCCTAAACAACTTTTGATGTGGGATATACACAAAGTTAGGCTCATTGAGAAAATATTGTTAATGAGTGAGTGTTTTTTAAACCAGGTACTGAAATTAACTAGAAATGTTGCACCATCCACACACTGGGGCCTATTAGGGGCACAAGAGAGTGACCACTTGCCATGTGTTTTACTTCTACCCAAAGGAAAACACACCAGACTCAGGAAACCCAAACAGGTGTTCAGATATACATATGAACACAACCATTTATTAAACAAATTGTGCAAGTCGATTGGTCGTAGGACCACTAGATCCCCCTTTGTCCAACCACCTTGATGGAATCAAGTAGTTGAATAATCGTGGAGGGAAAAAGAGGTGGCATCAAAGGAGTGGTGGAAAGCCAGAAAGAGAATATATGCTAATATCGACCAGGTAAATGAATAGAATAAGGTAAAACGCACAGCCACCAATTCTTTTAAAGAGCTAGGGAGATCAAAAACGAGAGGTGTGAGGAGTTTATTACAGATGTGGGTAATGCTAATACCCTCCAGAAGTTCTGACACATGCATCGAAAGATGAATAGAAAGACAGGCCAGCTTATTCCCACCATTCAAGACACCACAGGAGTTTCCCTGAAGACAGATGAACAGAAGGGTCTAGGTTTTTTCAGCCGATATACTGCCCAGACAAAGGCGACAGAGATTTCTGTCAGGAACTTTGAAAAAGCATTTTAAACGCATCCAGCAGGGAAGAGGTTTATGTAGACCTCATCACTAAAGCTAAAGTAGCACATAGCCCATGTACCAGTAAGAACACCGCCCTAAGACCTGATGGGGTATTGCCACATCAAGCAGTTAGATAAGACAGAAATAAGAAATGTGGTGAAAGATTTCAGTGACAAAATAGAGAGGTCATCTGTGCTCGAGGACTGGCTTCATAGCTATCTGTGCCCTCTGCCTAAACCTGGTAAGAACTCTACACTTCACAGCAGCTATCGAATAATTAACATACAGAATGTATATGGCAAATTGCTCTAGAAAGTAGTGTCCTGAAAAATCATGTCCTACCCGATACGCTGGGCAGCTACATAACAGCGAAGGAGACCTGGGTTAACGCTGGAACCCTTGCGTATGATGTATATGAGGGTTTCCAGTCCAAACAAGAAATAGTTGTTGTTGCACTCGGCCTGGAAGACGCATATAACCGTGTCAATTTTGGGATCTTAATGATGGGTCTTCAACAGTGTGGTAAAAACCCATGACTGGTTAGTTGGTTATCAGTTGCAATGATGGCAAGAACAGTTGCACTCTGCGTGGGATTTGGACATCAGAACTGAGGTGAATATGTCCAGGATTGCCTCAAGGGTCTCCGCTGGGTACAACTGTAGTAACGACTAAACTCCCGGACATCATATTTCAGTGATGCACTATTGACAGGTTGAAGTACCTATGGCTGCTAACTTGAAACGTCTTCTGGTCATACTATTTTATCAGGTTGTGTCATCGATTACAGACTGGACATCCTCACATTATCAAGAAAGGTTGGAATGCATACAGAATGAAGGTATACGACTGGTTCTGGGTTGCACTAGAGATACCCCAATTGTGAAGATGTGGACATGCTGGGATTGTTATTTGACATCCGGATGTGAACTGGTGCAGGCCAAATCATATATTCGTGTCACCAGACACGTGGCGCCCTCTGTACAGTAGCATCTTAGATATCAAAGGATCAGGAATCAAGAGGGGGGGGGGGGGGGCATCATGTATGGCACAGGCAGAGAAAACAATCGGACAAGTCACCCCAGCCAAGCGGGAAGAACGGGTCCATACTCGTAATAGAATGATAAAATATCTGAGAGTCGTCATAACCTTAGACAAGGAATGCAGAAAACGGGGCAACAAGGGAGCAGAGCTCGAGGTGAACCAGCTAACTGAGAACACACAGTATTGTGATGCCGTCATATACACCAATGGATCAGTGCTGCGCAGCGGGACATCAGGCTGGGGCTTCTCGGCTAAAGTGAGAGGACTGGTTGTTGCAGAGTGCAGGAGAGCATACATGTCAACAACCTCCAGTTTGAGAATGGAGATGGAATCAATGACCTCAGCGTTAAGATAGCTATCTGAGACCCCTTTAACAAGAGCAATCATTGTGACTTCAAAAAGTGCAGCTGAGGTGTGAGTAGATAGCAGATGTTGAGACCTCATACCTACAGGGGTTGGGGTGACCTAGATCTACTGTCCTGGTCATGATGGGCTTCAGGGCAACGAAAGAGCTGACATCTTGGTTTTACAAGCTCCCATCATGGGCACGTTAGTGGTGGTTAGAAGTGACATTTTGAAATCAATCAGTGACCTGTTGGATGAGGACACCGAAATATGAATCAGCAATCCACAGACTGCAAATTTTCAACATTAAACGAGATTTGAGCAGAGTGGGGCACATCAGAGCTTGGATCAGGAAAGTGTACAACCAGCGAGCTACAGGGACCATCAGCATCCACACCCATGCACAATTTACTGAGAGAGACTGAGCACCTATGAGTATGTCCGTCATGCAATGACGTCGATTCTTAGAAACAGAAATAGACAGGGGTATATTGATATAAACTGACAAATGATAAACATGTATGCAAGTCACATGCTTCAGTGATGTATATACAAGGGACAGTTAATCTTTCAATGAGGATTAAACTAAAAATGAAGAATGATGCACATAACAGTTCTTAAGTGTTAGTAATCTGAATACCTATCAGTCTTTGTACTGATTTTTGGCAACAACTAGTTCTTTCACTTAGTTGCTCCTTTTCTACCATAGGTGTACAGGTCATTTGTTTGTCATGTGGTATGATGTTTAAAAAGGAACTTAATGCTCACAATAATAATTTGCTTGAGCTAGTCAACAATGTGACACATCTTATCCTATGAAATGTACACACACTATATTGCTTGTCATTTCTTGAAGGTTTTGAGATCCCTGATACAGCTTCCGAGAAGTTGCTGAGGCCAAGAGACATAGTTCAATACATTGCAGAAAAAGAAGACGTATCTAAATGAGAATTTGTGATTTGCTGTATTTAATGTTTAGTTCCAGGTAAGCAAATATCGGTGTTTACATATTTGTAACATTTCAGGTACATATTTTAATATGCTATATTAGTTCTTGAACTCGGTCAACGACCTGATTATTAATAAATGTAGTTGACAACGGTGAGTCAATTTCATTTGGTGCTCAAAATTTTCCCCAGTCATCTGCAACACACATGCTAAGTCAGATGTGTGACTTTCTCACAGACTCATCAATTTTGCGCTGTTCTAGCTTATCCCATTCTTTCTGTATCTGCTTTCTTAGCTCATCTAAATCGCTAATTTTCTTTAGATAGACATTCTTTTGCAAAACATCCCAAATTCCATAGTCCTCTGAGTTAAGATCTATTTGGTCTCCACATTTGGTTCAATGAATTCATGTATCCCCTGAGTGAGCAGTGCAGCTGTTTCTCTGGCACGATGATCAGGTGCAGCACGTCTTACTAGGAGATGAAATGTTGCAGTAGTAATCATCATGAATCTTGATACCAGGTTGAACTAAATTGATTCAAGCGTGACTGAGTTATGAGACAACAGCAGAAACCATCATCGGTTTTGTTCACAGCATACTATTTACATATATATTATCTTTTTCTAGCGATAACTGGTGCTTGCTGATTGCTTTGACCATTGGTAGGTTGAGCAACGGTAACAAGTTTTTCATCCGTGAAAAATATAAAATTGTGCGAAGCAACACAAAATATCTTTGCACAGGGAAAGCTGTCACTCTTTTTTAGCGCACTGTCAACTTTGGCCTGATTGATGATTCTGCCCATAGACCTTGAGAAATGCCTATCTGATAATGATGATTTCAGACATCCTTTTTGACTTTGCACAAACTCATTAACCACGTTGATTTTGTCATCGGTGAGCGCAGTGCATGTTCAACCGACAGTGCATTTATGATGTGCAACATTGCCAATTTGGTCTATCTGTAGCATAAGATATGCCAGTCTGCCTAAAGTCCATCCCTTGTTTAGAAGTCGTTTCGCCTATGTTTATTTTTTTGAAGAAATTTTATTGCCGTTTTATCTTCTTCAGTGAGCGCCATTTTCCAATAGATGAATTACAGTTTATTTGGAGTGCCACCTGCAAGAGATATAACTCCTGGTGTGAATTTTGACATTTAGACTCAAATTTCTAAAACGGATGTTATTTACCCAACTTTCATAATAATCGCGTCATTTTCGGTGCAGTTTTAGAAATATATTTAGCATGGGCATCACCCTGTAAATATCTGCATTTTTTAAACTCTGAATTTGAGATAATAGTTGAAACCATTTAATAATCTGATAACAAGATTGTCTTGGAGAATTGGTAACAAGATTGTCTTGGAGAATTGGTAACAAGATTGTCTTGGAGAATTGGTAACAAGATTGTCTTGGAGAAGTGGGATGCAACTGATTTGTATTTTCACTTCTTGTTAGCTCCTGATCGTTCCATGATTAGCCTGACACATGTATATTCTTTTACATCGATAAGAGTTACAATCATCACATTTCATTTCAGAACTGTTACAAAGTTGTTAGACTACTACTCTTTGCCAGGCTGCTCAAGCATCACAATGTTGAAGTTGAGCAGTAACTTGCATCTTGTGAAGATACTGCTTGTCCCAAGGATGTGCTTTGAAGTTTTCCCCTTCATATTGAAACTTAAATTCAGCTTATAATAATATCAATGTGACCAAGATCTGGCATTAGCAGAGCAAGAACAAGCTTTGTTTAGACTGAGAAGTTGTGGTGACTGTGACCTTGAACTGTCTGCTAGTGCAAGTGAGATGTCATTTATAGAAGTGCTTTATGTAAGAAAATACTAGGGTTATGTAGCCATAGCCAACAATATCCTTGTTTGATGTCATAGATTTTACTCATGCTGCTGCTGTAAAACATTAATAAAACAATTTTTCTCTGATTGAAAGGGTGTGTTTGACCAAAATGAGGCACAGCTTAGATCTCTAGTAGAATGAAGATTTTGTGACAGTTGCAAAACCATGCAAACTGCAATAGTATGGCCATGTGTCAAGATCAAATGTATTGCTCAATACTTTATTCATATGAGCAATCCCAGGCATAAGAAAGATATAAGATAGCTGGACAAGCAATATTTAGAAATGGATTAGACAAATCTCCAGTTAATAGAGGTGTGGAAAGAGACAATTCATAGTCTAGTGAGAGATGGTATTCCCAAACGACCTATGTTATCAAGAAGATAATGAAGAATAAAGTTGTACCTGCATGTAGATTGTTTTGATAGTGGCATTTTGTGATACTAGCCTGTGTACATGTAGACATTGCAAGTTAATTGTGTATATAATCAGATGTAATTATATTGTATTTGTTTTGTTGAAATAACAGAAAATATCAAGAAAATTGGTCTGAGATTTGGGTCAACAAATGTATCAATAAACCAAGTTGAATTGATACATTGTTTTCTATACAACTCTCTGTGCTGCCTGTCTCTTTGTAATTTATTGTAACAAACTTTGAACCAGTAGTGGAATTACTATAGATCAGACACTCTTCACAGACCTTGTTTACGCAGATGATATAGTCCTGCTCGGCTCAGACAGTACAGTACTGCAGCAGTCCCTTGAGAACCTGGGCAGTATTACGCAAAATATGGGCCTGTCAATATCATGGGCAAAGACCAAAATCCTGGCTCTGACAAACGGCCTCAGTACATAGTAGTCAATGGTCACACTGCAGAGGGTGCCAATGATTTCTCCTACCTCGGCAGCACGATTGCACCTGACTGCCGTAGTAACTCCGACATACACAAACGGATTGGTCTAGCGGCTTGGGCGATGAACGACCTCCGCCGTGTGTGGAAGAACAGTAGGCTCTCCATGGGCACTAAACTGCGCATCTACCAGTCGTGTGTGATCCCGGTCCTCGTGTATGGCTCAGAGACCTGGACCCTGCAAAAAAAAGCGACACTTTGAGACTTGAGGCTTTCCATATGCGAAATCAGCGACACATCCTTGGCATGATTTTGTCCGGAATGTAGACGTTTCTGCAAAGACACATCTCCCCCCTGTCTCGGTTATTCTGGAACGTTGTTGTCTGACTGGACAAGGAGGTCCCAGCTCACCAGATTCTTCAAAAGACAGTCAACAGTGCAAACGGTCTCCGCCTTGCTGGCTGGAAGCGCCAGAGAGGTCGTCTCCAAAACACGTGGCTTCAACAGGTAGCGGCTTCCCCATATGCCTTAGTGGAGGTCTGGCAGCACACAGTTACAACTGGACATGGTGGTGATCATCCGACGCAACAGGCCCCAGACGCCTAAGTGAACATTGTTGTTGTTTTTTTTTTTGGGGGGGGGGGGGAAATGGACAAAGCATAGGACTACCACTGTAGTAGTCCCTTACAAGAAGCCTGAGTCAAGAAATGGACAAAGCATAGGACTACCACTGTAGTAGTCCCTTACAAGAAGCCTGAGTCAAGAAATGGACAAAGCATAGGACTACCACTGTAGTAGTCCCTTACAAGAAGCCTGAGTCAAGAAATGGACAAAGCATAGGACTACCACTGTAGTAGTCCCTTACAAGAAGCCTGAGTCAAGAAATGGACAAAGCATAGGACTACCACTGTAGTAGTCCCTTACAAGAAGCCTGAGTCAAGGCATTCTATGTGCTCACTGCAGCAACAGTTTTTCTTAAATTATGGAAGTTGCTGGCCTCATGCTCTAGTAATCTTTTACAATACGCATGGAAGATTACATTGGTTCTATTCCTTGCTCTGGCATCCAGACGTGTGAACTGCCTAGGGGATGTAGATAAATTAATTGAACAAAGCAACAAGGCCTAGATGCAGTGAAAAGCTAACAGCAGTCAATAACTCGTAGCTGGCTGCTTGCATCAGGGTCAGTGGAGCTGAGCAGAACTTTATTCCACCTTGTGGCAGCCCTGGAAATAGGCTGCACTTGTGTAGTCTGGCCAAGGGATAGGGATTGCAGTGGGAAGACAAACCCAGTACTAAAAAAAAGCCAATTGGAGTGTGCAGATAATTACAGTCTCACTGTAAACTATGACACAATACCTCAACATACTTTTCAGGTATGACACAATACCTCAACATACTTTTCAGGTACGATACAATACCTCAACATACTTTTCAGGTACGACACAATACCTCAACATACTTTTCAGGTATGACACAATACCTCAACATACTTTTCAGGTACAACACAATACCTCAACATACTTTTCAGGTACGATACAATACCTCAACATACTTTTCAGGTACGACACAATACCTCAACATACTTTTCAGGTACGATACAATACCTCAACATACTTTTCAGGTACGATACAATACCTCAACATACTTTTCAGGTACGAGACAATACTACAACATACTTTTCAGGTACGACACAATACCTCAACATACTTTTCAGGTACGACACAATACCTCAACATACTTTTCAGGTACGATACAATACCTCAACATACTTTTCAGGTACAACACAATACCTCAACATACTTTTCAGGTACGATACAATACCTCAACATACTTTTCAGGTACGATACAATACCTCAACATACTTTTCAGGTACAACACAATACCTCAACATACTTTTCACGTACGATACAATACCTCAACATACTTTTCAGGTACAACACAATACCTCAACATACTTTTCAGGTACAACACAATACCTCAACATACTTTTCAGGTACAACACAATACCTCAACATACTTTTCAGGTACAACACAATACCTCAACATACTTTTCAGGTACAACACAATACCTCAACATACTTTTCAGGACCAAAAAAAACAAAGAATAATAATAAAGCAATAAAAGGGCAAACGTGTGTGAAATGTATTCATCCTTCAAGCACATACATCACTGCTGATGTCAAGCAAAATGATTGGACACAAAACTAGAAACAGCCCACAGCAGCTGTGATTCAATACCATTAATATAGTTACATCAGCGTAATCTTCAGCAAGATAGGCACTCTACTCAGGACAACGATAACACAAATCAGGGTTCTTGTTGAATTTTGTTCATGATAATCTTTTAAATATGGCTATTTAGGTATCCCACTCAGGACAAAAACAAATATGTGTATGTAAAGCAATGTTTCTCAAACTTGTGTTAATAGCACACTCTTGAAATGTTCACAACTTTGCGCCTCACATCTGAATCAGTAATACAGCATTCAGTTTTGAAAAAGAAATAATTTACACTTAATTTGGGGCTACTTTGAAATTGAAAAAAACAAACAAACATGCATCATGAATTTTACAAAAAGTTTTTTGATATACACTGTTATATAGTATGTCACTCATCACAAGGTGATAATACAAATACGGTTATTTCCCTGGAGTTTTATCATGAAAAGCTGACACGTGTGACTGCACAGCAATATGGGTATTCTTTACTCAGGATGACACAATTACCAAGATCAGGGCTCTCATATCATGGAAAGAGACAACAAGAGTGAATGGACAGCATTATATACAAAATTGATCAAAGGTGTGACTGCAGCTTTTATTTTTTCAAGTAATAAACAAAAGTTGGATATATGGATTGGACATTAATGCTGAGAAAATGAACAAAAGTCAGGTATATGGATTGGGCATTAATGCTGAGAAAATGAACAAAAGTCAGGTATATGGATTGGACATCAGTACTGAGAAAAGGAAACCACACTAAACAATCTGTGCTGCATGTAACAAAATGGACGATCAAAAACTAGAACCGATCAAAAAGCTTCACTTGGTTGCTAACCCCTCTTTTACAATATGCATCAGGAAAGGTGCAGTGGACACATTATTTCCTTCCTAGGATATACACAAGGTTAGGTACATTAATAAAACATTGTCAGTAAGACATGATTGCTTAAAGCAGTTTAAAAAAGAAAAAGTGGCATGTCCATCGCAGAACGTCACTTCTTACAGCCGCCAACCTATTTGGCTGTTATACATTTCTTGGCAGGTATGCAGTACGGTTGGTTGCCATTACTTTCTCTGTGTGATCACACCAAGAAAATAACACTGTGTCTGCCAAACTGAACACTGAGGGATTAGAACATAGTGCGTTGGGATTGTGAAACGGTCATTTCACCCCTAGGCCACACTGCCCTCAAGTTATTGTTGGAAGTAACCACCATAAGACTAGGCAGAAAGAAAAAAACCTTAAATGAAGACTAAACATAATATGTTGACAAAAGAGTCACAGCTTCATTGTGAACCGGTACTCTTGTTTATCAGAAGGGGTAACCAAAAAACTGTGCTAGGAGGTTATTGAACTCGTCCACTTATAAAGTATTTTTACACACTGTCATATTTGAGCCAGACATAACTCTTATTAATAAATGCATGACAACAGCAACAAAATAGTTGGTCTGTGACATTAAAAAGTGCCACCAAGGCAAGAGGGGGCAAATTAAAAAAACAAACTAATAATAAAAATTAGTTGAGAAGATTGCTGAACTTATCTATTAAGGACACATTTTGTACGCAGATCAAGGTCTTATTTTAACCACTCTTGATGAAACAAAAGTCCACCTATAACATCGGACATGGCTCAAAATACAACAAAAATCATCTGTAGAGGAGATTGTTGCGTTAAAAAAAAGAAAGTAATTTTACATCAAAAAAGGTAAAAAATAATATTACGTATTAAAAAAAATGTGCACAAATGCTTTGGAGCATGGTTCTGGCAATGATAACCCACTGTAATGAGAGCATTATGTTCTTATTGGCGCAGCAAGGGAAGAATAATAAAATATAAAATACTGAACAGTCTTACAGGACAAATGACTTGAGCTATTAAGGTTATAGGATCCATTCATTCTTGCAATGAACACTTGTAACTGGACAGAGTACATATTCTATTCTGATGCTGTTACCTTGTTGTTGTGGGGAGGAAGACTGTCTGGTCAGGCAAAATATACTGATCAGATATGTCAGGGTCAGGCAAAATATACTGATCAGATATGTCAGGGTCAGGCAAAATATACCGGTCAAGCCCCTCACTTCGGCTTTCTAGTAGCCCTCCCTGGAAACAGGTTGTTTTCATGGCAGCCTGACTAACGAGGTGAGGGATTGACGTGATTCCTATAGTAGTGAGCGACACGAAGATGAAGTCAAGCATAGCACAACCACTTGGAGAACCCTGGTCCACCTTCATCAGCATGCTTGGGATGTGAGAAAAGCTACTGCAACCGCCACTTAATG
Organism: Ariolimax columbianus; assembly: GCA_036924085.1. Taxonomy (NCBI): domain Eukaryota; kingdom Metazoa; phylum Mollusca; class Gastropoda; order Stylommatophora; family Arionidae; genus Ariolimax; species Ariolimax columbianus. The sequence continues at coordinate 52,150,217 of JAVGWX010000002.1, read as the reverse complement.
TCCTTTTCAGGGTGCACAAAAGAGTAACCTACTCATAGTGGGCAATCGCAAACAAGAACCTCATTGTTGCATAATCATCTGATGTTACCTCATTGTCGCATAATCATTTTACTTAACTTAACGTCTTTATACTGGTTTAGAAGACCCTGCAGAGTCTGTATACAACCAGTTACATTTACATCACCTTGCTCTAAAAGCTATGCGCATCCAGTTTATTCTTAAATGCATTAACTGTCCCTGCCTCCACTACCTCCCCTGGCAATGCATTCCAAGCAGACACCACTCTCTGACTAAACAAATATTTCCTAATATCTAACCTGGACCTCTCTTTAGTCAGCTTGTGCTATGCCATCGTGTTATTGTAGGTGGCTGTATTTTAAAAAACTTGTTATAGTCTAATTTATCGATTCCTCTGATCATCTTATAAACCTGTATTAAGTCACCACGAATTCTTCTCTCTTCGAGACACTGTGGGCCGGTTTTTCTGAGTCGTTCCTCATAACTGTAATTCTGGAATCCCACTATCATCTTTGTCGCTCTTATTTGTATTCTTTCTAGCATGTTTATGTCCCCTCTATGATAAGGACTCCACACCTGTACACAGTACTCCAATCTAGGTCTAACTAAAGCTTTATACAGTTTGACGATCGCTTCCTTGCTCCTATGTTTAATATTTCTTTTTATCATACCTAACATTGCATTTGCCTTTTTCACTGCTACCTTAACTTGCTTACTCACCTTTCCTGTATGATCTATTATAACCCCTAGGTCCCTTTCCTTATCTATCTTTCTAATATTGTTTTCTCCCATTCTGTAATTATGTTCGATATTGGATCTACCCATGTGGATGACTGTACATTTATCTACATTAAACTCCATTTGCCAGCTTACAGACCATTCTCGAATTTCATCTAAATCCGACATCAATATATCCACTTCCGCTTTAGATGAGACACTACTGCATAGTTTTGTGTCATCAGCAAATTTTGCAATCATGGATCTCATATCAATGTCCAAATCATTTATATATATCAAGAACAAAATTGGTCCCAAAACCGAGCCCTGTGGCACACCACTTTTCACTTCACTCCAACTCAGAGTACTCCTTATTTATGCCCACCCTCTGCCTTCTTCCTGTTAACCAATTTTCAATCCATTTGGCAACTTCCCATATTCCATATGATTTTAACTTTCGAAATAATCTTTGATGAGGTACTCTATCAAAGGCCTTTGCAAAGTCTAGATAAATAACATCCACTGGCTCCCCTTTATCTATGATTTTAGTAACCTCCTCCATGAATTCTAATAGATTTGTTAAGCATGATCTCCCTCTAGTAAACCCATGCTGACTATTTCTAATTAGATTAAATTTGTCTAAATGCTTTACAATGTTTTCTTTGATTATTGACTCTAACAATTTACAGACTATGCTCGTTAAACTCACCGGTCTATAATTTGCTGGATCTGATTTTTTGCCTTTTTTGAATAAGGGGATCACTCCTGCATCTTTCCAATCCCGTGGAACAATCTCTTTTGTAAGTGATTGAGAACATAATATAGCCAATGGTTTTGCTAGTTGGTCTCTAATTTCATCGTTGTATAATCATCTGATGTTACATCAGTATTGTATAATCATCTGCTGTTACCTCATTGTTGTATAATCATCAGCTGTTACCTCATTGTTGTATAATCATTAGCTGTTACCTCAGTGTTGTATAATCATCTGTTACCTCAGTGTTGTATTATCATCTGGTGTTACCTCATTGTTGTATAATCATCTGGTGTTACCTCATTGTTGTATAATCATCAGCTGTTACCTCATTGTTGTATAATCATCTGTTACCTCAGTGTTGTATAATGATCTGCTGTTACTTCGTTGTATAATCAAACCTCCATGGAGTAGTGTGCATCTACTGTTGCAGTTGTGATAGTGTCGGTGACAATAAAAAACCTGATATACTGACTTTGAAAGTATCCAAAGTGGGGGCACATGCACACCCCTTCCCCATAAAGTTCATGATTTCATTGTTAGATTATGATGCAATAGATGTATCAGCTATCCACATGCTCAAGAGGTTTGAAATCAGATGTTGGTCATGCATGAACGGGTCAGGCAGGACAGTGGACCTTAGTAGTCAATGGTCATGCATGAAAGGGTCAAGCAGGAGGAGTGGACAACTAGTAGTCAATGGTCATGCACGAAAGGATCAAGCAGGAGGAGTACACAACTAGTAGTCAATGGTCATGCATGAAAGGATCAAGCAGGAGGAGTGGACAACTAGTAGCCAATGGTCATGCATGAAAGGGTCAAGCAGGAGGAGTGGACAACTAGTAGTCAATGGTCATGCATGAAAGGATCAAGCAGGAGGAGTGGACAACTAGTAGTCAATGGTCATGCATGAAAGGATCAAGCAGGAGGAGTGGACAGCTAGTAGTCAATGGTCATGCATGAAAGGGTCAAGCAGGAGGAGTGGACAACTAGTAGTCAATGGTCATGCATGAAAGGGTCAAGCAGGAGGAGTGGACAAGTAGTAGTTGAGGAAATTGTCTGGATCTTGCCCATATGTTACTGGGTCCTGAAAGGAATACAAACACTGCACCTCTTTCAGGTATGTCATAAGAGACAAAGGAGTGATTGGCTTGGGGAAAGACTACTGCATAAAACATAAACTACAAGAAAAATCTATGGAGACCTCTAGAGCATACAGTAAAAAAGAGATAGACTAATTCAATTCATCCGCAAGCTGCACATCCTTCACCATTAGCTGAAACGACTGAAAACCTATGGGTCCATCTGGAGTACAGTGATGTTTCTGTAAAACATAACATCTATTGTAGTCATCAGGAGTACCATAGTAGCGACAACAAAAAACCCAGATTCCTTTCAGCATGAAAAAACAAACCCTTCCACCAGTGTCAGAAAACTGTCAGAAATCAAAACCGATAAACAACCAATAATTTATTTTAAATTATTATGGTAAAAGTTAAATAAATACTGATGCAATTAAATATAATTAGAGTTTATACACAGCATCACTAGCAATGTAAAGACAGCAATAGCGCTATCTTTGTTATGAGAAGCCCTAAACAAAACACATTTAAAAATAAATGCCACGTGTAAATACATTTTGGATGACATACAAACTTAGTGCTTTCCAAGAACAGATGAAAAATTAAACAAAAAATGGTTGCCTAATTCAATATTACATTTTTCAAACACAAAAGTGTTACCTAGTGTCAATACTTTGAAGAATGAAAATAAATTATACAAAAGAAAGTCCAATGCAAAACTTAGCATGATAGAATTATTTACAACATAAATGAATGCATACAGAATTAAATGCAGGTTAGGATTCAAATTGTTTCCTAACAAAATGATGTAGCTTTCATACAAGAACTATAGAGAGGAACAGCAGGTGAGGACAAGACCTACGTTAGGGAAATCATACAAGGACATTACAAGGCAGGATCTGTACTTGAATCCCATGGGTAAGTGAAATAGAGGCAAAACGCATGGGCTTTTTGACATGTAAAAAGGGAAACATGTAGCCTAGTCGACAGTGAGCTGGCTTGCTAAGACGGACTACACCGTGTCAGGGTTCAAAATCACGGACGGCCAGAAATAAATCTGGGCGTGGTTTGTTCCTGGTACGACCACTTATCCAGTCGACCCAGCTGTAAATGGGTAACCTGACTTATGAGTTGGGGAAGGTATAAACAGCAAGAAATTGTACTGGCCACCCCACCTCACATAGGCTGTGTCTCAGTCCATGAATTATCTTCATCCCCTATGGCAACTTTTGCCATGGAGGAAGCTGGCACAGGGTAAGAAGACGATGTGTATTTGAAAAAGATGATTTATACTACAATAGTTAGGAAACAATTGCAGAAGCAGTTGTGTTTCTCAGGAAACATTGAGAATACAAGATTGTGGATCCAAGACTTTTGCTCAGAAAACTGGTAACATTTATACAAAAGTTACAGAAACAGCTGTATTTCTCAGAAAATCTGTAATTCATACAAAAGTTACAGACTAGGATGCAGAAACAGGTGTATTTCTCAGAAAACCTATAACATTGATGCAGGTGCCAAACTCACATTTAGTAGAACAGCTTTGTAACTAAAGAAGTCATTCAGCACATACACACAAGTTATGAGGATGTAGACTATTGTCTTTTAACTTGCTAGCAGGTGGTACACAGAACCATTTTATAGGTTCTATAAATTTGCAAAGCAAAAAAGAAATAATAATACACTTTTCTTAACTTCCAGTGCATAATAATTAACTAGAGTACAAAAAAATGTTGTAGTTTGGCTACATGTCGCTGTAGACTTGTTTGTGCCCATTTATTGTTCAACTGTTAGACTCGCGTTGAAGTCTTAATCAGCTCTCATCTCTTAGAGGTGTTGACGTAGTGCAAGCCATTTCCATGCTTAGACTGATCTATGTAGGATGTAGGAGATATTGGCTTTTATACATATACTCTTCTAACATGCACACTGTAGGGGCAGGCAGCCAATTTTCCTTACAAACCTCAGGAATGAAAAAAGACAAAGCAATGATATTGTCCCCGTTGTTCACGGCCTTATCCTGACTCTGGTTGACTTTCATAGATCTCTAGTACTTCTTGTCCTCGATCATGTTTATCAACTCTGATCTTGACTCTCTTACATTCCGTGATATTAAACTTTCCAGTACTTTCTTGTGTTGTAGTCATCTGCCTCCTATTTCAGCTTATTTGGCTGTTGCCTTAGTGTGGTAAAACCATGTACTGTATTGCTTTTCAATTTTTGATCAACACTTTATCACAACTTAAGTTTCTCACCAACTTACTCACTTCATTGGTCCACTTCTAATTGATGAGAAGGTTTGCCAGAGAGAATTCCATTGGCTTGCTATGTCTAGTCCTCAGTCAACTTCCTCTTGGCTTGCTATGTCTAGTCCTCAGTTGATTTCCTCTTGGCTTGGTTAGTCTAGTTCTCAGTCGACTTCCTCTTGGCCTGATGTATCTAGTCCTCAATGGACTTCCTCTTGGCCTGGTGTGTCTAGTCCTCAGTCAACTTCCTCTTGGTCTGGTGTGTCTAGTCCTCAGTCAACTTCCTCTTGGCTTGGTATGTCAGTCCTCAGTCTCCCAGACTATCTTCTGTTGTCTCCCTGCAAACTTTGGGTCATTCTAGTGGTCTGTATCCCTGGCTCCTAACTTCCCCTGGTGTAACACGTCTTCTTTCATTCAGCAGACTGCAGTTAGGATTGCTCCACATGTCCGAAGGGGTTAAACTTGTTACTTGCACCACCTTTCTTAACCCTTTACACCCTAAGCCGTGAAAGAAGACAGATTTTAAAATACGACCAGGGAGATACATCTTTGTCTCACTCATATATTTGTTTATAAATGAGATTTAAATGCAGTTCTAGTATAAAATGTAAGTGAAAGATTGCATTGAACAAAACAATAGTAACGATTTCTGAATAAAATATTTTGGGCAGCTTACGATGTAATGGACTAAACGTCACATTCTAGTTCCTAACAGAACATACTGACAGTGACACTTTCAGATATGTCTTTGTGAAACTGAATTTTATCTTTATATTAACCCTTTTGAAGTTCAATGTCATTTACAAGACGTTAGTCTTAATGTACAAGACAAGAACAGTAATTTTATGTGTCAAGGTTAACAACAATTTAAAAAATTAATTTAAACTAAAATTATAATTTGTAAATTTTAAGTTGCAGCTTTTGTTTATAAATCAAATTTAGCTAAATAACAAGATATGATTGATATGATGCCTGAGATAAATCAGACTGTCAGTGCTACTACTCTAGTTGACTGCAATGGACAATTTGGACTGTAAAGGGTTAAAAACATGTGACAGATAAGACAATAAATGAGCATATTTGTCAAAAATCCATGACCTCTGCCAGTGAACAAACATGAGATTACTTCTGGGTGATTCTGTTACCAAACAGGTCATAATGCTGTGGCTTGCACATTGTCCAAGTCTATTTCTATAGAGAAAATCAAATGAGATCAGATATTTATTGATACGTTGACAGCAGTGCTAAATTAAGAGCAAACAAAGTGTTACCAAAACTGGTAGCACAACTACCACCATCAAAATGTTGATTTCTTATTCCAGTACAAGATTTTCTCAAATTTACAATGGGAAGATGGTAGTTTCTTCAGTCAAACTTTATTCCAGTGCAAGATTTTTGTCAAATTTACAATGGGAAGATGGTAGTTGCTTAAGTCAAACTTTATTCCAGTGCAAGATTTTTGTCAAATTTACAATGGGAAGATGGTAGTTTCTTCAGTCAAACTTTATTCCAGTGCAAGATTTTTGTCAAATTTACAATGGGAAGATGGTAGTTTCTTCAGTCAAACTTTATTCCAGTGCAAGATTTTTGTCAAATTTACAATGGGAAGATGGTAGCTGCTTCAGTCAAACTTTATTCCAGTACACAATTTTGTCAAATTTACAATGGGAAGATGGTAGTTTCTTCAGTCAAACTTTATTCCAGTGCAAGATTTTTGTCAAATTTACAATGGGAAGATGGTAGCTGCTTCAGTCAAACTTTATTCCAGTACACAATTTTGTCAAATTTACAATGGGAAAATGGTAGTTTCAGTCAAACTTCATTGTGGAACAATTGAACACAGAATTGATCTAAAAGAATTGTGTATCTGGACTAGAAGAAATGACCTATCATTTCTCGTAGTTCAACATATTTACAATGTCTTTTGTGTTGGACTGCAAATGCATGACAACTGACAGAAGATTCTATGCAGAGCATTTGAATAGGCAACAATCTGATCATCAGATGAAGTCTCCGCCTGGAACATGTAATTAGGCCACTTAGCTTCTTGTTGAGAGGTCATGACTCACTAATATTCTTCTCCTGTTGTCAATTTTTTCCCCTCCTAAACTTGGGATTGAACTGACAAGCTTTGAGCTGTCAGACCTGTATTATATCTGTTCAGCCAGATTGAGACAATAAAGGATGAAAAAGTACTTTGGATGTATATTCACTTAAAACCATACATTTCATAACTACTTAAACGATGGATGGATGGATGGGGGGGGGGGGGGGGGGGGGGGGGATGATTGAAGAGAGGAGACAGCAAAGAATATCTAGTGAAGAATGATTGAAGGGGAGGGGGAAAGACAGCAAAGAACCGGTGAAGAATTATTGAAGAGGGGGGACAGCAAAGAATGCCTGGTTGAGAATGATTGAAGAGGGAGGACAGCAAAGAATGCCCAATAAGGAATGATTGAAGAGGGAGGAAAGCAAAGAACACCTGGTGGAGAATGATTGAAGAGGGAGGACAGCAAAGAATGCCCAATAAGGAATGATTGAAGAGGGAGGAAAGCAAAGAACACCTGGTGGAGAATGATTGAAGAGGGAGGACAACAAAGAACACCTGGTGAAGAATGATTGAAGAGGGAGGACAGCAAACGAACACCTGGTGAAGAATGATTGAAGAGGGAGGACAGCAACGAACACCTGGTGAAGAATGATTGAAGAGGGAGGACAGCAACGAACACCTGGTGAAGAATGATTGAAGAGGGAGGACAGCAACGAACACCCAACTTGCGATGAATGATTGAAGAGAAGAGTGAGGGCACAGTAGCTAGAGTCACATGTGTGGAATTGAAGAAGATGGTCAAGAACAAGAATGGAAGGAACACATCTGTTGCTGTGTTTTGCTCCAATAATAACCAGAAGGACTAAGTCTAGTCAAGAAAACAGACAGACCATGTAATGTTCCAATTAGCATGTGGTTAGCAACAGAACTTGAAAGCTCAAAGCATGCTCAGAGTTTGTTCACCTCGATGAGGAGAGAAGGTGCTGTTGCCTTGCTAGTGCCAGTTCAGTTATTTCTCAATCCATGCCTCTAACAAACATTGTCGATGGGGGGCTAAGTAACTCATGTCAGGATCAGTAGCAACATACTGACCAAGACATCGCCTCAGCATTTCCATGTCACAGCAACCTTACCAATGTGGTGGGGATTGTCACTCTAATTCATGTAGTCTGTCAGCCTATTGAGAATCATTGCATTGCACTACAGACAGAAAGATAAAAGCCCACATCCTTGAATATAAGAAAAGTCACTAAAAATCCACTACCATCAGCACAAGCAGGTTCAAACAACTACACTGTCAATCCATTATTTGTATTTCTTGGCCTTCCTTTTGTCCTGAAGCTCTGCTGCCTGGTGTCACAGGTTCATGTGCCATGTAGATTTGAAGAATGTTAAAAAAAATCGAGCTGGATAAGAACCGAATGTACAACATGTCTTTTTTTCATCTTTGGGTTCAACATCATCATCAAAACATTTAAGCTCTATGTGGAGCACAGGTCTTCAACAAGCACTAGCCCAATCATCTTGTCCTGGTCCATCCGTTCCATCTCTGTCCAAGTCATCCCCTTTATGTCGCCTCAAGCTCTCTTCTCTATGTTTTTTTGGTCACCCTCTATTTCTCATGCCTCTAGGTTGAATGGGGTTCGCAAAAATGGGCTTAAAAGTGAAGGACTCATTGACTCTCATTAGTTTCTTATTCATTCGTCTTCAATGACTTTAATAAAGGCAGCAGTCAACTCAAGGCTCTGTACACTTCCATACAGTTTTTAATGAAAGGACACTGACTCTTGCCGCGTACTCCTTTCCCTAGTGTATGATGGGTAGGACTGCAAGAGATGTTCCGCTGCCATGGGAGCTGTGCCTCAGGTACAAAGGTCTGTAGTGCCAATCTTGAGTTTATTATAAAGATAACATCTGAGCCTGTTGTGTCCTGTGCGCTGTTGGAGGAGGATCACCAGATCTCACCCGGACAGTTGGTAGCAGGTGTCATGTTCTACACGACCAGGGTGCTCTCTTTTTCATTTTGATTTGTATGTGGTCTTGATGGCGATTGTGTAGAATTTGTAGAGATTCCAGTTTCACAATATTTTCTTTGGTTCAGAGCTTAATCTATTCCTGTGGCCAACCCCTCAGAGTGTAATCTACCCATGTGGCCTACCCCTCAGAGAGCATAGTTTACCCCTATCCTTCCCCCTCTACCCTACATACTGATCATAATTCACCTATAAACATCCCCCCCCCCAGTTTCACTCTCCCCTGTACCACCTTTTTCCCCCCATTTATCTTACCTTGTACTCCCCCCCTCTGACCATCTATTTGACTCACCTCTACACTAACCCGTTTTAAAAAAAATACCTGTGCCCCCTCCCTCCCCCCAAACAAAAAAGAATCATTTAGCTCTGTTGTGACCCATTTTAATTATGGATACAGATCTGCGAATAGTACTGTCTGTAGTGCTTATAAAAATAGTCGGACACTGTATTCTCCAGGCATAACTCACATACTTTTCATTTTGTTTTTAAATGGCATGTTAAACCGACTTTAGAATGAGACAACTCCTTCTGGTGATCAGAGTTTTATGCTATTGCATTGCTTTGCATAGTTTCTCATTATCATCATGAGAGTTAAGTCAGAGCTTCCAGTGTTACTTATGGTATTGTTCCTACAACTGATTTCAGTCTTAAATCTCTCCAGCTGCGAGCTATTATTCATCACTAAAATGCCTTTATGTTATGTTTACATTAATTAATGATATATAAAAACAATAATACAACAAATTGGGTAAACAAAATGCTTGTCAACACACTCTTTTGAGCTGAATAAAAAGGTAATTTAAATGCAAATATAAATTCAAATCATAAAGGTCATAAATGAGGTCTTCAATTTGACAAGAGCGAGACCTACTACTTCTGAAGATTAGTTTAACAAATATTCAAGTTTCTCCTCTATCACAGTGAAGTTGGCTCATTCTTAGCGTTTAAATCTGCATGGTGGTCTGAAGTTCTAAACTTAAAGTAAAATGGTGGGGAGGCTTTTGCCATGAGGATGACCTCATTTATGTTTTGATCATGCAATAAGTAATAGAAATCAAAGCTAGCTCATGCTGCATCCCTTGATCTGATGTTCTGTGATGTTAAGTTTTTGACAGTATCAGAGAGCAACATCAATAGAATATCTTCAGAAAATCAAAGCTACATCCCTTGATCTGATGTTCTGGGATGTTAAGTTTATGACAGTATCAGAGAGCAACATCAATAGAATATCTTCAGAAAATCAAAGCTACATCCCTTGATCTGATGTTCTGGGATGTTAAGTTTATGACAGTATCAGAGAGCAACATCAATAGAATATCTTCAGAAAATCAAAGCTGATGATAAGTACAATGAAGAACATTGACACAATGACAGTGTAACTGTTGGGTACAGCCATCAATACTGTGAGCTCTTGGTATCCGTCATTAAATAATTCCTTAACAATGTCACAGATACAGAGAAATAGACTGGCATGTCATAATGACAACCTGTTCCATGGATGTCATACACATTGAGCACTAAACTCAATTATCAGGTCAATAAATAACAATAAAGACTAGTTTATCAATACTTACAATGTAACAAGAATGATTTTCATTCTATACAATTTTCTGACATTTTAGTCAGTTCCAATATAAATGTTGTTTTACAGTATGACTGACACAGCTTCTGTAAGCTTTCATTTACATGCACTACAGTTAGTAGTAAAGTGGTAGAGTGGTTGCTTCTAACGGAAAAAAATCGTTTGATCTACAAAATCAACATGCGTCAGTGACACAGTTGTAAATGGATACCTGGCTAACAATTATGGAAAGAAAGGCAGTGGGGAAGGAAACTGGCCACCACATCTGATAAAAACTGGGGCCTAGTGCTTGCAGTCTCTAACACCTGATCCTTGACATCAGTAGTGTCTGCTATAGAACTACCTTTACACTGTAACATGGCCTTGTATACATGACATATAATATGCAACAGATAAGGGATGGTAGATGACAGATATGAACATTGATGGGTATGAATGTCGATGTATATCAAGGGCACAAAGTATATCATTACTGGTATATCAAGGGCACAAAGTATATCATTACTGGTATATCAAGGGCACAAAGTATATCATTACTGGTATATCAAGGGCACAAAGTATATCATTACTGACAAAGCTTTTGATATGATTCACTCAATAAGACAATCCCCAATTATTTAACAGTCTTACATATTAACATGCATCAGTTTTCACCAAGGTGGAAAATGTAAACTTCAGAGCAAACCAGGAAGTAAATAAATACAAACGCAAAAAGCAGATAAGATAAAGCATAAATAGTTCAAGAATACTGAAACTTGTCTTCCACTGTATCAGAGTAATGGAGGCTAGTGACAAATCATACTTGTCTCCCACTGCAACAAAGTAATGGAAGCTAGTGACAAATTATACTTGTCTCCCACTGCAACAAAGTAATGGAAGCTAGTGACAAACCATACTTGTCTCTCATTGCAACAAAGTAATGGAAGCTAGTGACAAATCATACTTGTCTCTTATTGCAACAAAGTAATGGAAGCTAGTGACAAATCATACTTGTCTCTCATTGCAACAAAGTAATGGAAGCTAGTGACAAATCATACTTGTCTATTATTGCAACAAAGTAATGGAAGCTAGTGACAAATCATACTTGTCTCTCATTGCAATAAAGTAATGGAAGCTAGTGACAAATCATACTTGTCTCTCATTGCAACAAAGTAATGGAAGCTAGTGACAAATCATACTTGTCTCTCATTGCAACAAAGTAATGGAAGCTAGTGACAAATCATACTTGTCTATTATTGCAACAAAGTAATGGAAGCTAGTGACAAATCATACTTGTCTCTCATTGCAATAAAGTAATGGAAGCTAGTGACAAATCATACTTGTCTCTCATTGCAACAAAGTAATGGAAGCTAGTGACAAATCATACTTGTCTCTCATTGCAACAAAGTAATGGAAGCTAGTGACAAATCATACTTGTCTCTTATTGCAACAAAGTAATGGAAGCTAGTGACAAATCATACTTGTCTCTCATTGCAACAAAGTAATGGAAGCTAGTGACAAATCATACTTGTCTCTCATTGCAACAAAGTAATGGAAGCTTAATAATGCATGTGGCAGATCATAACCCAGCCATTGGATTTCATCGAGCAAGACTAAATATCGTTCATATTTGTTATAAACTATATTTACAAAGTCAACAATGCTGTCCAACAAACAGTCACACCAGCCGAATAACTCACTAACCAAACTTTCACATTCTTTTAAAACAAGAATAACAAATTACAATATAATAACGCACAGACTTTAAACAGCTACATCAAGATAGGGTCACACCAAGCGAGGGTTACATCAAGTGATGGCTAACAGTGAAGGTTACATCAAGTGATGGCTAACAGCGAGGGTTACATCAAGTGATGGCTAACAGCGAGGGTTACATCAAGTGATGTCTGACAGTGAGGGTTACATCAAGTGATGTCTAACAGTGAGGGTTACATCAAGTGATGTCTGACAGCAAGGGTTACATCAAGTGATGGCTAACAGTGAGGGTTACATCAAGTGATGGCTAACAAAGTCCACAAACAGTTTACTAGTGTGCTCTATCATTTTAAAACAAAGGAAATTGAGTAACGTTAAAACTATTGTCTGCGTAAAATGGTTGTCTAGTTGTGCAAATAATAATGATAGTGTGAGTCTGTTATCGACCAAACACAGCCAAACTGTAAGTCTTATGCAGAGCCAAACTGTAGGTCTTGTGTCCAAACACAGCCAAACTGTAGGTCTTGTGTCCAAACGCAGCCTAACTGTAGGTCTTGTGTCCAAATGCAGCCTAACTGTAGGTCTTGTGTCCAAACACAGACTAACTGTAAGTCTTATGCAGAGCCTAACTGTAGGTCTTGTGTCCAAACACAGCCAAACTGTAAGTCTTATGCAGAGCCAAACTGTAGGTCTTGTGTCCAAACACAGCCAAACTGTAGGTCTTGTCCAAACACAGCCTAACTGTAGGTCTTGTGTCTACCAAACACAGCCAAACTGTAGGTCTTGTGTCCAAACACAGCCAAATTGTAGGTCTGGTGCCCAAACACAGCCAAACTGTAGGTCTTGGGTCCACCAAACACAGCCAAACTGTAGGTCTTGTGTCTACCAAACACAGCCAAACTGTAGGTTGTATGTCCAAACACAGCCAAACTGTAGGTCTTATGTCCAAACACAGCCAAACTGTAGGTCTTGTGTCCACCAAACACAGCCAAACTGTAGGTCTTGTGTACACTAAACACAGCTAAACTGTAGGTATTGTGTCCACCAAACACAGCCAAATTGTAGGTCTTGTGTCCAAACTGTATGTCTTGTATCCAAACACAGCCAAACTGTATGTCTTGTATCCAAACACAGCCAAATTGTAGGTCTTGTGTCCAAACACAGCCAAATTGTAGGTCTTGTGCCCAAGCAACTTTAAATGTAAAATTATGCACACCAAAAAAAAAATATAATTACAGTGTTTATTCCCATTCCTGGGGTCCATTGAGAAGATTTATAGGGTTGAGGAATAAAGGCTGCTTTGCTCTTTGTTTACTTTCTTGTGCATAAACTACCATATCTCTGCGAAGTACATTCATTATAGTTTATACACACAATTCTACTAGCACACATGAGACCAGTATGAAAACAATTAAGACTACACCATTTTTCTGGCTTGTGTAACAGATTTTTCTGTGTGGATAAGTTGGAACTTGCAAAGTGTTGAGGAGCAGAGCTGCCAAGACCATTCTACACCTCCACATAATGATCCTGGATAACAGACTGCAACAGAGCAGACTGGCGGAGGAGAAGGGATTAAAGAGGGAAGGCTAACCTAGTATCCGGAAATGCTGTGAAGTCGGATATGTCAGATCGAAAGGTGCAAATATGGCAGTCAAACTGTAATCTACGACACAACACATTCTCCTGACTGCATCTTGCTACCTGCAAAGCATTTTTCAGGGCTTGGTAGTGGGAGTTTGAGAATGAACGACGAAGAAGAAGAAGGATTTTTAAGACGCTTCCAATTAATTTTTAACAGGATTTACAGTGTAGTTTTCTGGAGACATGCTGTTAATTCAACTCTTTCATATGAGATTGAATCATCAATCTTAGTGAGTTGCTAGTATTATGTGCCTGTGTTATATGTGTCAAGTACAAATAGCATATAATGAGCGTAGGCATGACTAGTATATGTTTGAAAGTGGAAACCTGACATGGAGGGTAAGTCTGACTTTTCTATGTCTGAAACTGGACACCTGACATGGAAGGTAAGTCTGACTTTTATGTGTCTGAAACTGGACACCTGACATGAAGGGTAAGTCTGACTTTTATATGTCTGAAACTGGACATCTGACATGGAGGGTAAGTCTGACTTTCATATGTCTGAAACTGGACATCTGACATGGAGGGTAAGTCTGACTTTCATATGTCTGAAACTGGACATCTGACATGGAGGGTAAGTCTGACTTTCATATGTCTGAAACTGGACATCTGACATGGAATTGTCTTCCCCTTTTTCAGCTTCAAAGCATTTTTAAAAAAAAAATGGATACAAACTTTGGATTTTAACCTGAATAAAGTTCATTCTCCCATCTGCTCAACGAGCATATTTGTAAGAATGGTGACAGACTAGTTTGTATTGGCGTTAGGTTAGGTCATCCGTAACTGGTGAGGTCATTGGGGCATCCATGAAGACATCCCCACAAGCCCACTCTGTCAGCATCCGCTGTCTGTGCTTCCTCTGATCTGAGATTGTCCCACTCTTTTATGCTGTCCTCCCACCTCTTTTTGGGATGACCTCTTATTCGTCCACCTTGCACCAATCGATGCAGAATTGTATTTGCAAGAATATCTGATCTCGATTTGTGGCCGTGCCAAGTATCTGTTTTTTTACAATTTCGAAGAAATCTTCAAAAGGCCCTATTCTTGTTGTAATTCATTCTTGTATTTCCTCATTTGTAACTCAGTCTTTGTATGTGACATCTAGAAGTCTTCTGAAACATCTCATCTCCAAGGTCTGCATTCTCCACTGCAGGTCAGCTGCAACTGTCCCTGTCTCACAAGCCTAGAGTAATATTGACAGGACAAATATACGCATTAATCTCATATTCGAGCATATGGCTAACCGTTTGTCTTGCTAGATTTTGTAAAGCCGTGCAAGTGCCGCTATTGTCTGTGTTGCTCTGGCCAAAACCGAATATTTTGATCCTTCATCACTGGCAATCGAACCCAGATATTTCAAACAGTCGACCACTTTGAGTTCCTGGCCATTAGCTTTTACCCCACTGTTGAAGCAGTCGATGTTATTGGTCATTAATTTTGTCTATCCCGCATCAATCTCCATACATAGTCAAGAGCTGTTTCATCGAGTCTTCTGACCCATTCTCGGTTTAAAATTGTAAAAATATGTGTGCATCAAGTACACATACTCACATTAAACTGAGCCAGTCTCATGTGTTTGACCCCATGTAATTATTATGGGCAACACTAGTTAACTAATGTAACACTGAAAAGCAGCCATGATAAATACTTAAATACTTATTGGACTAACTTTACAGGAGTGGCTACACGAACAAGTGGGAAGCAAGGAAACTAGGCTTTCCAAAAAGAAACTCCCCAGATATTACAGGCTAAACAGAAGTAAGCAAGTAGCAATCTTCAGATTTAGTGTAGGCCACAGACTGAGATACAATATAATAGCAATCTTCAGATTTAGTGTAGGCCACATCACGCATTCACAGAGCGATAAAGAAACAAAGACACCCCTCAAACAATCCGTGAAGACAGAATGAAGAGACCAGCAAAAAGGAATACAAGCCAGAAAATGACAGCATAAACAAACTTGGCAGAGATGGGCTGACAAAGATCTTCCGACTCAGAACAAAACATTGTAGACTCAAGTCCCACCTCCACAGAATGGGTCTCAGAGATACCACCACTTGCAATTGTGGAGCACCCAAGCAAACACCAGAACATATTCTGCAAGAATGCCCGATCTATGCAAACCAAAGAGAGGCAGTCTGGCCAGGGAGAGCGACCATGCTCGAAAAGCTGTGGGGGACCGGCGAAGACCTCAAACGCAGTCTCCTTCCTGAACCTCATCGGATTAGAAGCATAGCATGAGTTGATCGATGAAGAAGAAGAAGTGTAGGCCACAACAGACAGATACAATACAGTAACAATCTTCAGATTTAGTGTAGGCCAAAAACAGACTGAGATACAACACAGTAGAGTATCCACTCTGATGCTGATGATAGGAACCAGATAGATTACATTCTATTACAACAAAGATGGAGGACGAGTGTGCTGTCGACAAAAACACTTCCAGTAGCGGGCTTCTACACGGATCATGAACTACTGGCTGTAGTTTTCAAGATAAGACTGAAAAGGACAAGCAGAGAGAGTGCCCAATACGTTTCAATTTAAAAGTGATTTCAACTAAATATAACATCAAAGGAAAAAAATAAGCTATGAGGTGTTGATGGCAGTTCAAAAGAAGATGACATCGGGCGAGTTAACTGCCCATACAAGAGACATTTTAATCTTGGTTGCGCAAAACATGATTCCCAGGGTGACAAACAAGAAACAGAGCTACATTTTCAAGTTATAGATAATAGGAGAAAACTAAAGCAAAAGGGACATGAGAAAACGAACACAATTTATAGAAACTGTGCAAGAAAAGTCAGATGAGAAATAATAAATGACAAGGCAAGGTACATAATGGACACCCGTAAAAAACATGGAAAAACAACAACAACAAAGCAGGGAGGGAGATGCCTTTAAGGAGATAAAAATACTGACAAAAAAGCCCCGAGCACCCCCCCCCCCCAAACATGAACCTTACGAGATCACTCAAAGACCTTACCCTCGCAAATATGACCCAAAATTCCCAAGAAAATATGGCCAAATATTATAAGTTGACAGGTATGATGCTACTAATTTCTTCAACAATAAGATATTTCCTGTTCAGAAACCTCTAATACGAGGTTTTTCAAGAGACTATGGCTTCAGTCAATATATGTCGAACTCAGAAATTTTTACAATTTCCTTTCAAAGTGAGAGCATTCAAAAGCTCAATATTAGTTTACTGAAGCTTTAAAAAAAAACAATATCATAAAATGCATGTAGTCTGTAATGACACACATTGACCAAAAGTGAGAGGCTCACAAATACAACTTTAGAATATGAAAAGTGCATCAAATGTGCTTTTGTAGGAGTAAAACCATACAAGATGAGACATCTAATAGGTCAGTGAAGAGATTGCTTGGTGATATTATGTCAGAATTGGAAGCGGACAGCAAATGGAAACAAAAATCAAAAGGTACTTACTAGATTTTCTTATCTAAGATGGAAAAAAAAACATGGAAAACATAAAACAATTATGAGCATTGGGAACTTCCCATTATCTAGACAATGTTACATTATCTGGGCAACTTTAGATTATCTGGCCAACGTTACATTAATCTGGGCAACTTTACTTTATCTGGGCAACTTTACTTTATCTGGGCAACTTTACATTATCTGGGCAACTTAGATTATCTGGCCAACGTTACATTAATTTGGGCAACTTTACATTATCTGGGCAACTTTACATTATCTGGGCAACTTTACATTAATCTGGGCAACTTTACTTTATCTGGGCAACTTTACATTATCTGGGCAACTTCACATTAATCTGGGCAACTTTACTTTATCTGGGCAACTTTACATTATCTGGGCAACTTTACATTATCTGGGCAACTATGTTGACATGAACTATGATAGCGATGGCAGAATTTCTGGCTGGTGATAGTTTTATGATAAAATTATTCAAGGTCAAACCATTGCAATAGCTACTTGATACTATCAGAAAAGCTAAGATTTTGTACAATTAACTTCCTAAAATACCTTATTCTCAGTGGTAGTGTTTGCTATGGGACTATCAGAAATGCTAGGATTTTGTACAATTAACTTCCTAAAATATCTTATTCTCAGTGGTAGTGTTTGCTATGGGACTATCAGAAACGCTAAGATTTTGTACAATTAACTTCCTAAAACACCTTATTCTCAGTGGTAGTGTTTGCTATGGGACTATCAGAAACGCTAAGATTTTGTACAATTAACTTCCTAAAACACCTTATTCTCAGTGGTAGTG
This sequence comes from Ariolimax columbianus, assembly GCA_036924085.1. NCBI lineage: Eukaryota > Metazoa > Mollusca > Gastropoda > Stylommatophora > Arionidae > Ariolimax > Ariolimax columbianus. Next base: position 52,132,144 of record JAVGWX010000002.1, on the reverse strand, counting down.
TTTGCTATGGGACTATCAGAAACGCTAAGATTTTGTACAATTAACTTCCTAAAACACCTTATTCTCAGTGGTAGTGTTTGCTATGGGACTATCAGTACCTTTGATTTTTTTACACAATATTTACATACACGAGTCCCTGGTCATTGTTGTGGGTTTGCTTCCTGATAAAATTAAACACAAGTTTCTGATTCTTCTTAAAGGTTTGCTTCCTGATAAAATAAAATACAATGTTCTTGACTCTTCTTAAGGGTTTGCTTCCTGATAAAATAGAACACAAGTTCCTGACTCTTCTTAAAGGTTTACTTCCTGATAAAATAAAACACAAGTTCCTGTCTATTCTTAGTGTTTGCTTCCTGATAAAATAAAACACAAGTTCCTGTCTATTCTTAGTGTTTGCTTCCTGATAAAATAAAACACAAGTTCCTGACTCTTCTTAAGGGTTTACTTCTTGATGAAACAACAGTGATTAAAAATAAAATTACAGGTCCTTGACTCTTATTGAGAATTTGCTTTCTGATAGAATAAAGCCAACATTATAATACTGTTCCTTTTGCTGGGGCCCACCAGATCAAAATTATAGGGCAAAGCATTTAAGGTCACTTGTTGATCATTGCAAACACGGAACAGTGTGCAGGAGCTAAGTTTTAAAAAAATGTCACCTCCGATTGAAGAAAAATCAAAGTCCTTATTTACAGTGGTTTCAACCAGTGCTATTCTGACTTAATGATCAGAATCCTATCTGCCTGGCCACCCTAGTGATAAACCTTGCTAATAGTGTGATAGAATACTGAGATCATCAGGACAAAGGATCTAGCAGAATATTTGGAAGCTCTGATGAGTGTTGTCCATCAACAAGTTTAAAACAAAATATGTAACCTACAAATAAAACTTAGAATCCATCTGCAGATAATTCCAATATTTGAATCAAGATTAGCCTTCTCTTGACAGTGTACCCCACTTTCAACTACAGGCAGAAACATTTTGGTTATATCGAGGGTTATAAGCTGTAAAACAATGAAAGTGATCAAAACCAGAACTGTTGAGGAGTGCTGAAAAAAAAACACTTGGCCCAGAAAAGGGCTGAACAGTCTGCCAAACACAGATCAGTGGTTAAAAAAAACAAGACAGCAACAAATACAACTGGAAATTGGGAGATGGATAAGATACACATTTGGAAACAAGCCTGACAATATAACCATTTGTGCTTGATTAGAACCCACAGGAGATAGTGTGAGAATTCCTAGTGAAGAAAAGTGAAAAATGAGAACCAGGAAGTGAAGTCTCATTGAGAAATGTATTTTTTTTGCGTTCGCCTTATTTCTCTATTTCCCAAGGCGATGTGCATTGCGCTGTGGTTTTTATTTTGCGCCTGTCAGCCCAGTGCATCCGACTTCAGCATGCATTTTATGTAAGGGTCTGCTTCCTCCTGCATTTTCTAAGGGTTTACTCTCCCATGTAACGGCCGGTGCTGTGATGGGTATCGAACCCAGCACCTTCGGTTTGTGAGCCGTGTCACTTTACCACTAGCCCTCCCCATCCCCATGGGGGAAATATGAAGAGAAATAATTGCAGTCCTATGTTCTATATTAGGAAATTTTGTTTAGTCAGAGACTGGTAAATGCTTGGAATGCATTGCCACAGGAAGTGGTGGAGTCAAGGATAATGAATGCATTTAAGAATAGATTAGATGCATCAGAGAGTGGTGAATGTTTGGAATCCAAAACCACAGGAAGTAGTGGAGGCAAATCCAATTAATGCATTTAAGAATAGATTGGACGTGCACAGCTTTTAGAACAAGGAATGTAAATGAAACTGGTTGTATACAGACTTCTTCTAAACCAGTATAAAGACATTAAGTTATGTTTAAGTTCCAGGGGAGTCGGATTGACTGAGTCAAATAAGCAAGCAAATCATTGGTTGAAAGTAATGACACATCTGGCAACTAACATATCAAATTTAAAACACTGACTAATTCAATTAGGCCAAAAGCTATGACTGACAAATACCTCAGTCTCGCAGAATGTCTGTAACAATACAAGCACAATAACATAAATATTCATAAATCATGAAGGACAAGGGATTGTGGGATACTGATATTCTAAGAAAGAAATACTCCACTTTCATCAGCACGCTCAAGATGTGAGGAAAGCTACTACAACCAGCCACTTAAAGTCCTTTTCAGGGCGCACAAAAGAGTAAACTTACTCATTGTAGGCATGCATTAAACAAAAACATGAAAGAAATGCAAGTTCTGATATCTAAGAACTAAAAACTTATATTCCTAAAATTAAATACTGATTTTCCAAAACCGTATCACTGATATTCCATGAACAGATTCAATTAGGCAGAGAGACATGATTCACAAATACTCTAGTCTCACAGAATGTCTGCGACAATGCAAGCACTACAACATATATATAAGCCATAAATAGCCATAGATTTCGGGATTCTGAAATTCAAAAAAAGAAATACTGATATCTAAGAACTAAAATCTGATATTCCTAGAATTAAATAATTAAATTGCAAGAACTAAACCCTGACATTCCAAGATCAAAAACTGATGTTGCCAAAAGTAAATACTGATATTACAAGAATTTTGTGTTTATATTTCATGAACTATCATTGCCATTGTGTCCTTCATCTATTAGAAAGACACAACAGCAAGAACACACACTTTCAATTCCATGGTCCTTCCAGCAATGATTTACGGATGCGAAGTGTGAAACTTGCGCAAAACAGATGCTGAGAAGCTCAGAGTCACTCCAAGAGCAATGGAACGGCATATGCTAAGAATTTCAATACGGAATAATATCCGAAACAAGGAGATTGGACATCAAACTTTGTTTCAAGACATTGTGGCAGCATTTACACATGAAGAAGACCTCGACACCTCACTAGTGATCAAGCCAAGTCTAAACTTAAACACATGTTGTAAGGGACCACTAAGGAGCCACATGAAAAGGAAAAGAAGACCTCAACACCCCAAGAAAGAAGAGGAGCGATCAAGTAAAGTTTAAACATATACATAAAATATCAGAAAAACAGTGAAGCAATAGACACTCTGAAATGGAAACCTCGCCCTCCAAAGTGACGAAAGGAAAAAGAGGATTTAAAGAATTTGCCAACTGAACACACCAAATAAGTGTTATTTTTATATCTACATAAAATAAAGGAAGAGAGAGATGAAACAAATACAAAATACAAATTATAAAAATATATGAACATCATGCAAGTATTCTCAAATTTAAAAAACAGATACACTGGTCCTAATATATAAAGGATTAGTATTCTATAGATTATGAAAACGAAATTGAAATTATGAGAAAATTAAATGCAATAATATTGTGCTGTTTATATGACTTGTAAAATAATTTGCATGCGATTGTAGAATGCTCATTTGCTGCAGAATTCAGATTTGTGGGCCCCCATGAAAGCAATATTTGGAAAACTTGGATCCATGTAAACCATTTAAGTGTGGATTCACGTGATGTTTCATGATACCTGTCCCCACACAACTGAATTATGTCAATAATTATGACACCAGTATGACAATTTAAATAAAGAAATAAAAGTTACAAAATACAAAAAAATTGGAAATTGGAAGTACATTGTAAGTGATATCATTAACAGCACAGAAGATGACAAGGCTACGACAAATGCAGCACCCAGTTGTTAGAGAATTATAGGAAATCTGTTACGTTCATATTTGGAAGGGTAGACAATGGAAGCAATTTAACAGCGTTATTTACAAATACAATTATTTGAAATACATTTTGAAGGGTACCGCACATTAACTTTATCACAATTTGGTATCTTCTGATTCCTTTGAAGTAGGAGGAGGAGGGGGTGGTGGGGTTGGCCGTGGACGAACGCTAGCTTGCCGTCCCAGTGTATGAGATGCGCCTGAGGGGACCACATTCTGAATACTTGCAGTTGAGCTCACAAAATCAGACCCAACACCTTCGCTATCATCCTGGCTGACCTCAGCAATACTGTAAGAAGATAAACTACCTGCGTTAGGGACCCCAACAGCGACGACGCTGTTATCAAACAATCCGATTTTCTGGCTAAGCACAGCACCGGCTGAGATCGACCTTTGGTGACCCCGTGCTGCTACTGGTGGATTTAATGAAGGCGGGACCCGAGGTCGTTCTGGCGGTGCTTGTTCTGGTCGGTGATGAAGTTGAATGGAGGGTCTTTCTGACTGAATACTTGGCAACTTCTGCTTATCTTTCTCATGAACACCTGCAGCCTTTTGCTGATCTGTTGGAGACTCAGGGGAGGCAAGTGGTGCAGCTCTAGGCCAGGTCTGAAATGGGTTACCATTGGCGCTCTTAGCACCATCCCCATTACTGCCACTACTTACTACACTGGCAATGCTATTTCCTGGCTTGAAGCCAACTGCTGTAGTTGCTGTGACATTGACGATGTAGGGTCTATCAGGTGGTGGTGGTGGAGCTGGTTTACGTGTTAAACGTCTCTGCAGAGGGCTTGTGGATTCGGGGCTGTTAAGAACAGAAAAACATTTGATAAAACAATATGATAACCATAAAACAGAAAACCATTTGCTAGCCATTACATTTTGGCAACCATATGACACAAAACTACTTGATAATCATAAGACAACAAAACTATTGTATAATCATAAGACATAAAACTATTTGATAACCCTAAGACATACAATTATTTGATAACCATAAAACTTAAATCCTTTTCGAAACTATAAGGTGGAAAACAATATGATAACCATAGGATAGAAAACTATATTATAACCATAGTTCAGGAAACTAAATGATAACAATAAGATAAAAAACTATATGATAACCTTAGAACAGGAAACTATTTGATAACTATTGGACAGAAAACTATATTATAACTATAAGACAGAAAACTATATAACTATAGGACAGAAAACTATATCACTATAGGACAGAAAACTATATGATAACTATACGACAGAAAACTATATGACAACTATAGGACAGAAAACTATATAATAACTATAGGACAGAAAACTATATAATAACTACAGGACACATAACTATAGCACAGATTACTGCAGGACAGAAAACTATGTGACAACTACAAGACAGAAAACTATATGATAACTTTAGGACAGAAAACTATATGATAACTATAAGACAGAAAACCATATGATAACTATAGGACAGAAAACCATATGGTAACTATAGGACAGAAAACTATATGATAACTATAGTAATACAACTATATGATAACTATAGGACAGAAAACTATATGATACTTACTTACTTACTTACTTAGTCACTCTTCTTCTACCGTGAGGTGTAGAGGTTAAAACTATATTATAACTATAGTAATACAACCATATGATAACTATAGGACAGAAAACTATATAACTATAGTAATTAAACTATATGATAACTATAGGACAGAAAACTATATAACTATAGTAATTAAACTATATGATAACTATAGGACAGAAAACTATATGATAACTACAGAACAGAAAACTATATGATAACTATAGGACAGAAAACTATATGATAACTATAGGACAGAAAACTATATGATAACCTACATGCTTTACTTATTATTTCCAATTTAGCTGCAAAGCCTGATGGGAGGCTAAGTTCCTCTCATGGTCCATGGTGTTGTGTTGGCTGCTGCAGGATTATGACGCAGCATTCCTGCTATACAATCTGCTACCAGGCCTTCCTCATGATTTGGAATCAAATCCCCCCCCCCCCCCCCCCCAAAGCCCACTAGCAAGCAGTTAATGTTGGTGTTTTAATTGTATTTCTCTGACATTTCCTGTTTATTTTCTGTTGGCATTGGTTTGATTATGCTGCTTTGTGGACTTGTTAGCAATACTATAGCTAATACTTGGCTTACTGGACTAGGCTGCTTGTCTGAAAATATTTCAAACAACAAGCAAAACCAGATCCCCAGGACTCAGCCAAGAAATTGAAATGAAGAGACCAGAGTTTGATCTTCAAGCTGAGAACAGGTCATGCCCCTCCCAACAAACATCTAAATAGAAAAGACCTATTTTGTGAACCGAATTGCAGATTTTGTCCCGACCACATGGAATAAGTCGAGCACCTCCTGACTCAATGTCCGAGGCTAGCAGATCTGTTAAACCGGCTGCTGCCACCACACCTCACTATACACAACACACTCTACACATCACCACAACAACTGAGGAAGGCTTGTGCTTTTGCCATGGACGCTTTAGGCTGTCAAGAGCTACCAGCTCACAGGTAAAGGGATTGTATCATCACTATTAGCATCCATCCCCTTGGTGGTGACTCTAATGTCTTGTCAGTTCCAGACATTTGCTTGCAGTCACCCAAATACAGAGCTTGCCTTTGCAATCCTGTTGTTGACCTCAGAGTAAATTTTTGCTTCTTTTGTGAGGTAAAAAACAAAGTGAAAAAAAATCATAAATGGGTATCGTCGGATACCGCACTGAGACAAAAACACGAACGGAACCTACATTACAACAAATAGGCCTTCATCAGGAACAACAAATAACAACAATAATTAATTAACGAATAAAAGAAGAAGGGATTAATACATGAGGGATAACAATAACTAGGGGTGAAAAAAGGGTTTATTTAACTGGGAAAAGGCCAGGTCACTCCTTTCGAGATGGGGGCAGGAACCAAATTGACAGACAAAGGTGGGATGAGGTGGCCAGAAGGGCGTAAAAAGTGGGAAAAGGCCGGGTAAGCCAGTGGTGGTCAGATACAGAAAGATCAAATGATGATTCAAGTAGAGAGGAAAGATGAAAGGGGCAGGCTGATAAATGGAGGTCAGAAGGACATGAGGATTCAAGAAAAGTTGTGGAAGATATTAATGCCATGTAGCTGGAGGCAGCCCATAAGGGAGATCAGTTTGTTCTCAAGGGCGAATCGATGATGATCATCAGAGAAGCAAGAAACTAAGCCTCTGCTTTACCCCAGTGCCCAGAACCATTGAAGTGGCTGGCAATAGGGGAGTGCATGATTCTTTTGTGACTGTACTGTCTAGGTGGGAGACCCAGTGGTCTCAAGGTAAGGTGTTGCCTGAGGTGATGGAGGTTGCGGGTTCAAATCCCGGTGGAGACTGGGATTTTTTCACGTGGATCAACCGGTAAATATTTCCCCTGATCTCTGAGTAGTGAGATCAGACACCCATGTACAGTGGCGCGCACGTTAAAAATACCTTAGCAGTTGGAAATGGAAAAAGGTAGGCCTAACTGCCAGTGCTCTGGCCAAAAAAAAGTCTACTAACATTTTTCTAGAGATATTCGCCCCACAGAGAATATGCCCCAAAAAGGGGACTGTGTGTCTATAACATCAGGTCTTGGTTATGTGATCAGCAGAGCGGCATAGATAGCACCTGACAGGCTGCGGGTCTACCTTGCTCTAATTTACGCTTCCACCACCAGTCCCAAAAATAGGCGATCATATATTCCAGGGGCTAAACAGATGCTGGGATTAACCTGGCAAGCCACAAGTGGATATTCACCTGCCAAAAAATATGAAACAAAGGAGATCGCACCTCTCCACAACGTCTAACAAGATAAGTGGACTGAAGATAGATACAGACTGTCTTGGTATGTGAAGCTATCGACTGCCTGGAGGGATTGGTTTTGTACAGTGATGTTTGGTTCCCAGAAGCAGGCTGGAATAGTACCTCAGTTTCCCTAGTGACGTTTGTAAGACCAAGATTAGTGCACACCACTGAAAACTTCTTCATGGTGTTATTTCTTCTGAGCAGAGCAGTCATTAGCAAACAAAACAGGAGATTCAAGGTGATTACTTCCTTCTCCTTGGTGTAAGACTTCTGGTGTATCAGACTGAATAGCTGACCATGCGTCCTGTACCTGATATGCGTGCGAGGTGCATCATCAGAGAGCATTGCTGCAAAGACCTGTGCTAAAGAGTGTCCCAAAACCATTGAGAAAAAATGGAAAATGGCTCCTAGAATGGACTTATTGCACAAGGGAACTTCCATATGTGCTCAGTCCCTTTCATTGCTGGAAGGACTAATAACAGAGTAACTACTCCACTCTGATCGCAAACCGGCTCCTGTGGTCGACCCAGCCACAGATTTTGGGTACCAGAAATATCTGAGTGACGCCAGCGTGTTGCTGACCCCATCATCCACTACATGCCATGGGTCACAAAATAATATGGACCTAACACCATATTTCCTATGCGCCGCATGACATGGCGGAATCTTTACTTTACTTACTCCCCAGCTCCTGCATCGACTCTGAAAGTTTGCAGACTTTTTTAGGTATCCAATTACAGCAGGGTTGACTGAGAGAAGCAGTCATACCATGAAAAATCCCACCATAGCATAAATAAACTACATAGAAGAAATCAAAGTCTCATATTTCAGTTCCCAACAGGACATACCAGAGTCAATAGCCATTTGAACCGCATTAATTCCCAGCACCTGCCCTTGTGCAGACATTGTTCTCATCCTGATGAAACTCTTCGACACCTACTCATTGATGCAAGGCGCTTGCGGACATTAGGAAAAGATTCTTACAAACACTGTCGAAAATTGCCAACACACTGTACGGAGCAGTGAAACAACTGAAGAAGACCTGTATCTATATAAGAATGGCATTGGGCTGCCAAACACAGGCTTGCTCAGTAAGGTAACAACAACATGTCCAGCCTGAGCATGACATGATTTGAACCTCCTGGGACGGCGCTCACACTCCCCAAGCCACGCGTTCCTTTTCCTAAAATCATACAAATCCAAAGGTTACAGGAACTGGTTCGATTGCTCAAACCACAATTCTGGAATAACCTTCACGCAACCCGATGAAAGGCAGTTAAAGAGGTGGCCGGCTGTAGTTTCATGTTTCAAGGGGTCCCAGTACTAGTTTAGTCTAAGTTACATATTTAAGGGAGCTTTACCTTTCTGAAAGCACTGGTAGACTGCTGGAAGAAGAATGACTGGAGGGCACAGGTGATATGCCCGGACTTTGAGGTTGGACTGAATTCTGGGCTGCCTGTTGAACAGGTGTCGCCTAGAAAACAAAAAGGGGAAAATAAAATCCACAACAAGGTTCAAGCCACAGTTTGAGCAAATAAAGTCCTTGCTCCATTTCAGTATATATTCCAAGTAAAACAATTGTAATCCAACTATGGTCCTTCCAAAGGAAGTGTTCAATTTCCTCAAGTATGACTTCAATTTTATGAGGTGGGGGTGACCTGTTCCTGTCTTCATTACTATGTCATCCCTATCTGAGAGCCAAGTACCTGTTTTTTACAACTCTGTAAACTGGAAATTCTGCAAAAGAGTCACAAGCCCAGTCACTTTGCTGCAAGAGATATGCACTTTACCTGCTATGCCGATAATAAGCCATGGCACAGAGGTCTTCAACCTTTTTTGTCCCATGCACCCTTTTCACCATGTGTCAGAATGTCACTCCTCCCATCCAACATTGTCTGACTCAAAAATAATATTGAAAATCTATTATTTTAGCTATATTAGTATATGTACATTTACTTGCATTATTTTTTAGAGTGTTTTATAATTTAATAGCAACAGAAAATGCTGCTGTATTTTAAAACTTGAATAAACTTAGCTTTTGTTTTTATATTCACAACCAACTACTTAAAAAGATTCAATTGAAGCATAACCTCCCACCTTACTGGGTCAGGCAGTGTTATTAGCATAGCCTTACTTAAAAGGCTCAGGATGTACAGAAATGTTAATTTACAGCGAAGAGGGTATGAGAAAGTTTACTAAAAGTCAAAGGGGTACAGAAATATTTACTAAAAGCCACATTCAGAGTCAAGAATACCTGAGCATGGGAAATTGTTTCTGTGCTGTTCTGTGGCTGAGCTGTGCTACCATCTTGCACATCATCGTACAAGTATCCCATATTGAAGTCCACTTCTGAAAGAACCAATCAAAACACAGTATGATTAAATAAGTATTAATGTGACATGATCATACATTTCAGGTACCACTCACTTCATTTGCTATTTTTGCATTCCCTTCAGTGTACAGAAATGTACACTATTTTGTACATATTTTTTTACCCCTGCAGAGTTTTATTATAAGAAATTACGTAAATATATTTTTATAATGCTTTATATGTACCCTTTTAATAATAAAGAATTCAACTAATTGTGTCTTCTAATACAATAAATCAAATCAAACAATAAATCTTAACTTAACATTTTCATGCTGGTTTAGAAGACTCTGCAGTTTCATTTACATTTCCTTGCCCTAAAAACTATGCACATCCAATCTATTCTTAAATGCATTAATTATCCTTGCCTCCACAATTTTCTGTGTAAATGCAGTCCAAGCATTAACCACTCTCTGACTAAAAAAGTATTTTCTAATATCTAATGTGGACATTTTTTTAGTTAATTTGTAGCTATGTACTCTTGTTCTTGCAGGTGGTTGTATTTTGAAAAACTTGTTTTAGTCTAATTTATCCTTTCCTTTTAATATCTTATAAACCTGTATTAAGTCACCTCAAATTCTTCTCTTTTCTAGACACATTAGGCCGTTTTTTCTGAAACTTTCCTCATAACTGTAATTCTAGAATCCCACTATCAGCTTTGTCACTCTTTTTTGTATCCTTTCCAGCATGTCTATATCTCCTATACGATAAGGACTCCACACTTGTACACAGTATTCCAATCTAGGTCTAACTAATGCTTTATACAGTTCCACTATCGCTTCCTTGCTGCTATGTTTAACATTTATTTTGACCATACCTAACATTGCATTTGCCTTTTTCACTGCTACCTGGAATTGCTCACTTATTTTGCCTATATGATCTATAACCCCTAGGTCCCTTTCCTTTTATATCATTCTAATATTGTTCTCTCCCATTCTGTAATTATGTTCCATATTGGATCTACCTAAGTGGATGACTCTACATTTATCTACATTAAATTTCATTTGCCAGCTTACAGACCATTCTTTAATTTGATCTAAATCCAACCTCAATATATCCCCTTCTGCTTTAGATGAGACACTACCGCATAGTTTTGTGTCATCAGCGAATTTTGCAATCATGGATCCAATACCTATGTCCAAATTGTTTATATATCAAGAACAAAATTGGTCCCAAATCCGAGCCCTGTGGCACTCCATTTTTTACTTCACACCACTCAGAGTACTCCTTATTTATGCCCACTCTCTACCTTCTTCTCGTTAACTAATTTTCAATCTATTTAGCAACTTCCCCACCTATTCCATGTGATTTTAACTTTCGAAAAATCTGTGATGAGGTGCTCTATCAAAGGCTTTCCTTTGCAAAATCTAGATATCTAGATAAATAACATCCACTGGCTTCCCTTTATCTATTATTTAAGTTATCTCCTCCATGAATTTTAATAGATTTGTTAAGCTATATCTCCCTCTAGCAAACCGATGCGCTAACTGTTTCTGATTAGATTAAACTTGTCTAAATGCATTACAAAGTTTTCTTTGATTATTAACTCTAAGAATTTACAGACTATGCTTGTTAAACTCACCGGTCTATAATTTTCTGGATCCGATTTTTTGCCCTTTTTGAATAAGGGGATCCCTCCTACATCTTTCCAATTCCCTGGAACAATCCCTTTTGTAAATGATTGAGAACATAATGTAGCTAATGGTTTTGCTAGTTGGTCTTTAATTTCAAACATAAATACCATCTTGCCCTGGACATTAATGCACTTTCAACCCCTCCAATTTTTTAAAAACCATTTCCTCTGTAATACAGATTGATCTTAATCCCGCTGTATCCTTTTCTCTTTGGAAAATATCTATAGGCTCAGGAATTTTGGAGCAGTCTTCTTTTGTGTATACTGTGTCAAAGTACTGATTGAGTAGATGAGCTGCCGCCCTATTCTCACTTATTATTTTTCCTGTGCAATCTATGAGATGGTCTACTTTATCTTTCGTTCTTTGTTTATTTCTAACATAAGAAAAGAAGCTTTTACTATCAGTCTTGATCTTATAAGCAAGTTGTTTTTTTCGAAGTCTATTTTTGCTGCTTTATTCACTTTCTAAGATATGTTTTACTTGTCCAAATATTTTTAATATGTTTCTTTTGATTTATCTGACTATATATTTTTCCATGCTTTAGTTTTAGCTCTTCTATATTTGACTACAAATCTAGTTATTCACTTTATACGCTTGGGGTTTACCTCCCGACATGGAACACATTCCTGTTTTAGCTTTTCTAAAACTGTTTTGAAACTCTCCCCCCTCTTGTTCAACATCGTTTCTAAGACAACATCTTTCCAGATTATGTGGCTCGGCGCCTCTTTCATCTTCTTAACATCTGCCTTAGAGAGGTTGAATGGTCGCGTATTTATGTTTACCTATTTCCTTGCTATAAGATCTCAATGGATGATCTGATGATCACTTGAGCCAATCAGTTCCCCAACGATAACATTTTAAATCATATTTTCCTCTGTAATAAAAACTAGGTTGAGCGTGTTTTTGCCTATGGTAGCTGCTTCTACATGTTGAATGAAAATTTTGCCAGTTATGCAATTATCAAACAGTTTTGACTCAACAAGTACTTCTGCCATATCTAATTTTATTTCTGGAAAGTTGAAATCCTTCATTAATAATAATTTCCCTGTACTTGCCTTTTCTATGCTACTAACCAGCTCCTCATCTTCCTCTTTTTGAATTGATGGGCATCTGTAGCATACTCCAATCACTGTTTTTTCACCCCCCACTTTTTTTTTCTCCCCATACATTTTCATTTTTGTTGCCAGATGATAGATAATTTTTGATAAGCTATATTAACTAAATTCGTACCCTATACTAAAACGCTACCTCCCTTAGCCTTGTCTCCAACTACCCTATCTTTCCTTAACATTGTATATCTCTCTATTTCAACTTCCCTATTTGCAATGTCCTCATATGTTCATGATTCTGTTAATCCTATTATATCTGGTTTTTATTCTTCTAAATACAGTTCTAATTCTTTTCTTTTATTTACTATGCTTCTCACATTTGCATGAAAAACATTTTAGTTTGTTATTTTTTTGGTTCTCAAATTTTTGCTTTTGCTTTATCATTTTTGCTTTTGCTTTTCCACTACTTATTTTTACACTTCCATGCTCGAACTCTCACCTTTGACTGCATCATATATAGCACCCTGTTTTAGGCCTATCTTTAGCCTGTCCCTGTGTTCTGTTTCCTCACTAGAATCTCCCTTACTTCCAATTACTATTTCCTTCTCCGACCCATACTTAGGGGAACTCAGTGGTCACGAGGCAAGGTACCCACCTCAGATGCTGGACGGCGCAGGTTCAAATCATAAAGACTGGGATTTTTTTCACGTGGATCTTCTGGTAAAAATTCCCTTGATCTCTGAGTAGTGAAATTGGACTCCCGTATTCAGTGTTGAGCATATTAAACATTCCATGGCAGTTGGAAAAATAAAAAAGTAGGCTTAACTGCCGCTGCCTGGACAAAATTCAAGCCAAAAATCTACCCAAGTTATTTGTACCTTTCCCAGGTGGTTTGTTAAGAGCAGCTGTAGATGGCGCCTAACTGGCTGCGAATCTACCTAGCTCTAGTGTTTGAGTCTATTAAAATGGACTCGCACATCAGCTAAACCACCCTCCAAAAGACTGGTTGTATACAGACTCTGTAGAGTCTTCTAAACCAATTAAGTTAAGTTAAGTTAACCGACAGTGGTTTTTCCTTATCAACTCGACTATCCAAATCAAATCAATCCAAAATGTGTTTATCTTATTCCTAACTGGTTCTACCAGATGGTTTAATATGTACAAATAGTCCCTGCTTGGATTACACTTGTCCACTTCCTTCACTATTAATGGCAAAAAATGTAAAGAAATGTCAATTTTATCTTATTTAAAATTATAATTACTTCATCATATTTAACGATAACACGTGTTTGACAGAACTAATGATGAACGATGATGGGGTGTGTTGTTCAGTGACAATATCACTATCGATGACCAAGCATTTGAAACAGTTTATCAATTCAAATATTTGGGGTATGTCATTGGCTATGAAGGTGCCAGAGTGGAACTACGAACAAGGGCAGTTCAGGTTATGACAAGTCTTACATTACTGAAAAACATATCTCTGATCCCTAAAATCAATTTAGTGCAGACATTGATACTATCTGTGTGCTTGTATTCTTGTGAAACACAAACATTAAATGATGCACAGAAGTAAATAATCCAGACTAAGGAGATGTGTTTTTTGAAAGATCCATGGAATATTGTATCGAGATCATGTCATGAATGTTAGTGTATATGTATATATATATATATATACCTTTTAATTGTCAGATCACATGAGCTGTACTGGTACAGCCATGTGATACGTTCTCATGGTTTGCCCAATGTGATACTCCGAGGCGCAGTTACAGGCAAGAAAATGAGAGGTCGCCCTAAGATGCGCTGGACAGATTATATTCGCAAGTGAACGGGTATGACATTAACTGAAACTGCAATGTATAGAATACGATGGCGACGGACAGTTCATGATGTACTCAGATGTTGTTCATAACTACCTGGTTACGGGGCAGACGAAAGATGAGATAAGAAAGATCATATGCTTATTGTTTCACAGAACACCCCTCCCCCCCCCAATGTATTTTTCAAGCTTGCATTAGACTCATACACAGTGTGATCACCTTTTTGAATGGATTTTGGTTGGTCTGGTGTATGGGTTTCTAATGGGTTAAGTTGAAATGCTTACACTCTTGTAGACAGAATTCAACATATTTGTTGATTTAGCTGTTGATCTGTCAGGGACAATGAAAGGACTCTACTTTCTTTAAAATGTCCTTTAAAACATATGTTTACTTAAAAACAAATTAAGGTATTCCTAACTTTCAAAAAAGCTGTTATCACAGCTAGGCGAATGATTTGGATGTCAGTCCTCGAACCATGAGGACAAACCTCATTATGGCATAGATTGTTTTCTCTCTGAGATGAAATAAAAACATGGACAGTAGTGATTGGTGACTGCAGGGACAAGCAGCCTTTATTCCTCAGCCTTATTAACCTCTGCTTGTGAACTTCAGTAATGAGAATAAATTCTGTAATGATGCTAGTCATCTCAATGAAATAATATGTATAATTCATGTTGGACATGTACAAAACCCATACAAAATGTCCAAATGTCAATGGCACGTGTAAACCGATTTTTGTTAGTCTGGCCTAGCTGTAGGTTGTCTGCTTAACTTATCACACGGCCCTTGATCCAAGTAAAGTTGCCCATACCTGTCCTAGGTTTCAAGGTTTTTAGTAAACATTCATGCCTCTCCATGGCTATTAGTAGACCTTCACATACCCTTAGTGTTTAGTAAACCTTCACATACCTCTGCTTTTTACTAAACTTTTCCATACCCCGACACTATTAGTAAACCTCCACGCATTCTATGACTTTTAGTGAACCTTAGTGCACCCCCTAGACTTTTATGAAACCTTCTCGCAAATCCATGGCTTTTAGTAAATAATCACTCACCCCTTTGACTCTAAGTGAACTTTTCACATACCCCTTTGACTTCTAGTAAACCTTCATACACTCCGTGGCTTTTAGCACCAATTCTTCCTGTAATCCCTTGACTTCTAATAAACCTTCCTGTACCCCATTAGCTTTTAGTAAACCTTCCTGTATACCTATTGACTTTTAGCACCCAATTGAATTTTAAAGAAAAAGGAAGGATTAATATTTAATTAAGTAGTTGGAGTTCAAATTTGTAGTAAATAAGAAATCAGAGTTTTTACAGTAGCTTAGCAGAACAAATATTACAAATAAATGTTAAAATTGCAACTGCTTTCAGAGTCTTTAAATAGACTGCTTAAAGAATGTTACTGCTTTATAGAAAACATAAGCTGTATACACAAATTGTGTATATAACATGTAAATAAAATGCAAATATTTGTTTCATGTCAAGAAGAATGAAATGACAGTTTATTAAACAAATAATGAATAGTATGCTAGAAAATTATTAATCAAAGCATTCACTGCAGCACGGCAAAAAGAACAATGCAAAAAAATAAGGTGGTTGAGAACAGCTAAAGTGCTTTCAGCAGATCTTTCATGTGTATAAAGTGATGCTCCATGCTGCTAAAGATCAAAGTCTAGTATTTAAAGCATGAGAAAGCAATGCCCAGCAGTCAAATCAATTGTTAATTGAAGGTAGAATTAATACTTGAATGCAAAGCAGTATATAAAAAAGCATACAAAAATAGATGAAGCATTCAAAAGTGGTTCACATTTACATGGCAAAATACTTTAAAATAAAAATTAACTCTTTGTTCACTGATAAAGCTTATTTTTAGTAAAATCATATACATGTGGGCTTGTAGGAAGGACTAATAAACAGTATGACTTGACTTCATTTGTTCTAAATCTCCTGCTACCAAGTCATGAAAACGGCTTAAGTTGCAGATGTAGTCTAGAGAACGGAATGCGCGTTGTCATAGTTTACAACTTGACTGCCATATTTGCACCTTTCGGTCTAACACATTTGACTTCAGCAGGCATCTATTGAGTAACGGGTTAGCCTTCCCTCTTCGATCCCTTCTCCTTAGCCAGTCTGCCCTGCTGCAGCCTGTTATCCAAGATCACTGTGTGGAGGTGTAGAAGGGTCTTGGCAGCTCTGGTTCGCAGGCCCTTACGCTAGCAGTCAACTATGGGTCGCTGACCACTGCAGCTCATGATTCCAAATGAAATGAACAGTATTTAATATTTTCCAAATCTATTGACTCCATGAGGAGTATAGTGATAGTGTGGTGCTCTCCAACTTAAATGAAAGACAAGTTACATAGTGCTGAAAAAATCTGCTGAGACAGTCATGTTTATGCACAACTGGTATAATAGTTTAGAGCACAGCATAGACAAGTCCAATGTCCCAACCTACTATTGAAAAACCAAAAAAGAAGCAGATTCAGAAGGACATATGTGAAGCAACCAAGAAGAATTGCACACCATCATAACGATGAATGATGGGAATTGAATTGATGATGTCCTAAGAAGAGAACCTGGCAACATCACCCGGACCATCATGCTATGGTGTTATAGATATTCAACATTATTATTCGGTGCAGAAATATGGAATACGAAAAAACAGTTGGAAAACAAATTAGAGGCCCTCGAAATGTAGAATGTGTCTCATTTCATTGAAAGAGAAATAAACAAATAGCGATGTCCTGACAACAGTAGGCATGGGTAGAGAACTTTTGACAGATATTAAAATTTGGCAAGTAAAATATTTTTGTCATATAAAAAGACACAATACTTTATTCAAAACAATACTGGAGGGGAAGGTTGAAGATCGGCGGACAAGTGGCGAGCAGTGATATAAGTGGGAGAGCAGCATCAAAAGATGGACAAATGTCAGTCTGACAGAGCGTACATTCAAGTCAAGACAGAGGATATTGGAGGTCCATTGCAGTCAAACTTCACTGCGGAGATGGCACTTGAATTGAATTGGAACCCAGAGGGAAGCAAAAATGGAAGTCATTCTAAGACACTTGGTGAAGAACTATAGAAAACAAAATGAAAGTCGTTAACGAGAACTGGTGAACTCTATAACGGATGATCTAAGACCGAGTGAAGTGGAGGGAGTTTGTTGCTGCCCTTAAAGATACCTTGTGCTGTCAATGAGACTGAGTCATTATCTATGTGTATTTATCAATTTTTAGCATAGAGAGGAAATGTAAGACAGCGAAAATGTGAAGTAAATAACAGAAGAGCATAACTAGAAAGAGGAAAGCCCTCAAATAAGCTGTGCTTTAACCCGTTTGTTATTCTCCATGGAAGGTCTTGTTTACCAAAACATCACTGCATTTTTTTTCTCTCTACACATTCAGAATCTCACTGTTCATTTTTTCTGCAAAAATTGGACAATTAAAGTTTGACTGACAGTTGCCCTCTTTATTCCTAGTGGCCCAACTTCAACCCTGTGGGCCAAAAGTGATTAGAGCCCAACTACAACCCTGTGGGCTCAATGTAACCAGGGTCTGACTCAGCCCCATGGGCCAAATGTAACCAGGGCCAAATGTAACCAGGGCCCAATTGCCTAAACATATAACATTCTTGAAAGATGTGTTCCGCTGATTGTGCTGCTTGTCTGCACATACACATTGGTGATGGGGTCAAGTTTAGTCTGTGTAAATGCTTATTTAATATCTGTTATGTTCTGTTCTCCTGTGGAACAGGGATCAATTGCTCCACTTCAACAAAGTAATGATAGGTGTCTCATTTAGTCAACTTTCCTTATGGCTTGGATAAGGGTCTTCTTTTCCTAGGAGGTGAAAGTTTGTTCTTTCTTTTCTTGTGTTGCTCCCTCTTTCACTAACTTGTCCGCTCTCTAGTTTCATAGTATACCACAGCATGATGATATCCCCTACCCTTCTTTTGACTTTTAGTTCGCCTTAGGTTTTCCAAAGATCTGACTGTTTATCACTCTTGAGATCTTCCAGAACTGACATTGTATCTGTAAGGAATTCAAACCTGCTGACACTGGCTTGGTGGTGTTTATTATTTCTGCAGCAATGTTTAGTGCCTGTACTTCAGCCAAGCAGTTTGAACAGAATTTTCCACTTTGATGAACTATAATTCTTCAATCATGTCACAAGGAACTGAGACGCTAGTCCAGTCAGACACGTCACACTGACCAGGACGTCGCGTCAGGCACAATACACTGACCAAGACCACAATTTCTCTTCCTTGTAGCGTTCCCTGGAACAGGCTGTTTTCAAGGCAGCCTGACTGACAAGATGTGGATCGATGTGATCCCCACACTAGTGAGCGCCACACAAATGAAGCCAAGGATAGCACAACTGTCTGGAGGACCGTGGTCCACCTTCATCAGCGCTGCTTGGGATGTGAGGAAAGCTACTACAACTTTCCACTTAATGTCCTTTTCAGGGCGCTCATTGTGGGCATTAAACAACAAACAATCATGTCACATGCTGCTGTTTTACTCTCCAGTTTGGCAGGTGGTGGCAATGTATGTTTTTTTTACGCTGAGAAAACAGCAACAAAATGAGATCAAGTGTTTTTGGTTTCATAAAAAAAGAGATTTGCATGTTATTTTTTTCATGAATGGTCCACAAACTTTGTATTATTGGCTCATGTGACACTTGTAGTTGACAAAGCTGGACTATCCTGACCAACATGAATCATGAAACCATGTGATACACAACACACATTATCTCTGCTCCCTGATATGGATTGGTCCTCAAGATTAGGCAGCGAATCAATCATTGCAAGAAACTTAGGAGATGATGCTAGATTTATGGATCTTGAATGTTCTTGGGTGCATATGGGCCTTGACAGCCCTTAAGTGCATGTTGGACTTGAATGTTCTTGGGTGCATGTGGTACTTGAATGTTAGTCAGTACATGTGGACCTTGAATGTTCTGAGGTACATGTGGGCCTTGAATGTTCTGAAGTGCATGCAGGCTTTTCTTCTTCTTCTTCATTGATCAACTGATGCTATGCTTCTAGTCCGGTGAGGTTCACGAAGGAGACTGTGTGTTTCAGGTCTTCGTCAGTCCCCCACAGCTTTTCGAGCATGGTCAGTTCCCCAGGCCAGACTGCCTCTCTTTGGTCTGCATAGGTAGGGCATTCTTGCAGAATATGTTCCGGTGTTTGCCTAGTTGCTCCACAATCGTACATGGCAGTGTCTCTGAGACCCATTCTGAGGAGGTGGGCCTTGAGTCTGAAGATCTGTTTGCCCATCTCTGCCAAGTTTGTCTATGCTGTCATTTCCTGGCTTGTATTCTTTGTACTATTCTCTCCATTCTGTCCTCATGGATCGTTTGATGAGTGTTTTTGCTTCTTTATAGCTCTGTGGATGGGGAATCTGCTTGCTGCCACTTCCGGCTTTTGCGAGCTCATCTGTTTTCTCGTTTCGAGGGATCCCACAGTGGGCCGAAATCTGTTTTTTGAGACAACAATCCTATGTTGTATTTTATTTCATGTGAGAGTCTATCTTGTTTGTGACTTGAGATGGCTTGGAGTACACTCTTGGAGTCTGTTAGATTGACTGATTTCCTTGAATTTGTGTTTTGGGTGATAAGAATCTGAGTTGCTGCATGAACAGCTCTTGCTTCAGCTCTGAAATTGGTACACGTCTCTTTTGTTGGTATGGAGTGATTTTCTATGTCGTCATTGGAGTGTTTGATATAGATTGCACTGCCTCCCCTTTTATTGCTCACCGAGGCAGATCCATCTGTGTACACATGCAGGCTATGAATGTTCTGAAGTGCATGTGGGCTTTTAATTTTCATAAGAGTATGTGGGGCTTGAATGTACTGATGTGCATGTGGGCCATGAATGTTCTGAAGTGCATGTGGGCCATTAATGTTCTGGAGTAATTCCGGACACTGAATATTATGAAGTGCATGTGGGCATTAAATGTTCTTAAATGTATGTGGGCCTTGAATGTCATTAAGTGCATGTGGACGTTGAATGTTTTTAAGTGCATGTGGTGGGTCTAGAATGTCCTTAAGTGTATGTGGACCTAAAATGTCTTAAGTACATGTGGGCCTTGAATGTCCTTAAGTGCATGTGAGTCTAGAATGTCCTTAAATGTATGTGGGTCTAGAATGTCCTTTAGTGCATGTGGGCCTAGAATGTCCTTAAATGTATGTGGACTTTGAATGTTTTTAAGCGCATGTGGGCCTTGAATGTTTTAAAGTCTATGTGGGCCTTGAATATTTTAAAGTGCAAGCAAAAGTATATGTAGCTCTCTCCCATAATTAACTGGGATCCTTGTGTCAAGTAGCAGGAATAGAGCTCAAAGGTGCCAGATTTTATCCCTTTACATTCACATGCTCTAGTTGATTGGCTGTAAATTGGTACCTGGCTAACTATCAAGTAAAGAAATGCTGGAAGAGAACTAGCTATTCTGCCTCATACAAAGCTAAAGTCTTGTGCAATGAAATCTCCAACACTTCATCCCTGACAGTAGTGTCTGCTATGAGACTACCTTTACCTTTTACTTAGTAAGATCAACATGTTGACACTGTAATAAACAATATCTCGTACTGGGCAGATAATACACACACTTTTTGTCTACAAAGTTCAAAGTACAGACAGATTAGTTCCCATGTCACTGGTCTGACATTTACAATCTTGATCACTAAATGTCACACTATAAGGTCTACCCATGGTTTTGTACATTTGTGTTCTTTCTTTTTCTTCATTGTTCAGATTTGCACTTTTCATGCACGTTTTTTTTTTTGCCTTAACAAAATAATTTTTTTGTTTGTTTGTTTGTTTGTTTGCCTTAACAAAATAATTTTTGTTTTGTTTTTTTTGTTTGTTTATGCGTTTGCCTTATTTCTCTATTCACCAAGGTGGCCTGCACTATGTTTTTATTTTGCGCCTGTCGGCCCAGTGTATTTGACCTCGGCATGCATTTAATTTAATGATCTGCTTTGTCCTGCATTTTCTAAGGGTTTGCTTCCCCGGGGTAATGGCCGGGGCTGTGATTGGGAAACGAAGCTAGCATTCAATAAATAAAATCAAGACTTCAGGGTTTGATTAAACAATCAAATGAATCCAAAATATAGTGTATGTTTTATCCTCTTTTATATAAAACTGTCAAGTTTTGATTTACTGATTCAATTTAGTCTAGCTGCATTTTATGAGGCGTGTTCAAATGAAACCGGACCTAACTGCAACAAATGAACATACGTATGATGATGTCACTTCTGATATAAACAGCACATACCAACCGTCAAGTTTGCAAAATGTCAATATCCCCTGACTCATAGTTTCCTCATGGCGGGTGTGATACGGAATCGCCTTCAACACACTATTGTCACCATACACTGCCTACATTCTGTGATGAATGTCAACTGGTCGACATCCTTCAACTGTTAGGAACCGAATCACTGCTCGCTGACTAACTCTGGACGGATTCTGTATCACACCCGCCATGTTTTCAACGGTCTGCTGAGAAAACTATGAGTCGGAGGATAATGAAATTTTGCAAACTTGACACTTGGTATGTGCTGTTTAAATCAGAAGTGACGTCATAATGTGCATCATATTTATGTTCACATGGTGCAGTTAGGTCCGGTTTAATTTGAACATGCCTTATAAATGGCTTGTTTGATCTTTTCTGAGAAAATTATAACACACTTCACACAGTATCTTCTTCTTCTTCTTCGTTCGTTCCCAATCTCCCGCTACCAAACCTTGAAAGGGCTTTAGTAGCAGAATGTAGTCCAGAGAACAGAATGTGTTGTGTCATAGTTTACAGCTTGGCTGCAATATTTGCACCTTTTGGTCCAACACATCCGACTTCAGCAAGCATTTTTTTAGTATCGGGTTAGCATTCCCTCTTCGATCCCTTCTTCACACAGTTTGATCAATCACATTGTCAATATAGCAATGCACAGCACACAAATCTGAATATCCCTGAGAAAATGGAACAGCTTAACAGAAAGCCCACTGTAAACCATCAAATGAGACAGCACGCCATATACAGTGGTCTATAACACAACCAATGGGACAACATTAAGTGAGATTCTTTAATAGCGAACTGATACAATTAACCATATAAGATGGAAAATGAGACAACTTGACACAAACTCACTATAACTCAGCCAATGGGACCAACTGACACAAACATCAGTATAACTCAGCCAATGGGACCAATTGACACAAACTCACTATAACTCAGCCAATGGGACAACTTGACACAAACTCACTATAACTCAGCCAATGGGACAACTTGACACAAACTCATTATAACTCAACCAATGGAACCAATTGACACAAACTCACTATAACTTAACCAATGGGTCAAACTTTATGAAAACGTCACTATAACTTAACCAATGGGTTCAACTTTACTCTAACTCACTTTAACTCAGAAAATAGGACCAACTTTACACTAACTCACTATAACTCTGCCAATAGAACAACATCACACATAACTTAGTCTACAGCTCCTCTAATGGGACAGCTTTACGCACAACTTAGTTATAACTCTGCTGAGGTCAACATTACACAACAGTTTGCCTATCATTCCCAATAAAAGATTATGTTGAAGGCAAGCAATATTTAAAATCAAAATGCCCAATGTAGCAAAATGTTAGTGATGATAATTGAAAAATATAGAAAAAAATGTGGAGGAAAAAAAAAGGAGATGCATTTGGCTAAGGACTAACCTCGGACCACTACAGATTATCTGATGCAAAATCATATCCATCTATTTCAGTCATGAAAGCGGTATTTTAACAGGTTATTTTATGATTAGGATTGTCAAAAACCAGCCGTGCTGAGTGAGCCAACATTCTGAGCTGAGAAATCAAGACAGGCATCCACATCAAAAACTCATGAGACCTAACCTGGATTGTGGCTGGGCATTAGTGACAAGCCTGGGGATTCTTCCACAGCTTTGGAGTTGCCTGGACCAACAGGGGATGCCTGACTAAATGCTTCTTTGGTGCTCTGAATCACAAGTACGGAATCCTGTCTCGGAGATGTGTCAGTCTTTGTAGCCGGTTTGCTGTAGCCTGTACCTTTACTACTTGTTTCAATAATCATGCTGCTTGGAGAAGATCTTTCGCTAGCTGGATTAAACTTTGTGTGCTGTAAATGACGGTCATCCCACATAGCTCTAACTCTGGTCAGGTAGTCTGTGGACTTTGTGCCAGCTCCGAGAGAAGTAAGTGCAAAGGCTGTGCTGTATGTATCTTGGTGAAAGCTTTTGCCAACAGGTGTGGTATCTTCACTTTGATGGGCCTTTGAAGTCACAGACTGATTCTCACCTACCAAGGGCCTTGACATTTCACTAGGTGGGGAAGGTTGTGACCTTGACATTTCTCCAGGTTTTGGAGGAGTACCTAACTGCGCCCTTGAGAACTTTGAAGACTTTTGACTGCCAGAAATTGTAAACTGGGGTGGTGGTGGTATTATACATGGGTCAGAGCCTCTCTTAAGGGAATGGAAATCAGTTTTCTGACTAGGTCTATTCCAAAGAGGACCGAGAAATCCTGTATAATTGTCCTCATCCGTTCTGTTATATAGTAAAGAACTGATATTTGGCGTTGATTCTGTCAAATATCTATTGTTTGGCCGGTGAGACTCCGCAGGCTTGTATGCTACTGCTTCTATCGATTGGGAACCAGAATATGGGGACTGTGACACAGGCCTGGAAAAAGATGAGTAAGGGGATTTTTGTTCTGACACAAGAGGTAGCATTCGCTTGGAGATCCTTGAAGGCCTTGATGGAGGAATTGGGGCAGGCAGCTGTTTCCCATAAGTCAACACATTATCAGCACTCCCTCGTCTGTCTGCTGTACTTAAGGGGCTAGCTCTACTAAACGTACTGCTTCTGTATAATGGGTTCTGAATGTTCATTGAGTACACAATGTTGTCGTAATCACCTGTATTGGTACTGCTGATTGGTGTTATATGACCATTTCGGCTAGCCCCTACCAACACGAGCTCACAAGTCTCATCATCATCATCACCAACTTTATCCAGCTCTGTCTTAATCTTTGTGTCCGATGCAGATTTTACTTGAGTCTTGGCACTTACTTCATCTGAACTGCTTTCTTCATCTGTCTCTGCAGAGGCTAATTTAGGTTTTTGTGTTTGGCACTTCATTGGCAAGCTCACACCTGATTGAACTAAGACTGGCAGTATTTTAGCACCATCTCCTTCCTTATTTCCACAGTCTGCCTCATCTTTCTCCTGATCTGTCTTCTGAGATACTATATTGATTTTGACATCTTCAACTTTTTTATCTGACTTCTCATTCTCTTTGGAAGATTCAGCATTTGAGGACTGGGATTTAGTGTTAAATGCAATGCCAGGCTCTCTGCATGGTTTGGGAGAGCTGCCATGGCCCGTCAAGTGAAAATCAAATGCTGCAGTGGGAGCATGAGGGAAAGGAAGCATGATACATTTTATTTATATATGCTTAAAAAGCTTGAAATGAAAATGCACAGTGAAATTTATACAGGCTTATGTATCCGTTATCTTTATGTGTTGAGTAAAAATTGTGGAATATTAAAGTAAACCAGCAAAAAGCTTGATCAAATATATTTGGAAATAAAATGTAATTTAGTGATACATTGAAACTAACACATGGAAGCATTTATTTCATACATATAAGCCTTTCACCATAATAATCCCATAACAACATTACTGCTATGGTTTCAGCGATAAGGTTTTTAAAAGGTTGTAATGACAACATGAGCTGGAACATGAGTGAGTAACATTTCTTGATGTAATCTGAAAAAGGTCATTTTACTTCTCTGTCAGTGTGATAAACAAAACCTCTTCAAATCAAAAATTATTGTGAATTGTATATTTTTGTTGCAATCAGTTTCTTGTGATTAAAGCAGCGAAGATTATGATGGCTTGGTCATGTTCACCACGTGGAAGATGGTCGCATCAGCAAAGAAATGATCTATAGACTAATAAAAGACCAGTTGATCAACCACATATGAGGTTTAAAGATGTATGTAAGTGGGATATGGAGGAACTAGACATGGGTTTGACATACTGGGAAGATGAAGTTGCAGACCAATCCAAGTGGAGATGTACCTTGAAAAGCCACCTCAAGCTGGGCAAACAGAAGCTCTTGCTACACAGAGAAGTGAAAAGACAACATCACAAAGAAAAGAAGGAAAAGGAAAACCAAAAATCATTCAAGGGCGCACCATCCAATAGTCAGGCATGACTGAAAGGGGCTACTACTAGTAAGTTTCTTGCGACTGGGGAACAAAAAAAGTTTAAAGATGCAGTTGGACATAGCAACAGTAGCAGATGTGACTGTCTAAATAAAACATATACCCTAACATTTACATTTAGCACAGTGGCATTTCTCACATGTGCATCCAGAGATCTTTTACTAGTAGCAACTGCACCTTCTTTGTAGCTTGTTTTCAAGGCAGTCTAGTTAATATGATGTGGATCAACTGATCCCCTATTAGTGAGCATCACACAGATGAAGCTAAGCATAGCACAACAGCTTGGAGGACAGCAACTCGCCACTTAATGCTCGTTTCAGGGCATACAAAATAGTAAACTTACTCATCATGGACACTCAACAACATGATATATATTGTACATGGTGACTAACGAGGTTTGTGCACTGATAAGGAAATGGCCACGTGATATCAATATGTTTTAATTTTTGAAATTTATTTCCATGTTAATGTAAATCTTACTCTTCATTACATATTTGAGCACTAGTTATGGAGAATCACATTTTACTGCTGTTTTCAACATGTAAGTGATGTGTCTTGAGCATATTTCTAACTGGGTGGGATCCACCCCTTTCCCAGCGGAACATTGGCTCATGTGAAAAATTCCTAGCCACAACAAAATTGGCAAACAGAGTGAAGGACGTCATTCAGCCATGTACTGTCTGTATGCACTGGACCGTGGAAATAGAACCAAAGTAGTCGCTGGCTATGACAGGAAAGTCGGAGAGAAAAACACCACAGATCGAAGAAAGTAACTAATCCAAATGGAAAACCCCATCATGTTTCTGTGGACACAGGTGTAAGTCATCGACTAGTATGAATTTCAGTCAAATCCGTGGCCTGGCGGCATCCATATTAGACTCCACAGCTGGTTAGGCATCATCTTTGCTGCTCTTTGCCACTCACCACGTAAAACAAAATGCTTAAGAAACCACCCCTGCAAGAGAACAAAAGCGTTTTGGCACAGACTTCCTATAAGGGACCATCTACAGGGAGTGAAATGTTGAAGAAGAATAGCAATATTTCTTAATCATGTACGTGTCCATTCACTTGTGCTGTCAAGAGTTATGTGGAGCATAAGTTGTCTTGCTTGAGACAAGTATGTTGTGATGGGTCACTCTAAGTCCATGTTGTTGTAGGGTTTCTCTTATGTCTTATATCAATGAGTCAAATGGTATTTCTCATGTCTTGTAGCCAAATCCTCTTGTGCTGTTAGCGTGCAGTGGTAGTTGACCAGGTTGCATTCTCATGAGATGACCTAATCATCCTATCTATTTTATTTCTTGATATGTATTCAGCATAAAGAGTACACCATGTTTGGCTCATTCTTTTGTGCTTGCACTTTTCCATACCAGTACACACTTTCCGTTGGTCTCCTTGATGCCCTGTTTTCCCTCTTATTTGCCACCTCTAGAAAAATTTATTTCTTAGTGTTTTTCTTTCATAAATTCTATAAGCTTAATTATAAATTTAATTGTATATATAGCTAAATTCTATATCCTCCATTCATATTTGCTACTTCATCTGAGTGTTACCCAGTGGAAAATAGTAGGACCACTGTAACCTTCCAAGCAAGTCATCAAAGATGACTAAAGAGGACTGTATTTAGGGTTAGCAGCCTCATCATGTCCAATGATTGATATTGAAATCATTATTGGCAATGCTCAGATGCAGGTTTTCTGTACTGGGACCATCTGTAGTGTGGCCCTCTGCTTCCCTTGGGTCAAAAAGGGAAATCAATCAATCACTCAATTGAACACATCTGCGATTTGTTACATTACCATCTTCTTACATATAATTTAAAACTATTTTAACTTTGTATACTTTTCAGTCACAAACTGGTCATTTTGCTGCAACCACTTTCTATGTATATTTTTCAATACTTTCTGCTCAAGATTTATATACCATTCACTTACAGACATTATTAACTTTGTCTGTGAGAGTAACCATTTTTTATTAAAACAAGAAATAATTTAGTTTCCAACAAATTGACACTAAAATAATGTAGCCACTAGAACAATGACAGCTAGGGTAGACAGACTGTAGACTTACCACCAGGAAAAAACCAATCTGCATGCGTGACCACAGCTTCGATGATAGAGCTAACAGTTCCTGTAGTCATCATGTTCGGTCTAGATTGAGAACAAAGATATTGGCATTAATCAATCAATCAATCAATCAATACCTTTCAGATCCCTACGGTGCATAGGTCTTTAACAAATATACACCAAGTCCTACTGTCATAACTTAAACTTAATGTCTTTATATTGGTTTAGAAGACTGCATAATCTGTATACAACCAGTTTATTTTACATTCACTTGACATCAAAATAACTGTGCATCCAATCTATTTTTGAATGCATTAATTGACCCCACCTCCACTATTTCATGTGGCAATGCATTCCAAGCATTCACAACTCTCTGACTAAAAATTTTTTATCTTGTATCTAATCTGAACCTTTTTTTAATTAATTTGTGGCTGTGCCCTCTTGTTCTTGTAGGTGACTGTATTTTGAACAAAATCTGTTATAGTCTAATTTATTCTTTCCATTGATTATCTTATAAACCGGTACTAAATCACCTCTTTTCTAGCCACTGTAGGACAGTTTTTCGAGTCTTTCCTCATATATTTAATTCCGGAATCCGCCTATCAGTTTTATTCCTCTTCTTTGTATCCTTTCCAGCATGTTTATATCCCCTCTACGATAAGGACTCCACACCTTAACACAGTACTCCAATCTAAGTCTAACTAATGCTTTATACAGTTTGACTATCCTTGCTCCTATGTTTAATATTTCTTTTTATCATATATAACATTGCATTTGCCTTTTTCACTGCTACCTGGACTTGCTCACTTACCTTAATTGTGTGATCTACTATAATCCGTAGGTCCCTTTCTTTTTTTATCTTTCTAATATTGTTCTTGCCCATTCTGTAATTATGTTCCATACTGGATCTACCATTGTAGGACTGTACATTTACATGCACTAAACTCTATTTGCCACCTCTCAGGCCATGCCTGAA
Organism: Ariolimax columbianus; assembly: GCA_036924085.1. Taxonomy (NCBI): domain Eukaryota; kingdom Metazoa; phylum Mollusca; class Gastropoda; order Stylommatophora; family Arionidae; genus Ariolimax; species Ariolimax columbianus. Next base: position 52,103,423 of record JAVGWX010000002.1, on the reverse strand, counting down.
TTTTATCTAAATCCTACCTCAATATATCCACCTCTGCTTTAGATGAGACATTTCTGTATAGTTTTTGTGTCATCTGCGAATTTTGTAATCATGGATCTGATATCATTGTCCAAATCATTTATATATATCAAGAACAAAATTGGTCCCAAAACCGAGCCCTGTGGCACTCCACTTTTTACTTCACACCACTTAGAGTGCTCATTATTTATGCCTACTCTCTGCCTTCTTCCCGTTTTAAATTCCTAAACAATCTTTTATGAGGTATTCTATCAAAGGCCTTTGCAAAATCTAAATAAATACCATCCAATGGCTCCCCTCCATCTATTATTTTCGTAACCTTTTCCATGAATTCTAATAGATTTGTTAAGCATGACCTCCCTTGAGTAAACCCATGCTGACTATTTCTGATTAGATTAAATTTGTCTAAATGCATTACAGTGTTTTCTTGAATTATTGACTCTATTTTTCAGACTGATGCTTGTTAAACTCACAGGTCTATAAATTTGTTCCCTTTTTGAACAATGTAATGTGCTATCTTTTTCTAAGTCCATTTCTTACATGTTTTCTTTTTGATTGCCACAACCTCTCTTTTCCATGTGTCTTTTGGTCTACTTCTTTATCTCTTGGTTTGGGAATTCCAGAACAGAGACTGTCTTGTAATGCTATGAGCCAGTCTCCTTAATGTGTTTTCTATCTAGCGCCAATACCTTTTCTTCATGTCATATGGCACTAATATTTGTCTGGTCCTTTTTGACAGTTTCCCATTAGTGACTATATCAGTCCATTTCATTCCCTCTATTAGATGCAAGCATCCATTGATGAAATAATGAACTTTTCTTGTTGTAACTTCAATTGTTCTCTATGTTTATTGAACCATACAGTAGGACAGACTTTACATTAGAGTTGAAGATGTTTATTTTTGTGATGATATGACATAGCTTCATGAAAAGAATAAAATGTAGTCAGGTTCTTCTTCTTCTTCCTTCTTCTTCTGTGTTCGTTCTCAGTCTCCCGCTACCAAGCCCTGAAAAGGGCTTTACAAGTAGCATGATGTAGTCCGGAGAACGGAATGCACTGTCTCGTTAGTTTACAGCTTGACTGCGATATTTGCACCTTTCGGTCCGACACATCCGTCTTCGGCAGAATAACCATGTTATTTTCTTATACCTGTGCTGGATTAAAACCCATAAAGGAGTGTATAGAGGCTAAATGGTGAAACAACAGAGAGTTTCTTGGATGGGGCATGGGGACATATTTAATATTGGTCTCCTTGATGAAATTCTATAATAAAGCATTTCTGTGCTTTTGCAGTGTGATAGTTTATGTAGCACTTTGTTTGACATGATGAGGTAGTAACCAACATAAATGCTGTGGGAAAAAAACCCAACCATAATCCATAAAGTTGAAGATTGGGAAGAGGAAGTAGATATGGATTGAATACACACTAAAAATTAGCCTGGCAATATTACCGGACATGAACTGGATTAGAACCCGCTGGAGGAATGATGAGTGGCTAGGTCATAGAACATCTGGCAAAAAATGATGGAAGAGGAGGTCAGGCCAGTTGGAGAAATAACCAACCAATCGTGTTCAATCCTCATGGTTAGTCATTGCAAATGTCTGCCCCCATGTATGAATTCTTCTTCTTCTTCGTACGCAGTCAGACAGTAACCATTATTTTTTCGAAAAAAGCGGCGGTCATCCTGAGGCTGTCGACACTGCCATAGAGCTTGTCTTGTGGTTCCACTGGTGATGGCCCCATCTGCTCTCTCTGATCCTCGTATGTCGGGCAGTTCTGCAGCAGATGTTCAGCGGTCATTTTCCCGGTACCACACGGGCATTCGTCGGTTCCACCTATCTTCAATTTGTTGAATAGGTGGTACCTCAGTCTATTGTGGCCAGTGCGAAGTCTGAAGACAACGACCTGCTCTCTTCTGTTCAGCTGGTAATATGCATCATTTTTGGTGTAACCAGTATGTTCGGTTTCCCATTTGGTCATGTATCTGGCTTTAATAAGCCGTTTTGACTCTTCGTACGTCCATGTTTGAATTGATTTTGTGGGGTTTAACGTGAACAAATTCGGAAAATTGACAATGAAACGAGCGGCTGATGAACCAAGCACTTCAACAGGAAAGCAAAGTAAGTCTAGGCTTATGACAGTCCAACAGGTGATCAATAATTTGGTTGATTAAGACTCTGAGGAGTCAGAATTTATTTAATCAAGAATATTTTTCCAGTTCAAGTGAAACAGACAGTGAGAGCTCGAGTGATGAGGAGAATCTTGAACCTTGTAGATCTAGAGCTAGATCGATAGTAAGTGAAGAGGTGCGTGTCCCTCAAACAGCTGATGGGGGAGATCTAGGTGGTGATGAAGGTTGGACAAGGAATTTTGTATCACCAAATACAGATCTGAATTTCAATGAGGATGGAAAAGGCCCAGTGAACATTCCTGGATATATCAGAGAGGAGAGTGAACCGATTGAGTTTTCATCCTTGTTTTTGGATGATACTTTCTGGCAAAATTTGACAGAGAAAACCAACCTCCGGGCACACCAATTGCATATAGCAAAGCCCAACTCCTACAATGCCAAAAATTTCAAGGATGCCATAGTGGAAGAAATGAAGGTTTTTCTTGGAATGAGGATCTATATGGAATACTCATGTATAAAGCCCAACTATCAGGATTATTGGACAAATGAGGGCTCTTTGTTGGATTTACTCCCGGATTTTGAAATGTTATGACTCGAGACAGATTCTTGGCCTTTTGCTGGGTGGATTGGCACACAAAGGTGGAATATTAACGCTAGATGAAAGGTAAACCTATTTTCTACAATGTCTCCAAGTTACATCTTATTCTAACCACTTGTTTGCATGTAACTAACATTTTTCTATATCATGTTGGTTTTTTTATCTTTAATGCTCAGGAGCCCAGGTATGGGGGACAGTTAGGTTCAGTGCCTCAGGTCTGGTAGGGTTAAATTATTGCTACTGGTGCCATGATCTGAATGGAGACTCAATGACTTCACACTCTTAAATTATTGCTACTGATGATCTGAATGGAGACTCAATGACTTCACACTCTTAAATTATTGCTACTGATGATCTGAATGGAGACTCAATGACTTCACACTCTTAAATTATTGCTACTGATGCCATGATCTGAATGGAGGCTCAAAGACTTACGTGTTGCTCTTTTCTGACCACAGCAGATTAGGTCCTATCACAATAGCAATGTTGCTCGGTTTCATCTTGTTGATGTCGCTCTTCTCTGCCAGTTTGGCTAAAAATTTGACAAGGTATCTACAAGAAAGAAAGCAATACAAACAATTATTATCATCAACACTAGCCTGAGTTGCATAAACATTTGCAGGCTAAAAGTAGCAGTAGACTATTTCAGTCACGACTGACTATAGGATGATATGAATTGGAGAGGTAATTAAAAAATATATACATAGCTTGTCCTGTTTTCTTTCTCCTTGTTGTGATGTCTTTTCACTTATCTGTGTTGCAAAAGCTTCTCTTCACCAAGCGTGAGGTGGCCCTTCAGTGTTTGGGTCGGTCTGCAGCTTCGTCTTCCCAGGATGTCAGACTCATGTCCAGAGCCTCTATATCATGCTTACACACATATTTGAACCTCAACTGTGGCTGTTCTCTTGAGATATGCCAACTATCTATAGAGAATATCTTTGGGCATGCAACTATCTTCCATGCCACGAACATAACCAAGCCATCGTAGACTTCGCTGTCTAAGGAGAGTGTACATGCTTGGGAGACTGGAGAGATAATGCACCTCTGCATTTGTTGCTCTGTTCCTCCATGTAATTCCAAGAATGGATTGCATGCATCGTAGGTTAAAAGTGTTAAGCCTGTGCTCTTGTTTGGCATAGGTTGCCCAAGTCTCTCTACTATATAGGAGCGTGCTGACAACACAAAAATTGTACATCATGGCCTTGGTATTGTTTCTGAATTTTTTTGGTTTTTCCAAACACTGACTCAAATCAGTCTAAAAGTAGCACACAAATAAAATCAAGAAAATAATGTAAGTGTTCAAAGTATGTTTAAGCAGCACTGGTGCCATGCGTCGTATGGAGCGAAATGGAGATACGGCAAGTTAGGATATTAAATGACAACTTCCTGTCTAAATAAAGGATTTTTTTTTCTTTTTCTTTTTCCTCATAAGCTTTCAAATGTTAACTTGAATATTCGAGGACTATTCAGTAAGTTCCATTTAAACATTTAACTTCAGGGACTGAATCTTTTTTAAGCGAATGAGCAGAAGTACAGGCTCATTAATGTTGAAGAACATAATCAACTACCTTGGTGAGGTCCTATTCAAAGGATCTGAGTCCACTTTTGAAATGAGAATACCATTCAAATGTTTTAGATTGACTTAGGCAGGACTCTCAGAAAGATGATTGCAGCATTTTGAAAGTTTTAGAACCAGTTTTCCAAGACGAAAGCAGAAATCAATGCCCATGCTCTGCTGAATATCACTGTCCATTTAAACATCCGACAAACACTATGATGGCGAGTTCACTAACAGGCTTCCATGCAACCTGAGCATGGAGATACTGGTACATACTTTCATACATAGTTGTCACATATACTGTCTTAATGTCACTTCGCTAAATATTATATTTTCCCCTGGAAAAAAAATTTGTCCCGGAACTTAGTAAACAGTCCTCTTATCTAAAGAAATCAATGGTTGATCTGAGACTAATATATTCCCATACAGCTTTGGCAGAAAAGGTAGTGATGGAGGCCATATGTGCTTTCTCTGTTCATATGTTTTTGTAGCAGATGTTCAGCAGTCATATTATCTGTGCCGTATATATATTTATATATATATATATATATATATATATATATATATATATATATATATATATATGTATATATATATATATATATATATATATATATATGTATATATATATATATATATATAGGTTGGCTTGGCTTCGTTTGTTCTCAATCTACCGCTACTAAACCCTGACACGTGCCTAAGTAGCAGAATGTAGTCCCGAGAACGGAATGTGTTGTGTCATAGTTTACAACTTGACTCCGATATTTGCACCTTTCGGTCCAACACATCTGACTTCAGCAAGCATTTTTTTAGTACTGGGTTAGCATTCCCTCTTTGATCCCTTCTCCTTAGCCAGTCTGCTCAATTGCAGCCTGTTATCCAGGATCACTTCGTGGAGGTGTATAAGGGTCTTGGTAGCTCTGGTTTGCTGGCCCTGAGGCTAGCAGTGATCTATGGGTTGATGACCATTGCAGCTCATGCGCTAATCAGCATCTTGATACCTTCTTCTTCTTCTTTCTTTGCGTTCAGGATCTTTTTGGTCATGCTATATCTGCAGGCCAATTGCAATGATGAAGCCTGTAGTCTTCACCAGGTTGGAGCGGCTGCCCCACAGCTTTTGTCTCAGCTCCGCACCCTCTGGCCAGGTCTGGCATCTCATTTCCCTATAGATGGCATTCTTGTAGAATATGCTCAGGGTTCTGGCATCCTGTTCCACATGAGCACTCATCGGTGTGTAAGATCTCCAGTCGGTACAGATGTTCTAGTAGTCTGCGGTGTCCAGTTCTCAGGCGAAATAAGGTAGTTTGTTGATTTCTTTTGAGATAGTGAATTGGGTCTGGTGTACTGCTTATGTTTCTGTCTGCTCTCCATTGGTGTGTATACTGATTTCTGATGATGTTCTTGATTTCTCTGTATGGTACTCGATGATTAAATTGTGCCTTTTTGCTGCCATCTTTTGCCAGAGCATCAGCTCTCTCGTTTCCCGTGACTCCGCAATGGGAGGGTAGCCACTGGAGCGCTATTGTTGAGGATCTCTGGAGTTTTCCCAGTTCTGATCTGATCTCCGATAACAGTGGTTCGTTTTTTGTTTTGTCTCTAATAGTTCTCTGCAGTCCGTGAATACAGCTATTTTGGTTGGAGGTTGCCTTTCTGTTTGAAGTATTCTCAGTGCTCGCAGGAGGGCCATCGATTCTGCTCTAAGGTTTGTGGACAACTTTCCTGTTGGGAGGGCCTCTTCTGTTATATTTCTACTTTTGTGTCTTATGAATATGCCTCCTAACCCGTTTCGGCCTGCCCCCTCTGCTGAACCATCTGTGTACACCTGTGTCCATTCCTTGGTATTATATTTCTCCTCAATCATTGTTTGTGCTAAAATTTTCAACTCGTGGACACTGTGTTGGTCTTTTCTTCTTATTCCTGGGATCTCTGTACTTATTTCGATGTTGTTTATGTTGCAGCTTGGCTCTTCATAGTTAATAAGCATTTCTATTTCTGTAGGTTGGTTGGGAATTAGTTCTCCATATTTTTGGTGTAGGTGGTTTGATATATGAATGAAGCTGGTTCTCTTTAGCCTATTTTTAACTGGGTTTTCTAGTTTGATATGTATGGGATGATCAGGCATGCGCAGCATCTTTTCACTATGTGTCAGCACTCTTTCCTCTCGTCTAGTACTTAGGGGTCTTATATTTGTATATGTTTCCATTTTCTGGATTGGTGTAGTCTTCATTCCTCATGTTATTATCCTTAAGCCTGAATTTTGAATTTTGGTTAGGCGTTCCATGTTTGTTTTTGATGCTGTGGTCCAGGCTGTCATGCCATATTCAAGTACTGGCCTGACTGTGCCAGTGTATACATTTTTGAGGATGTTGCTATTTGCACACCAGCTTGTTCCGGCCAGCTTCTTCATGAGGGATAGTTTTCTGGTTGCTTTTTGTTCGATCTCCTGTATGTGTTCCCTTCATGTGTCTCTTGTCCATTTTAACTCCGAGATACACAGGGGTATTTTCTTGTACACTCTCTTTGCCATTTAGAATAAGTTTTGTTACTTCCTTGGTGTTGGACAGTGAGATGCATGTTGTAACTGTCTTTGAGATGTTCATCTGCAATCCCCAATCTGTAACCCATTTTCCAACAGTGTCCAGTGCTATCTGCATTCTATTTTCAGCTGTTGGTAGTTTTTCTGCAGCACTCCACATTGCGAAGTCGTCAGCGTGTAGGGCACTGGATACTTTGTTTGGGACTTTTCCCGCTATGTCGTTTATGAACAGGATAAAGAGGGGAGGAGAGATGACGCCTCCCTGGGGTACGCCTTGTTGGAGAGTTATTCTATGGCTCAGTGATCTATCTAATTTGACTCTTGCTGTTCTGTATCGGAGGAAGTCTTGTATCCAGCTGTACATTCTCCCTTCTATTTTGTTGTTTAATAGTTTTAGGAGGAGTCCTTCTCTCCATACCTTGTCAAAAGCTTTTGCCCTATCCCCAAAGACCGCAAGTACTTTTCTATATATATATATATAAGTATTTTTCATTTTTTGTTGAACAGATGGTAACTCAATCTGTTGTGGCCTGTGCGAAGTCTAAATATTACCACCTGTTCACCTCTGCTGATCAAAAATACTAATCAGGAACAAATAAAAAACAAAATTTACTTGCCTGAAATTGTTGTAGTGAGTTTTGGGAAGTCGGTTAATTACCATCCACAAAGCCTGTAAGCGATGGTCTTGTGGTCTGTGGGATGATCAGCATACACCAAGGTGACATTATCAAATTTTTCTAACACAGAAATAGCTTCAGTATTTGACATCTTGTGCTATCATTGTCTTATGTCAGTAGTGTTATATTATTTATAAAAAAGAATCCTGAAGCACAAGTCGATCCTCGTATATATAGTGGTCTATGGTCGTCATGTCAGGAAATTAAACCACTTTCACATGCACTGCCTGTGGAAACTACTGAGGATTAAATGGCAGGACATGGTGCCAAATACAGGTGTGCTAGTGCGATCAAGAATGACAAGTATACACAGCATGATATGTGCAGCACAGCTGAGATAGGCTGGCCATGTGGTATGCATGTCAGATCAATGTCTACCATAAGAGCTGCTCTATGGTAAACTGCAAAATGGCAAGAGAGCAAGTGGTGGGCAGCAGAAAAGGTACAAGAACACATTTAAGAGATCACTGATCCAGTCTCTTAACCAGTCTATTAACGATGACTGGGAAAGAATCACCACAAATTACACATACTAGTGCAGCGCTATTGCAGAGGGTGTTAAGAGACATGAAGTAGCAAGAATAAATGAGGTTATCCAGAGACGATTGATCTGCAAGTCAGCTCTCATCAACCTTTCTTCAACCTTGGTGCAGGAGGGTGTCCTATTTCCCTGTACTAAGTGCAGCAGACAATTCAGAGTTGCGATTGGCTTATTTAGTCGTCTTCGAACTCATGCAAACAGTGAATGCTGTTAAAGTGGTCCTTATCAATTATGATTGACGAACAACACATTTATCAAGTCGTCTTCTTCATCGTTCACACTCAAATAACCACATTTATAACCCTCATAAAACAGACGGTATGTTCTTATCACTAATTCATTTCTCAGGTGGAGTTGATTAAGGTAATTCTGCTGATCTAATGTTTTCATAGAGCTGACAGATTTTCAGAATTATCATTGATTGTCATCATTTTCAAAATCCTGTTCATAAACATAAACAAAACAAAGATAATGACCACCGATAAAATACAATGTCAGCATAAATTTACAGTGGGTGGTGAGGAAATAGATCAGGTTACACATTTTGAATATCTGGGCTCCAGAATCGACAAAAATGGTGACTGCTCGAAAGAAATCAGAAGAAGACTAGCTATGGCAATGCAGAGACTGAACAGCCTGAAGAAATTATGGCAGGGCACCAACAAAACGATAAAAGTAAAAGTCTTGTGAGCCTGTGTTTTTCCTGTGGCAGCTTATGGCTGTGAAGCATGGACGATTACCAAAACTTCTAGACAAAGAATCGAATCCATCGAGTCAAAATGTTACAGAAAGATCCTCAGAATACCCTGGACAGAGAAAAGAACAAATGTAGACATTCGGCAAGAGTTGAGCATAGAGGAGAACTGGTTTATCAATTCCATTTTGGCTAGAAAATGCAAATACTTTGATCACATCAAGAGACACAACGGTCTTGAGAGGACGGTGATGGAAGGTATGGTGCCAGGCAAAAGAGGAAGGGGTAGACCAAGAAGACGATGGCACTAAGATATCCAGGAGTGCCTGAGTATGACAGTGGCGGAAGCTGGAGTTTTGGCAAGGGAACGAGTTTCTTTCAGACAGACTGTGATGAGAGCGACGTTCTACAAAGGACATCCTACATGAGAGTCATCATTTTGTACCATGTTGATAATGATCTCCTAAACGTCTAAAAGCTGTTTATCAATTCGGCCATTGACTATCTTCTGTGCCATGATATTAAACAGGTCTTAGAAATAATACCAGGTGGACGACAGGGAGGCACTGTATTTAGTGAAATATCAAAGTCAAAAAATGATGATCATATGAAAAGACCATGTACCACAAAGAAGATAATAAAGTCTCATCTTTCAATTCAAAGGACACACTAGAGTCATTAGTTAAACAGAATCAACCTTCAGAACCTGCCCTTGTGCAGACATTGTTCTGACCTGATGAAACAGTTAGACAACTACTCATTGAGTGCAAAGTGCTTGCAGATTTTTACAAGTGCCACCAACAATCGCTATACATTGTATGGCACAGTGGAACAACTCAAGAAGACCTGTATTTATATAAGAACGGTATTGGTCTGCCAAGAGCAGACTTGCTCAGCAGCTTGGGATAGCAGCACAAACAACAACATTAAATAGTCCAGCATTTTCTCTATTTGGTCGTCCAATATTCTTTTTCCAAGCAATTTTATCCATTTTTACAGGGTACTGCAATCCTCCTTTAAAATATATCCAGCTAACTGCCTTGTAGGTAGGCTAGGGACAGCAGCCCCAAACTGTCACAACTTGCCTCATAAAATCAGTACACAGAAATGATGTTAGTGCTGTTACTGTCAATGTCTGATGGCTAATGCGGAAGAAATGTATGCTGTCATTGTTTGATGGTTGTTGTTTGCGATGTTTGCGAATGCCCACAATGAGTAGGTTACTCTTTTGTGCGTCCTGAAAAGGACGTTAAATGGCGGGTTGCAGTAGCTTTCCTCACATCACGAGTGTGCTGATGAAGGTGGACCAGGGTCCTTTAGGCAGTTGTGCTATGCTTGGTTTCATCTGCGTGTCACTCACTACTACGGGGATCACGTTGATACCTCCCCTCATTAGCCAGGCTCCCATGAAAACAGCTTGTTTCCAGGGAGGGCTACTAGGAAGCTGGGGTGAGGTTCTTGGCCAGTATGTTTTGCCTGACCCTGACTAACATATCTGACCAGTATATTTTGCCTGACCCTGACTAACATATCTGATCAGTATATTTTGCCTGACCAGACGTTAGTCTTCCTCCCCATGTTTGATGGTGAATGTGGATGTATGCTGTCAATGTCTGATTGTAAATGCAGAAGAAATGTGTGTTGTGGATGTCTGATGGCAAATGTGGACAAATATATGCTATGGATGTCTGATCACAAATGCAGAAGAAATGTATGCTGTGGATGTCTGACGTCTAATGAAAAAACAAAACATATGCTGTATATGTCTGATGAGAAATGTGGAAGAAATGTAGGCTGTGGATGTCCGATAGCACATGCAGAAGAAATTCATGTTGTGGATGTCTGATGGCAGATGTAGAAGAAAATTATAAAGTAAACAAAGTAATGCACACTTACAATACAGCAGTCTGCATAAAGTCATCATACAACTCGTATGTCAGCAAAGGTTCTGGTAACTCTCTCAAGTACTGCTTCAGAGCACCTGCAGACGTGGGAGAACAAGTGATGTAGCTAGTACAAACACATACACACTACACAAAATGTCATTGTGCTATCTAGGTCAGATAATGACCAGCTTTTACTCACACGGTCTCTATAGAATTATCAATTGTGACATCAAGGTTGTCCATTGTGGTCCCCAAACAAACAAGACGATCGACAGGAATAAACAGAGATGATATTTAAAGATAAATTTTAATACTCCATAGGAAGTATATAAGGTGAATCAGTACGTGGTAAGGAAAGTGCAGGAACAAAGAGAGCTTACTACACACATCAGAACAAAGCAATCAATCATATCACAAGCAGTAGATAAGGTGAATGAGTACGTGGTGAGGAAAGTCCAACAACTGGAACTCTCCTTCCTCTCTCTTCTTACCTCATTCTGTTTCATTTGACTCTGTCCAACAATCACACTCTTGCACAACTTTCACATGTGCCATTTGGGTGAGGCCCTTCCATTCCACTTCGGATGGGCTGGCTTCTGAGAGCGCACAAACCTAGCATAGGTACACACAGACACACACATACATCCAAACACTGGTTTATGCGTCTAAATTTCGCCCAATTGACTACGGTCTGGGATAGAATAGGCATGCCTCCGCCAGTAGAAACTAGTGAGACAAACAGGTAAAATAAAAAATTAGTGAGGAAAGTCAAGGAGCAAAGAGAGATTACTACACACATCAGAACAAAGCAAACATATTTTGTTGTTTACATTTTAGGAAGATTAAAGAACACTGTCACAAGTAAAATTATTGGGTAAAGTGCCAGAAGATGACAAAAAGAGAATGTACTGGACCATTTAACACCATGGCAAGGATGACAGTTCGACAGCAAAGTAGATGATAATGAATTGGGGCAGGAAGTGAAAATAGATCCATGATCACCTATGCCAGTTTATGTGGCACATGATGATAATGACTACTCACAAACAACACTAAAACAATATCTAACAACACAGAAGCAAACCAGATGCTCAAAGTTTTACACGAACACAATCCGGCAAAGGTAGCGGGTTTGATTTCAAGTCTAAGAAAATCAAAGCAACAGATGGATGACAATCAGGTGTCATGATCCAAGCAGGCTCGTCCTCTTAGAGTGACATTAAGATAAGAAGTGAAACATTAGACCAACAGGTATGAGGTAGTATTTCTCTTAACAAGATTGTATCGTCTTGTAACACTCAGTATATATTGTCCAATTATTCATAACAAATTCAATGTTCTTCTCATTACAGAAAAATGCAAAAGGGTTGAAAAATTAGACAAACAATATAAATATTTGTTTAGCATACTTCACTACTTTATTTTGTGCCAACTTAGTTTATTTAGTCCCTGATACTTGACTTAACTTATTTTTACTGGTTTAGAAAGCTCTGCAGAATCTGTATACAACCAGTTTCTTCCACTTAATTTTGATTTACAAATAACGAAGTGCCACCAATATATTTTTGAATATATTGACTGACCCTGCCCCCACTATTTCCTGTGGCAATACATTCCAAATATTCACCACTCTCTAACTAGCACAAATATTTCATAATTTCTAATCTAGACCTTTCTTTAATTAATTTGTAGCTGTGCCCTCGTTCTTGTAGCTAGTTGAACTTATAATAATTTGTTATAGTCTAATTTAGCCTTTACATTGATTATCTTATTAACCTGGTATTAAATCACCTAGAATTCTCTTTTCTAGACACCGTTGACCAGTTTTTCTGAGTCTTTCCTTATAACTATAATTACAGAATCCAACTATCAGTTTTGTCGCTCTTCTTTGTATAATTTCCAGCATGTTTATATCCCTATTCGATAAGGACTCTGCATCTGAACACAGTACTCCAATCTAGATCTAACTAATGCTTTATACAGTTTGACTATCACTTCCTTGATCCCATATTTAATGTTTCTTTTTGCCATATCTAACATTGTTTTTGCTTTTTTCACTGCTACTTGATGAAGGCCTTTATAGCTGGAAATATGTGTCAAAATTCTTTTTTAAAACTTCATCATACAGACTGCACAGGTCACAACAGACTGAGGTACCATCTATTCAATAAACTGAAGATAGGTGCTATTGACAAATGCACCTGTGGTACTGGGAAAATGACCCCTGAACATCTGCTGCAAAATTGCTCGACATAAGAGGACAAAAGAAAGCACATGTGGCCATCACCAGTGCCAACACTAAACAAGCTCTATGGCAGTTTAGACAGTCTCAGGATGACAGCTGCTTTCTTTGAACAAATTCAAGTTGACGTCCGACAGCATACAAAGAAGAAGAAGACGAAGATATAAAACTTCAATGTTATTTTGTTAATCACCACCCAATTAATTTTACTCATTCATTTGATCAAGGGTGGGGGAGAAATGAGAAAGGAATATAATTATCTGTCTGTATAGGTGCACAAGGTTAGGTAGAAGAGGAGAACTAGACACCATACACTTTCTACCGCTGCAGTTAAAACTTTACTGATATGGCTTTTGTTGTTCTCTTTTAACATGAGTCAATCATGGGAGAATGAAGCAGAAGGGGAGACTGAGGAAAGAATGGAACGATCTGTCTGTAGAGGTTCACCAGGTTAGGTAGAAGAGGAGAACTTCTTCCTCATTCGTCTACAGACCTCAACTTCAATGACTCTAACAAAGCTCTGTACACTTGCGTACAGCTTCTCGTGGAAGGACACTGGCTGTTGCCAAATACTACTTTTGTTGGTCGGAATATACAGTGGACAGGACTGCAAAATATGTTCTGCCTTGATGGGGGCTGTGCCGCAGGCACAAAGGTCTGCAGTGCCAATCTTGGAACTTGTTCTACAGATAACATCTAAGTCTGTTGTGACCTGTGCGTTGCCGGAGGATTATCACCTGGTCTCGCCTTGAGAGTTGATGGTAGGCATTGTTTTCTGTGGTCAGGATGGCCTTTTTTCCATTTTGTACTGTACATTACCCTGATGAATGGTTTAGTCTCATTGTATGTGATTTCTGTATCACTCTGCTGCAGCATTCTTCCCTCTCTGTACACCTCCTCGTTGTCTGGAATGTCACAGTAGGCTGGCTTTTTTTTTTAAGCACTGGGATAGGCGTTTGAGCGAGTCTGCCAGAGCACTAAGTTAATTAATTTTTGTGCTGGTTCTTGAGCGCCATTAACACTGCAAGGGCGTCTGTGAAAATGACCACTTGCTTTTCTGCCTGCTACTTATGGTCTATAAGGGTTTCAGCTGCTTGTCTCAGGGCACTGGCTTCGGCACTGAAGTGGCTGCATCATCTCCCAGTGGCAAATGCTGAGTATACTTTGCTTTTTAGTTTTATAGTGATGCCTCCTCCCCCTGGATGCTGCCAGCTCATTCCCAGAGTTACATCCTCGACCCAAATAAGTCATCAAGAGTGAACACTCAGTACAAGGGGCTCTGAAAACAAACAACAACATATCAAACAAACAACAAAGATGCTATTAGTCTTACCAGCAACGGTGTGTGGATCTGTGCTGAACTCCTCCATGTCAACAGCATGTGCATCGAAGGAAGCCTGAAACAGTTCCATGGACTTTAAGGTTTATCAGACAAGAAACGTATGAGAAAATTTATCTTAACAGTTACAACTATCTGTCTGCTAAAATTTGTGGATAGTCCGACCTGGAGATTTGTTCTGGTCTACTCAGCTGTAAATTGGTACCTGACTTACAGATAGGCATGGCAAGGAAGGGAACTGGTCACCCCATTACACAAAAAAAGTTTAGACCTTGTACAGATAAAGTCTCCAACAATTCAGTCGCATCAACAATTGTTGATACAGGTTTACTTTTACCTTTGAGTGGCACAGAAATTATAACGCTTGTCATGCATGAAAAAGGGACCAGACTCAATCCTGATCTCAGCTCACAACAGCATACCCAATGGTAACTGGGTACCTGATACACAGCTAGAGATGGCAAGATGATGAAAAAGGAAACTATTTGGGCACGCTCTAAAATCTCAAACCTTGTACAATGAAGTATCAAACACATCATCCCCAACAGCAATAAGTTGTATAAAAAAAAGCTGTCTTTATCTTTATCTATTTCTACTCTGGGGAATATCTAAGTTACTTTATATTTTATTGTTACATTTTACACTCCCCCAAATATAATGCAGATGAAAAATGTGTAGCAGAGCACCAGAAAGACAATGAGGATTCTTCTTCTTCTTCGTTCGTTCTCAATCTCCTACTACCAAACCCTGAAAGGGCTTAGGTAGCAGAATGTAGTCCAGAGAATGGAATGCATTGTGTTGTAGTTTACAGCTTGGCTGCGATATTTGCACCTTTCGGTCCAACACATCCGACTTCAGCAAGCTTTTTTTGAGTACCAGGTTAGCATTCCCTCTTCGATCCCTTCTCCTTAGCCAGTCTGCCCTGCTGCAGCCTGTTATCCAGGATCACCGCGTGGAGGTGTAGAAGGGTCTTGGCAGCTATGGTGGTTCGCTGGCGCTGACGCTAGCAGTCAGCTATGGGTCGCTAACCACTGCAGCTCATGTGCTGCTCAGCATCTTGACCCCCAATGAGGATTCAACTGATCAGGACGTGTTTTTCCTCTGGCAAGATATGGACGTACGACATCATCATCATGTAGCATGTCCTTTGTAGAACGTTGCTCTCATCACAGCCAGCCGATATGAATCTTGGTCTGCAGTCAATCTTCCCGCCTGCTCCATGTTCATGTTTAGATTTTCCTTGATATCTTGTATCTACCCCTTGGTCAACCCCTGCGTCGCCTTCCAGGTACCATGCCCTCCAGGACTGTTCACTCCAGTCCGTTATCACGTTTGACGTGGCCGAAAAAATTCAATTTCCAAAACATAACATTGTTTATGAACCAGTTCTCTTCAACATTCAGGTCTTCTAGAATGGCTTTATTTGTCACTTTCTGTGCATCGCCATGGCCAATCGTCTTCTAATTTCTTTTAAGCAGAGACATGGAAGACATGGATAAATCATTGAAAAAAAAAATATTTTTCCAAATGAAGTGTTATAAATGAATATTGAAAATACCTTGGACAAAGAAGAATAAAATAAAGAAATTTTTCAACAATTAGATATAGAACAAAACTGACCTATAAATAACATCACAGGGAAGAAGTTATATTTCGGTCATACGAAAAGGCACAACGGCTTGGAGAGACAGATAGTGGAAGGTATGGTGCCTGGGAAAAAGGGAAGAGGCCGTCCCAGAAGATGATATCAGAACATTACTGACAGTTTGAAGATGTCCGTATCTGAAGCTAGAAATCGAGATGTGTTCAGGGCTGATGTAAGAGAGGCTACATTCTAGAAGGAATAAGTCATGACATCATTATAAGCTGATTTACTTTAAAGCAGTGCTCTTCAACCTGGGCACTACCTCCCACTAGTGGGTAATTTTTGCTTTCAGGTGAGCAGTGGCAGAATAATTACATGTTGTATTAAAAACATCAAAAATATATAGACTCGGTGGTAGTGGTTAAGTGACACGGCTCACAATCCGAAGGTGCTGGGTTCGCTTCCCATCACAGCACCCTGGGGAAACTAACCCTTAGAAAATGCAGAAGGCAGCAGACCTTAAAATGCATGTCGAAGTCGGATGCACTGGGTTGACAGGCGCAAAATAAAAACATAGTGCAAAGCACACCGCCTTGGGGAATAGAGAAATAAGGCAAATGACAAACAAAAACACAACAAACTATGACGTATTTGTTATTGTGTTGCCAATGAAGTATTACTTTATTACTTTTTATGCCTATGCAATACCTTTTTATATCACAGTGTAGAAATTACATTTAAATACGTTGATAGTTCACTTTTTTCCTCCAAGTAAAGAATAGAGCCACATACTGCTGATACCTTTACAGGAAGCCTGTATCCATTTGTAATGGTGGTTTCAATAGCAATAGTTTTACATGATGAGGTTGCTAGCCCCACAAACATCTTTCTTAGGTCGCCTTTTACGACGTGGTTGGAAGGTTGTTCTTGTCAACCCAGGTACCATTCTGTATTTCAGTACACATTTATGATATGGCATTTATTCACCAAGATTAGTTACGAAAATCAAAATAAATTTAGGCTCTCACTAAAATTAAAATATTCAACTTTGACGTAAAGTCAGTCCTTTTGAATGACTCTGTGCTGTGGGGAACAACGAAAACTAAAATGAAAAGGGTTCAAGCTTTCATCAATGGATGCCTGGGATGAATAGAGGGAATCGTTTTTGTTGTTGTTTAATGCCCACAATGAGTAAGTTTACTCTTTTGAGCGCCCTGAAAAAGACGTTAAGTGGCGGATTGTAGTAGCTTTTCTCACTTCCTGATGAAGGTAGACCGCGGTCCTGAAGGCAGTTGTGATATGCTTGACTTCATCTGCATGGCCCTCACTGCTACAGGGATCATATCGATCCACATCTCGTCAGCCAGGTTCCTGGTCAGTACAGGCACAACGCCTGACTGGACTTGCATCTCAGTTACCCGAATAGAGGTAATAAAATGATATGATAGTCATTAATATGAAACTGGGGGAAAGAGTTGGAAAGATATCAGTGGAACTTAATTTTAGGAGAAGACGCTGGTCTTGGATAGGAGACACATTATGGGAAACAGCTGATAGCATTACAAGACAGTCTCTGTTCTGGAATCCCCAAGACAAGAGAAGTAGAGACAGACCTAAAGACACATGGAGAAGAGAGCTTGTGACAACCATTAAGGTGATAGGGAAGACAGACATGTATAGAGTTGGAAAGGATGGCACAGGACAGAAACACTTGGGGTGATTTTGTTGAAGACCTATGCTCCACAGTGAGCTGAAAGAGTTTTAATGATGAAGAATATTAGTTACTTCTTGTCTTGGCCCTTTTCTACTCCAGCTGGAGCATAGGGTCACCCCTACAGTTGGTATCCTTTATGGAAACCTGAGTCAAAGCACTTAGCTTGTTTTTGCACTAGTGGTTTCTGTAGCAATCTTTTTACACAATGAGGTTACTAGTCCCATGTACAACTCTCTTTAGTTACCTTCCAAGACATGCATGGAGGTTTAGTGGTTCTATTCCTTCCTCCCCAGTAAGGGGTCCCAGGACACACTCGGGGAAATATTAGTTGCACTGAATATAAAATACTGAAGATGCTATCAAGAGAAAGGAAACTGGTTTCAAGTGACAACAACAACACTGCAGTACTTACTTTCAGTTTCTTCAGTTTAACTGCTGAGCCAGCTATCCTAAACAAGCCCTGAAACAAAGAAGAAAATTATGTGCACAGAAACTAGATCAGTTGTAGAGCAAAGGGACAATCTCAGGCGAATACATTGTTGAACAAAGTCGTATTCTTCTTCTTCATTGTTCGCATGAAAAGGACATTTTGCTACATTTGTGTTGTAGTCTACAGTACAAAGTGACTAAGACATCTGTATCTTTTGCCCTGACATAGCACATTTTTTAGACCAGGTTTTCCATCCCTCTTTGATCCCTATTCTCTCAGTCAGGCTATGCAACCTGTTTCCACAATAGAGTCTTGGACAGTTGTGGTTCGCTGAACCTGATGTTACCAGTCACATATGACTGCTGTCATCTCATGCCCTTTGTGTTTTGCTCCAAAGCCAAGTGGTGACAATGATTATAAAGACAAGTATATTTCAAGTACTTGACTGATACCCCATAAAATACAGTTCTAGCACAGCTATTTGTCCTGGAGGAACTTGAAATAATGTCCAGATATCAGGAACCCACTGCATACAAATTATTATTATAGCAAAATATCAATCAACATTAACGCAAATCAGTCAATAATAAATATATTAATCTAATAATAATAATAATTGTCTACTAACTTTTTATTTATTGCATTTATTTCTACATATTAACATAAAAATGTATTGATAATGTTGAACAGTAACAAAATTAAAAAAGCATAGGCCTAACAGAGTGAATATAAGACAGCCTAATAATTGCACACTGACATACATAGCTGCTTGTTCTCTGTTCACAACTGTCAGATGAGTTTTTTAAATTAATTTTTTCTTAAAGACTTTTATTATTTTGGATTACAATATCTCGCTGAACCCCTAGGGACCTTTAGCAGGATCCTATGGACCTGTAGAACCTCAGGTGAGAAACCTTATTCCAAAACTTCCTCTCGGGACGATGAGGCTGATGTCTGGTCAGGCAAAACACACTGATCAGAGAATGTTAGCCAGGGTCAGGAGAAATATACTGGCCAAGAACCTTACCTGACCTCCTCGTTGGTCGTCCTGGAAACGACGCTTTGATAGGCACTTGGAAACACGCACATACAACATGTTATCCTAAAGTAATTTGAAACACTGCAATTGGAGACCCAAAGATCACAGAAAAACACCCATAATTCAGGAGTAAATGAGACCAACAGCCATGTTGGCGCTCAACCCGGAAGGACACTCACCATCTACCTTATCATCAATCGTCCTTCACGTTTTTGTTCCAGCAGGAACATGAGACAACTACTACTTGACTTGACTGAATCCTTCTAGTTCCCCTTGGAACATATTGGTGCAAAGGATGCTCTCCATGAATTTCTATTTTAGGAGATCTGCTTGATCTCCACCTAGTTACAATGGTCTCCTCTTACAGCTTCCCCATGTGTTTTTTGGCAATCCAACCCTCCTCTTGTCATGTGGGCTCCAACAGGGTGTCTGTCTGGACATAGTATTAGGTTTCTATCTAAGGGTGTGCACTATCCACCTTCTCCTTTTCTCCTCAATCGCCAGCTGTATTACCACCATTTCAGTTGATCTTATTACATCAACACCAGTACATTGGTTGAAAAGAACTGGACCACAGTAACTTTCAATGCATGTTGCAAAACGTGAGTAAAGAGGGTTGTGCATAGGGCTAGTAACAACATTATATAAAATCATTGCTGTCATCATTACAAATGTTTACATACAGAGCTATGATGACTTAATATTTTTATACTGGTTTAGAAGACTCTGCAGAGTCTGTATACAACCAGTTTCATTTACATTTCCTTGCTCTAAAAGATATGTGTATCCAATCTATTCTTAAATACATTAATTGTCCTTGCCTTCACTACTTCCTGTGGCAATGCATTCTAAGCATTCACCACTCTCTGACTAAAAAGATATTTCCTAACATCTAATTGGGACCTTTCTTTAGTTTGTAACTATGCCCTCTTGTTCTTGTAGGTGGCTGTATTTTGAAAAACATGTTATAGTCTAATTTATCCTTTCCTTTGATTATCTTATAAACCTGTATTAAGTCACCTCAAATTCTTCTCATTTCCAGACACTGTAGGCCGGTTTTTCTGAATCTTTCCTCATAACTGTAATTCTGGAATTCCACTATCAGCTTTGTCAATCTTTTTTTGTATCCTTTCCAGCATGTTTACATCCCCTCTACGATAAGGACTCCACACCTGTACACAGTACTTCAATCTAGGTCTAACTAATACTTTATACAGTTTGACAATCATTTCCCTGCTCCTATGTTTAATATTTCTTTTTATCATATCTAACATTGCATTTGACTTTTTTCACTGCTGCCTAGACTTGCTCACTCACCTTACCTGTATGATCTATTAGAACCCCTAAGTCCCTTTCCTTTTCTATCATTCTAATATTGTTCTCACCCACTCTATAACTATGTTCCATACTGGATCGACCCATGTGGATGACTGTACATTTATCTATATTAAACTCCATTTGCCAGTTCACAGACCATTGTTTGCTTTCACTATGTTCGAGAAGACAAATTAATCAAATCATTACAGGAAGCCTACACGAAAGACAAAACAATTATGAAGAGTATGAGAAAATATGCAACTAACGACAATCAGATTGTATGATTTCCGCAGAGCTGTTCAATTAGAAATCTACATCATCAAACTATGTGCGGGAAACTGAAGCGGAGAAACTTTGCAGAAATAGCCAAAGCAAAGATGCACGAAGATCCCACAAACGCACTAACAACACCAAAACCCATCACTACTGTACGAAAACCTACTTGGAGGCAGGATATATTTCCAGAGGTGGTAGAAAATATACCAGGTATTGCAAACAAAAACTGCCAGAGTGAGAAAGAAAGGAGAGACACTACCCTAAGCTTCATAACGAAAAGCTACCCAAGCATGGACTGGACCCATGCATACACCGACGGTTCTGTAACAAACACTACACAGAACGGAGGGGCAGGAGCATTCCTGAACCTACCAAATGGCACAAATATAACACTGTCATTCGCTACTGGTAAGTACACAAGCAATTTCAGAGCAGAGGCAGAGGCACTGAGGGCGGCAGTGGAAGAAATGGCAACACACAGTGAAAATGAGAGCCATATAGTCTTGCTGACAGATGCTCTCGAAGTAGTCACAGCGCTAAAAAGCCAGAAGAACACTGAGCTTAATGACTTAAGAGCAGCACTCTGCAAACTGTGCCAGCAGTCCGCACCAAAAAGGGTGGTGATACAGTGGGTTCCGTCACACTGCAACATCCAAGGAAACGAGGAGGCCGATAGACTGGCAAAAGAAGGTGCAAGACTACCACAAACAGATACCAGTATGACGTACGAAGAGTCAAAACGGCTTATCAAAGCCAGATACATGACCAAATGGGAAACCGAACATACTGGTTACACCAAAAACGATGCCTATTACCAGTTGAACCGAAGAGAGCAGGTCGTTGTCTTCAGACTTCGCACTGGCCACAACAGACTGAGGTACCACCTATTCAACAAACTGAAGATAGGGTGTACCGACGAATGCCCGTGCGGTACTGGTAAAATGACCACTGAACATCTGCTGCAGAACTGCCCGACATACGAGGATCAGAGAGAGCAGATGTGGCCATTGCCAGTGGAACTGCAAGACAAGCTGTATGGTAGTGGCGAGAGTCTCAGGATGACCGCTGCTTTTTTCGAAAAAATAATGGTTACTGTCTGACTGTGTACGCAGAAGAAGAAGAAGAAGAAGAAACTATGTGCATTTCCATAGATGCTCAAAAGTTTAATTGTGTGGATGCTGATGGTTCCTGTAGCTCGCTTGTTGTGCATTTTTCTGTTCTGTCCGCTCAGGTTTCCCCTCCTGGTTTTAACTACATATAATCTCAAAATTGTTTAATCTGTGGATTGGCGGTTCATCGACTGCGATATCATCTATCATCCATGAGAAGGCCATTGATTGATTTCAAAATGTCACCCCTTTCTTACTTACTTTCTGTGTCCTGGGATCACATCAGACATCATGTTTCCAATGTGCAATCACGTAGATTGTCTTGTTATTCCCCATCAACATGTCAACCATATTGCATGTTTCAAGAAGGTTTGTGCAGATCATCAGGTGGTTTGGGTCTTGTGCTGCTCCACAGAGTACCTCAATGCTGATTGAAATAAACAGGAGGGCTGTTTTATAATCCTTTGATAGGGCTCCAAAGTGAAAAGATTGGCCGACTGAAGAGTCGCTGTGCTAATTACAGTCTACTTGGAGACTCTTTTCACGTTCCTTATCGCGTGTAGCCTAGTCGATAGTAAGCTGGCTTGCTAGACTAGGATTACAGCGTGCCAGGGTTTGAATTCACGGACGGACAGAAAAATTCTGGGTCGTGGTTCGTGCTTGATATGACCGCTCCTCCAGAAGATCCAACTGTAAATGGGTACCTGACATATGAGTTTGGGACGGTAAAAAACAACAAGGAAGGGAACTGACCATCCCACCTTACATAAGCTGCGGCTTAGTCCATGAAAATTTATCTTCATCCCCAACGGCAATTGTTGCCATGGGACACACATACAAAAAATCTATATCCAATATGCCTTCTATGAGTGCCTTCATGGTCAGACTGTCAGCTCTTTTATTAGATAAACCTCCAGCATGACCTGGGAATGTTTGTGCCCTCTACGTCCTATCCACAGATATCAACAGTTAAAACAAAAAGCTTGTATATGCTAACACACAGACTACCTCCTCCTCCATGCCTGTATCCAGCAGAGTAATGATACAAGCCTCTAATACTAAGGCAACATCACGGCACATCAGATGGAGATGCTCTTCTAAAGACATTCCATAACAAGGTTTGGCTGGTGAGCTTTCTGAAATGCAAAGAAAAGGTACAAGAACAAATTTGATCATTTATTCTTTCAGGACGACAAAGGCAATACAGAGAAAATTTCAGTCATTCATCAATAAATGTATACAGAGAATAACGATTTTTTTCTGGCAAGATAAGGTGATCAATGAAGACTTGTGGGAAAAGAGTCAACAATAACCAGTGGAGCAACAGATCAAACGTAGGAAATGGGGTTGGATAGGACACACACTGTGGAAAGTGCCATTAAACGTGGCCATACAGGAGCTGACATAGAATCCATAGAGGGAAGAGGAAGAGAGGTAAACCAAGAAACAACTGGAGAAGAGACTGAAAATAAACTTTGGTTATTGAACCTCTACTGGAGAGAGGCAGAAAGGGCAGATCAAGGTTGAACTTGCTGGAGGAATGCTGTCAATGGTCTACTCCATGAAGTAGTCACATACATTGATGTTTGATTGACTCTTCCAATTGGCAATTCAAATGGAATATTTAGGGCTGCAACTGGGACTTCCTACAGAGTTACTTTTCAAAGTCTGGAACAAAAGGGAGCTCCATCTTCCAAGAACCATTTAGATCACTGCCTAATCACATCGAATTCTGGTACCATTTCATCAACATTTCCAGACAATAATCACCATGTTGAGGAGCGCGCGGAGGAATGATTTTGATGCTTGCCTGCCGATAAGGAGAGCAGCAGTTCGAATTCCTGGTAAGGCATACGTTGTTCTTCTGTAAAGGGTGAAATAAACAAACATAGCCAGCACATGACGTGGTGACAGCTGTGGTTAAGCAGCTTGTAATCCTCAGCCTTAAAACCCCTCGACTACCCCAGCAATGGGAAAAAGCCATAGGACAGTATTTATTACCATGTTCTATGTTTTTAAAAAAAATGTATTTCGATTACACAAACATATCATAAACATTTCTGACACTCCATATGTTTATAGAGCTTACTATAAAATCAGAATGGTTATTCCACACTTGGCAAGCTTTTGGTTGGAATGTATGGCATGGTGTGCAATCTCATGAGCTGGAGAGTCTTCTACTCTAGTGGGATTATCCACAGAGTTCTATGTTTGGCCGTGACCTTAGCTTGGTTATTGGGACTGGTGTTACTTTGACTTCCTATACGCAGGTTGTTAGACAACGTACAATTTTAGACGGGAATTTGTTTCTGGAATGGGTACAGTGGAAATTAATTTCAAAGCTAATTAATAACATAACTGCTGAACATCTGATGGAAAAGTGCAGAAATAGTCATCACCAACACAAATAGCCATCATTAACATACTGTAACTGATCAAATTGATTGGCTGATTTACCTTTCCAGCGACTATAACTAATTGATTGGTTCACCTTTCCAGCTGCTATAACTGATTGATTGGTTCACCTTTCCAGCTACTATAAATGAATGATTGATTGGTTCACCTTTCCAGCTACTATAAATGATTGATTGGTTCACCTTTCCAGCTACTATAAATGAATGATTGATTGGTTCACCTTTCCAGCTACTATAAATGATTGATTGATTGGTTCACCTTTCCAGCTACTATAACTGATTGATTGGTTCACCTTACCAGCTACTATATCTGACTAATTGACTATAACTGATTGGTTCACCTTTCCAGCTACTATAACTTATTGATTGGTTCACCTTTCAAGATACTATAACTAATTGACTATAACTGATTGGTTCACCTTTCTAGCTACTATAACTGATTGATTGGTTCACCTTTCCAGCTACTATAACTGATTGATTGGTTCACCTTTCAAGATACTATAACTAATTGACTATAACTGATTGGTTCACCTTTCCAGCCACTATAACTGATTGATTGGTTCACCTTACCAGCTACTATAACTAACTAATTGACTATAACTGATTGGGTCACCTTTCCCGATACTATAACTAACTAATAGACTATAACTGATTGGGTCACCTTTCCAGATACTATAACTGACTAATAGACTATAACTGATTGGGTCACCTTTCCAGATACTATAACTAACTAATAGTCTATAACTGATTGGGTCACCTTTCCAGATACTATAACTGACTAATAGACTATAACTGATTGATTGGTTCACCTTTCCAGCTACTCATCATAGACGTCTCTATAGACCATGCGTGTGGCGCCCTGTAAACTTTGTTCAGTTCTGTCTCCAGTACTTCAACACTGTCTGCTATTGCTGTAAAGATCGATCCGAGAGTGACAGTCCCTACCACAGATCATACAACCATAAGGAGGAGGCTGGCTTACCTGGCTGTTCCTTGATCTCTTCAGTCTTTCTCTTTTCTCTGCAGCCTGAAGACCTCTACTAGCATCAGCAGCCACTATACCCCCTCCAACTGACTATCTCCAGATAGTTCGATCCTGAGCAATTTCTTTCCTTTCTTCGGCACGCGCACACATTCCTGCTTCACTCCACTCTCAATGGGAAAAGTATTTGAAGATGATCCATCGTATAGAACTGAGCCCTTCATATCAGTGTGAAAAGAAATTATCATGCAAAGCAGTTTTGGGGGGCAGCCGATCTTCTCGAGTAGTTTGAATAGACCCTTTCGACTAACAAAGTCGAAGGCCTACTAACAAAGTCGAAGGCCTACTAACCAAGTTGAAGGCCTTGGTGAGGTCTAGAAACACCATAAAGAGCGGCTGGTCTTGTTCTCTGCACTTCTCCTGGACTTGGCGAAGCGAGAAAATCATATCCGTTGTTGATCTACCTACTCTAAAGCCACACTGGGATGCTGGGTACACCCTGTCCGCGTGCAGTCTCAACCTGTTTAGTAGCATGCGGGCGTAAACTTTGCCTACAACGCTCAGGAGTGAGATCCCTCTATAATTATTGCAATCCCCGCGGTCACCTCTGTTTTTGTAAATAGTCACAATGGTGGCGTCACGCATATCTTGAGGGACTGTACCTTCCTCCCAGCAGAGGCACAGAAGATCGAACATTGGCTGAGCTAGTGCTGATTTCCCGCATTTCATGGCTTCGGGTAGGATACCATCTCACCCTGATGCTTTGCCATTTGAGAGGTAGTTGATAGCCTTATCAAGCTTATCCAGAGTAGGTGGTCTGTCAAGTTCCTCCATAATCGGCAAAGCCTGTAGCCTGTACAAGGCCTCATCAGTGACCACCGTTTCCTGAGAGTAGAGCTGAGTAGTGTTCCACCCATCTGGCCATCTGCTGGTCACGGTCTATGATTCTCTTACCTGTCAGAGATTTTAGGGGAGGCAGCATATCTCGCAGTAGGGCCCTGTGCCATCTCTATGCCTCTATACATGCCCTGGATATTTCCTGTCTCTGCATTTAGCTGAATTTGTTCACACAGTTTCTGCCAGTACTCATTCGCGCACTGTCTAGCGGTTCGTTGATTGATGCCTCTGGCCATCCTGAGGGCAGCAAGCGTCCTGTCATTTGGACTTTTTTCATAATTGATGAAAACTTCTCGCTTGGCCTCAATTACTGGTTCCATTTTTGCGAGATGTGCATTGAACCAGTCGTGATTGGCCCATTCCCTCATGCCAAACGTAGCTAATGCTGTATTTTAGATGACACTTTTCATAACGTTCCACTTAGCTATGGCATCACGCTCAGATCCTCCCTGAACAGCAAGAGTCAGGTCAGACACAAACTCCTCCGCCTTGAACTGAATCATCACCTGTGCAGGTGTTGATGCGGGGATGCCCCATTTGTTTGGAGCGGCATAATTTGCGAAGCTGCAAGCGTTACCTGCTACATACAAGAGCATGGTCAAAGTCGCAGTCTGCACTGTGATAGCTTCTAGTGGAGAGAACCATGTTTAGAGCTGAACGTTTGGTGACAATCAAGTCGATTTGATGTGACCTTGGGTGTTTCCAGGATACTTTATGTTGCTGCCCGCCCTTGAAGAAAGTTTTTGTGATACATAAGCCTTATTGAGTGCACAGCTCCAGCAACCTCTGACCATTGTCATTTACCCTGCCAATATCATGATGTCCAAGGCAGGTGGGCCATGCTATGTGGTCCCGACCTACTCTAGCATTAAGGTTGACGAGAAGGATGAGTGCTTCTTCCCTGGGGCTGTTCTTGATCATTTCCTCCAGCTGACCATAGAATTGATCCTTCACTTCGGCAGATGTTGGCGAGTCGACCCTACTGACCAGGGGCTGTCCGGCTGAGCCGGGAGGTAGTCGACCAATGGTATGCGATGATCCCTCCCACCGTCGATGCTGACCTGTGGTGCCTCTTCCCCACACCAATCAGGTAGGACTTATAACCCGTAAACTGCCAGCTTCCGTTCCAGTTACTATAACTGACTAATTGACTATAACTGACTGTTTCACCTTTCCAGCTACTATAACTGATTGATTGCTTCTGTTCATAGACATTCAGAACAATACAAAACACAAAAGGAAGCCCCTCCCCAGCCCCCAATCCAAACAACACAATCAACATGCTCAAATTACAAATAAAATGTAGTATTATACTGCTTACTTATTGCATGTCTCATCTGTGGGATACAGTCTTCTATTATTTCCAAGGCCTTTTTGTGATAACTGGCTTGAGCTTCCAGAAACTAAAACCAAAAGAAATTGAAGGTCATATGTATATTGTACACCATCCTTCTTTTTCACAATAGGAGGAAAGAATAGGACCACTGTAACATTCCAAGCATGTCTCAAAAGGTGACTAAAGAAGGTGGTGTATAGGGCTAGCAACTTCATCAAGTAAAACAAATTGCTACAGAAACCACTACTATAAGAGCAAAAGTTAGTGATATGATAAATTCTTTTAATAAGAGGCCCAGCTGTAGTGGATGTCTTATGCTTTGTATGGAGCAGAAAGATGACAAGAAGGAGTATCGGACCACCACCAAATAATTGATGTAGTTTTTGTAGCACTGAAGGGCCCACCAAGGAGATGGAGAGATGTACTAAGTATAAACATGTCAAACATAGTACTCCAGATCATAAGACAAGAGGAATAAACTGAATTAGTTTTTGGTTACCTGGCATATGGCATAAAATCTGAATACCAGGCCTCCAGATTAATACAGGATCCACAACTAAAGTCAGGGTCAGGTAAAATATACTGATAAAAGTTCTTCTTCTTCTTTGTTCTTAATCTCCTGCTACCAAGCACTGAAAAAGGCTTTGCAAATAGCTCAATGTTGTTCAGAGAACAGAATGCATTGTGTCATAGTTTACAGCTTGACTGCAATATTTGCACCTTTTGGTCTGACACATCCAACTTCAGCAGGCATTTTTTAGTACCGGGTTAACCTTCCCTCTTTGATCCCTTCTCCTTAGCCAGTCTGCTCTGTTGCTGCTTGTTATCCAGGATCACCACGTGGAGGTGTAGAAAGGTCTTGGCAGCTCTGGTTCGCTCCTATCTCTAGCAGTCAGCTTTGGGTCACTGACCGTGTAGCTCATGCGCTGCTTAGCATTTTGATCCCTGATCAAGTTTCCTCCTCACATCTTTATTGTCGCCCCTGAAAACAAGCTGTGTCCGTCACAGTAGTCTGGCCAGCAAAGTAGGGGTTGACAATGTGATCTCTAATGGAGTCTTGCTTTGCACTATAGAAAGGAGGACCCCGGTCCCTCTGACGAGTAATATTTAATGACTCCAAGTCGGTTCTGAGGCACTGAAGCACACCCCATACAACATACAACATAAAGGAGATATTCTTGGTGGGGAGGGGGATCAACAACATTATCACCATCCACAGGATAACTGTCCCCTTGCAATGGATCCCTGGACATAGTTGGTTGCCAGGAAATGACATGGCTGACAGATTGGCAAAAACAGGAGCCTCCAAACAACAATTGGATAGACCCTGTAGTAACCATACAGTAAAACGAATTATTAAGGATAATACCAGGGAAATCTGGATGAACAGGCCAGCGACAGGAACAATGAGTCGCAGTGTATTTAGAGATGTGTCACTGCAAAAAAATAATGATGACATAAATTATCTACATATAAGAGATAAAAGTCTCATCTTTCAGTTACGAAAAGGACACACCAGAGTCAATAGCCACTTGAATTGCATTAATCCTCAGCACCTACCAATATCTGACATCCCTGACCTCCCGAAATACCTGGCAGTCAAGTACCAAAGTTCATTAACAAATAGTTTAAGACTTAGAACAATCACACATTCAAAGAAAGACCATATAAGCCCTTTCCCGAGTTTAAGTCCTAAATAGGGCTCACAGAACAAGGTTGATGACATTCAAAATACAACAAAGACCTGCATTCTCACAAAATAAATCAAGCACCCCTAAAGAAGACAACCTTTCTGAAAGATAGAATAAGCATAAAGACAATGGCAATAAAAAGTACTGGATGATAGAACCAAACAGCATACATTCAAATAATGGGACATGTTGATACCACCATGCCTGAAGAACGCCTCCCCAAGCAGCTGCTGTACAGTGAGCTAGGAACAGACAGACACTTGTCAGAAGAAATTCTAGAGCGTCCTTAAAAATGTGTCTGAAATGCTTCAACACTGATGTCACCTCTTGGGAGAGGCTTGCACAGAACCGCTCCATCTGGTGAGCTAACATCACACAAGGTATTCAGATCATCCACTGAAATATTATTGACAAGACTCAGAGATAGTGAGCTGCCCGAAAGAATAGAATGCACAATGACTCCATGGTCAACTCCTTACATGTATGTACCAAGTGCGGCAAAGTCTGTCGTGCCAGGATTGGACTTTATAGTCAAATAAGATCGCACCAAGCAATAAAAGTCTGATGCTGTCACCATCTTTGCTTGCAATGGGCAACTGTTGTTATTATAAAAGAACATTCTCACAAAACAAGAAAATGCAATCACTCCCTAATATAACCGACAGGTTGCCAATAACCATGCTTGAATAGTGTGTACCCTGGCCTTAAGGCAAAACATTTCACACACAGACACAAAAAAGTTACAACTGTACATGAAGAATTTGAGGTGATTTAATACAGGTTTATAAGATAATCAACAGAATGGATAGATTCAACTATAACACGTTTTTTAAAATACAGCCGCCTACAAGAACAAGAGGGCACAGCCACAAATTAATTCAAGAAAGATCTAGATTAGATACCAGGAAATGTTTTTTTTAGTCAGAGAGTGGTGAATGCTTGGAATGCATTGCCACAGGAAATAGTGGATGCAGGTTCAATTAATGCATTAAAAAATAGATTGAATGTGCATAGTTATTTCTAAATCAAGTGAATGTAAAAGAAACTGGTTGTATACACTCTGCAGATTCTTCTAAGCCAGTATAAAGACATCTAGTTTATCCCTGATTTACTGGTATTTTATCTCACTGGAAGAATAAGGCCAGCACCACAAATGACCACTTTACAGGAAGTCTGTATTCGAGAATTTGAAGTGATGGTTTTATAGCAATGGGTTTACATGAGGTTTCTAGTCCAATGCACAGCCATCTTTAGTCACCTATCACAACTTTTTGCTTGAAAGGTTTCATTGGTCCCATTCTTTTTTCAATCCAGGCACCACTCAGGTGGGACCACATAATATACATGACATATCACATTCACCTTATATTTACATCAATATCTATACAGCAAAACAGCAATGCTAATTCTTTTTTTGATCTTTGGCTGAGGACTGACAAAGCAGTCAGTCACCATCCCATCTATAACATCTTCCAAAGCAGCAACAAACACACCCTTAGGGATCAAGATGCTGAGCAGCACATGAGCTGCAGTGGTCAGCGACCCATAGCTGACTGCTAGCGTCAGGGCTGCGAACTAGAGCCGCCAAAACCCTTCTACACCTCTACACGGTGATCCTGGAAAAAAGGCTGCAACAAAGCAGACTGGCTAAGGAGAAGGGATTGAAGAGGGAATGCACACCCTTCATTCAATTAGTCATTCTTTGCATAAAGATGTGATGGTTGCATTTAGTTGAGTAATATCTCTACTTACATTCAACAGGGTGTTGCTGTGTTCACACTCTTTGGAAGCAAAATTGCACAGTTCTATGGATAAGCAGTCCTGTGGATCAGAAGAAAAAGGGAACTGAATTTTGTATTATTTTGATGTTATGTTATGGAGAATTTATATCAATGTACTTCATAGGTTCTCAATCTCTTTCCAGCAGATGGCGAAGAGTATGGATAGTAATGGCATGTGAAGCTCACTCATTATACACACTCCGGATAATTCTTGCAGGAGAAGCTTACTGTACACACTCCGGATAATTCTTGCAGGAGAAGCTTACTGTACACACTCTGGATAATTCTTACAGGGAAAGCTTACTGTACACACTCCGGATAATTCTTGCAGGAGAAGCTTACTGTACACACTCTGGATAATTCTTGCAGGGGAAGCTCACTGTACACACTCCGGATAATTCTTGCAGGGGAAGCTTACTGTACACACTCCGGATAATTCTTGCAGGAGAAGCTTACTGTACACACTCCGGATAATTCTTGCAGGAGAAGCTTACTGTACACACTCCGGATAATTCTTGCAGGAGAAGCTCACTCATTTTACACACTGGATCATCCTTGCTGGGGTACCTTCCTGCGTGACCCATGTTTGATTCCAATCTACTGTAGCTGGTTATCACCAGATACTGCCTGCATTCTGCAATGATTGCCAACTGATCGACATCCTTCAGCTGTTAGAAACCGAATCATCGCTTGCTGACCAATGCTGGACGGATTTCATATCACACCCGCATGTTTTCAATGTTCTGCTGGGGAAACTATTTGTTGGAGGGCTTGGTAGCGGGAGACTGAGAATGAACGCAGAAGAAGGAGATCTTTCCTTTAAAGGGCCAAACGTTTGTTTTTTTTTACACACTCGATGTTCGTCCTTCAAACTTTAGAAGAGGCTGGATGTTGTAGACATGGTCTTATCCAAATATTTCTAGAAGTTTACCACATTATCCCCTCCCATTTCATCAAAGTCATTATGCAGTGGATCAAGTACTCACTCAAACACACCTGACAATGACATGGCCGGCAGCAGACTAGCAAAGAAGGGATCAAGACAAGACCAGCCACACACAGCAACAACTCTACAAACAGATGGCAACTCTTAAGAACAGCAAACAAGAAAACTTGGCTGAACAGATGGGATATTGGAAACACAGGGAGGGAGGTCTACGGACATATGACAAGTCCTAATCCAAATGACAGTATCAATCAATTCTAATGATTGATCACAGCACCATTTTCCGGCTGAGAACCAGAAACATCCCACTCAACCAGCTCCCTGAACAGAATCCAGCCACAGCACACTCCAGAGTGTCATGTGTATACACACACCCTTACTTGTTCTTCTTCTTCTTCGTACGTTGTCAGACGTCAACTTGAATTTGTTCGAAGAAAGCAGCTGTCATCTTGAGGCTGTCGACACTGCCATAGAGCTTGTCTAGTGTTGGCACTGGTGATGGCCACATGTGCTTTCTCTGGTCCTCGTATGTTGGGCAATTTTGCAGCAGGTGTTCAGCTGTCATTTTCCCTGTACCACAGGTGCATTCGTCAGTGCCACCTATCTTCAGTTTATTGAATAGATGGTACCTCAGTCTGTTGTGGCCTGTGCGGAGTCTGAAGACCATGACCTGCTCTTTTCTGTTCAACTGGTAATATGCATCATTTTTTGTGTAGCCAGTATGTTCTGTTTCCCATTTTGCCATGTATCTGTCCCTAATAAACCATTTGGACTCTTCGTAGGTCACACTAGAATCTGGTTGTGGTAGTCTTGCACCTTCTTTTGCCACTCTGTCTGCCTCCTCGTTGCCTTGAATGTTACAGTGGGATGGAACCCACTGTACCACTACTCTTTTTGGTGTGGACTGCTGGCATAGTTGACAGAGTACTGTTCTTAAATCATTAAGTTCTGTATTTTTCTGGCTTTTTAGTGCTACACACACCCATACAAAACCACTGCTCATCACCTTTTTGAATGTAAGCACACAACAATATTAGAAAAATGCTTTTTCAGAGACCAGATAAATGAAAAACTTTGTATGCTACTAAACAACTAACAAACATGTATGGATACCATGACACAGCATTTGGCTGTAAGGCAATAGCTTGAAAGTCGCTGGATCCGTAACAACAATAACAGCGTTTCTGGATTTGTAAACTTATGTAACATTTTTAGAAGCCATATCCAACCAACAACTGACCTTAATGTTCTCCATTTTTAGAGTGGCTTCTTCATACTCTTCCTTAATGGCATCAGCTTTGGCAGCAGCATTGGCCATGTTAGCACCAGGGACCTGGGACTGACGGACGACCTGGTTCAGTCTGATAAAAAAAGATGGGGCACTTGACGTTTTAATAACCTTTTGTTAAACTATT
The DNA here is from genome assembly GCA_036924085.1 of Ariolimax columbianus. Classification (NCBI taxonomy): domain Eukaryota; kingdom Metazoa; phylum Mollusca; class Gastropoda; order Stylommatophora; family Arionidae; genus Ariolimax; species Ariolimax columbianus. Next base: position 52,070,270 of record JAVGWX010000002.1, on the reverse strand, counting down.
TAAACGATCACAGTTACAAAATTTGTGCCAGTTTTTCCAGTGTTACCTGAACATGAAAGGAAGAAAAGAATAGTAACACTGTTACCTGCCAGGAATGTCATTAGAAGCAACCAAAGAGGGTTGGGTTTAGTCCTGGCTACATCATCCTGTAGAAACTTGAAGATCCAAAAACTTCAACAGATATAGACAGTTCAATGCTTGATGGCTTAGCTTGTACTTGGTGAAGAGCTATGCTTCACATGGAGCTGAAAAGGTTTTGAATATGATGAAATGTCCCAGTGGTTTATGGAGATCGCTCTGCGTGTGGTAGAGATGAGATGTGTCTTGGGCATGTTACTAACTGGGCAGGGCCCAATTTCTCCCAGGCAATGTGTTAAGTCCATTATTGGCCTGTGTGTACATTTTCCAGCCACACAATTGTCAACGATCAGGGTGAAGGAGGCCAACCTTGTGGCGTTCAGCCATGTACACTGGGCCGTGGAAGTATGACACAGGGTAACCAAAATAATATCTCAAATAGACAATGACATGACAATCGGAGAGGAAAACGCCACAAAATGACCAAACAAACTAGTCCAAATGAAAACCACAAGATGTACTCCACAGACTGAAGTGTAAGTTGTCAACTAGTGTGAATCCCAGTCAAATCCAGAAGCCTGGTGGCATCCATAATAGACTAATACACAAAAGCAAAATTAAATCCCCAGCCTGTTGTACCTATAATTTAACCAAAGATAAGATATGCCGACCCAGTTTACACAAAGATAAGGACATGCTGGCCTAGTTTTAACAAAGATAACATCTGCTGGCCTGGTTATAACAATGATGAGACATGCTGGCCTAGTTTTAACAAAGATAACATCTACTAACGTCATTTTAACAAAGATATAATCCGCTGAACTGGTTGAAACAAAAATAGTCTACTGACTGGTTGTAACAAAGATAGTTTACTGACCTGGCTGTAACAATAATGAGACATGATGGCCTAGTTTAAACAAAGATAACATCTACTAATGTCATTTTAACAAAGATAAAATCTGCTGACCTGGTTGTAACAAAGATTACATTGCTAAAATGTACTTGCCTGGTTTTGGCTGAGTCCATATCAAGGATTGACTTGCTCAAAGCCTTCCTGAACTTCATTATGCTGGGAATATCAACCTAAGCCAATTGAAAAATTGCAGAAAATTACCAACATTGTTTGCACACCTGTACATCAATCAACCAATCAAAATCTTTCTGTGAAAAACAGGTCATCTACACATATGTGTAAGTTCTTCTGTCCTATGCCATCTGGTTCAGCTCTCTCCAAATCTTCTGTATCCCTGTTATGCATGCCTGAATGAGTTATCTTATCCAAGAGTGCTTTGGTCTTGCTCTATATCTCTTACTTTGGGGATTCCATAACAAAGACTGTCTTTTAATATTGTCAATTTATTTTATTTTTTTATTTGCTTTCGCCTTGTTTCTCTAATCCCCAAGACGTTGAGCGTTGCACTGTGGTGTTTTTTTGCGCCTGTCGGCCCAGTGCATCCGACTTCAGCATGCATTTTATGTAAGATTCTGCTTCCTCCTGTATTTTCTAAGGGTTTGCTTCCCTGGGGTAACAGCTGGTGCTGTGATGGGGATTGAACCCAGCACTTTCTGGTTGTGAGCCGTATCAGTTAACCACTAACCCACGCTGTCCCGCTGTCAATAAATGGTGCAATTATTTTCTCAAAACAGAACAAACAAAAATGAAACAGGATTTACGAAAAGTGAGCATATGGCCACAAGAAGTTTATTTCACTTCATCACTCCTCCTCTACAATGGAATGTAGAAGTCTTTTCTTTTTCTCGTGGCTTAAAGTTTCTGCAGGATGTGGAAACCAGCACCATGCCCAACCCTCCTTAGATACCTCTTATGACAAGCCAGACAGGTTAGTGTTACTATTGTTTGCTCCCCTTTCACACATCAAGATACTGAGATGAATCCCAACAGATTAGATGATAGATAACACATGAACCATATCATGACAGTTAAAATCAATAAGTTTCAACATGCTGTTTGTTTCACCACTTCTAAACACAGTATTTATACCAGGTATAGACAGGCTAAGCTGACAGTGGTTATAAAACATCTAGGCACACAAAACATGCAGTAATTTTGTACATCGACACATACCACAAAAGACAGATTGAACATACTGTACCACATATATATGACATATCCATCAAATGTGTATGGATTATCAGTATTTCAAATTATGTGTTTTTTTCAGCTGAACCACTTTTAGATAAATAACATGTATAATTTATTTGTAATATATTGAAAAATTGTTTGTGTTGGTTATTTTGGTCTTTGTGTATTTTAAGCCAGAATTGTGTGTTGTTTTAGTTTACAAGGTCTAATCAAAAAGTAACCAACCTTATTTTTGTTGGTTTCCACAAATCAATAGCAGCCTTGGGACGGGCCTGCGTGCCCATGTAGATATCGTATGAGCATGCATGATATTTTAAATTTTTATCTGAGTGAAGTGGCAATTTTGTACGATTCAGTGAAATTAATTTTGACTGATGATCTTGAAATACGATGTGTCATGGCAAAATTCATTCCAAGACTCCTCACTCATGAGTAGACAACAAAAAGTTATTTTTGATTTTTGTTTTAATTTTCCAGCCTAAGGTCAGATACATTTTGAACATCCCTTGTGATTCGCTTAGTTTCCTAATGCAGAGTTTGTTGTACTATGTTTTGCATCTTACAACCTAGTGCATCTAACTTCAGCATAAATTAATTAATCAATTAATCTTGTACCTCCCCCTGTGAAGCACAGGTCTTCAACAAATGCACCCAATTCTTCCTATCATGGTATATCTGCGCCAACTCAATCCACAACTTCCAAGTTTCTTTGATGTTTGCATTAAGCTCTCTTTGCTATGAATGAGTACTTCTCTTGCCTCTGGGGTTTCAGAACTGAGACTGCCTTACAATGCTATCAACTGTTTTCTTTAATGTATGATCTATCCAATGTAAATGTCTTCTCTTCATGTCTTGTTCCACAGGTCCAGATTTCTCCCATAGATTCACATAAGTGATTTTATCATTCAAGAGTTATTCTGCACAGGCACCCATTTATGAAAGTCTGTACCATTGTTATTTATGTTGTTGTTCTCCGTGTTTCAGTGCCATACAATAGAATGGACTTTACATTGGAGTTGAAGATTTGTATTTTCATATTGGACTTCATTTCTTTTGATTTCCGTAAGTTTCCCAAAGCAATGAAATTATCCCTCACCTTTTGAATCTGTATTCTGACATCTGTATCCTTGCCTTACATTTTGCCTTTATTGTTACCACAATATATTAAAGAGCTCACATCTTGTAGAAGGGTGTCACTCAACACATTCTGATTATTGGTAGTTGCATTGATTCTCAAAACCTGTGTTTTGTCCCCTGTGTGTTTGCAGACTAAAGTCTGGAACCGCTCATCAAGCATACTTAATTATTTTGCACCTGACCACGGGTATGAGTCAGAAGGGTCAAATCATCGGCAAAGTCCAAATTATCAAGCTGCTTTGCAAAAGTCCATATAACTCCATCATTGCTGGTTGATGTTAGTGGCTTCATAATCCAGTCAATGACTTGCGGAAATAAAAATGGTGACAAGAGACATCTCTGGGGAACTTCTATTCTACCATTGGGGTGTAGATATCTTTTTCTAGTGACTTCAAGTTTCTACAGGACTTCAGCATGCATTTTGTCAATTTGCTCACATCGCACTGATGTACAACTATGCTAGTTCATGAATCTGAACACTTGGAAGTGTTGTTTTTGAGTTAACATATAAACAGTTGCTTTTCATACACATGTTTATCTAAACATATAAACAGGCACTTTACATACACGTGTTTATCTATATATATATGCAGGCACTTTTTATACACATGTTTATCTAAACATATAAACAGGCCCTTTACATACACATGTTTATCTAAGCATATAAACAGTTACATTTCATACACATGTTATCTAAACATATAAACAGTCACTTTTCATACACATGTTTATTTAAACATATAAACAGTCACTTTTCAAACACATGTCTATCTAAACATATAAACTGTTACTTTTCATACACATGTTTATCTAAACATATAAATAGTTACTTTTCATACACATGTTTATCTGAACATGTAAACAGTCACTTTTCATACACATGTTTATCTAAACATATAAACAGTCACTTTTCATACACATGTTTATCTAAACATAAAAACAGTTACTTTTCATACACATGTTTATCTAAACATATAAACAGTCACTTTTCATACACATGATTGGGGACGGCGTGGTCTAGTGGTTAAGTGACACGGCTCACAACCAGAAGGTGCTTACCCCGGGGAAGCAAACCCTTAGAAAATGCAGACCCTTACATAAAATGCATGCTGAAGTCGGATGCACTGGGCCAACGGGCGCAAAATAAAAACCACAGTGCAATGCACACCGCCTCGGGAAATAAAGAAATAAGGCAAACACAAAAAAAACAAAAAAATACACATGTTTATCTAAACATATAAACAGTCAATTTTGATACACATATTTATCTAAACATATAAACAGTTACTTTTCATACACATGTATATCTAAACATATAAACAGTCACTTTTCATATACAATCCTCTGGTGGCAGGATGGACAGAATTGGGCCAGGCCTGTTGTAAAAGGCAATCAAAGAATGTTGAGCATGGGGCTAGTGGTCTTCATGTAAAACCATTAATACTGGAACTGCCGCTACAAGTACTACAGGCTTCCTGTGAGGAGAGGGGGTTTCCTAAGCTTCACATGAAGTGAAAAGGTGAAATGAATTCATACACAATCATACATACCAATACATACTAAATGAAAAGTGAATGTTACTCCTTATACATACCAACACATACTAAATGCAAAGTGAATGTTACTCCTTATATATACCAACACATACTAAATGCAAAGTGAATGTTACTTTACCAACAGATGCATCCTTCTAATACTCTGTGTTAAGTGGCTGGAAATAATAATAAACACTTGTCTCTGGCGGCAAAGAACATATTTAAGAACCACGACAGGGATTAGGGAGAGAAAACACAGATAGATAGATCACAATCTCAAAATGAAATCTAACGAGACAGGCACTGGATTGAAACTCTCAAGGGAAGAGAAGACTTGCTAGGTAAAAGAACACCTGGTAAAGAGCAGTTGAAGAGGAAACCGAGGCAGCTGAGATCTAATAAATAAAGTTCAAGAGCATGGCCTGAAACAGTAACAGGTACTGTTCTCTGTTCCAAAGGGAACCAGATGGATCGAAAACTCAAGATTATAATCAATCACATTAAAATTATGTAGAACGAAAGAAACTAAATTCAGAAACAAACAGAAAATACACAAATGCATCTAAGCATGCATGACAGGCAAAGCTCACACATAGTTCAAGCAACAGGAAAACATTAACATTTTATAAAAATACCATGTGATAAAAAATTTGCCAAAAAGTTGCCAGAGATAAAAACATTTTAACCAAATGCAGCTTTATTTCTAAAATATTCCTTATATAATTGCCTTTACTTTCAAAACTTTCAAGGTGGGATGGCACCATTGCTTGCTCGCTCTCTTCATTTCAGACTTGTGGTAGTGAACCCAAGTAACAACCCAGTAACAATAACATATATTGCTAGGAGACCATCACCTTCCGCTTTAAAGCGTCACAAAAATTCCTGACAGGCATCAACACGTCGTTTCAATTCTGGAGTTAGCTGCAGTGACATCCACCTTGCAGACACTTTGTGGTTCTACGGCCAATCATGGATGATGTGATGTGCTGAACCTTGACTGATGTCCAGATGTGCAGCAATTGCATTCACAGTCAATCTGCGATTTTTCTTTATGAGGTGGTCAACGGCTGCAATCTACCCTGGAGTCATAACTCAGTGCACCTCACCCGGTCGTGAACAGTCTGTCACAGAACTCACACCGTTTTGAAACTTCCTACTCCACTCATAAACTTGCTGAAGTGAAACGCATGCCTCACTGTAGTGGACCTTCATTCACCAATGAATTTCTATACATTTCCCTCTTCGCTGTTCAAAAAATGGATAACAGGACCCTGCTCCTCTTTGGTGTATGTCAATAGTGGGGCAGTGATCTTTTAACTGCAATTATGATATAATATTATTCATCTGCACCATGTTGGCGCATGCAATACACTCTTGACATCCTTAGCAACTTATGTGGATTTTATGCCAGGCATGTATAACTTTAAATGTTATTTGCAATTCAAATATGATGTTACTACTATAGAATAAACAAGAAATCTGCCTAAAAGTAAAGTCAACACAAAAATTTGTTCATACTGTGACATTACTCATATTACATTTGAAATATCATTATTTATTATGATAATATACGAGTTATAATTTGATATGCACATGCTCTTGTAAGGTTATAAGTTTCTGCAATATCTCTGTTGGTTGAAAAATAAGCAAGATTAAAATGCAATTCTGCATGAGAAAAGTAGCAGATTTTGTGTTTTTGTTCAGGTTCTAGAAAAGAGAAGAATTTGAGGTGATTTAATAAAGGTTTATAAGTTAATCAACAGAAAGGATAAATTAAACTATAACAAGTTGTTCAAAATACAGACGCCTACAAGAACAAGAGGGCACAATCACAAATTAATTAAAGAAAGGTCCAGATTAGATACTAGAAAATATTTTTTTAGTCAGAGAGTAGTGAATGATTGAAATGCATTGCCACAAGAAATAGTGGAGGCAGGGTCAATTAATGCATTCAAGAATAGATTGTATCCGAATAGGTCTTTTTAGATCAAGTGACTGTAAAAGAAACTGGTTGTATACAGACTCTGCAGAGTCTTCTAAACCAGTATAAAAAAGTTCAGTTAAATAGTCTTTATCAAGGACTGGACAAATAGAAACAGCACAAATGAAACCAACAAATATCAATTTAAAAAACTATCATCACTGTATTTATTCCATTTTCTGAGGTCTTCCAAGAGAATTTACAAGGTTACGGAATAACGGCTGCTTGCTTCTGCAGTGAATAGACTAGGTTTTTATTTTACCTCCAAAAGAAAAACCTATACCATACCATGGTTACCAACACATATCCCCATGGTCAGTAGATTGACATTCATACCACACACTCTGTCATCGCTCATCACACAAAAATATCAGTATTAAGGCTTAATCATATTTTCTTTTTTATGTGTGCTATTTTCATGTGTCCAGTCATTGATAAAGATCTATTTAGGTGGAAACGTTTGTTATTATTCTCATGGAAAACTGTCTTTAAATCCTGCTAGTTTGTCAACCAACATTGACAATGAGTTTTACTCCAGCCTCTCATTCATTATGTAACATCTTGAGTGAATTTCCCTAAACTGGAAGATGCCAATATAATATTGCAGATATTCTTTCTCTTTGCAAGTAAGATCAATGCAGTCAACCAATGTAACGATCAAAGAGCAGCCCTAACAATGAATGTCAAATTTATTTACTCACAGAAACCAAGAATGAGTTAGTATTATGTGGGCACAAATACAAAATTGCAAACTAGGATATGTCCAAAAGGTCTTCATCAGGATCTCCTCTTTATTAACAATAATCATATCTCTTTAACCTTAATTTTTTATCATTATCTATCTTAGATTTACGTCTTTTATCACGATCCTGCAAAATCAGTTCTGTTCGGTATACTGATACAGTGATGCGTGCGTGTGAGTGTTGCTATAACTGAGAGGTAAGGCGTTCGTCTCTCAAGAAATGAAAGCGCAAAACGGTGGGTGTTCGAACCTCACCAATTTCTAGCATCGCCTGGTCTCAAGAGAGGTCAGATTAGCAACTAGCTCTATAATAGACAGATGACAAACTCGGAAGTCCAGTACATTCACATAAAAACATCCTTGGCAGTTGAAAATTAAAAAAAGCAGACTTAGCCACTGTCTGGGCAAAAATTGTAAAGGTAACGAAGCTCCTACCATTAGTGACCTGCATGAAAGCCAAAATGAGGTGTCCCTTCCATCATGGAAAGACGCAACAGGTCAATCACCTATTTGTCTGCACACTCTACAGCAAGTATATACCAAGGGATCTACTGCCGAAGACGGATGTGTCGGACCGAAAGGTGTAACTTTAGCAGTCAAGCTGTAAACTAGCGACACAATGCATTCCATTCTCCGGACTACATCCTGCTACTTGCAAAGTCCTGTTCCGGGCCTGGTAGCAGGAGATTGATAATTAACTCACAAGAAGAAGAAGAATACCAGTAGAAGAGGAGCGACTCAGAGATGTATAGATAATCCCTCAGCTGTTTTCATCTAAATTGGCCAGATCTCTTAGATAGTCTTATCCGCCTCTGACAAAAACCTTTTGGTCATAACCTGAATTGCTGTTTTGTATTTGTGCCTGCACAAGAAAAACTGTCAAACAAGCATATTGATCAAAATAAATATGACAGATATGCATGTCTACTTTAAAAGAAGGGCTATGATGAGGGGAAAACAAATAACAATAGGTAAGAATTGGATAACATTAGCTAGGTAGATATAACATCAAAGAGAAGTACTCACTAGGCCACGACTCTGGGGTTTATGTGTGGATGAAGATGACTCAAGATGATGTAATGGTTAAATGATTTGGTTCAACAAATGGGCATGCTACAAGACCACACACACAAGGTACCACAACACAAGCAGTGACACATTTTTACACAACCAGCTTCTGGGACCACCAGCTTTTTTGTCAAAGTGAACAAAATAATTTCTAGCTAATAGGTATCCTGTTTCTGTTGACTGGCTGTTGGGTCAACATTTACTTAACAAATAACATTAACAAATTATAACTGGTTATTGGGTCAACATATATTTAACAAATAAAATTAACAAATTGTAACTGGCTGTTAGGTCAACATATGTTTAACAAACAAAATTAACAAATTTAACTGGCTTTTGGGTCAACATATATTTAACAAATAAAATTAGCAAATTATAACTGGCTATTGGGTCAACATATAATTTAACAAATAAAATTAACAAATTAAACAATTGGTCACATTCTAATTGAGCATTTTAACCCATAACATCCTAAGCCTTGAAGCAATCTTCTCTGTCAGTGATCACACTTTGTATCACAGGTTATGCTTTTTCATGTTCACTTTCTTCCTCAAATCTCTTATGACATTTTTGGTCAATCTGTTTTGGCAGGTGGGTTTAAGTGAAAGTGTAAAGGGCTAACATTAATAACTACTAGGGTCAACTTGCTATTTTCAAAATGAACAGAATGTTATTATTCTTCACTGCAGATAGATACTTAGTTTCAAAACAACTAAATCCACTTGCAAAACTGTATCTCGTGTTACGAGTCTCTTTCGATTTATGTCGGAGGGTTGAAAGTCAGTTATATAAAAATGGATAAAAGGTCACGGAAAAAGAAACAGAGGAATACAGAGAGGGAAGGTTTGGGAGGTCATGAACTAGGCGTTCAGGGAAACAGCATGTAGAAGACATACTGAAATATTCCGTTGTAGAATAAATTGACTATCAAATCCACTATATGTGATTTATACTAAATATACACAAGAGTAGTCCGAGTGGTCCGCCGGGATCTTTGTGTATGACAAGAACAAGAATAAAACCACTGCCCCACAGAGAGCATGTCATAAGAGATGACTAACTGCGTGACATGGCATAACACCGGCCATGGTTAGATGGTTTGTTTAAAGCAGCATAGATGGCGTCTAACAGGCTGCGGGTCTACTTTGTTCTAGTGTTTGAGTCTATTAAGATGTACCTGCATATCGGTTAACCACCCTCAGTAAGCGCTTGTCCCAATGCAACAGAGTATTAAGCCGCTCGAGTCTAGCCCGCTAAGCAGGCAACCCTTCTCCCGACTACATCCAGCTCATACCAGAACTTGGACCTGTACAGGGGCATCTGCCCCTGTAGAAGTACAGCTCGACTACGAACTTAGAACACACAAGATATGAAGGTATACTGAAGAAATCATGTACTCATGTGACGACTTAGTCCATTTAGTTACTACTATTCATCCATCTACTTCTCCTTGAAACAAAAGGCTGCAATAGATTACTACTATTCATCCATCTACTTCTCCTTGAAACAAAAGGCTGCAATAGATTACTACTATTCATCCATCTACTTCTCCTTGGAACAAAAGGCTGCAATAGATTACTACTATTCATCCATCTACTTTTCCTTGAAACAAAAGGCTGCAATAGATTACTACTATTCATCCATCTACTTCTCCTTGGAACAAAAGGCTGCAATAGATTACTACTATTCATCCATCTACTTTTCCTTGAAACAAAATGCTGCAATAGATTACTACTATTCATCCATCTACTTCTCCTTGAAACAAAAGGCTGCAATAGATTACTACTATTCATCCATCTACTTCTCCTTGAAACAAAAGGCTGCAATAGATTACTACTATTCATCCATCTACTTCTCCTTGAAACAAAAGGCTGCAATAGATTACTACTATTCATCCATCTACTTCTCCTTGGAACAAAAGCCTGCAATGGATCATCATCATGTCCATCTTGATCAGTATGTTTTACCTGACCCTAGTTACTCTTCACTTCCAAGTGAAAAGAGGACACATGGTGATACCAACTGCTGCCCAAAATTAAGTGGTTTAAGTGGTGCAAACATCCATTGCAGCCAGCCTGTACTCCAAGGGGAATCATAAGGATTTAATCCTGTCAAATCACTCAGTGATAGAGCTGTTGCAGCACTAGTGTCTCATACCAAGAGCAACAGAGTAAATTACCTTGTCATTAAATGCACCCGTCTACCCAGCTAAAATAGAACCCTATTTATGTTATGATTGAGAGAAAACAGGCAGAGAAGAAGAAATCTGTTTTCCTGGCTTACAATATTTTAGTCCTCAAGCAACAAAATCTTTATACATATATTTATTTATTTGTTTTCATTGACCTTGTTTTCTAAGGAGGAGTGCAATGTACTGTGTTTTGCGCCTTACAGTTCATTGCATCTGACCTCAGCACACATTTTCCAATGAGTTTACTTGGCATAGAGGATTTGCTGTATCTGAACATATGCACGTTTGGATTCTGAGCTGTGCCACTAACCCCCCCCCCCCCCCCCCCCCCCCCCCCCCCCCCCCCCCCCCCCCCCCGAGCCAGTGAAGTGTAAATATATCCAAAACAGAAACAATGGTCTCAACAAAATGAATGACTCCAATTATATGTGAGGTTAAGGTAGAGGGACATTACAGCAAACTACTAAATTCAGGTACCTTCGTCATAACGGATGACAGAGACAGAAATAAAGAACACAATGGCACTAGTTACAGACAGCTTCCAGAAGGTAAGATTCAAACTGGTAAACAGGTTCCTGACTGAGAAATTGTGAGAACATGTCTTGGTGTGTTATGTGGAGCCTATATTGATTGCTATATGGATGTGAGACATGGACAATGAATAGACAAACTGACGCATCTTCTTACTGCAATAGAAATGTGGTTACAAATAAGATTGCTATGTACACGCTGAAAAGCAAAGAATTTCATTTTAAGATATATGACAGCAAAAGAATATTCAAAAGTCTTTGCAAGATAAAATTTATAATAAATAGGGATGGCTGGTTCAATGAACACATTCTCCGAAAGGATAGTCTAAAAAGTCTTGTGACAATGGGAAAGATCGAGGGTTTGAAGGGAAGAGGCAGACATAGATAAAAGATGTTGGATGGTTTGACTATGACTGGGAGAACACAGTACACGTGACATGCAGGACTGCTCAAAAGACAAGTAGTTGTGAAAGGAACTGATCATCAATGCCATGCAGCATGACACTTGATGATTATGATGATGACATAGAGGGTAGGTTGAAGAAATGTAACATCACCCAAAAATATTACTATCATCGTCTTCTATTTTAAAGTATTGTTAGTCTATCACATTTGTATCTGCTCTCAAAGCCAGATACATGTCCAAATGGGAAACCGAACATACTGGTTACACCAAAAACGATGCCTATTACCAGTTGAACCGAAGAGAGCAGGTCGTTGTCTTCAGACTTCGCACTGGCCACAACAGACTGAGGTACCACCTATTCAACAAACTGAAGATAGGGTGTACCGACGAATGCCCGTGCGGTACTGGTAAAATGACCACTGAACATCTGCTGCAGAACTGCCCGACATACGAGGATCAGAGAGAGCAGATGTGGCCATTGCCAGTGGAACTGCAAGACAAGCTCTATGGTAGTGGCGAGAGTCTCAGGATGACCGCCGCTTTTTTCGAGAAAATAATGGTTACTGTCTGACTGTGTACGCAGAAGAAGAAGAAGAAGAAGTATCTGCTCTTTGTTACCAGCGTCAAGCTTGAGATCTTTCTTCAAGACACAGGAGAGGACAATTTTAATGTGTGAAATGAAATGTCTGTAATTAACAATAGAAACTTACATCAACAACTGTCTGCAAGGGAGTTATAAAGTCCTGCTCAGCCGTCAACTCATACTGAACCTGTTCTCTGGCCAGGTTCACCTGACAGTCTCCACCAAGCTGGCATACATTCCTGGCAAACAAATAATTCATTACATTGTTTTACTAAATTTATATTTTTATATTTGCATTCACATTAGGCGGCAGAACCACTTGATTATCTCCTTGTCAATATCTTGCTTCAATTATTCTTCTCACATCTTCATTGCACATTCTGTCTCTCCTAGCTTATACATTGATATTCAACATACACAAAACTGGGACAAAGACGACTGACTGGGACACAGAAGAAGGGGACTTTGGTAATGTTTTTGATATATTTTAACGCAGAAATTCACCTGACGTAATGAGTACAAACAATTATTTGTGTGCCATGTTAATGACATTTAACACTTTATAGTATTAGTTAATCTTTATTATGAATACTTCATATCATAGATTGTTTAACTATGTGTTTTACTATGTTTAGATCGCAATTGTTTATATTTATTTAATTTTGAATAATACAAGAGGCTTGTTATAAGTCTTTATCCTGATCATGACGGAGTAGGAGGAGAAAGTTTAAATTTGCACAGTGCTTATTACTTCTCAATGTAGCCATCACCTGAATTTATACATTTCTGCCCTCTCTGCGTGACCCTGAAAAGACCTTCAAAATAAAGTAACCTATTTTTCTAACTAAACCAGTTATCACAAGTCAGTATGACATCTTTGTCACTGTCAAAATGATTTCCGTTCAATTGTTTTTTAAGTTTTGAGAAAAGAAAAAAGTCTGATGGAGCTAAATCTGGAGAATATGGTGGGTGTGGAAGAATTTCAATTTTCAAATCGTTGGCTGTTTGCAGCACAAGCCTTGCTTTATGGGAGGACACGTTGTCTTGAAGCAAAGGCAGAATTTGAGTGCGCGCTATCCCTCATTTTCTGGTCAGTCTTTCCTAGTTTGATAGGAGATTTGCATAATATTGCCCATCAACCATGTTGCTATGAGGCAGGTAATCTTTCAATATGACACCTTTGACATCCCAAAAAACACTCAACATCACTTTTCTTGCAGATTTCTGTGCTCTTGGCTTGACATGTGTTGGTGAGCCCGGGGTTTTCCACTGTGTGCTGGAAATTTTGGATTATGGGCTAAAATGGTGAACCCAAGTCTCATCTACTGTCACCATGGTCGGCAGCATGTTTTTCGACCGACACATTTTGAGCAACTGGCCACAGCAATCAACTCTCGTTTGTTCCTGTTCACATGTCAGCAGACGTGGGACCCTGCGGGCACACACTTTTCTCATGTTCAGTCTGTTATGTAAAATTCTAAAAACTGTACTTTTATTCAGTTTTGCTGACCTAGATATCTCTGCAATTGTCATTTTCCTATCCTGGTCTGATTTTCTTCACTCTTGCAGCATTTTCATCGCTGTACTCTGAGGATGGTCTTCCTGATCTTGGAAGATCAGCAACATGGCAACGGCCACACTTAAACTGCCTACACCAGTGTTTTACAGACATATAAAGGACAGAATTCCTCAAACACTGGTTCCATCTCCCTGTGTATTTCTGTAGGTGCTTTTCCCATGCAAAATCAAGAATTTTATCATAGTTCTGCCTCTGATTTCTCCATTGTTCTGACAAACCGTTAGATCCGGTAAATAAGGTGTGTTGTGTCATGCACCATACCAGGTAAACATGTCGAAGGGGGAAATTCATATGTCTTAAGTCCAGTACAAATTGAATGAGCTACATATGTGCCAAATTTAAACTTTCTTCTCCTACTCCTTCATAGTCAGGGTAAAGACTTATGACAAGCCCCATGTACTATTTGACACACAGAGTTGTGGTACCTACACCCGACTGAAAGACACAAATTGGATAAAATCATCCAGGAATGGAACGGGTTAAACAATATTTGAATGAGGATGGTAAAGAATGGATATAAACTTATTTCAATGAAAATGGTTCAGTAATTTCAATTTTTCAGTGTGAAAAATATAACATTTCTAGCATGGCAATTTTTGTTTCCTACCCAAGCAAAGTGTCTGTCCCTAGAGACTGTGCAGATTCTATCATTGCATGTCCAAGTGCCATTTCTGGGAGTTTCTTCTGAAAATATGCAAGTTGGAAAATGGTAAGTTTAAGACATTATATCCTGTATTTTTCATATTCTTTAGAGAAGGTAGCACATTAAGAAAGAAACAAAAACAAATTTTAAAATATCATCATCAAGTGCTCTGCTGGTTGGCGGCAATCATGGACCTTCATTTCCTCTTATCACATGTGCCGGTTATTAGTTCTGTCGTTGATCACCTCCCATACCATGCCTTCAAGCTGTCCAATATTTTCTCTCTTTATCTCATCCTGTTCTCTTGTCTGCGATACTGCCGCTGCTAATGTGTGTTCTAACTCGCCTATTTTTCTGACATGCCTTAAAAAGGATGACAGCCTTGGCTTGATTTTTGCCATAAATTGTCTTTGTGTTTGTGCCTCCTCTAGAACTACGTATTAGCTTTCTTTGTAGTCCATGGAATTTTCAACATTCCTCTGTAAAACAAGAAAAAAGAATATATATATATATATAAATTTTAATGATGATGAAAACTCTCTCTGTACAGTCATTTGGAATATGTTCAGTCAGTCGATGAAATCAAAATACTTGAATTGTCCAATGTAGGTCTGACATACCTCGGGCAGTGCAGGCAGGAAGTGTGTGGCTGATAAGAAGGCTTCATGTCACTGAATTTTCTAGCCTGCCTCCGTTGTTCAGCCGCTGTTTTTATGGATGATGCTGCCACTTCACTTCACGAAGAGATGTGCGCCATGCTGTTTGGTTTTGCGCAGCAGTTTCCAAAGTGCCGGGTATTATGTCTAATACTTTCAGTGAAACCTTAAGCATGTATTTGAAGCGCTTCTTTTGGCAACCAAGGGAGTGTTTACCTTTCTGCATCTCTCCATAAGAGTATTTTTGGCGGCCAATGGGCAGGCATACGGACTACATGACCGGCGGTATCTGGGAACATATCTTGCCACTTGATCTTCAGTACCTTCTGAGGCAGGCTGTGTGAAAGTGGTTCAACCTTTTTATATGGTGCCTGTACACAGTCCACGTTTTACAAGCATACAGCAGCACTGTAGTACTATAACTCTGTAAACCTTTAGTTTCATCTGTAGACTAATGCCATTTTAATGCAAAAAATTTGTGTATAGTCTGCTAAATGAGCTGGCTTTTTAGATCCTAGCATTCACGTCATCAACAAAAGCTACGTTCTGGGTTAATGTGCTACAAGGTATTTATATCTGCGTCAGCGAGCCAGATGTCAAAGACCATATTCTGCCTCCAAGTGGCGACTCTGAAAACAGGCTGCATCTGTGCAGCCTGGCTCAGAGATTCATTAGAGATCAAAGAGGGAAGGCAAACCCAGTACAAAAAATGTAACTTGGTGAAACTGGATGTATCAGATTGAAAGGCGCAGAAATTGCTGTTAACTACTACAATAAAACAGAACGTGCTTTTCAGGACAAAAGATTAAAACAAAGAAGACTGTCTTCCTCTGTCTCTCTTGCCCTCCATCTGTCCTATTGTCACAATATTTTCTATCCTTCCCGGGTATGTGTCCAATGAACATTGCCATTCCTCTTTTAATTTAAGTTAGCTGTGTTCTTTAAATATTGTTCTTTTGTGATCAGTAAACAATTAGAACTTAGTATGGCATAATCAAGCAACACAAAAAATTAAGGCTAATTTTATTTCTTCCTCGTTTATCTCAGTGTGACAGGCTGTTAAAAACACCTCAAACAAAATATGTAGGAAGAAATAGATTACTACAAAACAAAAACATCTTACAAGTTTTTTGTCCAAGTCTGTACCAGAGGCCTGCATGACAGCCCCTGCCTTCTTGGCAATGTTCTGAAAGGCATGCTTGACCAAATCCACTCGTTTCTCATTCTCTTGTTGGTCCTCTGTTAAAACCTTGGACTGCTCTGCTCTGGAAATGATATGAAATTTAAAAAATGGTGACTCATTTAATATGTCTGCATTGTGTCATTATATATTATATGGCGGTGCATTCTACATATTTGTCATTTGTGGGGTCAGATGGGGCAATCTCTCTTTGTGTATCATCTGTGTGGTCAAAGGTACAATCTCCATGTATGTATCTTCTGTGCGACCAGAGAGGGGAATCTCTCTTTGTGTGTCATCTGTGTGGTCCGAAGTGCAATCTCCATTTTGCGTTTCTTTTGTTTTCCTGAAGGTGTAATTTCCATTTTTGTATCCTCTATTTTTCTGAAGGTGTAATCTTCATTTGTGCACCATCTGTTTTTCTGAAGGTGTAATCTCTATTTGTGTACCACCTATGTGGTCGGAGGTACAATCTCCATTTGGTATCAATACACTGTAGAATCATTTGTTCATGTATGTACATTTGTATGTTTGATTTTTTAGTAATGCTGATAACTTGTGTATCGCTACATTTACTTTCTGAGTTCGTGCTTCTACTTCCCAGTTCATTCGGAATCATTCTGTGAACTCATGTATTTCTGACATAAACTTGCATGCAGCTAGAAATGCTACACTGTTCAAGTGCTATCAACAATTCAGTTACATCCGATTAGGACTGACACTCAACAATTTTCCAAACACCTAAGAGTGAAAGAAAGAAAGATGAAAATATAGACAGACAGAAATAAATAAAAGAAAGATAAATAAATAGAAAGGTAGACAAAAAGAATGACAAAAAGAAAAACAGTAAATAGGATAGAAAGAAAAAGAATGTAAAGTTGAAAAACAGAAAAAATGACAGGAAAAAGACAGAAAGAAAGGTAGAAAAAAAGGAAATAAAGACAAACAAAAAGAAAGGTAGAAAAACAGAAATAAAAACAGACAGAAAGGTAGACAAGCAGAAAAAAAGACAAAGAAAAACAGATAGAAAGAGACAGAAAAAAGACATTAGAAAAAAAAATGTGAAAAAAAGACAGAAAGAAAGAAATGGAGTTAGGGTTTGTTTTGTGTTTTTTGTTTGTTACAATTTGCTCTTGCTCAGCTTAGGTGAAGAGCACTCGCGTTTCTCGGCAAATGTACGCATTTCTCGGCAAATGTACGGCAAATGTAACAGCAAATGTACGCGTTTCTCGGCAAATGTACGGGATTCAACTCTCATTGTAGGTACTATTCAGTTTTCAAGCTGTAAGTGGGTACCTTGCTTACTGTTCAGGAAGGAGCGACCTAGTACAATGGAGTCTCAGCACTTCATCCCCGACAGCAGTTTCAGCCATGAGACCAAATTTACTTCAGAAAAAAAACCCACACATATATCTTTTATAGCAAAGGGACTGGGTTTGAGACCCAGTGGTGGCAACTTTCATACGTGCCCTCATGGTGAGGCCCTTCCATTGTATTTGGTTGGGATGGCTTCTGAGAGCGCACAAACCTAGCATAGGTACATACAGACGCACACATACATCCAAGCACTGGTTTATGCGTCTTAATATCGCCCAATTGACTATGGTCTGGTGTGGAATAGGCGTGCCTCCGCCAGTAGAAACGTAAAATTTTTAAAATCCAGTGATGATAGGCTCGAGTTTGTCCAGCTGTAAATTGGCACCTGACTCTGAGCTTTACGGAGAGCGAAGCATCTGGAAATAGAAATAGTAAGCCCCCCCCCCCCTCCCCAACATTACAGCAGTACATTTACTTCAGGGCTGACCCCAGCACACAGGCCCCTAGCAGAAGGTTGTAGCCCTCGACCACTTCCCTCGCGAAGAAAATGTACTGTGGTACTGAGACATGAAAAAGACAGCAGACTTCACTGAAGTATCCGAGTCTAAATGAACACTGTTTGGAGAAGACGAACTAACAACGACGGATACATGCACCTAACTACGAAAAACAATGACACATCACTGTGAAACAAATACATTAAAAAGCAGAATGAACAAAGCTATTGTAGTCTTTGCTAAACCTTTAGAAGTTTTCCAGTAGAGCAAAAACACCAAACTAAGAATATTAGTTGTATACTTGCTATGCTTCTGTGTGGAATGCTGAAGAGTAACAGAACTAGAAATGTTCAAATTGTCATCTGTCTGCACAACCTGTCTAAGGAAGACTTGTGTAATATTCTGGCCGGACACATCACCAACAGAGAGCTCTTTGGCTGGAGCAACCAAGAAGACATAACACACTCGTAATTGGTCGTTGTTCGGATGTTGTAATTGGATTGATCGTGTCCTAACAAGATAATCTGACACCATCAACATCAAACAGCTCTTTGCGTGGAGCAGCCAAGAAAAGATGAACACACTCATAATCGGTCGATGTTGGAATGGGATTGATCGTGTCCTAACAAGATAATCTGACACCATCACCAGAACCTCCACCGTATGGACTCCAGAGGGAAGACTAAATAGAGGCCGACGTAAAACAATTTGGGAAAGAACCATAGAAGCCGAAATGGAAATCATGAACCAGAGCTAGGGCACCGTACGAAGGATGGCTGTAGGCTAGGTAAAGTCGAGGAAGTTTGTTGACGCCATTAGGCTTGACGTTTACTGACCGCTTTGCCAGTCCCTGATTTAGGATATATGAATGAGAAGATAAAGAAAAAAAAAGCACATGTCTCTCATTTTGAACGCACGTCCTTGTGGTCAGAGGACAGATTTTCAAACCACTTGACCAGCTACTTCTCTTCTAAATATAATAATCGCATTATTTTCTTTGCTCTTGTTATTGATTTTTACTTATTATCTATACATCAATCTTTGTTTTAGATTGATTTTTTACTTAATTCAGTAAACAACATCAATATTTATTTGTCATTTATCTTGAATTGACATCATTCTGAAAAAAAAACTGCCACAAGGGGCAGTACTCTGAAGAGATTAAAAGTGTATACGCCACAAGGGGCAGTACTCTGAAGAGATTAAACGTGTATTAGCCACAAGAGGTAGTACTCTGAAGAGATTAAACGTGTATTAGCCACAAGGGGCAGTACTCTGAAGAGATTAAACGTGTACAAACCACAAGTGGCACTACTCTGTTTGAGACAATTAAAAAAAGCAACTAGCCGGTAATCTATTCATTCACCAACAACAACAAAATCAATCCCGGAACTTAGTAAAAAGTCGTCGTCTATACAGCATCAATATGTGCTTTTAATTGATTTTGACTTAATTATATATACAAAATCAATATGTGTTTATCAATGTTGAATAATAAAGCTGATATAATGTATCTGTTGCATGTGCTGAAAATACACTTAACCGAGGAGGCATCGGAACTCACAAGTATACAATCAAGGCGGAAGACCAGAGGAACGAGAGGTGGAAGAAGAATACACAAACAAATGCACTCAGAAACTGATACCTCAAAGCTCCACTCCAGCGATAAAAGAGAAGGGAAGGGCTACCGAGAAAATGAGGCACACGCTGACACCATACTGTCTGCATCCGAACCCTTCACTAGAAGTCTTGACAATGTCTTGCCTCTAGAACATGTTGAGTCCGGACGAGAGAGTGAGGAAGATCCTGCGCACATCTCCCTCACTATAAACACATTGAGCAACTCACGACATCACCCTACAGATCACACCCTGGCTAGCAGCTCGCAACTGGCAGGGCCCCCAAACTGCAGAGGCGGAACAGGCAGAAAACGATCACGAAAACTACCCATAACGCTTGCAACATGGAATGTCCGCACGCTACTGGACAACACCAAAGCAAACAGACCCGAACGACGGACAGCACTGATCGCCAGGGAACTGGCTAGATACAACATCTGCATAGCTGCCCTGAGCGAGACACGACTGGCAGAGGAAGGGCAGATCACAGAAGAAGGCGCTGGTTATACTTTCTTCTGGAGCGGCCGCAGCAAAGAAGAACGCCGTGAAGTAGGAGTTGGCTTTGCCATCAAGACCAACAAGGTCGACAAGCTCACAAGCATGCCCAGGGGAATTAATGACCGCCTGATTACACTGCGTCTCCCCCTAATAGGAGGGCGCCATGCAACACTCATCAGTGCATACGCACCCACAATGACAAATCCTCAGGAAACAAAAGATAAGTTTTATGAGGCGCTCATCGCTGCAGTCACCAAATCTGACAAACTGGTCATCCTCGGTGATTTTAACGCTAGGGTTGGCACAGACCATACAGCCTGGGAGGGGGCCATTGGCAGACAAGGTATCGGAAAATGCAATAGTAACGGACTGCTCCTTCTGAGGACATGTGCCGCAAATTAACTACTCATTACAAACACAGCTTTCCGACTACCTGTCCGAAATAGAACCACATGGATGCACCCAAGGTCCCGCCACTGGCACCTCATTGACTACATTATCATCAGACGTAAGGATCGAGCGGATGCTATGGTAACGAAGAGCATGTGTGGTGCAGAATGTTGGACCGACCATTGACTTGTCATTGCCAAGCTAAACTTCAAGATCCAGCCCAAAATGCGCCCCCAGGGAAAGAAACCATCGAGGAGGCTAAATGTCTCTCAGCTGAAATACGAACCCACGAGAGGAGGCTTCCAGGAAAAGCTTGAGGGTCGACTGTCTGAGCTTGGTTTTGAAAAGAACGACATCGAAAAGAACTGGGCATCATTGAGAAACACACTCTACGATACAGCTGTTAGACACATTGGCCCACTCACGCGCAAGCATAAGGACTGGTTTGATGAGAACGATCTAGAAATACAGGGCCTTCTCGATGCAAAACATGAAGCGCACAGGGAATACCAGAGGGACACACCATCTCCGGCAGCAAAAGCTGCCTTCAATACTGCTCGCAAAGCTGTCAAGACCAGGCTTAGAGATATGCAAGACTCCTGGCTCAGCAAAAGACCTGACGAAATTGAGATGTTCGCCGAGCGTCATGGTCCGCAGCCCTCTAGTAATACTCCAGTTCGCAGTGCGGATGGGGTACTGCTAACAGATAAGGTTCAGATTCTAGACAGATGGGCAGACCACTTCTGCAAAATACTAAACCACCCATTGTCCATAAATGATGAGGCCATCCGGCGAATGCCGCAGGTGGAACTGAACCTGGCGTTGGATGAAGTCATTACTGAGGAGGAAGTCAACAGGGCAATCAGTTCACTATCTATAGGAAAAGCTCCAGGAGCTGATGCAATACCAGCAGAGGTATATAAGACAGCTGGCCCATCCCTCTCCAGAAGGATCACTGAACTCTTCTGTCTCATGTGGGCTGAAGGTAAAATTCCGCAGGAGCTAAAGGACGCCTCAATCGTTCACCTGTACAAAAGAAAAGGCAACCGTCAGGAATGCGACAATCATCGTGGAATATCGCTACTCTCCGTAGCAGGCAAGATCCTAGCGCGCTTACTGCTAAACAGGCTCAACAAACACCTTGAACATAGCCACCACCTCCCAGAAAGTCAATGTGGATTCAGAGCCGGAAGAGGAACAGTGGACATGATTTTTGCCGCTCGCCAAGTACAAGAGAAGTGTTGAGAACAAAATCAGGCCTTGTACACCACATTTATTGATTTGACAAAGGCATTTGATACAGTTAACAGAGGAGGGCTGTGGATGATAATGTCTAAGTTTGGCTGCCCCAACAAGTTCATAACAATGGTAAAACAGCTACACGAAGGCATGTGTGCTCGTGCACTGGACAGCGGTGAAATCTCTAAAACGTTTCTAGTATCAAACGGAGTAAAACAAGGATGTGTACTCGCCCCGACTTTGTTCAGTATGATGTTCGCGGCCACGATGACAGACGCCTTCAGATCATTGGAGCTTGGAATACCCATAAAGTACCGCACAGATGGCAAGTTACTCAATTCCAGAAGAATGAAGGCCAAAACCAAAGTGGCTGGCGACATAATCAGGGAACTTGTATTTGCTGACGACTGCGCTCTAATGAGCAACTTAGAACTGAACATGCAGGTTGGAATGGACCAGTTCTCTGCCGCATGCGAAAATTTTGGCCTGACCATAAATGCCAAAAAAACAGAGGTCATGTACCAACCAGCACCAGGCATGCCGTACACAAAACCAGAGACTACAATCAGCGGGCAGACGTTGAAAGCCGTAGACAAATTCACATATCTGGGCAGCACGCTGTCGAGATCTGTAAGCCTAGACGATGAGGTGGCAAGCAGAATAGCAAAGGCCAGCACAGCCTTTGGTAGAATGCGCTCGATGGTCTGGGTACGTCGTGGCATCAGCGTCAAGACCAAACTCAAAGTCTACCGTGCAACCATCATTTCAACCCTACTATACGCTTGCGAAAGCTGGACTGTATACTCTGGACATGCAAGGAGGTTAAACCACTTCCACACAGGTTGCCTGAGGCGAATATTCTACATCCGATGGCAAGATCGTGTCACTGACATCGAGGTTCTCTCGAGGGCTAACATGCCCAGCATTCATGCACTGCTAGAAAAAGCACGACTAGGATGGACCGGACACCTCGTCCGTATGTCAGACGAGCGGCTCCCAAAGAAGCTTCTCTACGGCGAGCTGAGAGAGGGGTGGCGCGAGAGAGGGCGCCCAAAGAAACGTTTTAAAGACGGTCTGAAGGACTCACTAAAAAGTTGCCAGATAGACATCGACACCTGGGAATGTCTTGCGCAAAACAGATCTGACTGGAGAAGCGCAGTCAAATCGGGTGTAGCTGCCGGTGAAGATGACCGTGTTGTGAAAGCCCAGAACAGACGCGAGACGCGGAAATCCAGAGCAGCGGGAACACCATCCCCTTCTACAAACCTCGTGTGCCCGATATGTAGCAGATGTTTTCGTGCTCGCATTGGCCTGTTCAGCCACATGCCCACCCACACCCAACAGGGAAATCTGTGACAAGGATGATGTCGGCGGTCCTCATCGACAACGATGGACAGCTATTATTATTATAATGTATAGATCCAAACAGTACGACTAGGAAAAATAGTCTGGTATTAGCAAACTGACATTCAGGAGTGGTCTGTATCTGCTAGCAAGTTCTTTTACAAAAAAAGACTACTTTTTAAAAATTGAATCATGATCTCGGAGGGAAGAGCGTGAGATCGTTCCCAAATCCCTAGCCTCTATTTATCTCATTATGACGCAGAAAGGAAACGGTTTACGCAACTGCAGGCATTGAGTCCCAGGACATTTGAAGATGCGAAGCGGTGCGTTGCGTGCGAAGTTGAAAAGAAAAACCAGTCCTGGGATCAGGGACATCATCTTTTTGGCTAAGAACCAGAAAGAGTACGACTGAAATAAATGAAAAGCTTTCGGAACAGAACCACGAGAGAAGAAACGGCACCGGAAAGTGACGTCAAAGGTGTGGTGCAAAATGGATTAGGGTTAGAAAAGAACTTACCAGAAGGGATAGTATATCAAACACTATATGGGGAACTCTAAAAAGGTTAAAAAGGGAGTGTCCGGGTGTAGGTCAAACCTGAAAACGGGAATATGTGTATAGAATAGAAACAACCAAGTAAGGTAAAGTCAACTACACTATGACAGAATAGAAGCGACCAAGTCAAGTACACCATGATAGAATAGAAGCAACCAAATCAAGTCAACTACACCATGATAGAATAGAAGCGACCAAGTCAAGTACACCATGATAGAATAGAAGCGACCAAGTCAACTACACCATGATAGAATAGAAACAACCAAGTCAAGTACACCATGATAGAAAAGAAGCAACCAAGTCAAGTCAACTACACCATGATAGAATAGAATCGACCAAGTCAAGTACACCATGATAGAATAGAAGCAACCAAGTCAAGTCAACTACACCATGATAGAATAGAAGCAACCGAGTCAAGTACACCATGATAGAATAGAAGCGACCAAGTCAAGTCAACTACACCATGACATAGAATAGAAGCAACCAAGCCAAGTCAAGTATACCATGATAGAATGAAAGGAAACAACTCAAATCAACTACACCATGAAAGAAAAGAAGCGACCAAGTCAAGTCAACTCTTGTTTACATAAACGGAAAACAGTCTGCTTGTATCGTGTAGCAGTAAACGGGCCTGAACTTGTCAAACTACAAAAAAAGTGGCTGTGACATTTGTTACAAAGGTGAGGATTTTGTGGCCGCCTTTACGTGATCTCTCAGATTTGGAGACTGTTGCGCGAGTGCTATAGGGAGGGTTCTGTGTGTGAGACGTCAAAATGAATATGTAAACTAGTTCAGCAGTTCATAACCACAACAGGGGGACGGCGTGGCCTAGTGGTTAAGTGGCACGGCTCACAACTGGAAGGTGCTGGGTTCGATCCCCATCACAGCACCGGCCGTTACCCCGGGGAAGCAAACCCTTAGAAAAATGCAGGAGGAAGCAGACGCTTAAATAAAATGCATGCTGAAGTCGGATGCTTGAGCCGATTTGCGCAAAATAAAAACCACAGTGCAACGCACACCGCCTTGGGGATATGAGAAATAAGGCGAACGATAAAAAAAAATGATCCACAACAAAGGTTACAGTAAAATGTATAGATAACTGACGCATCCAACATAACATACACAGTAACAAAGACCGCATACACATATATAGCAGTTTATTTCTCTGGCTTATAATGGCAGTTCTCAAGTATTGGATTTCTCCAAGAAGAGGTACAGCAATGACCTGGATTGAGGGCGGGGTGTTTGCATGGGGGTGGGGATGGGGTGTCGCAGTGAGAGGGGGGGGGGCGTGTTTGGATTGGGATGTGTTTGGATTTGGGGAGGGTGTTTGTATGGAGGTTGTTTGAATATGAAGTGTATTTGGATGGAGGGTGGTGTTTAGATGGAGCGGTGCACGTATGTGGTGGAGGTTGTTTGGATAGGAGGTGTGTTTGGATGGAGAGTGTATGTAGATTTAGGTGTGCTCCTAAGGAAGGGGAGGGGGGATCCAGACCCCTGGTCATCCCAAAGTACGTTGGAGAGACTCCCCCAAGAGATTGAGAACTGGAACCAGGCCATATTAAAGATGGCAAGTCTCTATACCACCTCAAAGTAGAAGAGCAATGACAAAGTAGGTACTACCTTCCGCGTACGTATGTCGATATGACCGCACGAAATCTGTTAGGATTGAACGACTAACGCAAATGTTACCCTGCATGTCTGCATCGACCCGGAGACAAGTAACAGAAACTTAACTCATAAAAAAGTATAACCAACAGGACTCTGTAAAGTGACGCACCATCGCCGTAAGTACAGCACACATTCACCACAAAGAAGTTGTTGTAGAACGTGATGGTGTGTGTGTCGCTCTCGTCGTTGTGAACTATCAACGCGGGTACTTATTTTCTGTAAATTAAACAGTTTAAAAAAAAAACGAAATGCAGTGTTGGGCCTAGGCGGCTTCTATAGCAGGGAAGTTAGGCGATCGTCTCACAAGAGAAAAACGAAAGCACGACAAGATGGATGTTCGAAACCCACAAGTTTTAAGTAATCCCCGGTATCCTTTGAGGCGAGATCAAGAGCCTAGTCCTATCTGACACGAACGATAAACTCGGAAGTCCCGTGTACACGATGTGCACGTAAAAGAACCCTTGTCATTTCAAAAGTGAAAAGAATTCGACACAAAATTCGAAACATTATTAAATTTCTACCACACCCGTCAATCGCTCGACTTGGGGCACAGCAAGCCGCATGAAGTAAAATAGCAAAAAAGAAGCGGCAAACTGGTAGCAGACTTACATCTGCCTGTTTGAACATCAGGATTCCAAGTAAGTATTTCAGTGTTGAACCTAGACTCCGCCATCTGGAATGACAGACAAATGATTATGATGACGCACGATACAAAAAACAACAACAGATGCCAGGTCACGCATTCGAGCGATTGTGCAATGCTGCCGGTGTGGTACCCAGTTAGAATCGACAGGCAGCCTGTCAGGTTCGGCTAAAAGGTATAATCATCAGTGGTACAAAGTAAAAAAAAAGTTGTATTGCAGATACTGTTGTGGGAGATCAAGTTTTGTTATAAATAGTTGCTTCATTTCCAGCCCTTCATGTATCGTAGATAATTGTTCCTAGTATCGACCTCTCATTCCTTCATTTTTTATCATTAATTTCAGGTAAGATAAAAGATGTCAGGTATGAAGTGTTAGAGGCTTCATTGTACCCTCATCTCAGTTTGTTATTAGGCGGAGTGACCAGTTGCCTTACCTTATAACACGAGAGGTAACCATTTAAAGCTAGCTGGCTTGACTGGGGCGTGTCTATAACGGGGTTTGAACTTCACCGTCTTCTGCACCGAGAAGCGAGCGATATACCCATGTGCTGCTCAGTTGTTTGGGAATTTTGAGTAAATGTGTCAAACTCTAACTAGAGTAAATGTGTAAAACTCTAACCTAACATAATTCCCGAGTGGACCACTGGGTCCCTCACTGGTGAGGAAAGAATTGGACCTACACGCACGTCGTAAAATATAGTTAAAGAGAGCTGTGTGTGGAGCTAGCAATCTCATTGCGTAAAACAAATTGTTACAGGAACTACCTCTGTAAAAGCATGCAAAGTGGCTTGCCATAGGCTTCATAATGTAGAGGCAACCCTTTACTCTGGTTGGAGGACACGTTGACCAGTAGATGAGTGTTGTTAGTTTATCTATTGTTGGTACAATTCGCACTACAATTTAGTCGACATTTCAACGCCACGCCCTGCAGAAGTCATCTGAGCCAAGGTCGCGGGATTTATTACCACGACCTTCATGCTATACATGACTAACGTCAAGATAGTCGGTGCAGAAAAACAAGTCTTAATCGAAGCTTCAGTTGTACTGAAGGTCAAAAGTCAATAATGACTCAGCTACTGTAGAGGGAAAGAAACAAAAGCAACCCACGTTACTGCCACAAAGCCTTTGTTAGATACAGGGTTAACAACCAACGAAAACAAACGTTGACTTTGTTGTGCCCAGGTATAGTAACTCTGTTATATATATATATATATATATATATATATATATATATATATATATATATATATATATATATATATATATTTATTGAATAGAATAGTCCCACTGTCCCACAGAGAGCATGTCGTAAGAGGCAATTGTGTGACATGACAACACTGGGCTTGGTTATGTGGTTTGTTAGTAGCAGCATAGACGACGCATAACAGGCTGCGGGTCTACTGTGCTCTAGTGTTTGAGTCTATTAAGATGGACGAGCACATCGGTTAACCACCCTCGGCGGTACTTGTACAAACGCAGCGGAGTAATAAGCTGCTCGAGCCTAGCCCGCTAAGCAGGAAATCCTCCTCCCGGCTACATCCAGCACATAATAGAGCTATGCAATGTACTGGGCCATCCGCCCCTGTAGAAGTAAATGTCAAATAAGAATATATATATGTGCGTGTGTGTGTATTTGTGTGTTTTTATAAACTATTGACCTTCAGTTCCACCACAGCTTCGATTTATTTCTACCTAGTTAATTTTACGGCTATTATGTAGTCTCGTTACATAGTTTTTGCTGTTTTCGTTTTTCTTGGTCCCCATGACGAATGCCCTGCCACCGTAACGTGGGCTTCGCCTTCTGTCTGTCCTGGTGCGGTAACAGAGTTGGGCTGGCTTCTGAGAGCGCACAAACCTCGCATAGGTACATACAGACGTTCACGTACATCCAAGCACTGGTTTATGGGTCTTAATATTGCCCGATTGAGTACGGTTTGTGGTGTAATATGCGCGCATCCGCCAGTTGAAACTAGTGAGGCAAACACGTGAAATAAAAAATAAATAAAAACAAGGTAGGGGCGCTGGTTTTTTCCTTCAAGTCTAACGGAATTAGGTGTCCAACGACAGCTGAAAAGGTTGGACCGACAGATGCCATGTTTACGTGTCCGGTTAGTTCTGGGATAAGACAGCATGTGGCCTAATGGCTTTGAGCGTGGGCTCCAACCCCAAAGTGCCACGTTCAAATCACGTTGTGCTCAGCTGACAGACCGGGCATGTCGTGGATTTTGTCATGGTATGACCGTTTATACCAATCGACCCAGCTGCAAATGGGTACTTTACAAAGTCAGCTGCAACTTCCAGAGCCACCGGGGGAAGCCACGGAATTCATGCTCTGTCGTCGGCACTTTAAGCAATGAAATTGACTGAGCACATACTTGGTGTGTTCAAGAAGTATCCTATCTTTGGGCAGGAAAAATAGAATCACATACGTGGAGTTTTTAAACCATAATCCCCTTTCAGAGTACTCCACATAGCTTTCCCAGCGGTCTTTGAGACTCCACACTGCTTTCCCAGCGGTCCTTGAGACCCCACACAGGTTTCCCAGCGGTCCTTGAGACTCCACACTGCTTTCCCAGCGGTCCTTGAGACTCCACACTGCTTTCCCAGCTGTCCTTGAGACTCCACATTGCTTTCCCAGCGGTCCCGCCAATGTTGAAAGTATTTCAGGAATGCCTCTTTGGAAATGGGAGTACAGCTGGGTCGTCACCATGAATGTCTCCACTGTGACATCGGCACCGAAAGCCTGTTGAATCTTCCGAGTGGTTTGCACTTTAGTATCGCCTGGCATTTTGCCAAAAGTGTATGCAACACCGCTGCTCACTTCTTTCCGTCATTTCGTGATGAATGAAAACCCAACTGGTACTCACTACATTCAACACTGAAAGGCTGACTGCCAGCGACTGGCGCAATCTGGCGGGTGGGACATAATTAACACATGCGCATGACGGTCCCCTATACCTCCCTGTCGAAGGGCAACACCTATTCCTCATTTGTTTCCTTGGAAAAAAATAGATTCTGATACTTTTTGACACACTCAGTTTGAGGGCGCCTAGTAGCAATGAAGGCAGTTCTGTGAGGCATGTTCCATTTTTCTGCAATACGAATAAGGGATCCATCAGCTCTACCATAAATATCAGATTTCCTCTTTTCAGTTTCGCAAGTTGCGAAGCATGAGGCCACCGATGTAAATGGCCCCTATCGCCTGTGGCATGTTTTATATGATGAGTTTTCTAGTCTAATGCTCAATCCTCGTTATTGACCTTTTGCTATCAATATGGAGGTGGAGTGGTCCTATTATATCCTATCAAGTAAGGGTAAAGTCAAAGACACGGTAGACGACGTGACAGCACTCAGCGAATCATAGCTGACTGCTTCTGTCAGACTAGGGTCAGTGAACCAGAGATGACCCTATTCCTCTCCAAGTGACGGTCCTGGAATCAGGTTGCATCCATGCAACCTGTGTAAGAGAATATGGATCGAAAAGGGAAGACAAACTTAGTCCCAAAAAATGTGCCGTGCTGAAATGAGATGTGTCGGCCCGATGGGCGCAGATATCGTATCCTCGCTGTAAACTACGACATAACATAACAAAACGTCAGGACGGACGACGAAAACGAACGTAGTCAAGTGTCATTGTTTTTTTACATGAAGAACTATTAGCCAAGTCATGACTCTTACATGAAGAACTACTAGCCAAATCACGAGTTTTCCATGAAGCACTACTAGCCAAATCATGAGTCTTACATGAAGAACTACTAGCCAAATTATGAATCTTACACGAAGAACTACTATACAAACCATGAGTCTTACATGAAGAACTACTAGCCAGGTCATCTTACATAAAGAACTACTAGCTAAATCATTAGTCTTACATGAAAAAGTTCTAGCCAAATCATGTCTTACATGAAGAACTGTTAACCAAGTTATGACTCTTACATGAAGAACTGTTAACCAAATCATAACTCTTGCACGAAGAACTGCTAGCCAAATCATGACTCTTACGTCTACTATCAAAATATCACTACATAAATAACTACTACTAGTCAAATCAGAACTCTTACTTCTACATCAAACTATGACAGCATCATATACTTCTTAAATTTTCAGACGATTTGTAAGCTGAGAGGCAAAGACTCATTGCCTGTGCATGCCTTTTACTTCTGGGTAGGCTATATGTCAACAGGAAAAAGCCTGGAGGCCTAGTAAGCCGCAAAGGAAACCATACACCCAGTTACTACTAATAGCCAAATGTGAGTCCCAGACATACAGTAAGAGGCGACTAAAGATGGTTGGGCATATGGTTGCCTTTCCCATCCTGTATAAACGGTAACCCACAAAAACTAACGCATGATTACTTTGTACGTATTTGTTAAAGGCATGCTCCACGGAGACATGAAAAGG
This sequence comes from Ariolimax columbianus, assembly GCA_036924085.1. Classification (NCBI taxonomy): domain Eukaryota; kingdom Metazoa; phylum Mollusca; class Gastropoda; order Stylommatophora; family Arionidae; genus Ariolimax; species Ariolimax columbianus. The sequence continues at coordinate 52,039,685 of JAVGWX010000002.1, read as the reverse complement.
TTTTGATTGATTAGATGGGTTAATGTGGAAAGTCCTAAGACGGACCAAGTAAAGCCCTTGGTCCAACATGGTACTCCAAGACAAAATAAACCAGAACAAATATAAATCGTTGTTGACAAGCTTGCATCAGGCACACAATCTCTGATTAAATAGGGGCATTACGAAACGTGAACACAGCCATTGGCCATACACAATATGCTTGAACATATTTGTCTTCATTATTGGCCAGATAAACAGATTTTTTTATTAATACTAAATGAGTTAACTAGAAAAATGTGGGCGCAGGATTTTAATTTCATCTGGTATATAGACGGAGAGCATAGGTGTCGTGGCGAAATATCGTTGACTTCAGGTATCACGTGGATAGGTGGGGTGGGGTGGGGTGAGAAGAAGAAATGCAGTTATTGATTTCGGGGGGGGGGGGGGGGGGGGTTATCATTTGTTTCACGGGGGGGGGGGGGGTCGCAGTTATCATTGGTTTCATGAGTGGGAGCGTATTTATCGTTGGTTTTATGGGTGGGAGAGTAGTTATCGTTGGTTTTATGGGTGGGGGCGTTGTTATCGTTGGTTTTATGAGTGGGGGCGTTGTTATCGTTGGTTTTATGGGTGGGGGAGTAGTTATCGTTGGTTTTATGGGCGGGGGAGTAGTTATCGTTGGTTTTATTGGTGGGGGCGTTCTTATCATTGACTTGGGTGGTACAGCGTGCACCTATCATTGACTTGTGAGGTGGTGTGTGCACCTGTCATTGACATGAGGTAGTGTGTGCACCTATCATTGACTTGTGAGGTGGTGTGTGCACCTGTCATTGACTTGTGAGGTGGTGTGTGCACCTGTCATTGACATGAGGTAGTGTGTGCACCTATCATTGACGTGTGAGGTGGTGTGTGCACCTGTCATTGACATGAGGTAGTGTGTGCACCTATCATTGACTTGTGAGGTGGTGTGTGCACCTGTCATTGACATGAGGTAGTGTGTGCACCTATCATTGACTTGTGAAGTGGTGTGTGCACCTGTCATTGACATGAGGTAGTGTGTGCACCTATCATTGACTTGGGTGGTACAGCGTGCAGTTATCATTGACATGAGGTAGTGTGTGCACCTATCATTGACTTGGGTGGTACAGCGTGCAGTTATCATTGACATGAGGTAGTGTGTGCACCTATCATTGACATGAGGTAGTGTGTGCACCTATCATTGACATGACGTAGTGTGTGCACCTATCATTGACATGAGGTAGTGTGTGCACCTGTCATTGACTTGTGAGGTGGTGTGTGCATCTATCATTGACATGAGGTAGTGTGTGCACCTGTCATTGACTTGTGAGGTGGTGTGTGCATCTATCATTGACATGAGGTAGTGTGTGCAGCCATCATTGACTTCAGGAGATCCGAGACAGGAAATCGTTTAGATCCACTGCTTGTAATGGGGTCGACCCTGACTGAAGCCCTACAATCTCGTGTAGAGAGTCAAACGCTTTAAGGTGTTTCCATAGCGGACACACGAGACTTCATGTCGTGTGCTCCTTTTGTTTGAAGTTCTGTGTCTAGTCCCCTTCTTCGCAGACTAAGTCAAGTACCCATTTATAGTTGAATAGAATCGGGCGTGCCGACACCGGTGGATTTAACCCTACACCTTTGCCATGAGAAGCAAGAACTCCCCTAACCCTCTGTAGTTAATACGCAGTACAATGTGTACCGACTGTACATCTCATTCTTTCGCTCCGTGAAATAACTAACGAGAAAGACGAGTGAGATAAGCTGTGTGCTGTACGTGTGTCATTCTTGGCAAGTTGTGTGACTAGCAGACAACGGAGGACCGAACGAGCGTCATATATCAAGTACTGTGGCAAAACACGTCTCCCAGGAATGGAGAAATGATTGAGACAGGACTCTTGATCTCGGGAGTGGTAGATTTACTGAGGATGAGAGGGTAGTTGGACGGTCATGCGAATGGGGAAGATTGAGGGGCGGGGGATTAGGACAGTGAGGGATGAAGAGAGTGAGTGAGAGAGAGAGAGAGGACGAGAGAGTGAGAGAGTAGACACGGAAAAAAGAGCACAGGAGGCATCGAGACGGAAATAGAAGAGAGTAAGAGATAAGATATAAAATTAGGGGGAGATAGACAGCGTCAGAGTGACACACACACACGCGCGCATGACAATGTGGATTTAAACACTATTTGGCAATTATTGAAAAATCACAATGATGTACCAGACTAGTACAAAACCATAATTTAAAGTATGTGCGAAGGTACAGTATGTAGAGTGGTACGTGAAGGAGCACTGATACCTTCGTGGCACAGACAGTGGTGCCTTATCTCGCTCTTTCTGTTATTGTTGGATTTAGATTGGATAATGAAAACACCAAACGACGGGAAGAGAACTGGACAGTAATGGTGACAATTGGAGGACCTGGATTGAACAGATTTTCTGCTATTGTTGTCCCACAGCTATGGTCAAATGCAAGAAAAATTGTACATGGTGTAAGAATAAGCGAAATTGGAATTGAATATCAACATTAAAAAAAACCAAGTTTCTTCAAATTAATCTGATCAACAAAAAACCAATCATGCTGAAGGGAGATCCAATGGAAAAGGTGTATGTGTTTACTTATTTGGGCAGCACAATTGAGACGTCAGAAGGTACATATGCAGATGTAAACACCAGTATTGGAAAGGCAAGAATGGCATTCCTGACACTACAGCATATGAAGATCCAGTTAAATCAAGATCCACACCAATGTTAGAATATTCAACACCAGTGTCATGTCGGTACGGTTGTATGGAGCGGAAACATGGAGAACGACCAAGGCCATACAACAAAGACCACAGCTCGTTGACAGATGTCTACGAAGGACAATGGGCATAAAGTGGCAGGGCATAGTGAGCAATGAAGACCTATGGGAAAAGAGTCAACAACATCTACTGGAACAACAAATTAAGAGAATTAAATGGGGCTGGATAGGAGAGGAAGGCTCCGTCCAACATAGATAGACATGCTGTCACACGGAATACTCAAGGAGGAGAAAGATAGGCAGTACTAACAATACACAGAGAAAAGAACGCGAGAGGGAGCTACGATTAAATGGTTACACCTGGAGAGAGACAGAAAGAGTAGCTCAAGAACGTAAATGCTGTCGAGATGTGGTCAATGGAATATGTTCCGCGAGGAGCGATTGACTTTGATTGATTGATATACACTACACACATTTTTGCACAGCGCCGTGACTCATGTTGAAGTCTACGAGGAATTTCAGTAATAGTGACTCGCATGTTGTAACGGTCTAGCTGGTCGACCTGCTGTTTCACTGTGTCAGTTGCCACGTCACGGTTCATCAATGACGTTCTTCTGTCTTCCGTTCTGACATCTTTCTATCCATTCTTATCTTACTCAAACAACTGTCTCCATACTGAACCATCATTCTTCTGTAGATTTAAGAAGGTTGCACACCCTCTGAACACAACAAATTAACAACGTCTCGTTGTTTTTCCACAAGTCGACACTGGGCGCTATATTACGCAAGTGCATACTGCTAGATCGTCATAATCCATACATGGAAAATTGTTCAATCGTCATTTTGTGTCCAGAAATAAGATTATTCGTTGTCACTTCTCTTCCATGAACTTGATAATAAAATTGTACTTAATTACTGTCCCTCGTGTGTGTGTGCATATACATTTAAAAAAAAAAAAATATATATATATATAGTGAGAGAGAGAGAGAGAGAGATGGACAGATTGAGAGGGAGGTGTAGAGAGAGAGGACAAGTCAGTCAATAAAAGAGACACTGTGTCAGATCCTTCATCAAGAGTGCGAGAGCGAATGCTAGGTTTATAAAAAAAAGGCTTGAGAGGAGGGAGGTGATAAGACGGGAGGTGGTAGGAAGAATAATGTAACGACATAAAGCGTGACAGAGAACGCAAGTGAAGGAGAGAGTATAAGAATGGCGAGGAAAGATGGGACATATGAATAGAGGAGAGAGGAGACATTTAAATAGAGGAGAGAGGAGACATTTAAATAGAGGAGAGAGATATGAGGGGGCATGGAGGAAGAGTATGAGAATTGAGGAGAAAGACAGAGGGATGGGTACGAGCATTGAGTGGAAAGTAAAACAAATGGAGGCATAAGAAATAAATGGATAGACAACGAAGGAATAAGAATGAAGGGGAGAGTGAGGCATAGAAGCATAAGAATTGAGAGGAGATGAGGGAACGAGGCATATGAATGGATAGGAGAGAGAGAGAGAGAGATCACGAAACGACGAATGAATGAGAGTATGCAAGGAGACAACATGACGGATCGTTAAAGATGGCTCTTAGTCGACATGTACTTCTACAGGGGTGGATGCCCTTGTACAGCCCCCAGCTCTGGAATGAGCTGGATGTAGCCGGGACGAGGATCTTCTGCTTAGCGGGCTATGCTCGAGCAGCTTAATACTCCGATGCGTTAGGACAAGCTCTGCGGAGGGTGGTTAACCGATGTACGAGCCCATATTAATAGACTGAAACACTAGAGCAAAGTAGACCCGCAGCCTGTTAGCCGCAATCTATGCTGCTCGTTAACAAACCCGATAACTATGGCTGCTGTTCTGCCATGTCACACAGTTAGTCGCATATTACGACATGCTCTTTGTGGGGGCAGTGGTGCTATTCTTGTCCTTGTCATACACAAAGACCGCGGCAGACAACTCAGATGGCAAGAGTTAATTACACAGGATTACACGGTAAGCTGGGACACACCCGACTCAACGATCAAAGAAATGCGCGTGGAAGAGGTACAGAGTGTGTGACACACACACACACACACAGAGAGAGAGAGAGAGGGAGAGTGAGGAGGAAGGGAGGGATTGAGGACTAAGACACGGCAAATGAAGGAGACAATGAAGGAGGACAAGGACAAATCATGACGGAGAACGCGACCGTTTGGTACACAGGATTTTACCGTAAGTCGGGGAGGATGAGGCTCGAGGGGCGCAACGACAAAAAAAATTAAACAAGAAGAAAGAGTTGACGGTGGGGAGGGAGGGAGGGAGAGAGAGAGAGCAACATTTGCTTAAGAGAGGACAAGAAAGAGAAGACAAAGGAATCAAGGCAAATTAAGAAAAAGTGACAGAGGCACAAAGCAGGCCAGACAGAACGGAATATAAGAGTACATGATATCTAGAAAGGGGTGGTAGCACAGGGATATCCCTGTCACACCACATATGGCCAAAAGGAAGGGAGGTATATTGTGGACCGTAATCCCACTGATACACAAGATTGTATAAGAGATAAGCTGGATAAGTGGAGATGTATCTCTCGAATGGTATGAGGGGATGAAAGAATAGGACCACGTGACGTAAAAGACGATTAGTATAGTTGTACCAAGAGGAGCATTTCACAACAATGTGAAGTATAGGTTTTAAACTGTAGCTGGTATCTTTTTAGGGGGTCTGAATGTCAGCTTTTGCAGTGGTTGTTTATAATAGATGTGTTTTACATGATGGGGTTGCTAGCATCAAGCACAACTCTCGATTGTCGCCTTTTACAACATGCTTGGACAGTAACAGTGTCCTTATTCGTGTCATCAAGGGAGACAACACGATAAACAATGGACCTATTCTTGTCATCCAGTAATCCAAGAGAGACCACTCTGCTAACAGTGCACCTATTCTTGTCATCCAGTAACCCAAGAGAGACAACTCTGCTAACAGTGGACCTATTCTTGTCATCAAGGGAGACAACACGATAAACAATGGACCTATTCTTGTCGTCCAGTAATCCAAGAGAGACCACTCTGCTAACAGTGCCCCTATTCTTGTCATCCAGTAACCCAAGAGAGACAACTCTGCTAACAGTGGACCTATTCTTGTCATCCAAAGGAGACCACACGATAAACAATGGACCTATTCTTGTCATCCAGTAATCCAAGAGAGACCACTCTGCTAACAGTGCACCTATTCTTGTCATCCAGTAACCCAAGAGAGACAACTCTGCTAACAGTGCACCTATTCTTGTCATCCAGTAACCCAAGAGAGACAACTCTGCTAACAGTGCACCTATTCTTGTCATCCAGGGAGACCACTCAGCTAACAGTGCACCTATTCTTGTCATCCAAGGGTTGTGCCTCCGCCAGTAGAATACAGGTAGGCAAATCTTTTACAAACAAACAAAACCACAAAACCCTATAAGGTTTCCCAGAGCACGGTAACCGTTGATGCCAGACAGAACATAATCAGGGTTCACCAGAAGGGATCACACAGACCAACAACCACATAATCAAGAAGGTAAACTAGAACAGCAGAATCAGCCATTTGTAGGCTAAACACAAACCAACTGTCACACAATTAGTAGCTTCCCAGTTAAATGGATTTAAAGAAGTCGAACAGAAATTAACAAACATCTTTGATTCCTTTGCTCTATTCTACCTTAAAAATCACCTCAAACCAAATCCCAGTAAAATCCAAGTGTGTGCCTACCGTCTCAAAAACAGAGATGCAAGAAGAAAGCTACAGATCAAATAGCAAGGACAGGAACTGGAACACAGTACAGCTCCCAAATAGATGGGAGTATCGTACGCTGTACTATGCAGTACTGAACAGAAAATACATGCGAGAAACAGTATCATTTAAAAACTGACTTGGCACAACATGTTGAGCAAAGATAGATGTCCTCAGAACATCAGCTCTCGTCCTGTGTTTCTTCATAGCTGAGTACACTGCGCCAGTCTGCAAGAACTCAGCACATGTCAAACGTATTGACGCAGTAATGAATGAGACAAGCCAGATAGTCACTGGGTGCATTACACATACACCATCTGATAAAATGACCCCATAATCGGTGTCCGTAGAAAGAGAGAAACAGGTAAACGACCCAAGGCACCCTGTTTGGACATCAGGCGCAAAACACAAGACTAAAGCCAAGTTTCTTACAGTGACCCCGGCCCATACAGATTAGTCCTGGAAAAGCCGCATTGAAATATGGATCGAGTTAAGGGAGGAACCTGTGTCTGGACATCACCTGCTTTTCACAACATGGAAGTCACAAAATAGACTTCGAACTGCTGTATCACGATGCAGGAAAAACCTAAAAAGATAAGGATACAGGGATGATGAAACATGCAAATGTGGAGCAACACAAGACCAAGACCACCTGATCATCTGCCCAAACCTCCCAAAGACTTGCAGTATAAATGACCTGCTGAGTGGCAACGACCATGTGGTCGAATACTGCAAGAATGGTGTTTGAAGTAGTGACCAAGGACACAGAAAGTAAGTAAGCATCAGATCCTCATGACAACTGTTTACGTACCTCACCTAATCCCTGTGACATCTTTATCCCCAAATAATCCACTTATTGTGATGGCCACTGAGATTCTAAGCGACAGAGCCTTTAGAGTGCTTGCAACTAGGTACCAGGTTTGATCTCAGGTTCTGATACTTCTCAGCGTACATGTTTGCACCTGATCTACAGTTACGGAAGGCCATGTGACAAGGAAAGTCAACTGGTCACCCCCAACTTGGAAAACGCTTTGACTAACCACAACCAAATAGCTAACACTTTATCTTTGCTGATAGGGCCTGATACTGGACAACCTTTATCTTATTTTTACACATTGGTCTAATGTAAGCAGACTTTGTGTCCCTCAAAGGTGCCCATGGCCTGTACTGGTCAAAGATATAGTATATGAGCAGCACTGATCAAAGATGTGCATGACCTGGACTAGTCAAAGATGTAGTATTTGAGCAGCACTGGTCAAAGATGTACATGATCTGTACTGGTCAAAGATGTACATGATCTGCACTGGTCAAAAATGTATATGAGCAGCACTGGTCAAATATGTACATGACATGCACTGGTCAAAGGTACATACAACCTGCACTGATGAAAGATACACATGACGAGTGCTGGTCAAAGTTTATAGAGACCCTGAAGTTTAACTTCCTCTTCTGTCAGTTTGTGTGTATTTATTGCCGTTCAAGTGCTGAAAACTTGTATGTATGTACGTACATACGCGTAAACAAACTTGTTTTAGCTGCTAATATGCAAGTAACAGAGTACACCAGTGCTCTTCAACCTTCGCACTACGGCCCGCTAGTGGGCAATTTCAGCTTTCATGTGAGTGGTACTAGAATCACTATATGCTGTATTAAAAACACAACCTGAGGAGACTGTCGCAGATTACCAACAAACCAATAAAAGTTCAAATTTTGAGAATCTGTGTTTTTTTCCATGACAGCATTCGGCTATGAAACATGGACAGTTACCCAAACATCGAGTCCCTCGAGTCAAAATGTTTTAGAAAGATCCTCAGGATACAGTGGACCGATATAAAGGAGAAAGCAGACATTCAACAGGAGCTGAGCTTAGAGGAGAACTGGTTCATAAATTTCACCATGAACAGAAAATATAAATACTTTGGCCACACCGAAAGACACAATGGTCGGGCAAAAGAGGCAGATCAAGGCAGTGATTGCACCAAGATGATTAAAAACATAAAAAATACACTCAGAAATCATAATTAAGAAATTAAAAAAGGACCCACAAGAACAAGACTTGGGCCACCTGTTTCAGTATGCCTCGAGATATGAGAAGAGTCACTGCAACCGGTTACCAGAGAAAAATAGCTAAGAACTCAGCACGAGTAGCTTTGGAAGCCATCACTAAAAAGAAAATTTACTTAAAATAAATTCCACTTATGGGGTCGTTATGGCCTCTCAAGAAAAGCATGAAACAGTGGGCAGTTTGAAGCATCATTTGGTCTCAAGGGAGATGAGACTGTCACCTAGTCCTATGGGAGGTGGATGATAAACTCGGAAGTCCCATATACATTAATGAACCCTTGGCAGTTCAAAATATATAACAAGTACGTTGTAAGCCACAATGCAAGAAAAAATTAAATAAAGGCAACAAAATTTCAAATAAGCAGTCACTTCGTTATGCAAAGATACAATAGGCCAAACACCTGTTCCTCTGAACACTTGAATGAAAGTATAAAAAAGACCTCTATATTCCCACAGGGGTATAATAGGAGCAACTAATTGAAGAGAGAAATCACATGCGCAGCCATCACAAAGGAACTGAATTTCCAAAACCATTTCTTCTGTTCTCCATATGTGGATCTGAGTCCTCTTATTCCCTATTGGGAATGAAAGAATAGGCTAAATAAGATAAAAGACAGCCGAGCCACAGGACCTGATGGCATTACTCCCGAGCTGTTGAAATACACACATGAGCCCATAAGCATCACCCTGCAAACTGTTCATAACAGTTTGGTCCACTGACAGGTACTTGTTGTCTAATCGAGCAGCTATACTGCAATGTCTAATCAAACAGCTACACTGCAAAACTAGAACAAGAGTCAAAATTAGTCACAATTTCTCCTACATCATCCAGTGTCTGTGCCAGACGTGTCCTTGCGCTGCTTTTATTCTGCTGCACCCAGAAGCCACCATTCAACAGCTGAGTGGACCAGCCTCAACTACACAAATAATGTAGTCATACCAGGTTCCAACCCTCAGACTGGTAAAACCGCTGGATCACATAAAAGCCCTTGCATCTAGATTAGGCCTCCCTATCTCAAGGACAAAAACCAAGGTACAAAACCGTGACTGCAATCCCACAACAGAAATTATTGTCAATGGCAATCATGTCAGCTTCACTGAGGATTTCATTTATCTAGGAAACAAGCAAAACTCTGATGCACGAAGCCACTCGAACATCATTCAAAGAGTCTGCGTGGATACCGTCTCTATTAACATCCTGCATTAAACTTGGAACCAGGAGAGGTTTTCACTGAAAAACTAAGCTACAAATCTACATAACCTGTGTCGTCCCCATCCTGCTTTATGGTTACAAAACCAGGACAATTTCTGCAGAGCGATCAGAAGTAAATTGAAGCCTTCCACAACCTTGCGATTGACTGGTATGAAATGACAGAGTCAACCAACAGACAGACTTTGAAAGCACATTCACAATGCTGAACCATTGCCATTTGGCCCTATTTGGACATGTGGCCCAAAATGCATGGAACGTCCCCACCCGTCAACTCTTAAAGCAGGCCATGGACATCAAATATAGGAAACAACCTACTTCATTATGGCCCCTCAACTGCACCACCTGGTTAGGTTAAATTGGAAAAACATCATCCTCATTATATGCAGCCTAGGACTCAGCCACTCATCATCTTCATGGACAGTTAGCACTATAGGCCCTATTGCCTAAGCACCTTGTGACATCTATTTAGCTATTGGAATACTAGTTAATGCTTTTTTTATTCCCAGCATCATTTTTAGGAAGTTGCACCCAAATTTTGTTTTCAAACACACATGGCTACTCCCAATCTCACAATCTATAAGTTGGAGAACCTTCTACTCTAGAGTGGTTTTAATAAAGTAACTTAAAAGGACTGGAGTTGTAACTTCATCCCATAAAATAAAAGGTGTTACAGAAAATCATCAAAGTAGGATCATGTAAAAGCTTTGAATACATTCAATAAGTATGCCCACTATAAAGGTGCCCTGTTCTATTGGTGAAAAAATAATTCAGTACAAAGACTACCTACAACAATTGATTTTGTGCAGGGAATGTATAGGAAAATCTATCTTCATATTACCAACAACAAAAGTAGCCCTTCTTCTACCATGTAGTGTAGAGATCTTTTCTTGTGGCTTATAGTTTCTAGAGGAGTGAGTGGAGTGTACCATGCCAACCCCCAACCCCCCCCCACCCCCAACCTGACAACTTAGTGAATCCTCTTCTACCATATGGTGTACAGATCTTTTTTTTCTTCTTGTGGCTTACAATTTCTAGAGGAACGGTGGTTGAGCAGTTATACGCTGGGTCTCCTGGCCTAGTTGTTGGGTTTAAAGTTTCTAGACGAATGGTTGTGGAGCAGTTATTGCTGGGTCTCAAGACCTAGAGGACATTTGTTCACAACATAGTTTTTTTCTTATCAGGTAAAACAAACCTGCACACTGTATCAGACTCCCAGAGGCAAGCAGCATGTCTTTCTCATTCCAATAAATCTCCCCATGGACTTTGACAAATGGAATAAATGACGTAATAATAGTTTTTTTTAAATGTTTCTACAGGTGGAGTAGCCAGTACCATACCTAACCTTCCTTTGTCAACTTATTTGACATGCCGGACATGTAACTCATATGGGCACCATTCAATTGCATTCAATGTCGTTTACAAACACACAATGGAATTTCCTATTAGTTGATCTTTTAGAAAACTTTTCTTGCAAAATGGCTAACAGTTGTTTCACTTCCTCATTTGTGTATGAATTACACCTGCACGTGATGTTCAAATTGAAAATATTCACAAGAAATATTAATCAGGTGAGTCAGACAGGCAACCAAAGAAACTACCATTGCCATATTTTGTCTTATCCATTTGGTGTCACAGCCGTAGTTTTCTGTCCAGGGCCAGACGAGTCACTGAAGTAGTCACCATCTCCAATTGCTACCCTACCAATGCGAAATCACAGGAAATAAGAGAGCCAACGCTCTAGTAAAAGATGGCAGTAAAAATGCACAATTTAATCATCGGGTACCATACAGAGAGATCAAGAACATATCAGAGACCAGTATATACAACAATGGAGAGAAGACATGAGCATAAGCGGTAGACCAGACTCAATTCACCAACTCAAAAGAAATCAATAAACCACTTTATTTCACCCAAGAACTGGTCACTGCAGACTACTAGAAAATCTACACCAACTAAAGATCTCACACACTAATGAATGCCCATGTGAAACAGGGAGCCAGAATCCTGAACACATTCTACAGGAATGCCCCCTCGATAAGGAAATGAGATACCAGACCTGGCCAGATGGTGCGAAACTGAGACAAAACGATGGGGCAGCCGCTCTGACCTGGTGAAGACTACAGACTTCATCATGGATTCTTCACAAACTTCTGAGAAAATCCATCTCTATTGCTTCTAACAATTTTCTCATTAGCTCAATATCCAGGAAATTCTAGGAATCAATTAGCACACCTCTTAAAGAAGAAGTCATGACATAATCAAGTCTCTAATACTTCATCACCTGCTGTTGTTTCTGCTATGAGGAAGTCTGTACCTTATTGTATGCACCAGAATATGTTTCAGAAAGACTTCAGGACTCATTTCAATACATTTATAAAAAAATGATTTACTGCATGGATATATCTCCTTTAGCAGGACATTGTTTTGTCTAATACACACTGTTTAAATCGCAGGGCTGTGGGGACGGCGTGGCCTAGTGGTTAAGTGGCACGGCTCACAACCAGAAGGTGCTGGGTTCGATCCCCATCACAGCACCGGCCGTTACCCCGAGGAAGCAAACCCTTAGAAAATGCAGGAGGAAGCAGACCCTTACATAAAATGCATGCTGAAGTCGGATGCACTGGGCCGACCAGCGCAAAATAAAAACTACAGTGCAACGCACACCCGCCTTGGGGAATAGAGAAATAAGGCGAGCGCAAAAAAAAATCAAAATCTCAGGGCTCAATTTTTATGCTTGTTCAGTTTCCCAAAAATCATTCAAGTGTGTGATTAGAGATAGATGTGGGCTTTACCTCCAAAGAGTTTATTGGTTAGATGTGATTTTGCCCAACTTTTGTAGAAGAATGCCTCTTCAATGTTTACTCCTTTGGCATATAAAGCACCTTGTCTATTACCAAAAAAATACCAGGTGCGCCCACTGGTTCATCAAGATACAGTCTATCAGGCTGTAAATTTTTACTTTGCGTAAAGTTATGGGCAATATTTACAAGATACAATGGTATATTCACAACAGGATGCAAATTATTGTTCCATAAATACATTCCGTTCTTTGATCTACTTCCTGCTACTTGCAAAGCCCTGTTCAGGGCTTGGTAGTGGGAGATTGAGAACAAACGTAGAAGATCTTTTATGACATGCTTTGAATGTTAGAGTGGTACTGTTCTTTTCAATATGGGTATGGGATCAAGATGCAGAGCAGCGCATGAGCTGCAGTGGTCAGCGACCCATAGTTGACTGCTAGCATCAGGGCCAGCGAACCAGAGCTGCCAAGACCCTTCTACACCTCCACACGGTGATCCTGGATAACAGGTGGCAGTAGGGCAGACTGGCTAAGGAGAAGGGATCAAAGAGGGAATGCTAACCCGGTACTCAAAAAATGCTTGCTGAAGTCGGATGTGTTGGACCGAAAGGTGCAAATATCGCCGTCAAGCTGTAAACTACGACACAACGCATTCCATTCTCTGGACTACAATCTGCTACTTAAGCCCTTTCAGGGTTTGGTAGCGGGAGATTGAGAACGAATAAAGCTAAGCCAAGCCAACCTGGGTATGACTTTGTTGGAATTACAAAATGGCAATTATCATATCTTTGTCAATATTAAGTTATTCACTATGAATGTGTTTTATATCTATAAGCAGAACTATACAAAAATAGCAATCTGGCATGTATTGTTCAAAGCTAAATTCATTAGCAAAAAATGTAATGTGCAAAAAATAATCATTTCCTTAAAGAGGCCACTGAGCAAAAAATGTTCATTGAATAAATCAAAAAATGAAAATGTACTTTTAATGGACATGTTATGAGACAGGAACGTTACAGCACATTTTGACAATTCAAAAGCTGATTGAAAAAAAAAATAAAGTATCATTACAAGATAATATACTACACAATCAAACAAACTGACATAGACGAACAGAATTAAATAGCTGAGCAAAGTCAAGAACAGCAGTTGGGGAAAACCATGATCATCTACAGGAGCCAGCATAGCACTTTCAAAACATTCATTTTATTTAATGAACCTCTATACCGCAAGGCAAAAGAGGAACTAAGTTAGTAATTTCATTTAATGATTGACATTCAATTACCGGCAGATTTATTGTGCACTGCATCATTGATCTAACATATGATAGAGATTTTTATTATAAACTATGCACAGAGAAATATTGATCGACAAAGGATAGGTTAGTCAAGTAAAATAATTGACCTCATAAAACTAAATTATGTTAAGCTTTTTTGCAGGATAATAGTAATGAGTAAATTCATGAATATTCTTGGTGATAGCCATCATCATGTGTCACACATAGTGATCATTAATTCTCTGAAAAATAATCTGCCCTGTGAGTGCTGAAGTAAATCAGATGTTTAGTATTTTCCCAGACATCGTGTCCTGCCATTCATCACTGTCCATCTCCTACCTTTGATATTTCCAACTTTCAAATGATTTTGTCAAAGTTAATATCCATTGAATTCTGTTTGCCTTTTTAAACACTGTTAGTGTTTCTTGTAATATATCCTCACTTCCTTCGCTAGGTTCTAATCAAGATATGCACATCATTCTCCGCAGTAACCACATTTATGTTGCTGCATGTCAATATTCCGTTTGTTTACTCAATGTCCAAGAATGTTACCTTGAAAACAAAACTGGTTTTAAATTGCAATGCAAAACTCTCTTTCTCACTTCCAGTATCAAAGAGCTTGTTTCTAGGTAAATGAAGAAATTACACAACCATTAACTCCTTGTATCCTTGTGTATAATTACTGAGTGGGCGGAGGAGCAGTTTGTCTACAAGTCAGGCGTCAAAGCGTTTACAGCACAGGTTCAAAACCCCAAAAAAGCAGGTTTTCTTTTCTTTTTTATACAGTGTAAAAAAAAGGATGTCCTGTACACTGCATGGGCAAGCAGCATTTATACCTTAGCCTGCCTTAGGCTATAAATTATAACCACCACTGGCACCACCACCACCACACACCCCCCCCCCCCCCCGGTCCTCCTTCGCTCATCAGTTAACAAATACTAACCATCTGACATCTGTTTTTAGTTTCAATTCATGCAATTAAACAATTAGACTACATTGTAATGATTACAATGATGTCCCATTTGTCTTGGCAGTTGGAATGCACTCTCGTCACTCTGTTCTAAAAAAAATGTTGCCACAAAAACAAAAGTCAAAATACTCTGACTAATGGAATATTGCAAACTCTTTCTCTGCCATCTCTGGTAATGTGAATGGAAATGTATGATTTATCAAACACTATGGCATAACAAATGAGGAAAGAAAATTGCATAATTAACCGTGCACTTTCTTATTCTAAGAAGAGTAACAGTGGAGAGAGTGACTAATGCGACATTATTGCAAGGTGCAAGCAAACGACAAATTTGACTTTGTAAGCCCCACCTTCCAAGGTTCTGGTCGATGTTTTGCTTCACTCGCAAGAAATTCTTTCGCAAATTTTCCTTCTTGAACATCTTGTAAACAACTGTCAAACATAGGATGAAGCTTATCCATACATCTTCACTGCCGAACCCGATACACAGTACTAAAAATAAATAATTATAGCTAGCAAGTTTTTTACTCTTTCCTGTAGCACAGATACCAGGAAGTGGAAAATTATCGACCAGGACAAACAAATAGTGGTTTAGATTTGATTTCGTTCATTCGCGTTATCTTGTGCAGAATCAAATTCATGCACTCCAGACAGAACCTTATCTGCTCTGTTTTGTGTTAATTTACAAATTTATTCATTAAAGTATTTTGTATTCACAATCTAAAAAAAATGGTATGCTGTTCATATAAATATGTCTATACTGACGAAAAGTTGCACAGATAAAACTGGTCATATTCATTAATGTGTAAGCTCTATTAAATTATATGTTCATTTTATGCAGAATCTCTGCAGTCAAGGGTAGAATATTTGATTTACCGTATAAAGTGGATGATTAATTCTACCTATGCGATCAGATTGTCTCCTGTTTCATTCATCTGCACAGTTGACTATTCTTATTTCTAAATTACAATGGTTTGTCAACCATAGATTGTTTGAGTTTGAATTGTAAGCGAATACTATTCTACAAATCATGTCTTTCTATATGAGTTGATTAATGAAATAGAGTATGGAACTTAAGAACGAAGGTATTGTAATTCTATATTTGTTAATTACATGTGCTTCAATTGGTACTTTTTAAGATCTGTTCACAGCTATCAAAAGGAGGAAGATGAGGAGCTGATTAGTAGCATAGTAAAGGCAAGTGATAGGAAATTATTATTAATGGGGGATTTCAACTTTCCAGAAATAAAATTGGATATGGCAGAAGCACTTGTAGAGTCAAAACCTTTTGTTAAGTGCATAACTGAAAATTTTTTAATTCAACATGTAGTAGCAGCCACCAGAGGCAAAAACATACTCGACCTAGCTTTTACTACAGAGGAAAATATGATTGAAAACGTTACCGTAGGGGAACTGTTTAACTCAAATGACCATCAAATCATCCGATGGGATCTTATTGCAGGGAAAGAAGTGAACATAAACACGCGAACATATGACTACTCTAAGACAGATGTTAAGAGGATGAAAGAGGCAGCGAACCACATAATCTGGGAAGATATTGTCAGAGGAACAGATGTTGAACAGGAGTGGGTGAGTTTTAAAGCAGTTCTCGAAACGCTAAAAGAGCAATGTGTTCCATATAGGGAAGTAAACCCCAAGCGTAAAACGTGGATCACTAAAATTGTAGTTAAATGTAGAAGAGCTAAAAATAAAGCATGGAAAAAATATATAGAGGCAGGTAAATCAAAAGAAACATATTTAAAATATTTGGACAAGCAGAACATATCTCAGAAAGCGAATAAAACAGCAAAAATAGACTTCGAAAAGAAACTTGCTCAGAGGATCAAGACTGATAGTAAAAGCTTCTTCTCTTATGTTAGAAATAAACAAAGATCAAAGGACAAAGTAGGCCCTCTCATAGACAGCACAGGAAAAAAAAAATTAGTGAAAATAGGGAGGCAGAAAATCTACTCAATCACTACTTTGGCACAGTGTACACAAAAGAGGACTGCTCCAAGATCCCAGAGTCTGTAGATATTTTTCAAAGAGACATGGATACAGCAGGATTAGGATCAATCTGTATTACAGAGGAAATGGTTTTTTGAAAATTGGAGGGGTTGAAAGTGGATAAATGTCCAGGTCAAGATGGTATTCATCCAAAATTGCTGTTTGAAATTAGAGACCAATTAGCAAAACCATTGGCTAAATTATGTTCTCAATCACTTGCACAAGGGATTGTTCCACGGGATTGGAAAGATGCGGGAGTGATCCCCTTATTCAAAAAGGGCAAAAAGGCAGATCCATCAAACTATAGACCTGTGAGCTTAACGAGCATAGTCTGTAAATTGTTAGAGTCAATAATCAAAGAAAACATTGTAATGCATTTAGACAAATTTAATCTAATTAGAAATAATCAGCATGGGTTTACCAGAGGGAGATCAGGCTTAACAAATCTATTAGAATTCATGGAGGAGGTTACCAAAATGTTAGATAAAGGGGAGCCAGTGGATGTTATTTATCTGGATTTTGCAAAGGCCTTTCATAGAGTACCTCATCAAAGATTATTTCGAAAATTAAAATCACATGGAATAGGTGGGGAAGTTGCCAAATGGATTGAAAATTGGTTAACGGGAAGAAGGCAAAGGGTGGGTATAAATAAGGAGTACTCTGAGTGGTGTGAAGTGAAAAGTGGAGTGCCACAGGGCTCGGTTTTGGGACCAATTTTATTCTTGATATATATAAATGATTTGGACATAGGTATGGGATCCATTATTGCAAAATTTGCTGATGACACAAAACTATGCAGTAGTGTCTCATCTAAAGCAGAAGTGGATATATTGAGGTCAGATTTAGATAAAATTCGAGAATGGTCTGTAATCTGGCAAATGGAGTTTAATGTAGATAAATGTACAGTCATCCACATGGGTAGATCCAATATGGAACATAATTACAGAATGGGAGAGAACAATATTAGAAAGATAGATAAAGAAAGGGACTTAGGGGTTATAATAGATCATACATGTAAGGTGAGGAAGCAAGTTCAGGTAGCAGTAAAAAAGGCAAATGCAATGTTAGGGATGATAAAAAGAAATATTAAACATAGAAGCAAGGAAGTGATAGTCAAACTGTATAAAACATTAGTTAGACCTAGATTGGAGTACTGTGTACATGTGTGGAGTCCTTATCAGAGAGGGGATATAGACATGCTGGAGAGAATACAAAAAAGAGCGACAAAGCTGATAGTGGGATTCCAGAATTACAGTTATGAAGAAAGATTAAAAAGAACTGGCCTTCAGTGTCTAGAAGAGAGAAGAATTCGTGGTGACTTAATACAGGTGTATAAGATGATCAGAGGAATGGATAAAGTAGACTATAACAAGTTTTTTAAAGTACAACCACCAACAAGGACAAGAGGGCACAGCTACAAGTTGACTAAGGAGAGGTCCAGATTAGATATTAGGAAGTATTTCTTTAGCCAGAGAGTTGTGAATGCTTGGAATGCATTGCCAAGTGAGGTGGTGGAGGCTGGGACGGTCAATGCATTTAAGAACAGATTGGATGCGTACAGCTTCTAGAGGAAGGTGATGTAAATGGAACTCTGCAGAGTCTTCTAAACCAGTATAAAGACGTTAAGTTAAGTTAAGTTAAGTTAAGTTAAGTTAAGTTAAGACGAAAGATGGCCTGGTGCGGGCACGTCGCGAGGTCCAACGGAATTACCAACTCGATACTCTTTAGTTCCGCACCGGGACAGAGAGGGCGAGGACGTCCAAGGAAGAGATGGGTGGACAACATCACTTAGTGTTCAGGCCTTCGTCCCGGTGAGATACGTCAGGTGGCAACAGACAGAGAGGGATGGCGCGGGATTTTGGGAGTGTCTTCGTGTGTGCCCCAACGACCTGATGGGTTACGGGATGAACTGAACTGAACTGAATGTTATGTGGCAATCATGAACACTCTTGCTGGAACAACTTGAGGGAGGGCAGATAAAAATGTATTTAAAAAGATGTACACTGAATGAGTGAGACCTGTCCTAGAATATGACATAGCAACTGCAACCAAATCAAGCTATGGCAATAAATAGAGTTCAAAACCAAGCAATGCGAATCAAAACAGGGGACATGATTGCCACGCCGATTGGAGAACTGGAAAAATAACTAACTTGCAATCAATGGACTGCAGAAGAGACAGGAGTGCCCAACAACAAAGTGAGAAATTCAGAAGGCTGATAGACCATCCAATATACCATAGAATAAATGGCATTAGAAGAGAAAGACTCAAGCTGAGTGACTTTTGTGGCAACAGTGAAAAGAAATTGGAGAACAGATCCTATAAAGGGCACATCAGAAATGAAACCTATGCACACGATACACATGCTTTCCACCTGGAGAAAGCGATTTTCGGAGCTGATAGAGAACACATTTCCCACCATTTAAACACAAACAAAAATAACAGAAACAGAAAGAAGAGTCATAATTGTAAAACACAGAGTCACTACACAAACAACATCTGGACCGTGTACATACAGATGGATCAGCAACAAATGTAATACAGAAAGACGATGGACGGATATTTCTAAGACTAAATAGTAAACAAGGACAGCTGTCAGTGACGACATTAACATTTTCATGTAACTTCAAAGCTGAGGCAGGACGCCTTGAAAACTACAGCAGAAACTCTAATAACAAATGAAAACGCAAAGAGAGAAGTAGTACTCGTCACAGACACACCGTCCGTGGTTGCGGCGCTGGGGAGCCATATATGCACATAAAGGAACTAAGGGTGATTCTCTATAAACTACATCACCGGTTCAAGACAGTTCTGATACAGTGGATTCCGCCTCATTGTAGTATTTTTGGCAATGACAACCTAACAGATTTACAAGAGAAGGTGAACAGATGGAAAGATACCTCAACCTGATTTCTTCTTCTTCGTACGCTGTCAGACTTCGACTTGAATTTGTTCAAAGAAAGCAAAGAAAGAAGCTGTAGTCACTGCCATAGAGCTTCTCTAGTGTTGGCACTGGTGATGGCCACACGTGCTTTATCTAGGCCTCGTATGTCGACCAATTTTGCAGCAGATGTTCAGGAATCATTTTTCCAGACCTGACATAACTTATGAATGGAAAGCAGAGGACACGGGTCATCAACCAAATGATGCATATTACTAACTCAACAGAGATGAGCAGGTAGTTACTTTAGACTCCGCACAAGCCACAACAGACTTTTCAACAAAGTAAGAATAGGACATGGAGATGGATGTGTCTGCAGCACTGACAAATGGACTGCTTAGCGTCAGCTAAAAAGATGTCCAACATACGATGAGCAGAGAAAGCACACGTGACCATCGCCCATAACATTCATGGACACGATCTACGGAGATACAAAAAGCCTCAGGCTAACAAATGCTTTCTTTAGATATATTCAAGTTGACGCCTGAAAGCTTGCTAAGAAATACCCAGATATAACGGCCGTTTCGGTAAACGATCACCGCCGTAGATTGAGTTACTGTCTTTCGTTCAATTGTTAGTACATAATACACGAGCAAGTGCTTAATTAACTATAACGGGGCACAGGGACAACTAATGAAAAACATTTAAAAAGGAAGATTGCACTGTCTAGACCACAATATGAGACATTGAGCCATATTATTGAAAATGCTGGAAGGCAAAATTCTGGGCAAAAGAAGAAGTGGGCGTTCAAGAAATAAAATCGAGAATTACACAGGCGTTCAGAATATTGTGATGCAGACATGCTGACCTGAAGATCTCTGTCGAGAACGGAGAATGGGAGAGTGACGTGATCAAGCAGCTTTAACACCAGTCTCCGGACTGACTCTCATAGAGCAGGGGCGTGACGTGATCAAGCAGCTTTAACACCAGTCTCCGGACTGACTCTCAGAGAACAGGGGCGTGACGTGATCAAAGAGCTTTAACACCAGTCTCCGGACTAACTCTCATAGAGCAGGGGCGTGACGTGATCAAGCATCTTTAACACCAGTCTCCGGACTGACTCTCATAGAGCAGGGGCGTGACGTGATCAAGCATCTTTAACACCAGTCTCCGGACTGACTCTCATAGAGCAGGGGCGTGACGTGATCAAGCATCTTTAACACCAGTCTCCGGACTGACTCTCATAGAGCAGGGGCGTGACGTGATCAAGCATCTTTAACACCAGTCTCCGGACTGACTCTCATAGAGCAGGGGCGTGACGTGATCAAGCATCTTTAACAC
Source organism: Ariolimax columbianus (assembly GCA_036924085.1). NCBI lineage: Eukaryota > Metazoa > Mollusca > Gastropoda > Stylommatophora > Arionidae > Ariolimax > Ariolimax columbianus. The sequence goes on along the minus strand of JAVGWX010000002.1, from coordinate 52,018,656 downwards.
CAGTCTCCGGACTGACTCTCATAGAGCAGGGGCGTGACGTGATCAAGCAGCTTTAACACCAGTCTCCGGACTGACTCTCATAGAGCAGGGGCGTGACGTGATCAAGCATCTTTAACACCAGTCTCCGGACTGACTCTCATAGAGCAGGGGCGTGACGTGATCAAGCATCTTTAACACCAGTCTCCGGACTGACTCTCATAGAGCAGGGGCGTGACGCGATCCAACAGCTTTAACACCAGTCTCCGGACTGACTCTCAGAGAACAGGGGCGTGACGTGATCAAAGAGCTTTAACACCAGTCTCCGGACTGACTCTCAGAGAACAGGGGCGTGACGTGATCAAGCATCTTTAACACCAGTCTCCGGACTGACTCTCATAGAGCAGGGGCGTGACGCGATCCAACAGCTTTAACACCAGTCTCCGGACTGACTCTCAGAGAACAGGGGCGTGACGTGATCAAAGAGCTTTAACACCAGTCTCCGGACTGACTCTCATAGAGCAGGGGCGTGACGTGATCAAGCAGCTTTAACAGAAGTCTCCGGACTGACTCTCATAGAGCAGGGGCGTGACGTGATCAAGCATCTTTAACACCAGTCTCCGGACTGACTCTCATAGAGCAGGGGCGTGACGTGATCAAGCATCTTTAACACCAGTCTCCGGACTGACTCTCAGAGAGCAGTGGCGTGACGTGATCAAGCATCCTTAACATCAGTCTACGGACTGACTCTCGTAGAGCAGGGGCGTGACGCGATCGAACAGCTTTAACACCAGTCTCCCGACTGACTCTCAGCGAGCAGGGGCGGGACGTGATCAAACAGCTTTAACACCAGTCTCCGGACTGACTCTCAGAGAACAGGGGCGTGACGTGATCAAAGAGCTTTAACACCAGTCTCCGGACTGACTCTCAGCGAGCAGGGGCGGGACGTGATCAAACAGCTTTAACACCAGTCTCCGGACTGACTCTCAGAGAACAGGGGCGTGACGTGATCAAAGAGCTTTAACACCAGTCTCCGGACTGACTCTCAGAGAACAGGGGCGTGACGCGATCAAACAGCTTTAACACCAGTCTCCGGACTGACTCTCATAGAGCAGGGGCGTGACGCGATCAAACAGCTTTAACACCAGTCTCCGGACTGACTCTCAGAGAACAGGGGCGTGACGTGATCAAACAGCTTTAACACCAGTCTCCGGACTGACTCTCAGAGAGCAGGGGACTGACGCGATCAAACAGCTTTAACACCAGTCTCCGGACTGACTCTCAGAGAACAGGGGCGTGACGCGATCCAACAGCTTTAACACCAGTCTCCGGACTGACTCTCAGAGAACAGGGGCGTGACGTGATCAAAGAGCTTTAACACCAGTCTCCGGACTGACTCTCAGAGAACAGGGGCGTGACGTGATCAAAGAGCTTTAACACCAGTCTCCGGTATTTGAACTCCCGTACTTGCTTGATACCAGTGTCACTGATGTGGAAACCTTTCTGAAATTGTTCACGTGACATCAACATCTTGCCTGGATTGATCTTCATGTCATATTCGTCTCAAGCGAAATGGAGATGGTTCAGGTGGCGTTGTAGGTCTTCTCCATTTTATTTTAAAAAAATTACATGATCATCAGCAAACAACAGTTCATTGAGGGACTTTTCATAGAGGTTAACCAACTGTGTCATTTTATCCACGTAAATTATGAACAAAAGTGGAGAAAGAACACACCCCTGTCGTACGCCACTCAGCACTAGAAACCAATTTGCCACACCTACATTCGTTAGTACTGCACCTTCACTGTTTACGTACAAGGTACGAATGTTATCCAGTAGTTGATCCTCCACACCATATTCCTCCATTACACCCCCCCCCCCCCCCATAACTTTCATAGATTTACACTGCCAAATGCCTTTTCTTGATCAATGAAGGTCAGGTGGAGTTTCTAATTGTATAATGTGGTTTCACTAAACTGTCTGAGCGTAAATATAGCATCCGTACATCCTCTGCTTTTCCTGAAGCCTGATTTTGAAGTACGGAGAAGCGGCTCCACAGTAGCTCGAACTCGTTGCTCAAGGACCAGTGCGAAAATTGTTCCAAATTGGCTAAGGAGGGATATGTCCCTATAAGAGCTGTCATCTTTTTACTGTCCTTCTTTTTCCAAATAGATATGACCACGGCTCTTCACCAATCGTGTCAAGCTTTTCTAATATCTGCTGATATGTTGTCTAAACCTGGGGCTTTGTTAAAATTGCCTCTCTGACTTCTTGCTCGAGTATCAATCTATCGCTATGCATTATATAACACACAAAATAATACTAGCCTATGCTCAATCGAAGTGAAGATTGGTTTGTTATTCTATACCAGGGGTCTCAAAGCTGCGGCGCTCTGGCAACATCCGACACACCAAAAGATTATCTTGGCCCGCCATATTATTTTAAAAAAAATGAATTGTCTCATTTTGTAATATCTTAACCGCGAAGTATAATTGGCATGTGTACATTGTTCACACGCGTGCTCTCCTCGTGACATCAAGTCAGAGTGTTTTCGAAATCACAAACTCTAATTTTCAGCCGCAGGTGTCAAATGTTCCAAAATCTCAAACCACAGATGTAAGAGACAGGTGGTATCACTCTCTATACCTATAACATAATGGCTTTAGGCGACTCTTAGGTGGTTACAAGTCTCCTGGCACAGTTCTAAGAAAGGCAAGTCACATAAAATGTTGCATATGAGTTCAGTTGACAATGTATCGGACCTTTGGCCGGGAAATATGCAGTTACTCACCTGAAGGTATAAAACAGTGCTGTCCAACCGTTTCCACACCTTGGGACACACACACATATTTTCAAGCCGAGGGCCTCACCAGAAAGCTCAAAAGCAAAGACTATAAAAATACATCCCAGTTATTAACTTCTTGTTCAAAAATTTAATTGAACTTATACTTAGTGCATTGAACTTTTATACATCATACACACCTGTGTTGTTTTATTACTATTTCAAATAGATCTTAATAAAGTTCAACAACAATTTTAGTGAGATATTTGACTTTGAATTGCACTTGCAATTTTTGTTAGTTTGAGGGTGGTATTCTATAACAGCTGTCTTCATTAGATTTTCTAAATGTTCGTCAATCAAAGAGTTTATATGTTTTGAATTGACGTTGGACATTGCAGAAAATCCAGCTTCACATACATGAGTGCTTCCAAACATGGTCAATACCTTTTTATAACATTTCGATGGGTGTGGAACTTCATCAGAAGAAACAAATGTCACCCAGAACTGTGTTGGTGGTGTAACTTTGTGCTTGTTCAGAATAGTCAAGTTATGTTGAAATATTTCAATTACTTCAAGCTGTACCTTCATCTCCTCCTAATAACTGCATCTTTGCTGTTACGGTAGAAATAGCAGACGTGAATGGATATTCAACAAAATGTAGCAATGTTGTCAGACTTTGAATGTCCATTAAGAACAGAGAAATCCACTTTCAACTTTTCTAGTAACAGGTTGAACTGCTCTCATTTGACTATAGCTGAACATGCTTGTGCAGCCAATGCAATTCAAAGATGAACAATTCCAGTTCGGTTTCAAAAACGCAAATTTCGTTCATCAGGTCTGGTCATGACAGGTCATCCCGAACCGGTGAGGTCGTTGGGGTACACATGAAGACATCCTCACACACCCCCCCCCCCCCCCGCCACCCTTCTCTGTCAGCGGCCGCTGCCTGTGCCTCTTCTGGTCGGAGATTGGTCCTTTCTTTTGTGTTGTCCTCCCACCTCTTTTTGGACCGGCCTCTTCATCGTCTGCCTTGCACCTTTCCATGGAGGATTGTATTTGCAGGACCATTTGATCTCGATATGTGACCGTAACACGCGAATTTCCTTCTTTTGACAGTTGCCAAGATGTCTTCAAAAGGCCTTATTGCTGTTGTAATTCTATCTCGTATTTCCTCATTTGTAACTCGATCTTTGTTTAAAAGTCTTCGGAAACATCTCATCTCCAAGGCATGTATCCTTCGCTAAAGGTCAGCTGTAACTGTCCATGTCTCACACGCATAGAGGAATATTGACAGGACCAGTGTACGCATCAATCTGATTTTCGTGCGTAGTGCTAACCGTTTATCTTGCCAGATTTTGTTAAGCCGTTCACGCGCCGCTATTGTCTGTGCTATTCAGACCAACATCTCACATTTTGATCTTTCATCACTGACAATCGACCCTACATATTTAAAACGGTCAACCACTTCGAGTTCCTGTTCATTAGCTTTTATCCTGCTGTTGAAGCCCTCGGCGTTGTTGGTCATTAATTTTGTCTTTCCAGCGTTCATCTCCATTCCATAGTCAAGAGCTGTTTCATTGAACCTCCTGACCCAGTTCTGGAGTTCTGCTTCTGAACCCGCCAACCCGTCGATATCATCTGCAAAACGAAGGTTGGTAATCGTTCGGCCCCCTATCTTGACAGTACCAACGTGACCTCTAAGTGCCTCACTCATAATTCCCTCAAGGAATATATTGAAAAGAGTTGGAGAGAGTGTACAACCCTGTCACACCAACTGATGTGCGAAACCATCCCATCGCCTCCCGTTCACAAGAACTGCGCTGGACGCCTTGTCATACAGGTGTTCAAGGACCTTTATAATATCTCCGTTGATTGTATACTTCCTCATGGTTGCCCATATCGCTTTATGACATACCCTATCAAACGCCTTAAGATCAACAAACACATGATACTGTTTTTGCTGCTGTTCTTCATCAGAGTAGGTAATATTTAATACAGCCCTTGCAATTTCAAATGTAATTTGTTCAGGTGGTCTGTGATGCCAGTAAGAAATGCTAGCCTTTCCAGAAATACAGGCGTTTCCAGAGAATTCAGCAAATCATATTTGGATCTGACCTTCGGGACTTCTTTATTTAGATTCCAGAATATTGCAAGTAGCCTGTCTTTGCTCAGCCAACGAATATCAGTATGCAGAACAAAAATCACCACCATTTATTTCATTCTCTTCTAACAGTGTTTTAAACTGTCGGTGATGTGAAGGACTAAGAAGACAATGGCACAAAGATATCCAGGAATGCCTGGGTATGACTGTGATGGAGGCTGGAGTTCTGGCAATGGAACGAGTTTCTTTCAGACAGACTGTGATGGGAGCGACGTTCTATAAAGGACATGCTACATGATGAGTGTCTTCTTCTTCTTCTTCTTCTTCTTCTTCTTCTTCTTCTTCTTCTTCTTCTTCTTCTTCTTCGTACGCTGTCAGACGTAAACTTGAATTTGTTCGAAGAAAGCAGCAGTCATCCTGAGGCTGTCGACACTGCCATAGAGCGTGTCTAGTGTTGGCACTGGTGATGGCCACATGTGCTTTCTCTGGTCCTTGTATGTCGGGCAATTTTGCAGCAGATGTTCAGCGGTCATTTTCCCTGTACCACATGTGCATTCGCCAGAAGCACCTATCTTCAGTTTATTGAAAAGATGGTACCTCAGTCTGTTGTGGCCTGTGCAGAGTCTGAAGGCCACGACCTGCTCTCTTCTGTTCAACTGGTAATAAGCATCATTTTGTGTGTAGTCAGTATGCTCTGTTTCCCATTTGGCCATGAATCTGGCCCTAATAAAACTTTTGGACTCTTCGTAGGTCACACTAGAATCTGGTTGTGGTAAGCTTGCACCTTCTTTTGCCAGTCTGTCTGCTTCCTCGTTGCCTTGAATGTTACAGTGGGATAGAACCCACTGTTCCACTACTCTTTTGGGTGTGGACTGCTGGCATAGTGGACATAGTACTGCTCTTAAGTCATTAAGTTATGTATGATGAGTGTGAACTTTAGTTCAGTCCATTTCACAATGGTAGCCGTCAATTGGCGTCTAATATCTGAATAACCCTTATATCGATAAACGTGAATTTTTGCACAGTCTTGTATTTCCAATGTCCCAACGACTTTATAATTTACATTTTGTATGGTAGTGCCATTTTCTTAAAGAGGTTAGTTCCTTTGATCTTTGTTAGTAAAGCATTTATTTTGCCCCTGCAGAAAATAATTTGTCGCACATTTTTTTTTAAATTGTCTGTCTTTAGGGCAAATGTGTCTCTCCAATTCGAATGAGATTTTCTACATTAGGTAACGCACAATGTCCTTTTAAATTTATTTCATGTGTATAATGAACTGTAAGAAGTAACTGCGCATTTCGTAGAAAGAATGTTTTAATATGTAACAGCACATGCTATTTGGAACATAGACAGTACATACTTCAGAAGGATTGGTTCAAGTTTATAAATAGATGCTGGAGCAAACAATAAATGGCTAAAATTCATTTCTTAAATCCATCTTCTAACTCATTGGGCTGGTCCTGAAAAGGACTGTTTTGCAAAGGAGATGGACAATTTTATTTAAAATCTGAAAACAAACATATAAGTTCTATTCTCACTTAATCAGAGTCAGACGATTCCAACAAATTGATGATTGAACGAACGACAGTCCATCTTTTCCGATAGCTCTCTTCCTCTTTAAAGACATGGTCCTCACATTTAGCCCAATAATCTTTGTCTATATTTGAGAGGGTGTCCAATGTTAGTTCTTTCATATCGTATAGTTTGAGAGGGCGGCCAATGTTAGTTCTTTCATATCGTATAGTTTGAGAGGGTGGCCAATGTTAGTTCTTTCATATCGTATAGTTTGAGAGGGTGGCCAATGTTAGTTCTTTCATATCGCATAGTTTGAGTGGGCGGCCAATGTTAGTTCTTTCATATCGCATAGTTTGAGAGGGTGGCCAATGTTAGTTCTTTCATATCGCATAGTTTGAGAGGGCGGCCAATGTTAATTCTTTCATATCGTATAGTTTGAGAGGGTGGCCAATGTTAGTTCTTTCATATCGTATAGTTTGAGAGGGTGGCCAATGTTAATTCTTTCATATCGTATAGTTTGAGAGGGTGGCCAATGTTAGTTCTTTCATATCGTATAGTTTGAGAGGGCGGCCAATGTTAATTCTTTCATATCGTATAGTTTGAGAGGGTGGCCAATGTTAATTCTTTCATATCGTATAGTTTGAGAGGGTGGCCAATGTTAGTTCTTTCATATCGTATAGTTTGAGAGGGTGGCCAATGTTAGTTCTTTCATATCGTATAGTTTGAAAGTTTTATTTTGAGCTGCTACTAGTCCTTTAACTTTTGCCCAAACGAGTTTAATTTGATTTAAGTGTGAATGGTAAGGTGGCAGTCTCAAGCATATATGAGCATGCTCTTTGATCAACTTGTCTAAATGATATATCGTTTTCTTTCATGTTTGCTTGACAAGGGAAAGCAAGTTCATGTTTTAGATACGTTTCGTTAAATGGTATGTGTTCTTTTGTGAGCCACATCTTTATTGCATCTTTTGTACTGGATGATGTCGGGATTTTGTCTTCTTGTGCCACTGCGTTGTGGTATGATGCATTGTCCATTATCAGACAGCAGGGTTTATCCAAGGAGGGAAGAACACTTTTTTTCAGTCCAATCTCTAAATATGTTACCATTCATCTCGGTAAGATAGTCCCGATTGTCCATTTAGTTTGACGGAAGTACAAGTTCTGCATTCTTTACCAGTCCATTATGTCCGCTACATGCATGTGCTATTATCAAGTGCTGCCCTTTGCCAATGGGTACTATTATTTCAATCGTTCCATTCGCTGACTGCCATTCCTTTTCATTTGTGTGGTGAGCATTTATCCAAGTTTCATCCACATACACAATATCATAACATTGTTTACTCATTTCGTGCACTTCACGTAAATACCTGCTTCTCATGGATACCAGATGCGGCTTCTCACAGATGAAGTTTCCCCTCTACCAAACTTTCTAAAGGTAAAGCATATGATCCTTACAGTTCTCCACAATGTAGATTTCGGTACATCAATGTCATTGTGTGTTCTCAGACGAGACTTCAGTTCCGATACATCAATGTCATTGTGTGTTCTCAGACGAGACTTCAGTTCCGATACATCAATGTCATTGTGTGTTCTCAGACGAGACTTCAGTTCCGATACATCAATGTCATTGTGTGTTCTCAGACGAGACTTCAGTTCCGATACATCAATGTCATTGTGTGTTCTCAGACGAGACTTCAGTTTCCTTAGTGTCACTATTTCATGGGAATCAAACATTCTACAAACCTCTTTTCCAATCACATCCCTGTCAAAGCTATCTACCCTTTTCTTTATTTTTGCGTATTTGTCTTGATGGAACACGAATTTCCGTAGTCTTTTAGCAATCGATCAAATGACCGTTTACTTAAACCAAAAGTGTGAATAGTTCTATATTCGGGGTTTGAGATACTCTGATATAGTTTACAACGCTTAGCTTCTCTACGAAAATATTGATACATCTTCAATGCAATTGTATGGAGTGTAAAAAACGTGACTTTCAGACTCATTGTAGTCGCGAACGTTAACAATTAGTTATATTACCCCTATGATACAATTTGTATCGACATATTGAATACGCACTGGGTTGCTCACTAGAACTGTTAAAATCAGTTCAAACGACTGGCTAATGTTCTCCAAGGGGGTAAGTTAGTTGAAATATTAAAACATGTATACGTTTTTATTGAGTCATTGCTGTTTTCTAAAGTTATTCACAATATGTTCGTACATGTATTGAAGAAGAACGTTCCCTCCGCATTTGATGACCTCTGCTGAAATGCCATCTCAACCGGGTGCCTTTCTCACTGATGCCGTCGATAGCTTTTTCTAAATCTTGTATGCTCGGTTTATTGTTAAGTTTCTGCAACACCTGCAGAATCTCAATTTCGTTGAGACCAGAGTCCGCCAGGTATTACAGGTGTACAAGACTGAATAGTGTTCGGTCCATCTCGAGACCAGAGTCCGCCAGGTATTACAGGTGTACAAGACTGAATAGTGTTCGGTCCATCTCGAGACCAGAGTCCGCCAGGTATTACAGGTGTACAAGACTGAATAGTGTTCGGTCCATCTCGAGACCAGAGTCCGCCAGGTATTACAGGTGTACAAGACTGAATAGTGTTCGGTCCATCTCGAGACCAGAGTCCGCCAGGTATTACAGGTGTACAAGACTGAATAGTGTTCGGTCCATCTCGAGACCAGAGTCCGCCAGGTATTACAGGTGTACAAGACTGAATAGTGTTCGGTCCATCTCGAGACCAGAGTCCGCCAGGTATTACAGGTGTACAAGACTGAATAGTGTTCGGTCCATCTCTTTATATGCATATCCCTGTCCAGAATAATCTCAACTGTCGCAGATTTCAGAGGCGCCATAGACTTTTTTGTGGATCCAAATGCTTTCTTTATGCCCTCGTACATTGCCCTGATGTTACCAGTGCCCGCTGCCGACTGTATGGACTTACAGAGGAAGCAATTAGTCATTTGCACATTTCTTTGCCAATCTCTCTACTGTACTCTTTGCTGATTTGTAAGCCTCCAAGGTCGTGCTGCTCGGGGAAATCTTAAACTCCAGGTGAGTAGATTATCGCTTTTTAATGGCAGGTGCAAGGATTGTGGACCTACCCTCAAACTAGTCATTTCTGCTTGTTGTCTTCTTTCCAAACACTGCCAAAGCCGTGGTGTGTATTGACCCTCTGACGTGTTCCCATCTTTCTGTAGCGCTTCCAATAGTACAATGTTTTGCCAATAATTCAGAGAGGGATTTATTTGACACTGTGGTATAATAATTAGCTGCACACCCGTTGACATTTCTACAATGACAGTATCTTTCTTACCTACTTACTTCCCCTGCCCTGAACAACACGTCATATATCATTTTTACAGAGTTCAGCCACGGACGAAGGATGGTCGACGAAATGGTATAAGTTTAATTCCGCCCTTAAAGACTTCATCATGCGTGTTGTTCACTTACTGTTTTGTTAGCCATCTTCCAAGGACTTGCGGAAATGAACATTTAAATTGGATCGGGATCAAGATGCTGAGCAGCGTATGAGCTGCAGTGGTCAGCGACCCATTGCTGACTGCTAGCGTCAGGGCCAGCAAACCATAGCTGCCAAGACCCTTCTACACCTCCACGAGGTGATCCTGGATAACAGGCTGCAGCAGGGCATACTGGCTAAGGAGAAAGGAATCGAAGAGGGAATGCTAACCCGGTAGTAAAAAAAATGCTTGCTGAAGTTAGATGTGTTGGACCGAAAGGTGCACATATCGCAGTCAAGATGTAAACTACGATACACCGCATTCCGTTCTTTGGACTACATTCTGCTACTTAAACCCTTTCAGGGTTTGGTAGCGGGAGATTGAGAACGAACGAAGCCAAGCCATATTGGATCAATGCCAGGTGCTACTCTATATGTTCTATGTTCTATGTTCTATGTTCTATGTCTGTTTCTACATTCAGGGTCAGCTAGAGGTGGTTAGAATCGATTCGATCAATTTAGGCCTCTCGCTTTTGTGATCTCTATGCGAAAGCAAGGTAATCTATATTCACAATAGGTAGGTGGTTGTGTGGGTTGGAGGTTTGTGATTATACAGGGTGGTGGATGGGTAGGTGGTTGGATGGGTTGGAGGTTTGTGATTATACAGGGCGGTGGATGGGTAGGTGGTTGGGTGGGTTGGAGGTTTGTGATTAAACAGGGTGGTGGATGGGTAGGTGGTTGGATGGGTTGGAGGTTTGTGATTATACAGGGCGGTGGATGGGTAGGTGGTTGGGTGGGTTGGAGGTTTGTGATTATACAGGGCGGTGGATGGGTAGGTGGTTGGGTGGGTTGGAGGTTTGTGATTATACAGGGCGGTGGATGGGTAGGTGGTTGGGTGAGTGAGAATATGTTAGTGTTTTCATAGTTTGGTAGATGGATATATAGGTAGATGAGTGGGTGAGGTTCGGCAAGTTTGTTTGTAAGTAGAGTGATGGATAGGTAAGTTGATAAGTTTGTGGGAGGTTGCGTTGTGTAAAGGTAGTCGAATGGGTGGATTGGCATAGATAACCTAGTCGGCAGATAAAAAGATAGATGGACTAATTGGAACACGAAAGCTTGTGTGTAGGTAGAAAATGAATAGGTAAATAAATTGGTGGCTGCATGAGAAGAGATAAGTTTGTTCGTATGTAGGTAGGTAGATAGATAAGGGAATACATTAGATTATGTAAACTTGTGTGTAAGTAGATGGATAGATAGGGGAATGCATTAGATTATGTAAACTTGTGTGTAGGTAGGTGGATAGATAGGGGAATGCATTAGATTATGTAAACTTGTGTGTGGGTAGGTGGATAGATAGGGGAATGCATTAGATTATGTAAACTTGTGTATAGGTAGGTGGATAGATAGGGGAATGCATTTGATTATGTAAACTTGTGTGTAGGTAGGGTGTATGATATGTATGTGCATCTACACATGGGGAATAAATGTTCAGCCTGACCTAGGTCACATGAAATCTCTGTAGCAGCTGAGAATACATCAACGTTGTTTACTTAATACGTAATTAAGGTCACGTCAGGTCAGGTCATCCCGTAACCGGTGAGGTCGTTGGGGCACACATGAAGACATCTCCACAACCCCACGCCACCCTTCTCTGTCAGCGGCCGCTGCCTGTGCCTCCTCTGGTCGGAGATTGGTTCATTGTTTTATGTTGTCCTCCCACCTCTTTTTTGGCCGGCCTCTTCGTCGTCTGCCTTTCACCTTTCCTTGGAGGATCGTATTTGCAAGCCTCGATCAGATTTGGTTATACACAGAGCTATAAAGAGCTTAAAACAGTTTTCGATTTCATCTCCTCAATTGAAATTAAGACAGATCCAATCATGACTTTTGTAAGTATTGTTTTATTCTACGTGTCTCTCACATTTTTTTTCCATCATCATTTCATCTGTTGTGTCGGTAGAGACTTGATGAGCAGGTGCAGTCTTCTTTAGTGTGTCATTTGCGTGACCGTTAATATTTTTAATACGCGTCTCTGTTGTGTGTGCTGCTATAGCTGCGATTTAATGTGATTGCTCTCATAATACGAACCAAAGTGCAAAAAGTGAATGCGCTCGAGGCGAGATGAGGTTCGCATCTAGTCATATATTAGATGGACGATAAACTCGGAAGTCCTGTGTACGTGCTGCTCATGTAAAAGAACACTTGGCAGTTGAAAATCTAAAAGAACAAGCTCTTAGTCGCTGTCCGGGTAAAAATTCAGAATATAACAACATTTCAACCCAAAAGGGGCCTGCATGAAAGCCGGAAATGAGGTATTTGCTCAACCATGCAAAGACACAACAGTTCAGTCATCAGTCATCTGCCTGTATACACACTCGACTGCAAGTACATACATAACAATAATTCTACATCCTCAGGGATAGATTAGGAGCGACTAACTGAAGTTAATCCTCTGTTGTGTTTATCAATATTGTATTCCCTTATTTTGTAAGGTTAAAGAATAAAGGTACCACGCCCCTGCATTAGCCACGCAGTGTGACCACCAGGTTTTTATAGACCTACTGGGGTTTTCAAGAGATGTTTTGGATTCAGGATACGTTCCAACCTTTCACACTGTGTTCTTGTTATTGAGAGGATGCCTAGTCCGTAATCGATAACAGACAACACGACCTGGCGAAATAGGATGAACAGGAGGCGTTGTTCCAAGTCGGCAGCAGCCATGGTCTTGAGTGCTCCTAACCCTCGCTTTCATCTTTGTACGATGTGGTTAACATGGCAATTATAGGAAAAAACTGCGATCAAATGTCACTCCGAGGTATTTCAACCTGTCACACCTGTCAATGGTGCAAACATGACATTTGATGCTCGGGAGTTCAGTCTTTACTATGGAATTATTGAAAGAGCACCACATCATGCGGGCCTTGTTCGGATTGATCTTGGAGCTTGAGTCGCTGCACCACTGTGAGATTGCTTGCAAGGTTTCCTGGATGTCCTTGACCAACTCTTGCCTGTCTGAGCCAGTCCTGTACGTTATGATGGCATCGGCAAATGTCAACTTTCGCCCTGTCCCTGTGGGTTGAATATTGGCCACTTTTACTGTGTTGAACAGCACCGATGAAAGGAGATACCCTTGAGGCAGTCCTGGACATAGTCGCCTCGGTTCTGATGTCCAAGATCCCTAGCGTAGTGCAACTGTTCTTTCCATCAGGGCAGCTGATATCCAACTAACCAGGCACATGTTTATTTACATTTTACAAACCACACTGCTTCAGACATGTAATTAAAGACCTAAAATCGACACGGTTGTATGCGTCTTCTAGGTCGAGTATCACCACAACTGTTTCTTACTTTGATCAAAACCATCATACAAAATTGCCAGCGTTACCTCAGGTCTCCTTCGCTGTTTTATGGCTGCCGGGCGTATTGGGTAGGATGCCCTCCCGTTCAAGGTAGGCCATTATTTTCCTGGCAACTATCTTCTCGAGAAATTTGCTCAATACATTTTGTATGGGGATTATTTGATAGCTGCTAGAAGCGTAGAGTCCTTATCAGGTTTAGGCAGTGGACACAGATAGCTATGAAGCCAGTCCTCAGATGCCTTCTCTATAGTGTGGTTGAACTCCTTCACCATATTTCTTATCTCTGTCTCATCCAACTGCTTGATGTGGCAATACTGAACTTTATCAGGACCCGAAGCAGTATTTTTGCTGGTACGTAGGCTATTTGCGACCTCCGCCTCGGTGATAACTTTACATACGCCGCTTCCATGATGGATGCGTCTAAAATGCTTTTCCGAATTTCCTGCCGTGCATCTCTGTCGTCTTTGTCAGTATGGGCAACATATGGACTGAAAAAAACTCAGACCCTTTTCTTCGTCTATCTTCAGTGACATTCTTGTGGTGTCTTGAATGTTGGAGAAAAGCTGGCTTGCAGTCTTTCCATTCATCTTCCGATGCATGTGCCAGAACTTCTGGAGGGTCTTATCATTACCCACACCTGTGATGTGCCAGAACTTCTGGAGGGTATTATCATTACCCACACCTGTGATGTGCCAGAACTTCTGGAGGGTATTATCATTACCCACACTTGTGATGTGCCAGAACATCTGGAGGGTATTATCATTACCCACACCTGTGATGTGCCAGAACTTCTGGAGGGTATTATCATTACCCACACCTGTGATGTGCCAGAACTTCTGGAGGGTATTATCATTACCCACACCTGTGATGTGCCAGAACATCTGGAGGGTATTATCATTACCCACACCTGTGATGTGCCAGAACTTCTGGAGGGTATTATCATTACCCACACCTGTGATGTGCCAGAACTTCTGGAGGGTATTATCATTACCCACACCTGTTATGAACTCATCCCATCGCTCGCTATTGGACTCCCTAGTTAACGCTTTAAATGAATAGTAATTGGTATCTTTGCATTTTACCTCTTCTCATTTAACGCGCCGACAGTAGTACCAAATCTCTTTCTGGCTTTACGCCAATCCTTTGTTGCTGCCTTCTTTTTTCTCCAGGCCGTATCAACCAGTTGATTCCACCAAAGTGGTTGGACAAATGGGGATCTAGTGATCCTGCATCCGATTGTCTGGCGCAGCTTGTTCACTACATTATCCTGTTCATACGTTCATCTGAACAAATGTTTGGCTTTCCAGCGTATGGTATGTTTTTCTCTGGGTATAAGAGACGACACATGGACACATCTTGTGCCCCTAATACGTCCCAGAGTGTGGATAGAGCAACATCACTGGACATAAGAGCCAGATCGATGACCGTCCGTATCTCCTGGTCGAGATGCTAGTCTAGTTAGACGTCCGTCATTCACGACAGTGAGGTTTGTGTAGACTAATGCCTGGATCAAGGCGACCCCTTGCCTATTTTCAGTGGCATTTCCCCACTCCTTTGATCTAGCATTACAGTCACCTGCAATGAGCACTTTTTGCTCTGCGACTCTGACAAGTCTGACAGAAACTCCCACTTTACGTCGTCGAAGAAGTAATCTACGTGAGCGTATACGTTGTAGAATCTCAATTCTTCGTGGTTGGTTGTCACTACAATCCCTTGTTGCTCCACATCCTCAATTTTACAAGTGCTAGTATCTATCCATGTGTGGGGAAGTTCTTGCTTCACATACATCGTCAGTCCCCGCTCGCCGGGTCCGCATGGATTACTGTAGCACCTTTATCCTGGACACTTAATGGCAATATTCTCCTTCAAGCCTCCTTCTCCTTCTCCTGGATCATGAAGATCTCGAAATCGTACACCAATATTTGGAGAATGACTTCGCGTTGGGTAGTGCTGCGGCAATTCCACTAGCCTGTACAGACATTTTTTAAACCAAGTTTATCTGAATTTCTTTGACATTTTCTCCTTCCGACTCTTTTCTTTCTCTTTCTCTCTCACTCTCTCTCTCTCTCCTCCCCTTCTGCGTCCACCTTTCTTAGCACCATTTGCTGGGACATCGACGTCAGAGCACGATCTCCGTAGATCCCGCGATGACTCTTATGTGTGGTTTGTCATCAGTTTTCCTTCTCTAGAAGAGTTGCCTGCGGGGCTAACGAGTCTCCTCTATTCGGTTGTCTCCGCCATTTTTATTGCGGTACCACATTATTGTACGTGTAACACTACTGGCATTTTGTGACCATATTAAACTAGTCTTCAGTTTTAGTATTAGTCTAAAACCATATTTGTCTAAACTAATTTTCTGAAATAATGGAAATTCTTCTTCTTCTTTGTACGCTGTCAGATATCAACTTGGGATTTGTTAAAAGAAAGCAGCTGTCATGCTCAGGCTGTCGACATTGCCATAGAGCTTGTCTAGTGTTGGCACTGGTAATGACTTCGTGTTTTCTCTGGTCCTCGTATGTCGAGCAATTCTGTAGCATATATTTAGGGGTCATTTTTCTAGTACCACAAAAGTGCATTCGTCAGTGCCACCTATCTTCAGTTTATTGAATAGGTGGTACCTCAGTCTGTTGTGGCCTGTGCGGAGTCTGAAGACCACGACCTGCTCTCTTCTGTTCTACTGGTAATTGGCATCATTTCTTGTGTAGTCAGTATACTCTATTTCTCATTTGCTGGCATGGTTGCCAGAATACTGAGTTTAGGGCTTTTAGGTTAATCATGGAACATAAGAATGCAACACTTGGAATCCACCAATGTCGATTATACAACAATCTCCTCTCACTTTAATGTCCTCATCTATTGTTTTCCAACCTCTTCTCTTGTCCTGTAGATTCCAGGATAGCTCACATACAAGGGGGTTATAATGAAGACCTTCAAGTTGGGATATACATTTGAAACACCATGTTATTTACACGTCAGTTGGCAGTATTGTTGGTAAGGACATCAAGAGTGTCCTGCATGTGATATCATGGTGCAGACGAACCCCACGACGTCGAAAGTCGTTATGGCTGCCACACTAGTGATATGCGCGCAAGAGGAGCAGCGTTTTAATCCATTTTTTGAGCAGCAAAAGAATGAGGAGTGTGTAGCTGAATGGTTTCGATGCTTGTCTGCTGACAAGGAGAGCAGCGGATCGAATCCCTGGTAAGAAATATGTTGTTTCTTTGTTGGGGGTGAAATAAACAAACATAGTCAGCACACGATGTGACAACAGCAGCGGCCTGCAGTCTTCAGTCTAAAAACCCATCGACTACCCCAGCAATGGGAATAAAGTCGTACAATGATAGATGGGATAATACTTATACAAATATATCGGCCAATGAGGGTTCAGTATGGTGACGCACGTGTGTCACCCCATCAAGTGTGTGAGCGGAGAAAAGAGTTCTGAAACGGCGTGAGGTTTCTGCAGACAATTATTGAATGGGTCAGGCACATCTAGTAGTAACAGCTGATTCGATTGCATAAGGTGAACTCTCCTGACCAAAATGAAAACGAGAAACGGTTGGGTGTTCTTCTTCTTCTTCTTCGTACACTGTCAAACGTCAACCTGCATTTTTTCGAAAAAAAGCAGCGGTCATCCTGAGGTTGTCGACACTGCCATAGAGCTTGTCTAGTGTTGCCACTGCAGATGGCCACATGTGCTTTCTCTGGTCCTCGTATGTCGGGCAGTTTTGCAGCAGATGTTCAGCGGTCATTTTCCCGGTACAACAACTGCATTCGTCAGTGCCACCTATCTTCAGTTTATTGAATAGATCGTACCTCAGTCTGTTGTGGCCTGTGCGGAGTCTGAAGACCACGACCTGCTATCTTCTGTTCAACTGATAAAAGGCATCATTTTTTGTGTAGCCAGTATGTTCTGTTTCCCATTTGGCCATGTATCTGGCCTCAATAAGCCTTTTGGACTCTTCGTATGTCACACTAGAATCTGGTTGTGGTAGTCTTGCACCTTCTTTTGCCAGTCTTTCCTGCCTCCTCGTTGCCTTGAATGTTACAGTGGGATGGAACCCACTGTACCACTACTCTTTTTGGTGCGGACTGCTGGCATAGTTGACAGAGTACTGCTCTTAAATCATTGAGTTCAGTGTTTTTCTGCCTTTTTAGTGCTGTGACTACGGCTAGGGCATCTGTAAACAGGACTATCTGGCTTTCATTGCTTTCGCCTGTCAGCATTGCTTTTACTGCAGCCCACAGTGCCTCTGCCTCAGCTCTGAAATTGCTTGAGAATTTTCCAGTTGCTACTAACAGTGTTATTTTTCTACCATTTGGTAGGCTCAGGAATACCCCTGCCCATCCGTTCTGTGTTGTGTTTGTTATAGAACCGTCGGTGTATGCATGGGTCTAGTCCATGCTTGGGTAGTTTTTCGTTATGTACCTCAGGGTTATGTCTCTTCTTTCTGTTTCAGTCTGGCTGTTCTTGTTTCCAATACCCGGTATATTTTCTACCACCTCCGGAATGATATGCTGCTTCCAGGTAGGTTTGCGTACAGTAGGGATTGGCTTTGGTAGTGTTATGGTGTTCATAGGGTCTTCGCTCATCTTTGCTTTGGCTATTTCTGCAAAAGTTTCTCCGCTTTAGTTTCCCATTTCCAAATCTATGTAGTCTCTGATGCATTGGATGGTCTGTCAGTCTTCTGAGTTTCTCTGCTTGCTGCTGGGCTCTGCAGTCTCTTCTGTCGGTCATGGATTGCAGATTTGTAATCTTTTCAAGTTCTACAATTGGCGTTGACTTCATGCCTCCTTTTATAACTCTCATGGCTTGGTTTTAAAGTTTGCTAATTTTATCGAAGTTCGCCTTTGTTGCTGTTGTCCATGCCGCAATGCCATACTCGAGAACTGGTCTCACTCTTCCAGTGTACAGTTTCTTTAGTATTCTTTCGTCTGCTCCCCAGCTTGTGCCAGCAAGTTTCCTCATGATTGCCATTCTTTGTCTGGCTCTCTTTCGGTTTCTCTCGATCTGACTTTTCCATGTCATGCGCCGATCAAATGTGACTCCCAGGTAGTTTGGGTTGTCGTTTGGCGGCAGATATTTGCCGTTAAGACTTAGTTTGATGTTCTGGGGTTTATTTGAAAGCGAGAATATCGTACATGTTGTTTTTTCCTCATTTATTTTGACCAGCCATGAGTTCGCCTACTCCTCCAGCGATGTTAGGGCCTGCTGCATCCAATTGTTTGCTATGGTGAGATTCTTTTCAGAGGTCCACAAAGCCAGATCGTCTGCAAACATGGATCTGTGGAATCTTCTTGGTATATTCTCTGTGATGTTGTTTATATACACCATGAAAAGTGTGGGTGACAGTACTCCCCCTTGGGGTACTCCCTGCTCAAGTGTCACCTTTTTGCTCATCTGCCCTTGTACTTGAACTCTGGCTGTTCTGTTTTCGAGGTAGTGGCTGATCCATCTGTACATTTTCATACAAACTTCACTTCTTCATAGCTTGACTTAAGTCCTCCTTTCCACACCTTGTCAAATGCCTTCTTTAAATCCACCCAAACCGCTACAGTGTTTTTTCTCCTGGTAAGCATCCTCTATTTCCTGGGCTATGAGAGTGATCTGGTCCTCGGTGGATCTGTGCTGTCTAAAGCATGCTTGCTGTGGAATTAGTATGTGTTTTTCTTCCAGATTCCACATCAGTCTGGTGTTTATCTATCATATGCTCCATCAGTTTTCCTACACAGATCAGTAGAATGATAGGCCTGTATCCATTTGGATCTGTTCTATCTTTTTCTGTCTTTGGTACTGGTTTAAGTACAGCGTCTTTCCATGCCTGCGGTACAATTCCCCTTTTCCACCTTTGGTTCAGGACTGAAAGTAACTTCCTCTTTGCTGTTTGGCCCAACCCCATCAGCATTTCGTTTGTTACCCCATATTTTCCGGGCGATTTCTTTTTCTTTAGAGTTCTCATGGCCTCATCCATTTCATTCATTGTCAGTTTTGCCATCATGTGCTCCTCTGGTGCCATATTGATATTGTCGTGGCTCTTTTGTTCTTCACTAATGTCTGTATGCCTGTCTGTAGGGACATCAATGTGGTTTTCTCTAGCATAATGTTCTATAAAGGCGTTTGCTGCTTTTTTTTCAATAAGCATGTTGTCGCCCTGCTTGATGGTAATTTGTTTATTTGATGATGTTTCGTCATTCATGTGTGTTGATGGTTTCACACAGCCCATCTGTCGGCATTGCAAATCTGTCCCAGTCGGCTCGTTTATAGTTACAACGTGGCAGCGGTTTTATTTCCTATGGGCCTACTTCCATATCAATTTCTAGCCTAATTGGCATGTGGTCGCTACCTGCCAATTGGTTGAGCACCTGGCGGTCTATTTTGTGGTGAATATCCACCATGGAAAAGGCCAAGTCTGGAGTAGAGGTGGTATGCCATGTTCTAGAATAGAAGCTAGGGCTGTTCTCTGGCCTATTGATGAGATAGAGATTTGTGTCTATCTCCCAGTCTTCCACTTCATCACCTCTGTTGTCTGTCTCCGAATATCCCCATCTCTCCGAGTGGCTGTTGAAGTCTCCAACTACTAGGCAGCTGGAGTCCTTGATTTCCATACTCGAGAGCGACAGGTCTTTGTTTGGTGAGCCGTACAGGTTGAAGATGCGGATCTTCGTTTCTTGTGTCATTATGTCGACTCCTACAATTTCTGCTTGTCCAGTGTGATTGACAGCTACCGCGCTACTCGGTATGCAGTTACATGTCAGTATCAGAACCCCTCCTTCCTTTGTGACCTTCTCTATCAAGACGGAAGGTCTGGTATCCTCTGATTGAGAATTTGTGGTTATTGTTGAGGTGCGTTTTTTTGGATACATGCCACGTCAATCTTGCCTTCATGCAGGTGATCTGTTAGGGAAACCTTTTTGTAAATGACTCCCTCCGCATTCCACTGTAGTATTCTGAGGGTCTTCGGTTTTTGGTCAATAGTTTTTGCCCCATCACCTTGTGCCTTGACTCCACAGCACATGGGTGGGTGACCACCAGTAGCATTGGGTGGGCCCCTTCGAGGTGTGGGGCCCAGCACTCTCGCTGCCTGGCGGGACTCCACAGGATGGTTGGGTGTTCAATTTCCGCATGTTTCAAGTGTCCCCTAGTCTTCAGGGAGGTATCCTATCAGATGCAAAATGATAAACTCAAATGAACCATCTGCACCACAAAGAACCGCTAGCATTTGAAAATTGATAGGAATGTACTGTTAGCTGCTGCCTTGGAGAAATTCTTATGGTAAGGAAATTCCTTCCCAATAGTGGCAGGCATGAAGGTCAAAAGGAGGCAATCCCTCCAACATGAACAAGACACAACAGGCCAAAAACATGTTTGTGTGTACACTTGATTGCAAGTATTAACCAAAGAGACCTTGACAAGCCTAGGGTAGAAAATAAGTAATTAAGTGAAGTGAATATGCTAGTAACGGAATTAAAACTTAACAAGATTAAAAATCAGTTTGACACGAGCACAGTAACAGATGAGAGAAAACAGTAGATGAGAAAACAATAACAGATGAGAGAAAACAGTAACAGATGAGAGAAAACAGTAGATGAGAAAACAGTAACAGATGAGAGAAAACAGTAGATAAGAAAACAGTAACAGATGAGAGAAAACAGTAACATGAGAGAAAACAGTAGAAGAGAAAACAGTAACAGATGAGAGAAAACAGTAGATAAGAAAACAGTAACAGATGAGAGAAAACAGTAGATGAGAAAACAGTAACAGATGAAAGAAAATAGTAACAGATGAGAGAACAGTAACAGATTAGAAAATAGTAACAGATGAGAGAACAGTAACAGATTAGAAAATAGTAACAGATGAGAGAAAACAGTAACAGGTGACAGAAAATAGTAACAGATGAGAGAACAGTAACAGATTAGAAAATAGTAACAGATGAGAGAATAGTAACAGATTAGAAAATAGTAACAGATGAGAGAACAGTAACAGATTAGAAAATAGTAACAGATGAGAGAAAACAGTAACAGGTGACAGAAAATAGTAACAGATGAGAGAACAGTAACAGATTAGAAAATAGTAACAGATGAGAGAAAACAGTAACAGGTGACAGAAAATAGTAACAGATGAGAGAACAGTAACAGATTAGAAAATAGTAACAGATGAGAGAAAACAGTAACAGGTGACAGAAAATAGTAACAGATGAGAGAACAGTAACAGATGAAAAGAGTTAACAGACACAAACATGTATTTAAACCAAAACAGAATTCTATCAAGGACTGGACAAAAGAGGAAATAGATGAAAACAGTGAAATAAGTTCAGCAAATGTTAGTATTAAATATATTAGATAATCCTGAAAAATGACGAAACAATTCAATAACTTTGTGAACAAATACAATGTTGGTTCACGTGAATTACTATTCCCATATAAATAAACACAGTAACCTTGTTTGCCTTTCAGCCGTTACACTTTGATATCAAATATTTTCTACCATTAAAATGATATACAAATTGAACAAGATAGAAACAAACTGTGTTGTTTTACTGAGTGTATTTTGATAAACAAATAGGTATCAGTTTGCCCTCAGAGTGATATAAATATAAATTCCAAAAAATCAACAAGTTCATATACATATAAAAAAGGCCATAACAATAACAATATCTGTAACAGAGTTAAGTAATAGTTAACTCCAATGCACACCTACATTCTATATATACATCACTTATTAGCAAAGTCATTCTCCAGAACTATTTATGTTCATTCAGTTACAGTACCTCAATTATGTATCAATGAGACCGGCCTACAGTGTCTCGAAGAGAGAAGAATTCGTGGTGACTTAATTCAGGTTTATAAGATGATCAGAGGAATGGATAAATTAGACTGTAACAAGTTTTTTAAAATACAGCCACCCACAATAACACGAGGGCATACCTACAAGCTGACTAAAGAGAGGTCCAGATTAGATATTAGGGCTAGATACATGACCAAATGGGAAACAGAACATACTGGCTACACAAAAAACGATGCCTATTACCAGTTGAACAGAAGAGAGCACGTCGTGGTCTTCAGACTTCGCACTGGCCACAATAGACTGAGGTACCACCTATTCAACAAATTGAAGATAGGTGGCACTAACAAATGCTCGTGTGGTACAGGGAATATGACCGCTGAGTATTTGCTGCAAAACTGCCCGACATACGAGGACCAGAGAGAGCAGAAGTGGCCATCACCAGTGGCAACACTAGACAAGCTCTATGGCAGTGTCGACAGCCTCAGGATGACCGCTGCCTTTTTCAAAAAAATAAAGGTCGATGTCTGACAGCGTAAGAAGAAGAAGATATTAGGAAATATTTTTTTAGTCAGAGAGTGGTGTCTGCTTGGAATGCATTGCCAGGGGAGGTGGTGGAGGCAGGGACATGTAATGCATTTAAGAATAAACTGGATGCGCATAGCTTTTAGAGCAAGGTGATGTAAATTAAACTGGTTGTATACAGACTCTGCAGGGTCTTCTAAACCAGTATAAAGACGTTAAGAGATAACAGCATTGATACTATGTCAATCAATCAATCAAAGCCCGTAGCTCGTCTCGGTGTATAGGTCACTGACAACATCCCACCAGCATACACGACCCTGGGCTGCTCTTTCTGCCTCCCTCCAGGTGTGATCATTTAACTGAGTTCCTTCTCATATTCTCTTCATGTATATATGGGTCTACTTCTCTCTCTCCCCTTGAGGATTTCATGTAAGAGCCTGTCTGGTTATGTTGGACGGTACCTTCCGTAGAATATGTCCTATGCAGCCTCATTTTGATACCACATTGGTTCTGTGTTCTTCATGTTAATTCAGAAATTGCTAATAATAAGGTAATCAGGTGAAGTTGCAGTGATACTGAAGGTCAAAACAAAGGGTGTAATAACATGGGCAAGTGTGGTTCAAAAGCTGTTACAGGGGGCTGCATAGCAAAGTGGTTAATCTAGTCTTCTGCGTTAGTCCTGCCAAGGATGTTGCGACAGTGTGTTGTAGTTTACATCGAGGTTGCAATATCAGCATCTTCTAGCCAGACATGTCCAGTTTCAGCTGGCTTTTTTTTCGATACCTGGTTTGCCTTCCCACAGTGATCTCTATTCTCTTAGCCAGACTACATTAGGCCTGTTTTCCATGGCCACCGTTCGGAAGTGAGATAGGTCTTGGTCAGCTGTGGTTTGCTGGCTCTCATGAAAGCAAGCAGCTATGAGTTATTGGCTGCCGTCAGCTCATTTACTGTACTGCATCTTCGGCCAGAAAGTGGTTAGTGACACAGCTCACAACCCAAGCGTGGATATGTTCGGATTCAGTAAGGTAGTACCCCTATGGGAAGTAAACCCATATGCACTCTGCCTTATGAAACAAGACGAGCAGTTAAAAAAAATACAGTGTCAAAACAAAACTCGATGACCTACATTCATACAACCTACATCATAGACAAAGGACTAAACAAAAATTACCAATATATAGAGACCATGAGAGTAACGACCCTACTGAGCTAAATACCCTGATGTGTTTATTGTTACTCTCATCATTTGTTCACTGTTTTTACACAAGCTGTCCTTTGTCTCTGATGGAGACCTTTTGGTTATAGCAGGCTTCCTTCATGTTCTCATTGTAACACAGTATCTGAAACCATACTTGTCCATGTTAATATACTCTAGATGTATTGCTGAAGACATTGGAGTACTAAATGATGCCGTAGGTGGGAGCAGAATCGAGGATGTGATCTTAGGACTCATTCTTACTAATAGAAATGACTCATTCTTACTAACAGAAATGACTCATTCTTACTAACAGAAGTGACTCATTCTTACTAATAGAAATGACTCATTCTTACTAATAGAAATGACTCATTCTTACTAACAGAAGTGACTCATTCTTACTAATAGAAATGACTCATTCTTACTAATAGAAATGACTCATTCTTACTAACAGAAATGACTCATTCTTACTAACAGAAGTGACTCATTCTTACTAACAGAAGTGACTCATTCTTACTAGCAGAAGTGACTCATTCTTACTAACAGAAGTGACTCATTCTTACTAACAGAAGTGACTCATTCTTACTAATAGAAATGACTCATTCTTACTAATAGAAATGACTCATTCTTACTAATAGAAATGACTCATTCTTACTAAAAGAAGTGACTCATTCTTACTAATAGAAATGACTCATTCTTACTACCAGTAGTGACTCATTCTTACTACCAGTAGTGACTCATTCTTATTAACAGGAGCGACTCATTCTTACTACCAGGAGTGACTCATTCTTACTACCAGGAGTGACTCATTCTTACTAACAGGAGTGACTCATTCTTACTAACAGGAGTGACTCATTCTTACTACCAGGAGTGACTCATTCTTACTACCAGGAGTGACTCATTCTTACTACCAGGAGTGACTCATTCTTACTAACAGGAGTAACTCATTCTTACTAACAGGAGTGACTCATTCTTACTACCAGGAGTGACTCATTCTTACTACCAGGAGTGACTCATTCTTACTACCAGGAGTGACTCATTCTTACTAACAGGAGTAACTCATTCTTACTACCAGGAGTGACTCATTCTTACTACCAGGAGTGACTCATTCTTACTACCAGGAGTGACTCATTCTTACTACCAGGAGTGACTCATTCTTATTAACAATAGTAGGTACAATCTCTGACGCCTTAGTGCAGACCACGCTAATAAGCTACGTGGCAATACATTAACCAGAAGAAAACTCATTGAAAACCACAGTATCACACATCTCTCACTCTATGGATGAGTACACTGTAAAATAATAAACAGTAACAAGAAAACCAGGCAGAGAGTTGCTACAGGAGAAAATCTGATCATCAGAAGTTGTCCACGAGCTGCAGATTTTATTTCTTTTCCTCTTCGCCTTATTTCTCTATTCCCCAAGGTGGTATGCGCTGCACTATGTTTTTATTTTGCGCCTGTTGGCCTGCATTTTATGTAAGGGCCTGCTTCCTCCTGCATTTTCTAAGGGCTTGCTTTCTCGGAGTAACGGCCAGTGCTGTGATGGGGAGTGAACCCACACCATCGGATTGTGAGTCGCTTCACTTAACCACTACCCCACGCTGTCTCTGGGCTGTAGACGAGCCAGAGACTCATAGTTGGATACTTGCATCAGGGTCAGTTAACAACAGCTGACAAAATACTCTATTCAGCCTCCATGTGGCAGCCCTGGAAACAGGCTGCACTAGTGTAGTCTAGCTATGGAAATAGGGATTGCAGAGAGAAGGCAAGCCTAGAACCAAAAAATGCCGTTCTGAAACTAGATTGAAAATATTGCAGCCTCGCCACAAACTACAACACAACATACATTTCAGGACGAACACTGTGAAGTTGTGCCATTGTCGAACAAGTTTCTGCACCTTCAGCTATTGACACTTATGGAATTTTAATAAAATTATGACTTACAAGTGTCCTCCTACAGTGACCTTTTTCCCTAGATTATCAATCAAACCCACATCATTTTGTTTGCCAACTTGGCTCAACTATTCCACCACCTTTATGGTAATGAAAGATACAAGTACTTTTGTTAACGCATCATTCATTCCATTTTTACCTTAATGGTAATGATAAAACGAGTACTTTAGTTTTGGAATCATTCGTTCTATTATCTCTTAATGGTAATGATGAAATGAGTACTTTAGTTAAAGCATCCTTAACTCCATTCCATTATACCTTAATGGTAATGATAAAAACGAGTACTTTAGATAAGGTATCATTCACTCTATCCCATTATACCTTAATGGTAATGATGAAACAAGTAATTTAGATATGGCATCATTCAAATCACCCCACATCAATGCTCCATACGAAGCATAAGACTTCCACTACAGCTGGTCCCTTTACACAAAGCATGTATCTGATTATTGCAGTTGTGGTTTCAATATCAATAATTTTTACATACTAGCCCCATACACAACCCTCTTTAGTTGCCTTTTACATGGTTGGAAAGTTACAGTGGTTCTATTCTTATCATCCTGGGTACCACTCAGGTAACTTCTTATATAAACCTATATAGCATTATCAATCCAGCTCTAGCAATGTCAATATATTTTTATGATCTCACAAAGAACAAAAATCTGATATCATGAAAGATCTCACAAAGAACAAAAATCTGATATCATGAAAGATCTCAAATCCCTCTGGCTATACAATTAAAGGTCACAAAACTATCTCCACTGGAAGAGCATATATACAATGGCACAAGCTTCCAGCAAATAAACAGTATATTTTAGAAAAAATACAGCATTTTAAAGTGCACTTTGTAAGTGTAGTCTCAAATTATTGAAGCAATACAAAGTTGTATCTATACAGGAAGAAACATTGAGAAAGATGGAGGAACACACATGGATGGTAACACTATGGTTAACACAGCCAGATTTGCTTTCAACTGTCTTCACACAATGTGGAGCTTCACAGCATTCTCCATGAAACATAAAATAATACTCTTCTTCTTCTTCATTCGTTCTCAATCTCCGGCTACCAAGCCCTGAACAGGGCTTTCAAGTAGCAGGATGTCATCCGGAGAACGGAATGCGCTGTGTCACTAGTTTACAGCTTGGCTGCGATATTTGCACCTTTCGGTCCGACACATCCGTCTTCGGCAGCAATACTGTTCTATATACACATGTACTGCAATTTGGCTCGGATATGTGACATAAGAGTATCACATACATTTTGTGGACCATCAACAGATATTTTTATTACATATTTCGCATTAGATGACGAGATAATAACCATGACAGATCTGTGACCAAAAACATGATGGATCTGTAGCAAAGAACATGACATATCTGATACAAAAAACATGTCAGATCTGTGGCAAAGAACATGACAGATCTGAAACAAAGAACATAACATGACAGATCTGAGACCAAAAAACATGATAGATCTGTGGCAAAGAACATGACAGATCTGTCTGAGACCAAAAACATGATAGATCTGTGGCAAAGCACATAATCAATATATCTAAAGATTGGGGAGATAAAAAAGTAGAAATGGATAGGATGCATCGTCAGAAAGACGCAGGAAAATAAAAACAGCAGTGACCTGTATTGCAAGTAACCACAGGGGAAGAGATAAGTGAGGTCAAAGAATATTTAGTGAAGAACAGGTGAAAGAGAAGGCCAGGGCAGATGAAGCCTCAAAGGAGGCAGAACTTCAGACGACCCAAAATAGAGACAGACGAACCAGCATTCATTGCAGTGTCTGTATTTTGTTGTTGTTTTTGCTTAGATGTTTGCCTCACTAGTTTCTACTGGCGGAGGCGCGCCACTTTCCATCCCAGACCGTAGTCCATTGGGCGATATCAGGACGCATAAACCAGTGCTTGGATGCATGTGTGCATCTGTATGTACCTATGCTAGGTTTGTGCGCCCTTAGAAGCTAGCCCAACCAAAGTGCAATGGAAGGGCCTCACCATGAGGGCGCGTGTGAAAGTTGTGCAAGAGTGTGACTGTAGGATAGAGTCAAATGAAACAGAGTGAGGTGAGAAGAGAAGACTTGCCCCCAGGGTAGAAGACCCCAGAGTTACGCAGTGTCTGTCTTCCAATGGGAATCAGTTTAGGTGAAATAAATATATAGATAAATGAATGCCTATTTTGTAATTGGGTATCTTTCGGGAGATCCAACAGCATTGTAAAGAGCTCCATTTGTTTAACTGATCCTGCATTCTCTTCCTGAAACCTAAGATCATCTTCTCTATTAGTGTTTCTCTTATAATGCAGTGGTTCCCAACCTTTTCCAGATAACAGACCCCATGAAATCAATGATAATTCCCCGTTCTTTATCTCCCCTACCACACAAAATTAAATTAAAAACCTACGCACACAAACCTAATTTAAAATTATAAGCGTAGTTCACAGACCTCTTACAAATTTGAAACAATTGTTAGAAGGAGCATGAGAACCTAAGTCATACAACAGTCTAGAACACACCAATAGGCACTATATATTTTAACACAACCAGTCTTTATATGGGCTAAACTAGATCACACAATGGCAAACACATTATAACTTATACCGCAAAAAAAACAACAACCAGTCTATGATTGAAAGAGGCATTGCTTGAAGGTGGCAGGGATAGCAAGTGTTAAGAGTATTCATTGTACTAGGTCTCAGCTTGGTTATGAGATGGGGTGGCCAGTTCCCTCCCTCGCTACCTTGCCTTCTATAAGAGATGCACACCTTTATAAAAAAAACAATGAAACAGTTCATGTTAACAATGTATCCTAACCATTGATTGACAATAATGTATTGTTTAACTCATTCCCTATGTGGAGCTGATACTTTGGCTGAGTGATGTTTATTTAGAAAACAGACGAGCCAACATATTGACTTTGGCAATCATGTACAAAAATGTGCATCATTTTCCTTTCCAAGTTTTCTTAAATTTATTAATGTGTTTCCTGGGGGAAGATGAGAAAGGTTACCTTTCATTTCATGAAGAGTTTTTGTGGACATCATGGGTTTCTTGAAGAAATGTGATATTTTCATATTTGGAGGCAAATTTTCAACCATGTGTATTTAGGTAAAATGTGAATATTTCTAAAACTCATGAACCTATTTCGGTGGACACTGTATTGAACATCTTTCTATGTGGAATATCTTCAAAGGCAAGACAATAACATTCAAATAATTTTTAAATAACAAAAAACATACGCAATTATAATCTATCTCATAAAAATGCTCATTCCAATATGTCTGTATTCCTTTGTATTCTGCATTTAATCCTGATCAGTTTGGTGTACAAGTGGTGTTTCAGAAAACTTTTAATGAAGATAAAAAGGTGACATCTAAGCGATGCTGTGCTATAGTTTTCCATAAAAGAAAAAGTGCTTCCAGAGGTTCAAAATATTTTGGAGTGAATGAGATACATTTAATTTATAGATGCATAACTTGGTTCAAACATTTATCTTGGAACTTGGAATCCTGGTATTCAAACTGGCATGTTAATGTCTGTTGCCAGGTAGCCGAATGCTTCAGCTTTATGGCCATAGTAGGTATTTTACAATTTCCTGCAGCTTACTAGGCCTGGGGGAAGATACAAATAATTTGGGTAGAATTTTAAACCAGAATTTTTGTCTGGGCAGCGGCCATTAAGCCTATTCTTTTCGATTTACAACTGCCGAGCTATTTTTAACGTGTTCAACACTGAACACGGAAGTCTGATCTCACTAGCCAGAGATCAGGGGAATTTTTACCTGAAAATCCAAGTGAAAAATTACGGTCTCCACCGTGATTTGAACCCACGACCTCCAGCACTCGAGGCGGACACCTTACGTCGAGACCACTGAGCCCCTTCATTATAAATGTTGATCATCTTGCATGTATCAGCATATTTTGATCTTTTCTTCCTTCCTGTGGGTTGTTAATTACTTATAGAGAAAGCTCAATAATAGTTTCATAAACTTATAACAGGATTACCCTCAACATTGAACTTCATTTTTCCACACAGATTTATATTTTGTAGTGTTAACCACTCTGCTGTATGTCTGTACAGCAAGTCAAACACATTGAGCAACCATACTGCAGAAAGCCGATCAGACCACCAGATGGACAGGTCATGCCCAATCAGCGCCTCCTCAAGCAGCGACTGTGCAGTGAGCTCAGAACAGGCAGCCACTCATCAGGGGGACAGAAGAAATGATACGGACTCCTTGAAACCGTCTCTGAGAAGCTTCAATATTGATGTCAACTCCTGGGAGATGCTTGCACAGAACTGTTCCATCTTGCGTGCTAGCATCATTCAAGGTGCTCAGATCACAACTCCAGATTTGAGGCTCAGAGAAAAATAACCCCTCAAAAGAACAGAATCCATGGCGCTTATGCTTATCCATAGCAGACTCCTCACATGTGTACTTTGGGTGCAACATGCTCTGCTGTGCCAGGATTGGTCTTTACAGTGACATCAGAACACATCTCACAACATAGGTCTGATGCTGCCGCCATCTTCACTTGCAATGGACAACTTTTATTATTATTATCAATCCGGTGATAAAGGCTAGCGAGAGATGTGATGCGCCAGAATGATGTATGTCTGCCCAGTCATTGTTTTTCTTCTTAAGATACTTAGTCGATGAGTGACAAGATGATTGGTGACCATCATGTCTTTGGTATCTTTAAGGGCAGCAATAAACTCTCTTCAATTCATCTGACCAATGGTCATTCTTCCCCAATGCACAAGTTTCTATGGTCCGTCCCCAAGTTGTCTTACCGCTACCTTTCTTTCACTTTCTCTCCAGCCCCTTAGCATTACAACTCAGGTGATGGTACCATAATTTCTTCTTAGAACACGGCGGATTCAATTCAATCGTTGGTGCACAGATAACACTTTGTTACCAATTGGAAGTATCAGATCTTTCTGTCTGTTGGTGCACAAATAACATTTTTTTTACCAATTGGAAATATCAGATCATTCTGTTGCAGACATGCTTATACACTTATCCAAATATAATTAACTATTTAAAAAAACTGTTTACATATAGATTAGGGTACACTACATGTGTAAGATTTCAACACAAACATTTATCACCCCAAGTGTAATTATTGAACATATAGTGCGTGCATACAACAAACAGTCTTTTTATGTGTGAATTATCTGATTATAAATGTCCATCATCCTCTACAAGCGCTTTCATAATATTACCGTAGTGTTGTTCACGTTATTTTGTTAGTAACAGTTTTACATAAAGCTTTTCTTGTTTCTCAGCCGCTTAGTTTTGTTAATTTAGGATTTGTCTTTAGCCTTAACAATGATATTTATCAAATGTAATTTGCTTTTAAAATTTGAGCTGCTATTATTTGTCCAGCATGGTGATTGATTAAAGTCAATTTACATAGAAATGTTGGTACACTAGTTTTAGCTCATAAAACACTACTGCCGAACATTTTAAAAATAAACACTGCACATACTGACCAAAACTTAGGAAAAGTTTCCGATTTGTGCCAGATAAGCACAATTTTGTGACCAGCATTAACAACCATAATAACCATCTGGTCCCAATACATCATTACTCCATCTAGCACAAAAAATTGTAACAAAATGAATGAACAGAAATTATAGAACGGGAAAGTGTTTGTTTCTTAAAGAACAACAAACAAGCAGTATTTTACATATGTAATGATGAATTAATCAAATTCCTCCACATCGTCAACTTGTATCGGTTTGCAGTAATTTTGTTGTATATAGTTTTTCATCTCCTATAATGCACACTTTTTTGCTTGTAAAATCTCAAGAGTTTTTATTTCTACATATTATGTAAATATACTTTATTTTCCAAACTTTATTGTTGTACCTTTGCTTCTTCATGATTGTTTGTATCCATTCTTGAATGTTCTAATTGATTTGCTAAATGAGTTTTCCTCTGGTAAGGTTGACAGATGCTCTTATACAGCATGGGATTACAATTCCTGAAAGTCATTAGCTGTAAACTCAGTTTTGAAACATTCCTCATTATTTTTGGTGTCCTCTAACAATATAACCAGGCATGCGCTGGATTAGAATATACAGAAGAAAAGAAAAGTGAGTGGCCCTATAACACCTGGTGAAGAATGTTGGAAGAGAAGGTCTAAGTAGCTGGAGTTTCATGGACCAATGCTAAAAAAGGTGGCTCAAAATAGCATCTAATGTATCTATGTTTCAAGAGAAACCAAATGGATTCAGTTAGGCCATTTTTGTTATCCATATAGGACCAGTTTGTTGTCTGCATTTAGAACAAAAGTAGCCAGAAGTGAAATACAAACATTATGTAAATGCTATTATCTAATCAATATTAACCTTATAAAGTCGAAGAAATTCGCCACCCAAAGTAAGGTCATCATATTACTTGACCATAATGTTTTATTTGCGGTTGCTATATTTTATTTCGCACTGCCTGTGTGGAGCATAACAATATTTCTCATTTATTTCAGCATTACTTTAACAAAATATTAATTTTGAAAAAAAATATGAATTACTTAATTTCAGATCATTAGATAAATAATAAATATATAGAGAAACAAGTAATATCAGCATCTTGCAGGCCCACAATAGATTCAGACAAAAAAAAAAAATAACAAAATCTCCAGAGCCTAAAGAACAATAATTTCATGTGGCTATTCAACCCTGTTATCCCAAAGAGGGGACATAAATATCAACTGGTTATCTAAACAAGATGATTTCATTAGCAGAATACCTCATATGTCCCACAATTCATAATTGTTATAATAGACCAAGTTGGGCGGTAATAACATGGATTCGTGGGAAATAACATGGAATTGTAAACAATGCAGCAGCAACAATTGTAAAGACAATTATTTTTCTGAGCGATTGGAATGCAAGTGAGCCCATTTATTTCCCAACTTCCTGAGAGGGGATAAAAAAAAACAAATGAAACAATCAAGAACAATAATGCTTATGACAATAACATTCTGGTTGTTATACATTGCTTAATATAATAAAACACTTCTTTGATTTGCATCTTTTGAATTTCATTAATATTCAAATCTACCAAAAAGAGCAGTCAATGAAAAACACATCAAATATCAACAACTAATATACTGTCTCAACCGGGTCCTTCCATTTATCATAAAGCTTTCTGAACTCGTCCCACAGAACTAGACCTATTGTCGTGTGAGGGCCGAGCCTCAGGTATGATGCCCCCCATCCTTTGTAAAAACCCCACAATCCCTCTGAGCGAAATGTTTGGCTGAAGCAGTTGAGCACTCCTGAATAGATAGTGCCACGGCCCAACTGATTCACTGGCTGGTTGTATAGTCTTGTGGACACGACATCGAAGGGTGTCATAAACACAGTGACAGCAATACCTCCAGCCATACTAGCAGCAAATGTGGCCATGACACTGTTGGGCTTGAATATCTGTTTCAGAATAAGCACATGGATAAATTATGTATACCACCACTAACTGTTCTTCCCCCACCCTCACATGATACCACCACTGCAGCTGGTCTCCTTATCGGAAACCTGTGTTGAAGCATTTATCTGCTCTTGGTAATTTCTTCTGTTTTACAAGATAAAATAACCGGTCAAGCCACATATACAACCTACTTTAGTCACCCTTTACAACAGCCATGGCTGGGTGCAAGAGTACCATCCTTTCCTCCTTAGTAAGAGCGTAGGCCATGGGGCCTAATCGAGGGAGGTTATATGTCTAAAAGTCATCATCATGCAAAATAAATTGCTTTGTTAAGCGCTGCCACAAGATTGCACATGTGCTATGATACATGCTTCTTGTAAGGTGGCCAGGCGGCTGAAGTGGTTGCCCTATGCTTTGTTGGAAGTGAAAGGAGACAACAAGAAGAAGTATATTGGTCACAACGTATTAATTTATGGGAATCCAAACTTGACGTATCAGCAATTATTGAAACCCAACTTGACATTTGATCAATTTTGGGAATCCCAACATGACATGTTATCAATTATAGAAAACCACCATGACATATTACAAACTTAAGAAGGCTCAACATAGTTTATAAATTTAGAGAATCTCAATTTGACATGCTATCAATTATAGGAATCTAACTTGACATTAAGGGAACAGACGCTAGTCCAGTCAGGTACAGCATGCTGACCAGAACGTCGCATCATGGTCAATACACTGACCAAGAATACAATCTCTCTTCCATGTAGTGTTACCTGGAAACAGGTTGTTTTCAAGGCAGGTCTGACTGACAAGATGTCGATCGATGTGATCCCCGTAATAGTGATTGCCTCGCAGATGAAGCCAAACATAGTACCCCTGCCTGAAAGACCTCAGTCCACCTTCATCAGCATGCTCAGGATGTGAGGAAAGCTACTACAACCCGCCACTTAAAGTCCTTTTCATGGCGCGTAAATTTGTAAACTTTCTAATTGTGGGCATTAACAACAACCACCCTTGTGAGAAGCAATCGTTCTTGTCACTCTATCACTTTTTGGAATTCCAACTTTATGTGTTGTAAATTACTGGAATCCACTATCACATATTATACGTTGTAGGAGTCACAACTTGACACGTTATAAATTATATGTATCTATCTACCTTGACATTTTACAGATTTTGAGAATACAACTTGGCAAATTTTACATTATGAGAATCAAAACATGACATCGTATCAAAGTTACTGAAATTTCATAATGTTGCAGGTATCATAACTTGTTAGTTATAACTTATAATGCTAACATTGTTAACTTTGATTTTAAAATAAGTAAAATGTGTTTCGATTTACTTGCTTAAATGTCATATTTCTATGTCATCCTTATTTTATGGTCTAGCTAAAAAACAATTCTGAGCAGGTTGTGAGTGAGTGATTGGGTCTGTTTTCTATATAATTAAGTGTCCCTTATCAAGTTGCACAGGCTTCCTGATAGACTGAGGTGTACTGTAAACAGACTGTTATATATGTAATGACTCCTTAAATTAAACAGGTAAAGATAGTCTCATAGCCGAAGCTGTTGTCTGGGATAAAGTGTTATGCACTTCAATGTACTAGGTCTGAGATTTGTAGTTAAGATAACCAGTATCATTCTTCCCTGCCATGCTGTTCCTATAATAGTAGTTGCCAATAACACGTGGAGCACACATGAACAGCACTGATTGTTGGTTTTTTTGTGTCCCAGCAATGATTTTCTGATCAGTGATTCGAGCATCTTGTGTGATGGCTGTCACAAGGTAGAGTGGCCTGGCAGGAATCTACCAGGAAGTGCCTTCAATGAGGGGAATCTACCAGGAAGTGCCTTCAATGAGAGGAATCTACCAGGAAGTGCCTTCAATGAGGGGAATCTACCAGGAAGTGCCTTCAATGAGGGGAATCTACCAGGAAGTGCCTTCAATGAGGGGAATCTACCAGGAAGTGCCTTCAATGAGGAGAATCTACCAGGAAGTGCCATCAATGAGGGGAATCTACCAGGAAGTGCCTTCAATGAGGGGAATCTACCAGGAAGTGCCTTCAATGAGGGGAATCTACCAGGAAGTGCCATCAATGAGGGGAATCTACCAGGAAGTGCCTTCAATGAGGGGAATCTACCAGGAAGTGCTTTCTTCTGTTTCCCCCTAATGAGTGCTTGCTTGTCCTGAGCTCACCATACAGTAGCTGCTTAGGGAGGAGGTGATTGAGCATGTAAACAAAATGTCCAGTCAATTGGACCTAGGCTAACTGGTGCAGAGTATAGATACTCAAGAGCCTTGCATGGTTGAGGCCAACAGTTGGGTACTTTATTCTGCCAGCTGATCCTAAGCGGCAAAAAAAAAACTTTAAGCGCGGGCTCGACTTCATCGCCTCGGGTTTTCCCCATTTAGCTTGGTCTCTCTCGGCATCACAGCTCGAATTCAAACTCCGACCGTCTGAACACGAGGCAAACGGCTTGACCACTTCGCCACAGAGACCATGATCCTAAGCAGTCTGTAGAGACAGTATTCTGACATGTCTGCTACATACTGTGTTTCACAGATTGAATAACTTCCCATCCATCCTTCCCATGTATGTGATAGGTACACCAGTGGCAGAGCCATGGGTAGATTCATATAGCACGGTAGCTAAAGAGCATTGGGACAAACACACAGCCGTGTTTGATTACATTTATAACTGGGATGCTGATGGTAGTTTTCTATCATTCAGTTCACAAGCCACCATGAGACTGGCGGACGTGATGAATGAGTCAGGGCAGCCAAATGTCGTCATGATTTTTCAGAGTCCTTCTCTGTTGGCAATGTCCAGGCCAACGAAAGTTGTACACAAGTCATGACGCTGTTTCTGGCACTTCTGGATTTGATATACTGCAAATACCCTGTTGATTGCACCTCAAGCTGTTCGAAAGCCACAAGTACTCTCTGGGAGTAAGTCCTGCCCGAGAGTCAGGCGGTTGAAGAAGACTTGAATCAGAATTTTGCTAGCAATTGATGGGTAGGTGATGCCCATGTGGGTCTCACAAGACTGATGATTGCCATTGTGCTTGTACAAATGAACAATGGTGGCATCCTTAAGTGTCTGTAGCATTCATTCTTTGTCCCAGATGGAGCGGAATAGTTAGTTCTGTTAACTCACAGATAAGCATTGCAGATCTGAGCAGGAATAGCATCAGACCCAGAGGTCTTGCCGCTGGACATTAAGTGGAACTCTTGACCTCAACTACGCTGGGTGGGATGACTAGCCATTGGTTGATAACAACTTCAGGCATGCATGAATGAGTGATAAGAACGGGCACTTCGTCCAGAGCATTGTAAAAATACTTCACGTGTTTCTGCACATTGCTGGAACATTCATCACATTATCCTTGGCATCAGTCTAGCGAATATATCATATGCGAGTAAGCCAACAATATTCTGCATGTGCCCAAATCTTTTGCATTGCTGTACCATTGCAGATCTAGGTCATACCGCCATCGCATAGGTGGGCGACCCGTAGACATGTACAGGCATGTGGCCACCAAAATGTTGTTCGATGTGTTGATCTGTTGTCAGGCATGCGTACTACACGTCTAGCCCAGCGATGTTTGTATGATATCACTGCTCCCACAACATTTGATGTTGAATTTTTTAGTTTTGGATCTTTCAAATTATTAGCATGTGTCATTCCATTACTCTCTGAGTGACTAAGAGCTTATCATCTGTTTTGCACAGGTTCCACACTTCACGTCCGTAGATCATTGCTGGAATGACCATGGATAATAGTGTGTGGGATCCTTGGAAACAAGATAGCAGATGAGCAAAAGCTGAAAGTGGTGCTATAAAGATGCAAAGACACTCATCAAAATATCTATGAGGATGGAATGGAGAGACCAACACAAATAATACAAGTCAGAAAATGACAGCATAGAAAAACTTAGCACAGATGGGCAGACAAAGATCTTCAGATTCAGAACGGAACATTGCAGACTCAAAGCCCACCTCCACAAAATGGGTCTCAGAGATACCACCCCAAGCAAACACCAGAACATATCCTACAGGATCAACACTGTCATCCCCAAAGTGGTGAACATAATGAGAAGTCTTGCATTTCACATCAGACATAAGGACATCATTCTTCCGCATGTCTCGGGATACCTTCTTCTTCTTCTTCGTTCGTTCTCAATCTTCCACTACCAAACCCTGAAAGGGTAAGTAGCAGAATATAGTCCAGAGAACGGAATGCATTGTGTTGTAGTTTACAGCTTGGCTGCGATATTTGCATCTTTCGGTCCAACACATCCGACTTAGGCAAGCATTTTTGTAGTACCGGGTTAGCATTCCCTCTTCGATCCCTTCTCCTTGGCCAGTCTGCCCTGCTGCAGCCTGTTATCCAGGATCACCGCGTGGAGGTGTAGAAGGGTCTTGGCAGCCATGGCCCTGACGCTAGCAGTCAGCTATGTGTCTCTGACCACTGCAGCTCACGCGCTGCTCAGCATCTTTATCCCGTCTCGGGATATAAGAGCCACTGTAACTCGCTACCAAAGAAACATCATCAAGAGTGAAGAGCACAGCACGAGTAT
Organism: Ariolimax columbianus; assembly: GCA_036924085.1. Classification (NCBI taxonomy): domain Eukaryota; kingdom Metazoa; phylum Mollusca; class Gastropoda; order Stylommatophora; family Arionidae; genus Ariolimax; species Ariolimax columbianus. The sequence continues at coordinate 51,980,975 of JAVGWX010000002.1, read as the reverse complement.
CTTTCAATAACATCATATGGTCAACCACCACAGACTTTATGGAAGAATACCAGACAAGAAATACTGCTGGAGATAAAACAGAGAAATTAAATGTTGGGTTGCACAAACCTTTCTAAAACTAAATATGCAAAATGATCAGCTGTATTCATAAATCTAAGCCTTATACAACTATGCTACAATATAACTGGACATTCACTTAAATGCATCCAACAATGAAAGAGATAACGGTGATGTCCAATTGGAACTGGCAGTAAAATATGGGCTTTAGAAATAGATTATTTGAGCGGTACAAAAGAGATGATATAGAAACACATCACAGGCAAAACTAAAGAAAAAAGGTCAACATAAAAAATTGGTGGTGAGTGACAATTACAAGCAAGTTACAAAGAAATTTTAAACTAGTGATAACTAGTGATTGAGAGAGCCACTACAATGCATCTTGCATACAATTAAATTTTTTTTTAAAATCTCCTCCTAGCATTAGGTGATACCAGCGAAAGAAGAAATATAACAAAAATACTAAACTACACAAACCTTTGTTCCTTCTATGAAGTTCTTGGCAAATGAAAAAGATGAGAGCTGAGATGCTGATCCTACTGTGACTCGAACAGCAGACGCTTCAACACCCCGCCACAGTCCCAATGTGCCATGCCCCTTATAGATGCTCTGTTGAATCAGTATTAAATGACTGGCCTCAATAACCTATCATTGCATTACATCTATATGCTGTTAGATAATGTATGCTGACACTTTGACACAATTATTTAAACTAAAAAATAGTAACTACTTCATCAACTTGAAAGTGAGCGAAGAATAAGACCCCAGCATATGAGGAACAAGCAGTTATAAGATAGAGTCCCTGGAGATGTGGATGTACCGGAGAATGGGTCACAGTTCATGAAAACAAAAAGCTACAAATGTAGAGGTCCATGAGAAACTAGGAGTGAAAATAAAACTGTTAAAGAAATAAAGAGCTGAAAAATCGTATACTTTGGGGCGACATTAAAGGACATGGTCAGGTCAGGTCATCCCATAACCGGTGAGGTCGTTGGGGCACACATGACGACATCCTCACAACACCCAGCCATCCTTCTCTGTCAGCGGCCGCTGCCTGTGCCTCTTCTGGTCGGAGATTGGTCCATTCTTTTATGTTGTCCTCTCATATCTTTTTTGGACGGCCTCTTCGTCGTCTGCCTTGCACTTTTCCATGGAGGACTGTATTTGCAAGACCATTTGATCTTGATATGTGACCGTACCAAACGAGTTTCCTTCTTTTGACAGTTGCCAAGAGGTCATGACACTCTTGTAAAAACCATACTAAAGGGAAAGGTTGGAGGCAGTCGAGCACGAGGTAGGCAGCGCTACAAGTAGGAGGATAACATCAAACGATGGATGAGCAGCAGTATGTCCACACCAGAGCGAGTGATAGAGAATGTCCATGTGTACCACCAGAGCGAGTGATAGAGAATGTCCATGTGTACCACCAGAGCGAGCTATAGAGAATGTCCATGTGGATGCCTGATAGCAAAGAATAGGCTAGTTGAAACCATAACAAAAACGTATGAAGGACCATAATGATGGTTAAGAATAGAATTAGGACAATCATCATGTAAAATAAATAGCTACAGAAATTACGATTATAATATCACAAAGTGCTTTGCCCCAGTCTTCTGCTAAGGGCCAACTGCAGTAGGAGCACCATGCTTCACAATGTGCTAAATTGAGAGAAGAATAAGAAGAAATTATCTACTGAAAGTTATGTTGGAAAAATTCTAAACAATAATTAATCCATTAAGAAAAGTCAATCCAAACAACAAGAAAAACAGCCTTTAGAAGATCTGATATTTATTCATTTAAATACAATGAACAATAATAGATTTGGTAGATATACGAGGCGTGTTCGAATGAAACTGGATCAAACTGCAACAAGTGAATATATGTTGATCAGCGAGCGGTGATTCGGTTTCTAACAACTCGAAGATGTCAACCAGTTGATATTCATCGCAGAATGCAGGCAGTGTATGGTGACAAAAGTGTGTCGAAGACAACATTGAAGAACTGGACAACGATATGTAAAGAAGGACGCGAGTTAACAAAAGATCATCCGAGACCAGGTCAGGCGGATATTGTTTCGTCAGAAAAATTCATCGCCAAAATTGATGATGCAATTCGGGTTGGACCGTTGCCGGAGCTTACATTCCCTAGCAGAGGAATTCACAGTGTCGATAGGGACAATTCAAATGGTGGTTAGCAAGAAACTGAAGTATCGGAAGGTGTGTTCACAATGGATACCTCGGTTGTTGACCAATCACCATAAGAAAGAATGCATGGGATGGAGTTTAAACCACTTGCTGCGATACAAAGAGGAAGGTGGTTCATTTCTTTTGAGCATAGTGGCAGATGATGAATTGTGAAGCCACCACTTTGAGCCAAGCAGCAAAACTGCCAGCATGCAATGGAAACATCCCGGATTACCGAAACCAAACAAATTCAAGTCACACATTTTCACTGGTGCGATTATGCTGACAGCGTTTTTTTATCATGAGGGACTTTTGTTAGTAGACTTTAAAGAGCCTGGCATGAACATCAATGCCACCCGCTACAATAATACACTGGACAAGCTGCATACATCAATCAAGAATAAATGAGCGGGCATGCTTTCGCGTGGTGTAATTATGTTGCACGACAATGCGTGTAGACATGTCACGAACATTGTTCAGAAAGCGTTAGCACAGAAAAGGTGGGAAGTACTGCCACACCCATCCTATAGCCCCGATATATCCCCTTGCGACTTCTATTTGTTTGGACCTTTAACAAAATTTCTGAAGGGACAAAGATTCGACTCCAATGCAGACGTCATGGCCTCGGTGACCAAGTGGTTCAAAGAGCAACCAAAGTCTTCTTCTTCTTCTTCTGCGTACGCAGTCAGACAGTAACCAAAGTAATTTTTTATGGACGGCATTTGCCGTTTACCGAAGAAGTGAGATTCGTGTCTGAATGCCTATGGCAACTTTTTCTAACTAACCATGTGGCATGTTTGCTTCATAACAATTGCTATATTTAATTCTGTCACACCAGATGATGTAACCTTCACGTTTGTAATAAAACTACAGAGTCTGGTTTCAGTTGAACATGCCTTGTATAATAACGAAAAAACTGATACTGGAATAGTAGCAATAGATGTTCATAAAACTGGAAAAATTAGAGCAATCAAGTGTTATGTGCACTCATCATTACTGTATGACGGACATTGCAGAAACAGTTGGGCAAGAGAATTGAGGACTTCGAAATGTGGAAATATAAAAGAAATGGACACATCATATTAGAGAAAACAAATCTGGGCGACTTGTAGAAATTATGGATGAAAATGGAATGAACTCTTTAGTTACAGAAAGGCTGCAATATCTGTGCCCTTTGGTCCAACACAGCCAATTACAGCTGGCATTTTTTGAGTATCATGCTTGCCTTCCAATTGCTATCATTATTCTCTTCGCTGGAATACAGAGCTGCTATTTGGAGGTGGAATAGGATCTTGGTCAGTTCTGGTTCCCTGACCCTGATGCAAGCAGCCAGTTATCTTCTTCTTCTTCGTCCTCAATCTCCCACTACCAAACCATGAAAGGGCTTAAGTAGCAGAATGTAGTCCAGAGAACGGAATGCGTTCTGTCGTAGTTTACAGCTTGGCTGCGATATTTGCACCTTTCGGTCCAACACATCCGACTTCAGCAAGCATTTTTTGAGTACCGGGTTAGCATTCCCTCTTCGATCCCTTCTTCTTAGCCAGTCTGCTCTGCTGCAGCCTGTTATCCAGGATCACCACGTGGAGGTGTAGAAGGATCTTGGCAGCTATGGTTTGCTGGCCCTGACGCTAGCAGTCAGCTATGGGTCACTGACCACTGCACCACATTTGCTGCTCAGCATCTTGATCCCCAACCAGTTATGAGTTGCTTGCTGCTGTCATCTCATTCACTGCTGCATCTTCAGCTCCGAATTGGAACTGAGGATGAACTATCAGTTCTAACTACATGCTCACAAGTCATGCAAAATACAGCCACTGCAAAAAAATTATCAGTCCCTGACCTTCAACTAACATGAGAAGGGACAAGATGTGTGCCTCTGGCACCCTAAAACAAGAATGATCTAGGTAGATGAAGCCTCTAAACCATAGATAGTAATTCATCCGGGAGTAGGAAAACTCTACTTTTAATCACCTCCTACCTTGCAGGTAGTCTGATAACATCCAAAGGTCAATGTCAGCTAACCTAGTTAACTCAAATAAAAAGATTTATAGAAAGACGATATGTCGTGGAGAATGTGTCACAGCTTATCTTACTCTTGAGCAAACAAAATCAAACTATAAAAGAAGAAACACAATATTGCAACCTGAATGTTGTCAACCGGTCGCACAGAAGAAACACAATATTGCAGCCTGAATGTTGTCAACCAGTCGCACAGAAGAAACACAATATTGCAACTTGAATGTTGTCAACCGGTCGCACAGAAGAAACACAATATTGCAACTTGAATCTTGTCAACCAGTCGCACAGAAGAAACACAATACTGCAACTTGAATGTTGTCAACCGGTCGCACAGAAGAAACACAATATTGCAACCTGAATGTTGTCAACCGGTCGCACAGAAGAAACACAATATTGCAACTTGAATGTTGTCAACCGGTCGCACAGAAGAAACACAATATTGCAACCTGAATGTTGTCAACCGGTCTCATAGCCAATCCATCTACCAAACCATTTTTATAAAGAGAGATAAATGGACTGCCATTTGATTATTAGAAAGCTAAGGTCACCTTAAATGCCTGCGACATGGAATTGTGTGGATGTTGATGCCCTACAGCAATTTCCTTATTGGCTTTGGATTGGAGGTGTGTCTTTACCTGGTTTAAACAAAGATAAACTTGATATTAAATATATGTTTTTACATCATATGAAACAAGATAAACTTAATATAAAATATGTGTTTTTACATGACATGAAAAACGATAGACTTGATATAAAATCGTTGTGTTTACCTGGCATGTAATGTATATATATTATATACTAAAAACTTGTCTATGTGTCGGAACAGTTGGAAGTAAATATTTCATTCTATCTGTTAAAAAAATATGTGTAAAAATAAAAAAACCTAGGGTATAAGGGCAAAGAAGCATGTTTCAACATTATATATTGCAGCTGTATTCAGCAAATGTTATTAAAATAGAGTATATATGAGATTACCAAATAGAAGGGGCTTCCAACTAGAGCACCAACACAACCAGCAAATGCCCCTGCAGCAACACATCGAATAAAGCTGGTCTTTCCATTTTTATCCTTTGTCAGACCAAGGTTGATCTGCACCTGAAAATTTGTATACGATGTATAAAAAAAAGTTATCACAACGACTTTAGTGTCTTAATTGTGTGCACTGTATAAACTACGAGAGGCAGAGCACATGCTACATGTGGGCAAAAAACTAAATAGGTATGTAGCATAGTCACACCCCTTTCATCATTCATCCATCTGGCTCTCCTTAAAACATAGGGCCACAACGAGTGCTTTTCGTCTGTTCTTATTGTGAGCCAGCATTTTGAGTTCTGCGCACAGGACTCCAGCTGCATTGTCTCTTCTTCTACCGTTCAGTCAGGTGTGCTTTAGCTACCTCACTCATCTCTTTCCCTGTGTGTTCCAATCCAACATGTGCCTGGTTATATTACAAAGCTACATTCCGAGGGTGTGTCATATGTGTCTTCATTTTCTCTCTCTATTCTCTTCTCACTGTATTGGTTGCTGTCAGGTTCTTAGCAACAGATCTGTATCACCTCCATAACACACTACGCATCTGTAAAAGCCAGTTCAGAGCTATGGAAGGCCAAACAGTGATGAACAGGAATGGCCAGCACAACACACAAAAGATTGATACCTTCAACAATGAAATCTCTAACACAATTGCTTACAACTACTGGATCCGCAAAACATCCTGTGATTCAAACAGGCAGGTGTATGTTTGCTGCCTGGTAGCAAAAAGGTTATCCTTAGTGGGTTCTTTTTGTGATTTTATTTCCTGTGACTTGCTAGGTCTGGGGGAAGGTAGGTGGTGTACTGGGTAAGAATTTCATTATTTTCCAAAAACTTTGCTCTTTTCAATATTCAACTGCCAAGGGTTCTTTTATGTGCATAGTTTGTACATGGAACCTCTAAATTTATCATCTATCTCCTTTAGGACTAGGTATTAGATATTAGTTCCTTTTTGAGACCAGAGGTCGCTTGAAACTTATGGGTTTCGAAGAGCTGCCATTTCATGCTTTCATTCATTTCTTGTGATACGAGAACTCTTACTTTTGCAATCTGGAAAAGGTTAGGAACTACCAGTCTTAACACTTCAGTGGTTGTGAACTACCACTTAACACTTCAGTGGTTGTGAACTACCACTTAACACTTCAGTGGTTGTGAACTACCACTTAACACTTCAGTGGTTGTGAACTACCACTTAACACTTCAGTGGTTGTGAACTACCACTTAACACTTCAGTGGTTGTGAACTACCACTTAACACTTCAGTGGTTGGGACCTGCAGAGGACGGATGTGTCAGACCAAAAGGTTCAAATATCGCAGTCGCCAAGCGGTAAACTAGCGACACAGCGCATTCCGTTCTCAGGACTACATCCTGCTACTTGCAAAATGCTTTTCAGGGCTTGGTAGCGGAAGATTGATAACGATCACAGAAGAAGAAGTGGTTGGGAACTACCACTCTTAACACTTTAGTGGTGGAAACTACCACTCTTAACACTTCAGTGGTGGAAACTACCACTCTTAACACTTCAGTGGTGGAAACTACCACTCTTAACACTTCAGTGGTGGAAACTACCACTCTTAACACTTCAGTGGTTGGGAACTATCACTCTTAACACTTTTCAGTGTAGCAGAGAGGACAGGGTCTTGCTCTATCTAAGCTACAAACTCAAGGCTGCTCTCCAACTACACACCTAAACCTGAATGATCTAACACAAGAAAAAAACTCAGATAAACAAATTCTTTATTTCTCGCTAAACTATTCCCAACTCACACACTCACTTCTATACAGGGATACCTAACCTAACAAATCCCTTCTCCTACACCTGAACTACTGTCAATAGTCCCCTTTCCCCTGCTTGGCCTGCCGTGATGCACCGTGAGTCCGAGTTATGTTTGGAACAGCGTCGGTTTGTACCTCACGTTGCAAGCTCAGCCCAGGTGGATCACCCTTTGGTCTTGTTCTTTCGTTCCTTGTCAGGTTAACATGACTCAGCAGCCGCAGGTATGAAATTGGCCTGTGTTGCACCGGAGCCGACTGACCACGTGATAGAGGGTCGCGGGTCAGCACATGTCCCAGAGGACAACGATCACTCACCCAGCGAGCGATTATGGCCAAATACTACGCGGATCGTCCACGTAGCTGGCACTGGTTACAACTCAGCCTAAGTGAGAGGACACTCACCGGTGTAGACTGGTCAACTTGTTCAAGGTGTCGGCCGCTTGTAACCCTTGTGTAAATACGTCAGCCCTGGCAACAACAAAAATCGGTAGCTCGTGCTGGTGAACTCTTCATGTGCGGCGCTCGACTGCCGCTTCAGTGATTCACTCTTCAAAAATTCAGGTAGTATTACTGCAGATCGTAGCGTACCTGCTACCAATGTGGTAATGTTCGTCTTCAAGACTTCTCAAATCGTGCAGTCTCACGCTCTGCGTTCCCCAATCGTGTCTCGCAGAAAAGCTCAAGAAGCCCCGTATCGTAGAAAAAGCTCAAGAAGATCCAAATGGGGTGACGTTCATCTTCAAGTCTTCTCAAATCGTGCATCGTAGAAAAACGCACAAAAAGCCCCGTATCGTAGAAAACGCTCAAGAAGCCCCCTGCTCCTGGCCTGCCAGGTTTTTTATAACCCGAGACTACTTTCTCAGTCGGGGCTACTTGCAAGATGGCGTCGCTATTCTTACGCCCATAAGTCACGGTACCCGTCTACTGAGTGGTCAGGTCCCGGTGGGAAGTCCGTGGGGAGACAAGATTTGTCTCCCCAGACTAAATCTGTCACATCAGAACTGCAGTGTCTTCTATGGACCTTTTCTAATAGCGTACCAAGGCATTATTATCATTTGCCATGTAAACATTGTTTACAATCTTTAATACTTCCCATCAATTCCGTTGTTCAATTTCTTGCCAAGGCATAATAATAATAATAGCCGCCCATTGCAAGCGATGATGACAACAGCAGTCAGACATGTTGTGTTACACCTCATCAGTGATGACAACAGCAGTCAGACATCTTGTGTTACACCTCATCAGTGAGTCTGGAGATAGCTGTGTAGTCCAATTTTGGCACAGAAACCCCTTCTATATATGTAGCATTTGAGTTCAGAATTGGACATGTGAGTGTCAGTTGTTTTGTTTTTTCGCAAAGTGCATTTTTTCTGTGCTTCCGGGGTCCGGCATTCCCCGCCTCTGATGGAGGTTCTACGCCATGCCTTGCGGTCCTGTGAGAGGCATTCCCATGAGTTTCCATCAATGTTTAAGGGAGAGATACTTTGAGAGTCTTTTGGAGCACTTCTTTTGGCTACCATCCAGATGCAGGTCCTCTTTCAGCTCACCATACATTACTTGGTTGGGAATGCGGTTGTGTGACATGCGCACGACGTGGTCGGCCCACCTAATCTGGTTCTTCTGCAACAGTGTGTGGATGCTCCACATTTTTGCCTTCATGAGGATCTCAGTGTCTGGTATACTATCCTGCCATTGTATTTTGAACAATCTACGGAGGCAGATTGTATGGAAGTGGTTTATTTTCCTAGCATGCCTGCTGTAAACAGCCCACTTCTCACTGGCATACAGAAGGGCGGAGAGCACTACAGCTCTACGAAGCCATAATGAAAGGCTGATGCTATTCTTCTATTTATCTATTTTCAACAAATAACTGTGTGTTCACAACTATTTTCCCTTCCTCAACTCTGACAGGGTCAGCCATCTATTTATAACTGGGTAGACCAGAGTGCTTCACAGCTGAAGAAAGTGTGACATGTGGTGTATTTAAACATTGTCTCTGTACTGTTTCAATGTATAAATCATATTTCAGATCACTGTACCAATCCCAGCATGGTGGGAATCTATTAAAACTGAATTGCTAAATAACATTTTCTTAATCTGAAAATAATTAATAATTTCAAACAATAAAGCAAACATACCTGGTATGCCCCAAGTCTAGTTCCATTCATAAAGAACTGATACCACAATGCTGGTACAAGTCCATTTTGAAGAGCCAGTAGTCCATCTGTTCGAGCAATCGTCATAAATGCATGGAAAGCATTACGATAATGAATCTAAAGATAAAATTAAGAAACTGATTTTAGAAATCATAAAAAAGCAGCCTAAGTGAAGAAAATTAAACTTTTGTCAGGACAACAACAATAATAAAAGGAAAAATGGGGAACAAAATTCCAATACTACAATTTGTTATATAATAAAATATTGTCAATGCATTCTGTCAATGTTTGTCTTATGGGCCTCAAATGGGGAGAATATAAGAACAAAACTAAGCTACTGAGCATGTTATAAGAGATGGCTAAGGGGGGTTGGGCAGGAGTCCAAGTACCCCCATCCTGAATAAACTATATACCACAAGAAACAAAAAATAGATTCTGTGCTCCAGATATAAGAGGAGCGACAAAGTCCTCTACTTAATAAAATAACGAGAAACTACGAATGTAGTCAGAATGAGAACCAGTGCAAGGATTAAAAAGAAGAGAAGGAATCCACTTCCAATGACTATGTCTCTAAATTAATTAACTGATGTGCTTTTCGCTCCAAGGGTCTACCCACCACTACATCTTGCCGCTTTACAGGAAGCATGTGTCCTGGTCCCTGAAATAGTAGTTTCATAGCAAAGATCTTGCCCGATGAGGTTATCAGTCTCATACACCCGGGCATGACAAATCCTGGATGCCAGGTCATCTAGAAATATTGTTATTTCAGGACCAGCGTCGTATTTACTTGCATAATTTCTCCCATCATGGTATATCCTTTTCATCCAGCACTATGCCTGGCTCCTAGATTTATCTACCTGGCTACTAGATACTAAACAAATTTGTTACCCCTTACCATACACAACCATCATTAGTCAGTCGCCTTTTACAATATGCTTGGAAGGTTACAGTCGTCATACTCTTTTCTACCTGGCCACCACTCAGGCAATGTCTTGAGATGAAGAAAATTAAATTGTGGCTAGGGGACTGCGTAACAAAGTGGTTTGTGACAGGGTTCACAGCATAAACACACGTATATTTGGATTCAGCAAAGTGGTGCTTTAATGGGAAGAAAACTCATTTTTAAAACAAGTGCTGAAGTTGGATGCACTCTGTCATAAGGCATAAAGCACATTACAGCATACTGCTCCTTAGGAAAAATAACAAATAAATTTATGGCTAGTGGGACAGGCCATTGAAGTAGGACACAGGGAATAAAGAATAAGAATGCTGTCAACTACAAAACATGTCATTAAATGTGGGTTGTGCCTGAGGTCAGCAACCTCATCTCTTCAAGTGAATTGCTATAAAATACCACAACAGTAAAGGGGGAACTCAGTGGTCTTGAGGTAAAGTGCCGGAGGTCGTGTGTTCGAATCACGGTGGTGACCGGGATTTTTCTTCACGTGGATCTGCTGGTAAAAATTCCCCTGATCTCTGGGTAGTGAGATCAGACTTCAGTGTCGTTCACATCAAAAATTCCTTTGCAGTTGGAAATCGAAAAAAGGGTAAGCTTAACAGCTGCCGCCCGGACAAAATTCAAATTAAAAATCGACCCAAGTTAGCCAGGTGGTTTGTTAGGAGCAGTTATAGATGACGCCTAACTTAGCTCTAGTATTTGAGTCTATCAAGATGGACTCGTCCATCTGTAAAACACCACCCTCCAAGAAACTGGTTGTATACAGACTATGTAGTCTTCTAAACCAGTATAAAGACGCTAAGTTAAGTTAAGTTAAGTTAAGTTAAGTTAAGTTAAAGCACTTGTAACTGTTTGATGTAAGTTTGCTGGATGGGTCACCTCAGTGGTAGCCGTCTACTTTATATGGAACAGAAGGGGAGAGAAGAGATTCTACTGGTATGTTGTTATCTGGGAGGGAGTATCTGCCCCTTTTTATCTTTCAGTTCAGCTGTTTGGGACACTGCCTGGTTCTGTCCCACAAGTCAATGACTTATTGCTGGAGCAACCAGATAAGAAGTATGTGACTGAGACATCTGTTTGGAGAATGTCTGCAGTTAGGGCATAGAATTCTTGATAGCATTTAAATTGCAGAGCAGAGCACTTGCCTCTTGATGTAAAGGGTCTGTGTTCACTCAACAAGCTTCAGTCTAATCAGCTGTAAATGGGCATCTGATAAAACACAGGAACTACTCCTGGTCACAGAAATAGGAGAGACCAAGTACAAAGAAGCCTCTAACACTTTATCCTAAACGGTAGTGTTTCCTATGAATTATTATTGACCTTTTCACGATCTGTAACTTGGTATGTTTCTCAGTCATACAGCAGGACTGATACATGTTTTGTCTTGAATAGTCTGAATTTTATCTTCCATATTTGTTATAGTTGCTTAGAAACAACCTCAGAGATGACGAGTTCAATTGTGACACAAAGACTACAGTCGGGTACTGAGGCATACCTCAGGGTCACACTGACCAAAGTCCCACATTACACTTGTTTCTATCACCATCATCATTACGAGGTTAGTCGGTCTGGAGACTGGTGTTGGAAGTCATCTGATCATGTCATGTTTCTGTCTGAAGGGATCGAAGAGGCAAGGCTAACCCGATAATCAAAAATGCCTGCTGAAGTCAGATGTATCGGACTGAAAGGTGCAAATACAAGTATTTGTATTGTATCAGTCAAGCTGTAAACTATGACACAACACATCCCGTTCTCTGGACAACATCCTGCTACTTGCAAAACCCTTTTTCAGGGCTTGGTAGCGGGAGATTGAGAACGAACGAAGAAGAAGAATGTTACTGTTCTTAGCAGATTTATACCTCCTGAAAAGTGTCTGTCTAATAGCAGAATGGTCTCCAACTCATGTACACAGCTAAAAGAATATGTTGTGGCCCAGTATTTGAGATATAGGTTCGTCTTCTTCAATTGTGCCCATTGGTTCTGCTATATCTGCAGGCCTGTCACCAAGATGAAACCAGTATTTTTAAGGTTAAGCTTTCACTTCAGCTAAGTGCCCTCTGGTCAGGTCTGGCATTGCAGATCATTACAGTCTGGGCAGTTCTAAAAAATTTGTTTACAGTAATAAATTTAAATCTAACATGGCCAATGATTGGTGTAGAGGAAACTTAATAATCAGCAGGTTTGATAACTTGTTTTGTTCATGCAGATAGTAACCACTTCCTGATTATGTTTTGTTCCACTTTAGTTTAGGTTCCATGTCACAATGAAAATTGACTGCAATGGATATCCAAAGTGCTCTGACCTATTGGTCTGCTGGTGCAATCTGCAAGATGTTTTCCTGTCCATATTTTTATTTTAACATCCAACTTTTGCCTCTTTCATCCTTCCTTTCTTTTTTTTTGCGTTCACCTTATTTCTCTATTCCCCAAGGAGGTGTGTGTTGCACTACGGTTTTTTTTTGCGCATGTCGGCCTAGTGCATCCGACTTCGGCATGCATTTTCTGTAAGGGTCTGCTTCCTCCTGCATTTTCTAAGGGTTTGCTTCCCTGAGGTAACGGTCGGTGATGTGATGGTGATCCCCTATTATATTTGCAAGGTAGAAGAAACTCTAGACCTATTCTAGTGTTTTATCGTCTATTTTTATCTGTAGAATAGATGAATTTTAGCAAACTTTGCCAATTATCATAGGTTTTCTTAGTATTATGTTAAGCAGTAAAGATGGCCGTACAGCCTCTGGGTCTACATTGCTCTGGTGTTATAGTTCCTTATGGATGCCGCCAGGCCACAAATTTGCCTGGAATTCACACTAGTTGACGACTTGCACTGGTGTTTATGGAAACGTGCCATTTTCCATTTGGACTAGTTAATTTATTCATTTTTGTGTGTTTCCTTTCCTCCAATTATCATGGCAAGGACATCGGCTATGTGAATTAGTACTATGCTTAAAACCTGTGTGGTTTTTTTCACGGTCTAGTGTACATGGCTGAACTTTACGAGATTGGCCACCTTCACCATAGCTGCAGACAGTGTAGGTTTTGGTGTGACTGTGACATTTAAACACATGACCATAATGAACTAAAACATAACCCGGGAGAGATGCCTAACACATCACTCACACGCTGAGTGATGATCACTCACACGCTGAGTGATGTCCCTACGACCTCTTGCTGTTATGGGAAAGGCAAGACACACAATGATAGATGTCATCCCCACTTCGCTGCCTTGCTGGATACCTGCTTATGAGAAAGACTTCAGGAGTAAACCCTGAGGAAAAATCTACACTTTGTGCTATCTCAAGTAGTCTCGATAAAATCTTGCCATTGGCCAAAGGTAGCTCACAACGAAAGAGTGAGGTTGACAAAAGGCACAGTTTCTTCCTCGCTTAAATCTAAATCACCGCGCAAGTCACCCATTTCAAAGAACACAGCAAGAGAAAAGACTGTCCAACCGGCTGAACAAAGAAAATGGTCTTCATCACATGGACAAGCATCACCAATATGTCAATCCATAAACCTGACTTTGCTTCTTTATTTGAATCATCAATTCCTATAATGCTTGTTTGCTTTGAGCCAGATTAACTGTGCCATCCACTTATCTGAGATTATTGGTTGACGCTCCATCTACAATCAATCCTATTTCCTCTATCTGTTGAAAAATTGGTTCCATGTAAATGTTAAAACAGACAGTACACATCATTGTTACACTCTTTTTACATCTGTACAGATTGCTCCTAGTATAGAATATTGAGTATTCTTGTGTCTTTATCATCAATACCTATTTTTCCCAGACGTAATTAGTTTCTCTTCCTGGACTATGTCTGAGGTCTTTTTATAGTCTATAAAACAAGCTCATTATACTGCCATGCCAACTAGAGAAGAGATCATGGACCTCCGCAACTCTCTATCCCTAGCAATGACAGGGTCGTTGTTGTTGTTTCGAATGCCCACAATGAGTAGGTTTACTCTTTTGTGCGCCCTGAAAAACACTTTAAGTGATGGGTTGCAGTAGCTTTCCTCCCATCCCGAGTGTGCTGATGAAAGTAGGCTGGTGTCCTCCAGGTGGTTGTGCTATGCTTGGTTTCCCCTGCGTGTCACTTACTACTACGGGGATCACGTCGATCCCTCACCTTGTTAGCCAGGCTGCGATGAAAACTACCAGCTTCCAAGGAGGGCTACGAGGTAGCCGAGGTGAGGATTTTGACCTGTATATTTTGCCTGACCCTAACATGTCTGATCAGTATATTTTGCCTGACCAGACGTTAGTCTCCTTCCATGGTGACAGGGTCAGTTAATGCATTCAAGAATAGAATGGATGCACATAAATATGTTTAGATCAAGTGGAGTAGAAGAAACTGGTTGTATTCAGACTCTGCATTCTTCTAAACTAGTATAAAGAAGTTAAGTTAGTTCTGTTTACTAGTCACATTGTTGACTTGTTTTCCATGCAATGATGTCAGATGATTCAGCATTGTCTCTCTGTGTGTCTTGCACTGTCTCTCCTACCTGCAGTCTTACCCGCAGTCACAGTGTGCTCCAGCTCACCCCTCCTCACTACATGTTCGGAAAAATAGGATTGTCTTTCTCAGATACTTGTGATGAGATGTCTCTGCTCATTGACCTCTCTCAAAACATACTTCCTGTCTGTCCATGAAATTCTGTCTGCAGCCTCCAGTAATCGTCTTGCTTGTTTGCTAATTATCCATGACTTGCTACCGCATGTCAGCATTGTGACTACATAACAATGAAGAGCCCACTTACTTACCTCCATCAACAAAGACCTACTGCACAAAATGCCTTTCATTTTCTGAAATGCTGTCTTTGACTGGGCTATTTTACTCTTGATTTTTGTACTACATCTTTCATCAGATGTTATCAAGCTACCCAGGTATTTCAATATGTATATGTGACACTACTGAAACAGGTACATAAAGTTTGTCCATCACATGTGATGAAGACCACTCTCTTTGTTCAGCTGTGTCTGCTGAAACGGGTGACTTGCGCTGTGATTTGGATAAAAGTGAGGGAAGAAACTGCTCCTTTTGTCAACCTTACTCTCTCATCCTAAGCTAACTTTGGCCAGTGAAACAAGTACATATAAATGCTTTTTTTTTTTAACTTTTATATTTTTCCTCTCGTGTCCTTATACAGAATGATGTCCGTGGGACAATGGGATTACGCGGCGAAGTGGTAAAGCCGTCGGCCTGGTGATCAGGTGGTGTGGGCTTGACTCCGGACTCCACCATCTTTTTTCACAGGTGCTTGATGTGGAGTCCCCTGCATCTCGTAGTCGCCCCATAGTCATCTTGTCCTTGACTTGCCACTGGGGTCGGACGGCTCGAGACGAAAGTGTGAGAATAAAAAGCATTGCAGTTAATCCTTACTAAAAATAGCGCTAGCAAATAAATTATGCCATCATCATCTACGATGGACAGCGGCCTTTGCCAATGTTGTCATCTGACTGATTCTTCTTCTTCGTACTCTGTCAGACGTCAACCTGTATTTTTTAGAAAAAAGCAGCAGTTATCCTGAGGCTGTCGACACTGCCATAGAGATTGTCTAGTGTTGCCACTGGTGATGGCCACATCTGCTTTCTCTGATTCTCGTATGTCGGGCAGCTTTGCAGCAAATGTTCAGCGGTCATTTTCCCGGTACCACACGAACATTCGTCAGTGCCACCTATCTTCAATTTATTGAATAGGTGGTACCTCAGTCTATTGTGGCCTGTGCGAAGTCTGAAGATCACGACCTGCTCTCTTCTGTTCAACTGGTAATTGACTGATTGTTCTAAAATCTGAACATTCAGCTGCACAAAGTTCCCTAGGTAGTTTTAAAAAGACTGATGTAATCAGGTTGCACAGGTACAGCTACTACATTGTTAATGTCATTATATAGATCAGTGATTTTATTTACACGAGTAAGGGACGGCATGGCCTAGTGGTTAAGTGACATGACTCACACACTGAAGGTGATAGGTTCGCTCCTCAATCACAGTACTGACCGTTGCCCCAAGGAAACAAACCCTTAGAAAATGCAGGAAGAAGCGGGCCCTTACATAAAATGCATGCCAAAGTAGGATGCACTGGGCCGACAGGCGCAAAAAAACAAACCATAGTTCAACGCACACTACTTTGGGGAATGGAGATTTAAGGCAACGCAAAAAAAATTGTTCATTATAAAATTGACACAAGTTCTATTCTTTTTTCCATTATAGTTAATTCTCTCTGTATTAAACTGGCAGAGGCACTCTGCTTTCCACCCCGGATCGTAGTCTTTTAGGCGCTATCAGGACGTATTAACCAGTGCTAGGATGCATGCGTGCGGCTATATGTACCTATGTTAGTGTTTCAGTGATCCAAGATGTTTCTGTGTGGTTCAAACCAGGCATGATGTTCTTGTTCACTGAAGTATGGTAACTAAATGAGTGTGTGTGTTGTAAGTCTCCTTATGACCTGTGTTGCGATGGCAGGGGGTCAACTCAACTAAATGGAAGAGCCTCACCCTAAGGGTGCTTGTGATGAGGAGTATGCATGAACTTCCACTAGATTATCTATCATTTCTATATTTATTGTGCCCATTCTTGTTGCTTTCACCTTGATCATATCTTTTTTTGCTTTCTCTACTTCTGATCTGAGAATGCTAGGGCCATCATTTTGCCCTGGGGTTCTGAATTAGAAATATTCACACTATTCCAATCAAACTGAGATTTATTTGTTCATTTGTTTCCCTCAAAGAAACAAGACAGAAATGAAACAAAATAAACATGATTTTCCATTACCACATACTCTCCATGAGTTCGTAGTTCCCCTTGAAGTTGCATACGAGTTTTCACAACCTCCAGAGGATTTGTTATGAGACATGCTCCAGAAGTAGCAAAGCCACCAAGGAGAAATTCTACAGCTCCATTTGCTGTCATGGCTGGATTCTGTAAATGTATAGAATGCAAGGTAAAATAATTCTCTCTCACACAAAGACACACATTTTAATTGCTGTAGAAAACTAGAGGCCCAAATGGGATCCTCTTCCCCCTCTGAGCAATTTGTGCGGGTAGCAGTTATGTTCCAATAAATGTGAACATAATACAGACACGACTCAAAGACACTGCAGGCTCACTTCCAGGCTACCGTCAATAAAGCAAATATTACAATAAAGGGGGCACACACATTTTCTGGCTTCCAAGTGTGTATAAAGGCAAAAATATCCTATTTATACCAGTGAACAATAGTCCTTGGCCAAAAAAAACGAAAAAATATCCAGACTTACTAGTTTTATTGCTAAAGAAAATTGCTAATCTTCATAATTTGAGTCTTCAGCAAATTGTAATATTTTTATGTTATATTTATATTTTAATATTATAATGTCAGGATAGATCTTTAAAGCCATATGCTTTCACAATAAAGAATGGAAAGAATATATAGAGGTAGGTAAATCAAAAGAAACATATGTAAAATATTTGGACAAGCAGAACATATCTCAGAAAGCGAATAAAACAGCAAAAATAGACAACGAAAAAAAACTTGCTCAGAAGATCAAGACTGACAGTAAAAGCTTCTTCTCTTATGTTAGAAATAAACAAAGAACGAAAGACAAAGCAGGCCCTCTTATAGACATTACAGGGAAAATAATAAGTGAGAATAGCGAGGCAGCTAATCTACTCAATAATTACTTTGGCACAGTCTACACAAAAGAGGACTGCTCCAAGATCCCAGAGCCTATAGATATTTTTCAAAGAGATATGGATACAGCGGGATTAAGATCAATCTGTATTACAGAGGGAATGGTTTTTAAAAAATTGGAGGGGTTGAAAGTGAATAAATGTCCAGGTCAAGATGGTATTCATCCAAAATTGCTGAATGAAATTAGAGACCAACTAGCAAAACCATTGGCTATATTATGTTCCCAATCACTTACAAAAGGGATTGTTCCACGGGATTGGAAAGATACAGGAGTGATCCCCTTATTAAAAAAAGGCAAAAAATCAGATCCAGCAAATTATAGACCGGTGAGTTTAACGAGCATAGTCTGTAAATTGTTAGAGTCAATAATCAAAGAAAACACTGTAATGCATTTAGAATCTAATTAGAAATAGTCAGCATGGGTTTACTAGAGGGAGATCATGCTTAAAAAATCTATTAGAATTCATGGAGGAGGTTACTAAAATCATAGATAAAGGGGAGCCAGTGGACGTTATTTATCTAGACTTTGCAAAGGCCTATTAAACATAGGAGCAAGGAAGTGATCGTCAAACTGTATAAAGGTTTAGTTAGACCTAGATTGGAGTACTGTGTACAGGTGTGGAGTCCTTATCATAGAGGGGATATAAACATGCTGGAAAGAATTAAAAAAAGAGCGACAAAGATGATAGTGGGATTCCAGAATTACAGTTATGAGGAACGACTCCGAAAAACCGGCCTACAGTGTCTCGAAGAGAGAAGAATTCGTGGTGACCTAATACAGGTCTATAAGATGATCAGAGGAATCGATAAATTAGACTATAACAAGTTTTTTAAAATACAGCCACCCACAATAACACGAGGGCATAGCTACAAGCTGACTAAAGAGAGGTCCAGATTAGATATTAGGAAATATTTTTTTAGTCAGAGAGTGGTATCTGCTTGGAATGCATTGCCAGGGGAGGAAGTGGAGGCGGGGACAGTTAATGCATTTAAGAATAAACTGGATGCGCATAGCTTTTAGAGCGAGGTGATGTAAATGTAACTGGTTGTATACAGACTCTGCAGGGTCTTCTAAACCAGTATAAAGACGTTAATATAAGTTTATAATGCTATTCTGATGCTGTCACCATTTTTGTTTGCAATGTACTACTATTATTATTATCTACTGGATATTCATGTCTTCTAGTGACCTGAAGACGACTCAAAATGCATCCCTCAAACTCTTGAAAGTTTTACATTTACAGTCACAATAGTTCAGTTCAAATGCCATCTCCATATCAAAGGTTGGCTACAATGGATCTCCAGTTGACTCATCTCTTGTTGTAATGGTGCAATCTGTTAGGCTTTATCCAGTCCACCCCCCCTCCCCCTCCTTTATAACGCTGTCTGCCTCTTGGACGAGTGCCTTCCACCCTACCCTATAATATGGTCTTCAACAAGGAGGTCTGATTATATGGCCAAAAGGGGACGGCGTGGCCTAGTGGTTAAGTGGCACGGCTCACGACCCGAAGGTGCTGGGTTCGATCCCCATCACAGCACCGGCCGTTACCTCGGGGAAGCAAACCCTTAGAAAATGCAGGAGGAAGCAGACCCTTACATAAAATGCGTGCTGAAGTCGGATGCACTGGGCCAACAGGCGCAAAATAAAAACACAGTGCAACGCACACCGCCTTGGGGATTAAAGAAAAAATAAGGCGAACGCAAAAAAAAAAAAAAAAAAAAAATATGGCCAAAATATCTAAACTGTCTAGCCTTGATTTTGGTCAGTAATTCACTTTTCCCATTCAACGTTTTCAATATCTCCACGTTTGTTTTCTTCTCTTTCCACGAAATGCAACCCAATCTTCTGTATACCCACATTTCAAAGGCTTTGATACTCTTTTCCAACTTGTTATTAGGTGACCATGTTACAAAATATGGCCTTAGACTTACCCTTTCGTCTACTTGATAGGAAAATGAAATGTCAGAGAAAAGCCACCAATGTCACCAAGAGATACAATAAGAAATAATGAGATTTCTAAATATTGTGCAACTACTCTTTGTGAAGAATACATAGCAAGACAGAAAAAATTAGAATGTTACTTGATCAACTACCAGGTCAGGTCATCCAGTAACCGGTGAGGTCGTTGGGACACACCTGAAGACATCCTCACAACCCCACGCCACCCTTCTCTGTCAAATGCCGCTGCCTGCGACTATTCTGGTCGGAGATTGGTCCATTCTTTTATGTTGTCCTCCCATCTCTTTTTAGGACGGCGTCTTAGTCGTCTTCCATGCACCTTTCCATAGAGGATTGTATTTGCAAGACCATTTGATCTCGATATGTGACTGTACCAAGCGAGTTTCCTTCTTTTGACAGTTGCCAAGAGGTCTTCAAAAGGCCCTATTGCTGTTGTAATTCTATCTTGTATTTCCTCATTTGTAACTCAATCTTTGTACGCTACGTTTAAAAGTCTTCGGAAACATCTCATCTCCAAGGCCTGTATCCTTCGTTGAAGGTCAGCTGTAACTGTCCATGTCTCACAAGCATAGAGGAATTTTGACAGGACCAGTGTACACATTAATCTTATTTTCGTGCATAGTACTAACAGTTTATCTTGCCAGATTTTGTTAAGTCGTGCAAGCGCCGCTATTGTCTGTGCTATTCTGGCCAACACCTCACATTTTGATCCTTCATCACTGACAATCGACGAAAGATATTTAAAACGGTCAACCACTTCGAGTTCCTAACCGTTAGCTTTTATCCTGCTGTTGAAGCCCTTGGCGTTGTTGTCAACTACCACTGCGCACACATTACACTAAGATATGTTTGCGTGGTAGACCATATTTTAGATGGATAGATGATATAACAGAAATGCTTAAAAAACATAAGACTGCAACAAATGACAGAACGCACTTAGCCCAAGAAAGGAAACATCAGTTCCTCACAATATTTAACAACACAGCTGGAGGGAAATAGTCTTGTAAAGCAAGAATACACTTAATATAAGTGTGATACCATCTTACAAAAATAAGGTTAACATAAATATTTGTCCTTGCATTCTATGCCTACTAGTACTTGTATCAACACTGAATACTGGACAATGTACATTAATACTTAAGGCTCAGCTAAAATATTTGAAGGATTGATATAATTAAGTTTAAATTGTTGTTTTTTTAAATTATGTATTTCTTGTAATTTCAGAAAAAAATTTAATCCCTTAATGTAATACACATTTTTAAACAGACTAGATAAACTGCAAGCCTACTTGTGGTTATTTATACTATACATCTTAGATTAATATTACCTCATGACAAACATTATCGTCATTTTCATTGGCAATCGAGATAAAACAGTTGAAATTGAGCTTGAGCGGAAAAACCTTGAATTTGTTGGAAAATTGTTTGACAAAAATGTGGTCAAAAATTATTTTAAATATGTTCAAAGATGACTGCAGAGATATACCCAAGCAATTTATTTTGATGAAATATCCCTTCCAATAAACGATTCTAATCAAAGAGACAAATTAAATTCTCATTTATTCAATCGAGGTGCATCTGACTTTTCCTTTGTGATAAGAACAATTATAAATTATTAATTGATTACAAATACTTCAAATTTTAAATCCTGATAGTTTTTGTTGATTTGTTCTCAAGATTCAGATTAGCATTAAATAAATTTATAAAAATAGTAAACTGTTAACTCAGCAAAGAGGTCTGTTTAAAGGTCAATATAATCTCAGTTTTTGTGTCATTACGTCATTTATGACTCCACATTCAGGTCTTGCCAGATGGATTTGTTTCTTTCTTTCTTTGCCCATGGGATTTTCAGGACTCTTCTGTAGCACTGTGTTTCAAAAGCACCGATCTTCACTCTTATTGCTTTTGTAATCGTCCATGTTTCACATCCATAGGTTGCCACAGGAAAAATGCATGTTCTTAGGATCTTTAGTTTTAGTTTGTATTATGCCATAGGTTCTGCATACTCCTTCTTCTGCATTGCCATAGTCAGTCGTCTTCTTCAACATTTTCAATCTCCTTGCCAGCTATCTTGATTTTAGGTTGGAGTTTTGTCTAATCAGTTGTCATTATCTTTGTTTTCTTTGTATTCAAGTAGAGATTCTGGGCTTCACTATGCTTCTGGACTGATGTAATTAATTGTTCTAGGCCCATGACGCTGTTCGAGAGCAAAACTGTGTCGTCAGCATATCATATTTCCCGTATCACATTTCCTCCTATTATGAAAATATCTAAGTCTGTAGAAATCAGATCTGCTTTTACATTCCTGATAATGTTTTCTGTATATATATTGAACAGGTATGGTGAAAGAATGCAGCCCTGCCTGACTTCCTTGTGTATCTCAAATCAATCTGAGGTTTCACCATATATTCTACAGCTGCTTGCTGCCCCCTGTAGAGAGTTTCTATTAGTTTAACCAGATGTGTTGGGAAGCCCATATTTTTCATGTTTCACATTTGCTGACGTTTTGCAAGCATCTGCATGTACTATGCAATCTGTAATAAGATCTGGCGCAACACAGAATAGTCTAAAGCATTAAAACAATCAGTGTACATCCCTATATCTAAGAAAAAGGGTATCTAAAGTTTAAAGTTAAGTACAAACTATCGCACTATCACCTTGATAAGCCGCGCCAGGAAAATCTTACTGCGTATCATCATCATCCATGAAAAGAAAAGAAAAAACATTGGACCATGAAAAACAAAACGCAAGCAGGGTTCATAGATTACACGAAGGCATTCGATTGTGTATAACACCAAGGGTTGTGGAAAATAATGAGTGAAATGGGGTTCCCATTGCACTTGATCCAGTTGATCGAATCTTTATATCCGGAACAACAAGTAGCGGTCCGAATTGCTGGCGAAACGTCAGACTGGTTCGAGGTTAATAAGGACGTAAGTCAAGGATGCATACTCTCCCCATATTTGTTCAATATATATGCCAAATCAATAATGAGGAACGTTAAGAACGATGAAAATTATGACAAGTTCGAGCCATTAACAATCAGCGGAAACGAGATACCGGAGCCGATGACACAGTTTTCCTATCAAGGAGCGCTGAGGGGTTGGAAAAGATGATCCTATCAGTAAAACAACACAGCGAAGACCAGAATCTGTACCTGAATATAAGTAAAACCAAGATAATGAGCACAGACAAGGCAAAAATCAAACCTAAAGTTATCCTGAAGCAACAGGAGATTGAGAATGTCACAAGTTTTGAGTACCTTGCCTCAATCATAAGCAACAATCGAGATTGAGAATGTCACAAGTTTTGAGTACCTTGCCTCAATCATAAGCAACAATGGAGATTGAGAATGTCACAAGTTTTGAGTACCTTGGCTCAATCATAAGCAACAATGGAGATTGAGAATGTCACAAGTTTTGAGTACCTTGGCTCAATCATAAGCAACAATGGAGATTGATAATGTCACAAGTTTTGAGTTCCTTGCCTCAATCATAAGAAACAATGGAGATTGCCTGAAGGAAGTGAGAAGGAGAATGGCTATGGCAAGGCAGAGGTTGAATAAGATGAAGAATCTGTGGCAGAACTCTAATCAAATGATGAATATTAAAATTCTACGAACTTGCATCTTCCCGGGGGCAACGTATGGATGTGAAACGTAGACCATCACACAGACACTTTAGAAAAGGATTGACTCTTTTGAACTGAAATGCTACAGGAGGGTGCTCTAAATACCATGGGTGGCGAAACGCAAAAATGGAGATATACTAAAAGAGCTTGACTCCGACGAATGTTGGTTGGTAAACAACATCTTATCCAGAAAACTGGAATATTTTTAATGGCCTAGAGAGAACAATATCGGAGGGTATGGTTCCTGGAAGGCGGGGCAGAGGCAGGCCGAGAAGCAGATGGACACAAGACATCACGGAGGTCCTGAAGATGACAGCACAGAGGCGGGCATTCTGGCCAGAGATCGAGAGTCTTACAGGTCAGCTGTTGTGAGAGCGACGTTCTGCAAAAGACAAACTACAATACTACATGATGAAGCAGGTTTCTGGCCATGAAGAGGCACTAGAGACCATATCTTCAACATGAGAAACGAAAAGTAGAAAAGCAGAGAATTCAATACACATAATACAGACCTATCTGGCTATTATTCTTATCTACTACTACTACTAGTACTAGTAATAGTATTACCTAGAGTTAGAGCCTGGAGTACCACTATTACTACTATTTATTTATTAGCTTAATCTTAATTAATTGTCATTGTGAATCAACTAAAAAATGTACTGAAAAATATTTGATTTCCTTACTACCAGATTGTCATGCTTTTTTGTGCCTCCAGGACATCTCAAAATGCATCATCTGTCAAATTCTCTGTTGCATGTCACTGTCCTATCTATTACTACTATTAGTATTAGTATTTGAAGAGTTGCAACACACGGCCGCCATCACAATGATACTTTGTGATACAGAAAGTGACAGGACTAAATGAAATTCCGAATCCAGAATACTTACACAAGGGACATTACTCTCGTCTCGTTATTATTATCATCATCATGTCTCGTGGCTGTTGTGGATTTTTTTTCCCCCCAAAGAAGGCATTGTAGCCGTTACGTGGTTTTCGTTTTGCTTCAATTCAGGTGCGATAATTGAGCCAAACTTTGTATCGACTAGATGTATTAATCCACAGCCACATATCCTCTACCCAGAGTGGTACTCAGGCTGAAAAGATTATGCACACTCAGGCCACTCACAATAACTTTCCGAGCATGTCGCTCACGACGGCTGTGCAAAGGTCACGTAACCTTATTGTGTAACACTATTGCTATGAAACCGTTACAGCTAATGCTCGGATACGTACTTCCTTCTTGAAAATAGATAAATTGTAGTAATGACCCAGAGCTTCCCTTAGAGAGCTATAAATTCAATCAAAGACATATCCTATGCTCATTTCAGAGCTTTACATAGTCTCCGCTTTCCTAGTCATCTTGTCACACCATCTCTGTTCTGTATTCTGTGTCTTCTTCAACTTTGCTTGACCTCTGTCGAACCATTTCCATTTACATAAAGTTATGTTTCGCAAAACGGACATTTTGGCGCTTCGAGCAGAAACAGCTGTAGATACTAAGTGTGCCTGTAGATGGCTGGTTGTTTTACTTATCTTCCCTAACACTCCTGTATCGATGTTTCCAATCACCATCCGAGAGTGAGGGACAGGAGTGTGTACGACCAGCTAGCTACAAGAACCATCAGTGTCAACACCCCACGGTTTTTTTTCTGGGAGAGAGAGAGAGAGAGAAAGAGAGAGAGAGAGAGAGAGATGCTTTCTTTTGATTTGTAAACCAACTGCAACGCTTGCTCTGCTGAGCTCATTCAGTCTCCTCTTATTTGACGCTATGGCTGTGATGACTATGTCATCAGCGAACCTCACATAAGTAAGAATGTCCCAATCTATGTATATGCCCCTGTCTTCACAGTCCAGGTTTTTAAAGACCTCCTAAAGGGCTGATGTAAAGAGCTGTGGTGAGATTGTATCACCCTGTCGGACACCCCTACTACGGAAAGTTGATGCATTGATATACTTCGCGTTGCCCAATGAACGATGAGCGAAGAACATTGAAGATCTCCATTTGAGACTAAATCCACAACTCAGAGATCAGACGTCGAACTTCCTTCACTAACATCATAGATGTCGCGCTGTTTCGAAAATACATGTGGGCCGGCCATGTGGTGGGTATGTTAGATAACAGATGGGCCGGCCATGTGGTGTGCATGTCGGATAACAGATGGGCACGTAGAGTGACGTCGTGGTGGCCCTATAACTTTAGACGCCCTAATGTATATAATCTAGTTTATTTAAAGGTTACTGACTTACTTAGTCGCTCATCTTCTACCGTAAGGTGTAGAGGTTTTTCAGAGAGAACACCACACTGCTCTATCCGCCGTATTTTTTCTGGCCTCTTTCCAATCCAGCCCTCGATCACTTAGGGACTTTCGTATGTTGTCTTCCCAACGTACTGTGGGACATCCTGGGGGTCTGCATGCTTGACATTTTATCTCCAATGACCGCTTTGGTATCCGATCTTCTTCCATTCTACAGACATGGCCAAACCACTGTAGTTAGCATGCTCCACTCGTGTCTGCTGAGGTTGAACTTCGAGATTGATACGTATTGTCTGGTTACGGATCTTGTCCCTTTTCGTCACCTGTACCGCCGTTCTTAGATACCTCATTTCTGAAGTTTATTTAAAGGTACTGTTTGTTTTTAATTGAAATGATTTTTCCACCCAATCCATTAGCCTTTGTAAATATTATTAAAGTATTAGTTTTTAAATAAACTTTAAGTAAACAATGTGTAACGAAGGAACAACAAATGAAGATCGTAAAGAACGAAACATTCACAAGCTCTTTAGATCGCTCACGAGAAGAAGATCATCAGGAACGATAATCAAGGAAGCCAAGGGTTAACACTTCGGGACCAAGACATCTAAGTGTGTAATGTTAGAGCAGTTTTTGATGCCAAGCCAGCTTGGACAACAATCACGAAACAGCACTGCACTAACTGCGGGGTTTCAGTTCAACTCAGCTTAAATAGATGAACGGTTGTTGGGTGTTAGGCATGTGAGGAGTTAGATAGGGAGTGGGTTTGTGGGGGAAGTCATGGATTGTGGGATGGATATGTTGAGAGACGGAAGAGATCGGTCGAGGGATGGCCGGATTGGTGGGGAAGAGTTTTATATTGAGATGAGATGGTTAGAGAGATGGTTGACGTGAGAGGACGGAGATGGTAGACTGTCGGGAGAGTGAGGAGATGGACGGGAAGTGTGTTTGGGAAAAGATGGGTGTGGGGAGGAAGTGTAGAGGATTGTTTCGTAGGGGTGGGGAGGGTGACACGACTTTAAATATCTTGTTAAATGTCACACCTTAGTTGGGATAGATGCAGAGAAGGAGGGCCCTAAAAGTTTAATAGTTACATAACTGTTCTGGACAACGTTAGGTATTGTTTTTTAAATTGAAACATTTCGGTGTACAGTCAACTTCCTAATAACATGAACTCATACTGTCATTGTGATGGGCAATTACTCTAGTATTAATAACATTGCCCAGTGGTTGCCGCCCTTGAATTTGTGAATTTGCTGGGAATGTTTTGTATCAGCTCTGGTGAACTCTGTTTTCTCCTTTCTTCCAAGCAATGCTGGGAATGTTTTGTATCAGCTCTATTGAACTCTGTTTTCTCCTTTCTTCCAAGCAATGCTGGGAATGTTTTGTATCAGCTCTATTGAACTCTGTTTTTTCCTTTCTTCCAAGCAATGCTGGGAATGTTTTGTATCAGCTCTGGTGAGCGCTGTTTTCTCCTTTCCTCCAACCAATGCTGGGAATGTTTTGTATCAGCTCTGGTGAACTCTGTTTTCTCCTTTCCTCCAACCAATGCTGGGAATGTTTTGTATCAGCTCTGGTGAGCGCTGTTTTCTCCATTTTTTCCAACCAATGTTGGGAATGTTTTGTATCAGCTCTGAAGAGCGCTGTTTTTTCCAGGTCAGATGCATTTGTGTAGTGTGCATAGGTTTTAGTTGTGGTGTGCCATTTATAGGATCTGTTCTCAACTTTTCTTTCACTTATGCCACATAGTTGATGTACTGAAGTTGTCCCATCCAGCCCATTTATTCTCGGGTACGTTGGCCTTTAGGGAGCCGCGTAGCGCAGTGGTTAGCGAGTTGGCATCCCAGTTGAGGTGGAAATGTTTTTTCAGACCGCAATGGCTACCGGGTCGACCCAGCCGTAAATGGGTACCGGTTCAGCCCGGGAAGTGATGATTATATAATCCCTTTAGCTGTGAGCTGGCAGCTCATTACAGCTCAATGCATCCCGAACAAAAGCACACGTCCTCCTCACTTGTTGTAGTGATCTATAGAGTGTGTTGGGTATGGTGGGGTGTGGTAGTAACAGCAGGTTCCAAAGATCGGCCAGCCTTGGGCGTAAAGTTAGGAGGTGCTCGACTGACAACAAAATTGAAAATTGAAACAAAATTGCTTTATTTTTTAAATTCCCAACAGAAAAACTAACAAACAGAAATAATATAATTAACAAAAGAAGTAAAAAGTTGCAAATTACAAGTAACAATTTAATGAGATGGCACGTTCAAACATATATATAATTTCAAACAGGAATTTTACAACACGACCTAATCACACTGGAAATAATAAAACTGTTCTAAGGTTTATCGAAATAATACCAGCAATATTATTTGTACATGACAAGTTTAAAAGTGAGGGATTCATAGTTCGCTGCTTGCATCAGGGTGTGTGAACCATAGCTGACCAAGACCATTTGTTCCACCAAGTGGCGTCCCTGGAAACAGACTGCATCCATGTAGTCTTGTTAAGTTGAATGCGTCGGATTGAAAGGGCGTAGATATCCCAGCTCAGTGGTGAACTATGGCACAATGTAACAAAACGTCCCTTTCAGGACACACGAAGAAGAAGAAGAAGAAGAAGAAGAAGAAGAAGAAGAAGAAGAAGAAGAAGAAGAAGAAGAAGAAGAAGAAGAAGAAGAAGAAGAAGAAGAAGAAGAAAAGGTCAGGATTCCAGATGTGATGCTAATACTTTGATCTCACGCCACTTCTAATTGAAGCGACTTATGAATGACAAAATGACTGACACTCTGTAAAGTCCTTTCGACCTGACATGTGATGCTCAGTGAAATATTTACCAAGTCTCTGATACTGTACGAACTATTTGTGAGGAAGCATCATCTTTTTCTTCGTTCATCCTCATATCAAAGTTGAGGTTTCTCTTACAAAGGACTCCGTTGTTTGTGAGGCTGTTTTATCTCCATACAGTTTTTGTCTCATATCTGTCTCGTGGGGCCAGTATTGTTCTCTCTCTTCCAGCGTGAACAGCTTTGTAGGATCTGTCCCACGGTATACTTCTCACATGGGCACCTGTCATCTGTCCCACGGTATACTTCTCACATGGGCACCTGTCATCTGTCCCACGGTATGCTCCCCACATGGGCACCTGTCATCTGTCCCACTCCTCGTTTTGTTGTAAAGATGACCCTTGAGTCTGTTATGCCCAGTTCTCAGTCTGAAGACTTGGTTTTCTCTAGTTAAATTAAAGTAGCTGTCTTTTTTACGAAGGCGGGGGGCGATGGGGTGGGAAGGGGGAGGAGGAGAGGGAGGGCACGATGATCAGTCCATTTCCCGCTTTAATTATGATCTTGGCCTCATTATATGTGATAATCATGTCTGTTTGTGGGGATACTCCTCCACACTTTGCTAGTTTGTCTGCAGCTTCATTGCCTTCAATATTGCAGTGGTATGGGATAGACTGTATGACCAACCTTAGGTGTTCTGTTGAGAGCTGTGTCAAGAAGTACACACATTGCTCGAGATCTTAATCTTTGTGTTGTTCATTCTTTGATGTAATTTTGATATCATACGTGGCACTCAACGTTCAATTAAGTATTTTTGACAAAGCATGTGTCAATCAATGTAGTATGTTTGACAAAGTAGTTTACCCTTTATACTGTATATTGAACATACCCTTTGAGGCTATGTGAAGCGATTTTGAACAAACCACGTGACTCCCTTTGGAGTATTTTTGACAAAGCAAATGACACTCTATGATGTACTTCTGACATCGAACGTGACACTCAATCCTTCGCTACATTTTCTTTGACAAAGCATGTGACACTCTATGATGTACTTCTGACATCGAACGTGACACTCAATCCTTCACTACATTTTGTTTGACAAAGCATGTGACCTGTAAGGATGCATGTTTGACAAAACGTGATTCTCAGTGCTTAATTACCTTTTATCTGTGACATCATGTGACAGTTTGCGATGCATTTTTGACAAAGCATGTGACACTTTATAAAATATTTTTGACAAAGCATGGGGCAATTAACAATCTTCAACTCAATTCATCATCATCTGAAAGGTCATTGGAGCACCAATACAGCAGATTATTGGACAAGTTCCCGCGACTCCATTCGGTTTTGTGCCAGGATATTTGTTATAGCTATGGTCATTCTCTGTTGTTGTCTTTCCATATCTTTTTCTGCCTCCCTCTCTTACCTTGCAGATGTGTCCTGGGCAACCCAGACGATCTTAAAACATGCCCATACCATGTGAGCTTGCGTGCTTTTACCATAGTCAACATATTTTTATATTTGCCGACTTCTCTCTTAACAGTGTCCCGAACTGCCTTATTTGTAAAATGGTCTAGATGTTAGATGCAGAGAGTTCGATACAGACATCTCATCTTCATTGCACTAATTCTTCGCTCTAGAACCGCTGTCAGAGTTCAAGTTTCACGCGCCTAAAGATACACGGAAGTGACAAGTGAATACATTAAACTCAACTTGGATTTCAGGTTGATGTTTTTTTCCCTCCATATCGGCCTTAGTTTGACCAGAGCAGCCATGCTCATCGCTGCTTGTGTCTGAATCTCAGTTCTGGAACCGTACGCATCCTTTAGTGCCCCAGGTATTTCAACTGTTTAACAATTTTCAATGGTTCGCCTTTGATCGCAAACGGACTCGCTAGGCCCTCTGGGAAGTTGACCATGATTTGACTCTTCTCTGCACTAATTTTCATTCCAAACTTTTGAGCGGCAGTTGTCAAGATTCAAGATTAGGCTCGCAAGTTCTAGCTCCGTTCCAGCCGGCACAGTAATGTCATCAATTAAATATGAACATTTTTATTTCTAAAATCCCATTTATGTGTGTGTTCTATTTGATTAAAAGTTATGTATTCTACTGGTAAGGGCACGCCCCTTTCCACCGCAGACCGTAGCGATTTAGGCGATATTTTGACGTGCATTGGCCAGTGTGTGTATCTGTTTGTAATGTTGACGTATTGGCTAGTGTATGAATACGTGTTTGTATCCGTTTGTAATGTGATCCACCATGACAGTTTTACAGTACAGTAGTTCTGCCAATCATTTCTGTGTGTAGAGAAGTGGTCATACCGAGAAAACGTCCCAACATGCCCAAACTGGACAGGAAGTGATTTCGAACTCGGTGTATGGGGATTGAAAACCACGTTCACGCTCGATTTACACCTATATACCACCCACTGCCCCCTCTCATTGATGTCCACAATTGTATGTCTATATAAAGGTAAACGGAGAAGATACATTTAAGAGTTTATAACCTTTCATATGGACACCGACTAACACGCGTCCTCAAGGTGAGGCCCTTCCATTGCACTTTGGTTGGGTTGACCTCTGAAATCGTCCAAACTATCATATGTACATACAGACGCACATATGCATACAAGCATTGATTCTGTTTCTAAGATACGACGTCTCTGCACTTCGGACATACCCATAGGTAATCAGTCTCTCACATTAAATGGCGTACGGTATTGATTATGGTATCATGACTATGATAAAGCATTGATTAATACGTCCAGGTATCGCCTAAAAGACTACGGTGCGGGGTGGAAAGGGCGTGCCTACGCCAATAGAATACAGAGAGGCAAACTTTTTCAGTTCAGTTCATTCTATAACTCATCAGGTCGTTGGGGCAAGCTTGAAGACACTCCCACAAAATCCCACGCCATCTCTCTCTGTCCGCTACCGCCAGCCGTGCTTCACCGGGATGAAGGTGATGTTATCTGCCCATCTCTTCCTTGGACTTCACCGCCCTCTCTTTCCTGGTACGGAACCATGCAGTATTGAATTTGTAATTCCGCTGGACCTCGTGACGTTCCCATACCAAGCCATCTTTCGCCTTTTGATAGCTGTGAACAGATCCTGAAAAGGCCCAATTGCGTTTTCCACTCTTCGTCGTATTCATACGCTCGTGACACGCTCCTTATATGTAACATTTAAAACCTTTTACACGCACACAAATAAATAAATGGGGAAGGTAAATGAGAAAGGGAAGGTTGTGAGTTAAAAAAGAAAGATATAGTTAGTCCTATAGCAGACGTTGCCGTATGACATGAAGTGTTTCATATTTCATTGTAAGATGCTTTTTCGTGAGATCACAGACTTTATTATTGCATGTCAAATTTTACGACAGTGCGTGAATCTTTGTACTAACTGCTGCTTGTGTTAGAATCGTTAGTATAGATGCTTGACGGCGAACATGAGAAAAACAGAAGATTCCTCCAGTTTTCGCGACCTGCTTTTGGCATAACATGCATCACTGATTTACTTTAAGCTTCCAAGTGTCAGAGTGGTTTGAGTTCATACACCTCACGTGAAAGATGACAATGTGTTTTCGCATGTTAAAATGTCCCAGTTCACACAGCTGTAAAGGAGTAACTGGTTGTTACCGTTAGGGAAGGTAAGTCTACCATAAATATAATCTATCCCACGGTCTCATTAAAGCTGATTTCAATCACAATGAAGTCTATAACACCTCATTTCTAACGGCAGTAACTGTTATACAACCACATTTGCCAGTTAATGTCAGCTGACATGAATCTACACAATAAGCGCAGTACATTTATGCTGAGCAGCGCATGAGCTGCAGCGGTTAGCGACCCATAGCTGACTACTAGCGTCAGGGCCAGCAAACCAGAGCTGCCAAGACCCTTCTACACCTCCACGCGGTGATCCTGGATAACAGGCTGCAGCAGGGCAGACTGGCTAAGGAGAAGGGATCGAAGAGGGAATGCTAACCCGGTACTCAAAAAATGCTTGCTGAAGTCGAATGTGTTGGACCGAAAGGTGCAAATGTCGCAGTCAAGCTGTAAACTACGACACAACGCATTCCGTTATCTGGACTACAATCTCCTACTAAGGCCCGTGTCCGGGTTTGGTAACGGGAGATTGAGAACGAACAAAGCCAAGCCAAGCCAATCTACTCAATGGCTCAGCGTTTGACATTTAACACATCAGCTGCTCCATTGGCACGAATCTTATTTTAAATAAATGACATGCCAATGCAGTAAAACAAGATAAAATATGATTGAAAAACAAAACAAAAGAACTTTTAGAAATCTGAGATAAGAACAGAGGCAGTTGGGGATCAACGAATTAAAGTTGAAATGAATTTCATGCACGCCATTTTATAACTTCCCTCTTTTTTAAATTTAGTTTCTGTCCTAAGCTGTTTTTTGTTTCGTTGTTGTTAGCCTCACACATTTTCATTTAAAACTGTCATTTCGGTGTTTAATTCCGTTACTGAGTTGGGTATGTTTGTTGTTGTTGTTTTGTTTTTTTGCGGGGGTGGGGGGGGGGGGGGGTGGGGGTGTTTGGTGTTTGCCTTATATCTTTAAATTCCCAAGGCAGTGTGCGTTGCACTGTGGTTTATATTTTGCGCCTGTCGGCCTAGTGCATCCGACTTCAGCATACATTTTATGTAAGGGTCTGCTTCCTCCCGCATTTTCTAAGGGTTTGCTTCCCCGTGGTAACGGCCGGTGATGTGATGGGGATCGAACCCAGTAACTTCTGGTTGTGAGCCGTATCACTTAACCCCTAGTCCACGCCGCCCCCTCGTTACTGAGTTTCACTTGGTGCATGTAAAGGGTTGTGGAATAACTGCCGCTTATCACTACAGTCGTCGTGAATACTAGGTTTTTAACAAATGTGCCCTCGATAGAAACAGCTCGTGTCGTATAGGGGTTTTGAATTCTTGTCACTGTGGTCAAGAGACTGATAACCACACTCCTCTGCTACCCGCTCCTCAAAGGTGACAGTAAAACTCGTTTTTGCACCGTACGTTATTTTGGTTTTGGTCCGAATATTTTCTACGGAACTGATTGCACGGAGACGTTCAAAACGACGAGCAGCTACTGCAGCCTTATGTTCCACCTGGAGCACAAACAAAAAGAGGAGGATGATGCAATGACATTTGTTATCGCGATGAATTGTAAGAATAAACCTCTGGTAAGGAATTGTAAGAATAAACCTATGGTAAGGAATTGTAAGAATAAACCTATGGTAAGGAATTGTAAGAATAAACCTATGGTAAGGAATTGTAAGAATAAACCTCTGGTAAGGAATTGTAAGAATAAACCTATGGTAAGGAATTGTAAGAATAAACCTCTGGTAAGGAATTGTAAGAATAAACCTATGGTAAGGAATTGTAAGAATAAACCTCTGGTAAGGAATTGTAAGAATAAACCTATGGTAAGGAATTGTAAGAATAAACCTATGGTAAGGAATTGTAAGAATAAACCTCTGGTAAGGAATTGTAAGAATAAACCTATGGTAAGGAATTGTAAGAATAAACCTATGGTAAGGAATTGTAAGAATAAACCTCTGGTAAGGAATTGTAAGAATAAACCTATGGTAAGGAATTGTAAGAATAAACCTCTGGTAAGGAATTGTAAGAATAAACCTATGGTAAGGAATTGTAAGAATAAACCTCTGGTAAGGAATTGTAAGAATAAACCTCTGGTAAGGAATTGTAAGAATAAACCTATGGTAAGGAATTGTAAGAATAAACCTATGGTAAGGAATTGTAAGAATAAACCTATGGTAAGGAATTGTAAGAATAAACCTCTGGTAAGGAATTGTAAGAATAAACCTATGGTAAGGAATTGTAAGAATAAACCTCTGGTAAGGAATTGTAAGAATAAACCTATGGTAAGGAATTGTAAGAATAAACCTATGGTAAGGAATTGTAAGAATAAACCTATGGTAAGGAATTGTAAGAATAAACCTCTGGTAAGGAATTGTAAGAATACATCATGGTGAAAAATTATATGAATAAGTCTTTGATGGTGAGTTGTACGAATAAATCTATGGTGGTGAATTGTTAGAATAAATCTATGATGATGAATTGTAAAACAAAATGTATTATTGTGAATTGTAAGAACACATTTATGATGGTGAATTGTAAGAATAAATCTATGGTGGTGAATTGTAAGAATAAATCTGTAGTGATAAATTGTAATAATAAATGTATGGTGATGAATTTTAAGAATACGTCTATGGGGGTGAATTGTAAGAATAAATCTATGATGACGAATTGTAAAAACAAACTTATGATGGTGAATTGTAAGAATAAATCTATGATGACGAATTGTAAAAATAAATTTATAATGGTGAATTGAAAGAATAAATCTAGCATATAGATTGGTTATAAATTTGTTGGTAACGTAGAAGATCCCAGTGTTGTACGGAAAAGAATGAATATGTCCACTGTAACCGTTAAATCGACTACATAAGGTAATGCATGGGGCTAGCAACATCATCATGTATGTTAGACTTTTTGTTTCAGGCTTTCCGTGTCTGTCCGTGTCAAACTCCCTTTTTTCCGCGTCCTACCTCCGAGACTTCTGACTGTGTCCACCCCTTAGTCAGCGTGACACTTGGGTGCCGAGAGCACGTGGTCGGGAGAGATATCGTGTAACCTCCGGTGGAGGGAGGGGCGGGCAGGAGGAAGTCGGCTTCAGTCCGAGCAGAAATGTCCTTGAGTTGTGATAATCTGGACTGAATTCTGGTGTGAAGTTAAGCGGAACATTGAACTCTGTCATGGATTGGTCTCCCACGGCTTAAGCCATGCATGAAATGCAGCATAACAAACAGAATAACCGATTCCACAGAATAAAGTCCTTGATACCTACCACCTGGTGAATGAGCAGTGAAATATAATCCGAACGGGAACGACCAAACATCGAAAAACTTGATACAAAACACCAGAGCAGTCGAGAGCGCAGCCACAAAGGCGCGGCCATCTTACTTTTCCAAATACTACAAAATTTCACACGGAGTGAAAATAGGAAATAAATGATGGAGCAAAGAAATACTGGCAGACACAAATTACAACAACTCAATCAGTAATTGTATGGAACAAAAGCAATGTTCCAATACAACATAAATTGCATTACAAAGTTTGAATTGCCAAATTACAAACAATAATACATTTCAACAATGTTGTTGTTGCTTAGATGTTTGCCTCACTAGTTTCTACTGGCGGAGGCACGCCACTTTCCACCCCAGACCGTAGTCAATTGGGCGATATCAGGACGCATAAACCAGTGCTTGGATGCATGTGTGCGTCTGTATGTACCTATGCTAGGTTTGTGTGCGCCCTCAGAAGCTAGCCCAACCAAAGTGCAATGGAAGGTCCTCACCATGAGGGCGCGTGTGAAAGTTGTGCAAGAGTGTGACTGTAGGACAGAGTCAAATGAAACAGAGTGAGGTAAGAGGAGAGAGGAGGGTAAGAGTTGCCCCCAGGGTGAGGTGAGAGGAGGGGAAGAGTTGCCCCCAGGGTGAGGTGAGAGGAAAGAGGAGGGGAAGAGTTGCCCCCAGGGTGAGGTGAGAGGAGGGGAAGAGTTGCCCCCAGGGGGAGGTGAGAGGAGGGGAAGAGTTGTCCCCAGGGTGAGGTGAGAGAGGAGGGTAAGAGTTGCCCCCAGGGTGAGGAGAGAGGAGGGTAAGGGTTGCCCCCAGGGTGAGGTGAGAGGAGAGAGGAGGGGAAGAGTTGCCCCCAGGGTGAGGTGAGAGGAGGGGAAGAGTTGCCCCCAGGGTGAGGTGAGAGGAGAGAGGAGGGGAAGAGTTGCCCCCAGGGTGAGGTGAGAGGAGGGGAAGAGTTGCCCCCAGGGTGAGATGAGAGGAGAGAGGAGAGAGGAGGAGAAGAGTTGCCCCCAGGGTGAGGTGAGAGGAGAGAGGAGGGGAAGAGTTGCCCCCAGGGTGAGGTGAGAGGAGGGTAAGAGTTGCCCCCAGGGTGAGGTGAGAGGAGGGGAAGAGTTGCCCCCAGGGTGAGGTGAGAGGAGGGGAAGAGTTGCCCCCAGGGTGAGGTGAGAGGAGGGAAGAGTTGCCCCCAGGGTGAGGTGAGAGGAGGGGAAGAGTTGAAACCAGGGTGAGGTGAGAGGAGAGAGGAGGGGAAGAGTTGCCCCCAGGGTGAGGTGAGAGGAGAGTAAGAGTTGCCCCCAGGGTGAGGTGAGAGGAGGGGAAGAGTTGCCCCCAGGGTGAGGTGAGAGGAGGGGAAGAGTTGCCCTCAGGGTGAGGTGAGAGGAGAGAGGAGGGGAAGAGTTGCCCCCAGGGTGAGGTGAGAGGAGGGGAAGAGTTGCCCTCAGGGTGAGGTGAGAGGAGGGGAAGAGTTGCCCCCAGGGTGAGGAGAGAGGAGGGTAAGAGTTGCCCTCAGGGTGACCACATTTCAACAATAAATTTGGAAGCTACTTTAGTTGAAGTTAGATAGACATTAGTTTATAGGAAGTATTTCTGTGTGTGTGGAATATTTAAAAATAAAATTACGTTCACTTATTAGACTCTTTTCA
This sequence comes from Ariolimax columbianus, assembly GCA_036924085.1. NCBI lineage: Eukaryota > Metazoa > Mollusca > Gastropoda > Stylommatophora > Arionidae > Ariolimax > Ariolimax columbianus. The sequence continues at coordinate 51,943,971 of JAVGWX010000002.1, read as the reverse complement.
GAATGATGTAATCTTTCTTTGATTTAAGCAGTTTCACACAAAAAATAACAATAAAAGAAACATCATTTCAGATATGTTGACATCTCAGTGAACAATGTATTCTTTCGCCGTGTTGGTGAAAGTAAAAAGCAGACAATAGAAAAGTTAAACTTTCAAAAAACTGAGATTAATACCAAATACTTGGAGATATCATTTTACAAACTCCAACAATGTTATAAAGATCTTTTCCTATTTTCTTGATCAATTTGAAGTAGGACTCTGACAAGTTAAAAAAAATTCCAACTCGTCTTTCGTACTTATCCGCCCAGTACCCTTGTTTTTTTGTTTACTGCAGGACTTTCAGCTTATTTTTTCTCATCTTCACAGTTCATCTATAAATGTCATGTCATTCATCTATAGCCAGTGAATTAATGTTTGAAGACTATTGTTGTAAACAATACAATATATACGAGGGAGCTTCAAATGAAAACTTTAAAAGTGGGATAGAAATGATAAAAACCATGTCTTTGTATTATAACTTGCTAATATGGTTACTACGGATGTCAAGAGTGTCCTGCACGTGCCATCACGGTACAGACAAACAGCTTGACGTCATAATTGCAGTTAAAAGAGGGCCGCCCCACTATTGACATGCACCAAAGAGAAGCAGCGTTCTGTTATCCGTTTCTTTCAGCGGGAAGGGGAAAAACCTGTAGAAATTCATCTACAAATGAACGTCCAGTACGGTGATGCTTGTCTTTCAATCAGGCAAGTGTATGAGTGGAGTAGGAGGTTCCAAAATGGTGTGAGTTCTGTGACAAGCTGTTTACGACCGGGACACACAGTGAGGAAAGGAACTGCCTTCATACAAGCTGAAGTCTACAACAACTTCATTTCCCAAAAGCAGTGTAGCTAATATGGGACAAACCTTTACTGAAGTTTCTAATAACTTCATTCCCCGACAGTATGGGACAAACCTAAATATTAAATAAAAACTATTTTGTGCAGCTTTAAGAACGTGTCCTAATCGAATACACATGTGACTCCAGTAAAATTCATCACCAGTAATGACCGGCATACAATCAGAACTGATAAAACCCACAACGAACAGTTAGACGTGGAGGTTCGTGATCAATAAATGGCAGAATAAGAAGGAGAGTAACTTACAATTGTAGTTGTGTCACAATTGAACATTTATTTGGGACAATAAATAGTGTCACGTAATTACTTGCGGGAATAAGCTTGAAATATCCCATTATTTTCAATGTTTGATATCACACTGTTTCCAATATTTGATATACATTGTTTTCAATGTTTGATAAACATTGTTTTAGATGTTTGATATCACACTGTTTTCAATCATTGATTTCACATTGTTTCCAATGTTTGATATACATTGTTTTCAATCTTTGATATCACATTGTTTTCAAAGTTTGATATTACATTGTTTTCAATGTTTGATATCACATTGCTTTCAATCTTTGATATCACATTATGTCCAATGTTTGATATCACATTGTTTTCAATCTTTGATATCACAATATGTACACGGAAAGACGATGATATTCCCTTAACATTTTGATTTCTGATTAATTTACAGTACAAAACAATAGATAATAAAGTCTTAACATTACATACCTTTTCGCACAATTCCACAGATAAAAACACTTTCATCAGTTAAAAAGTAATCAGTAATAATGGCAAAACCGGAAAAAAAATATATGCAAGAAATCTTAGAATACATTTAATGATAAACAAAAGCATGCCGATGCAATTGCACAGATCTCGAAAGGGTGAGGGTTTTTGCGAAGAATAGTAACTTTCTAGATGCCAGACATATCTTAGAGGAAATAAGGAAAGTTGGACAGGAGACAGGCTACCACATCCTGCATAAACAGTAAGCCACAAGAATAGAAAATGATAACCACGACCCAGCATGCTAGAACAGGAACGTATAGTCAAGTTAAGTAGGGCAATCAAAGACAAGAATGATAATCTCGACCCAGCATGCTAGAAGAGGAAAGGTTAGGTCAAGTTTAGTAGGTCAATCAAAGACAAGAAATGATAATCTCGACCCAGCATGCTAAAAGAGGAAAGGTTAGGCCAAGTTAAGTAGGTCAATCAAAGAAAAGAAATGATAATATCGACCCAGCATGCTAAAAGAGGAAAGGTTAGGTAAAGTTAAGTAGGTCAATCAAAGACAAGAAATGATAATCTCGACCCAGCATGCTAAAAGAGGAAAGGTTAGGTCAAGTTAAGTAGGTCAATCAAAGACAAGAATGATAATCTCGACCCAGCATGCTAAAAGAGGAAAGGTTAGGTCAAGTTAAGTAGGTCAATCAAAGACAAGAAATGATAATCTCGACCCAGCATGCTAAAAGAGGAAAGGTTAGGTCAAGTTAAGTAGGTCAATCAAAGACAAGAATGATAATCTCGACCCAGCATGCTAAAAGAGGAAAGGTTAGGTCAAGTTAAGTAGGTCAATAAAAGATACAAAATGAAACCTCGACCCAGCTTACTAGACGAGTAAAGTATAGTCAAGTTAAGTAGGTCAATCAAAGACAAAAAATCTAAATAAGAACCTAGACAAAAAAAATTCACAGAATTCTGATTTCTCGACGGCTTTTTGTGTGTGTTACACTGTATTAGTTTTTTTCAAGTGTATGCCAATCGTGTCCTTGTTATTCGTTTACACATATCTAATGGCAAGAGTTGAAATTAAATAAAATTAACTTCGATTATTTGAAAAATAAGTATGAATCAGATTCTACAAGGACATTGATAAATTATAAATAAATATTCCGACAAAAAGGTCAATTCCAGGAGATACGAACATCACATTTGAGGGTATATAACTGAGCCTTTAATCACGTATGAACGATTGAAATAATATTTCAGGGAACCATGCATATAAATAATAATATGTACAGATCAAGGTAAGTTCGTATGATCAATTTGTTGTAAAGATAATAATCTGATTACTCTACTCTTTTGATTGATTTTACCCATCAATATTTGTTGATAATGTTGAATAGTAAAGCATGCAACACTTGTTGGTTAAAACATTGTGAATAGAAAATAAAATATATTTTTGAGCCCTGAGTGGTCCTCAAGGGTCTTTGTGTATGACAAAGACAAGATTAGTACCACTGCCCCCACAGAGAGCATGTCGTAAGTGGCGACTAACTGTGTGACATGGCATAACACTGACCATGGTCAGGTGGTTTGTTAAGAGCAGCATAGATATCACTATTCAGGCTGCGGGTCTACTTTGCTGGAGTGTATGAATCTATTAAGTTGAACTCGAACATCGGTTAACCACCCTTCGCAGCAACTTGTCCCAACGCAGCGGAGTAATAAGCTGCTCGAACCTAGTTCGCTAAGCAGGACATTCTTCCTCCCGGCTACATCCAGTTCACGCCAGAGCTGGGACCTGCACATGGGCATCTGCACATATAAAAGTACAGATCGACTAAGACTAATATATAGATTATTGCTCAGTTTCTACTCAACCCTCCTTAATTACCTCTTACAGCATGCCGGACAGGTTATAGTGTTGTTTTTTTTGCTCCCATTTCAGGCCCCGGTAACACTCGGGTGATGCATAAAAGTTGACATTAATTTCACTTGGTATTTGTAACACATAGAAGACCAGTTCTATACTTTAAAACATGAAGACACGCTAATTATTTTGTAGAAGATTCTGAACTCACAGATCAGAGAGAAATTGAAATGGTATGATAAGGCCACTAATATGGTACTGTTGGAAAGAATCATACATATATTAATGGAATATAGAATGATAAAGCGCTGGCGTTACATATGAAAACACATTAAGGAATCCAGCTGATAGCATTACAAGACAGTTTCTGTTCTGGAATACCCAAGTTAAGAGAAGTAGAGGCAGACCAAAACACATAATGAGAAGGAGACTGGAGACAAAAATAAGGAAAAAAGGAAGACTTGGAAACTGGACCGCATGGTTCAAGACAAGATAATTTAGCTCTCGCATTTAATCCACAGGGGAAGAGAAAGAGGTGAAGATCTAGAAATATGTAGAGAAGAGAATGGAGGGAGAACTATGATTGAATTGTCACACGTGGAGTAAGGCAGAAAGAGTAGCACAGGATCGAGAATCCTGGTCAGATGTTATCATCATCTGCCCCGTAACCTGAAAGGTCATTGGGGCACAAATACTGCAGGTTGTTGGACCAGTTCCCGCCACTTCAAGGGGCACCAATACTGCAGATTGTTGGACCAATTCCCACCACTTCAAGGGGCACCAATACAGCAGATTGTTGGACCAATTCCCACCACTTCAAGGGGCACCAATACAGCAGATTGTTGGACCAATTCCCACCACTTCAAGGGGCACCAATACAGCAGATTGTTGGACCAATTCCCACCACTTCAAGGGGCACCAATACAGCAGACTGTTGGACCAATTCCCACCACTTCAAGGGGCACCAATACAGCAGATTGTTGGACCAATTCCCACCACTTCAAGGGGCACAAATACAGCAGATTGTTGGACCAATTCCCACCACTTCAAGGGGCACCAATACAGCAGATTGTTGGACCAATTCCCACCACTTCACTCGGTTTTGTGCCAGGATATTTGTTTTAGCTATGGACCTTCCCGTCCACTCTCAGGTGTTGTGTTCCCATCTCTTTCTCTGCTTGCCTCTCTTACACATCCCAGGCACATTATCTTGCAGGACCGTCTTGGTCAACCCAGACGATCTTAAAACATGTCCATACCATGTGAGCTTAAGTGTTGTTGCCATAATCAATAGGTTTTTCTATTGGCCGACCTCTCTTAACGGTGCCCTGAATTTTCTTATTAGTGACGTGGTCTAGATACGAAATGCCGAGGTTTCGACACAGACATCTCATCTTCATTGCACACATTCTTCGTCCTAGAACCGCTGTCAGAGAAAGTTTCACCCTTGTAGCACCTGGGTCGAAAAAATAGGATGACTTTAACATTCCAATATTTCATGATAGCAACTAAATAGGGGTATGCATTGGACTAGCGACCGCAACATGTAAACTCAATTGCTTTGGAAACCGCCATTGCAAATGCCCGGAAACAGGCTTCGTGTAAAGATGTTAGCAGAAAGTCGTGGTGCCCATTCGTTTCAAGTGAAATGACAACGCCATTCATATTTTATATAGTTATATCTTTCATTGTTTCTGTCACTATGCACATAGTATGATAAACATTTCAACAGTGATCACAGATAATTTAGTTTTAAATTAATAACAATAAATTGAATGGAATATAGCACATTGTTACTGAGTACACAAGGCTAAATAAATATGCATATAACATGTCCTGATACAGAATGGTGTATCATTTACACGCCATGTTTATGTTTTAAATTAGAACAGATCCCGCAATCAAGGACATGGTCATTAAAAACATAACGTTTATCTTGACGTTGATGGAAGCGGTGGAGGTGGTGGTGGTAATGCAAGTTCCATCCCTAAATCCTTTAGACTTTCAGGATCATTGTAAATATGTAAGTTGTAGTTGTCTTCATGTGGTATGATCTCTGGCGGATCGTCGGCAAACTGAACGACAGAAGGTCTCTGAGGTAAGCCGTGTTTGGGAGACTCAGATCTGTGGGATGTAGTTTCCTCGCTGCTACTACTGACGCTCCCTCCTAATCTACCTCGTTGCTGACCATCGTGGCTTAAATACCCTGGTGGAGGAACAGATGGGGAAACTAATGACGGGGGTAACACTGTGGCTCCCTCATCAATCGATCTTTGTCGTCTTTTCAATTCTTCTATAAAAGGCAGACCTTGGGTTTCTTTAGGCGTTTTTTGTGAGGCAGCTTCAGAGCTCGTAGCTTGCTGACTGGTGCTAGGAGCAACCCCGAAGTTGTGCTCCTGGTCGTTCTTGATCAATCCTGGTGGGGGAGTCGGAGGTTGATATTTCATTTTTCCTACAGGCAGTGGCGGAGCAGGTGGCGGAGGTGGGGCCTGGAAACCTATACTGGTAAGAGCGCTCTCTTTATTATCTGGGGACATATCTGGTGGAGGCGTTGGAACGCGCGCTGTGGGTGATATCTTCTCGTGTCGTTGTGATATAGACAGTTTAGAAGGACGGACCACATCAACACCATCAAAAGGAGGTGTAGGTGGTCTTGTGGCCAAGGGCGGGGATGGTGCCCGAAAGCAGTTTGGGCTCTGTCGATGAGTTGGTGTCTTGCCACCGTGTTCAGTTATATAGTTGGCCGGTTGTGGTGATAGTGCTATGATGTCATCCATGTCGCCATTTTTAATTTGAAAATGTTCTGATGTTTGATTACTTGCGATAGTGTCAGACATGTAATCTGCTCTTGGCGTTTCTTCGGGGTCGTCGATGGTGATTGGGTTAGCGCTGACCGACGAACGGCTCTCTGCTGCAGCCTCTGCGCGAGTCATCAGCGAGATATCAGATGTTCCAGGAGAATCGCCAGGGTAGTCTTTTCTTGGAGTGGAGGACAAGTCATCGCTTTCGCTTCCGAACGTTATTGTCCTTTCTCTCTCTTGAAATATAATCTGGCTGGAATGTGGTGTCTTCACGAGTGGATGCATACTGTTGGAACTCAATTGCGTAGCGGAGTACCGGCCACCTTCCGATACGTATATGTCATTATTTTTAATGAGATCACTGCCGCTGATTTTGGAAATGTGATTCTCGAAGTTTGTTGCTGGCTTGTCTTTCTCGTTGTTGATGAAATACAACGCAAATGGGTTGTTATTGTCATCCCTTCGATTGTGCTTTGATGTTCTTAAAAAACTGCTATCGTCAATCTTTTTTTGTGAAAACTCTCGGGAAATACCGAAAACGGATGTATTGTAAGTGTCGCTATGACGACGAGTAATCATCTCAGCGCCAAGTGATCGTGGACGAGATTGTGAACGAGACCTGTCCTTCCTGTCGCCTCGTGATTCGCGCCTAACTTGACGTGTCTGTGAATTAGTAAGTGAAAAGTTATTATGAATCATACATATACAGCAACCAATATAAAAACTAAATCTACTGAGACAGATGCAACAAAACAATAAAGATGGGCACTACTGGAATTCTGTACGAGGATAAAAGTGAGTGTCCTGAACAGAACCTCTTCTAGGAATCAGAACAGTGGGACGATTCATTCTCATGGCCCAGGTACTGGTTTCGAGTGCCATCAACAATACTTTCCAGTTGATCCTGGTTTATGGTATGAGAAGGACAGACAGCGAGGTAGTCCTACCAAATAAAACGTTGAGGCCAGGCACAATGAAATCCAGACAGCGTGTTTTAGTCATGAACAATAAAGACAATGACATAACAGCTATAGTTAATGTTTCTCCCTTTGAAGGGCTCCGCCCTTATGTGAGAGTAATTTCAAGGAATTCATAGAGCAGAGGTATAGACCCATCTAGCGTAGAATGCTCCTCAACTAATGCCTTTGCACACAAACATCTACACAAGTCAATAGCCTGCTGAGAGTTGGGGCACCTTGTTAATTTAAAAGAGGAAGCTCCAATATATTAAACGTAGGAGCCAGGAATGAATTGTCAAACCATAGACCTACATTGGAGTACTGTATACAGTCATCGTAGAGGGGATATAAACATGCTGGAAAGGATACAAAGAAGAGCGACAACGCTGATTGTGGGATTCCAGAATTACAGTTATGAGGAAAGACTCAGTAAAACCGGCCTAAAGTGTCCAGAAAAGAGAATAATTGGAGGTGACTTAATACAAGTTTATGAGATAATCAATGGAAAGGATAAATTAGACTAACTATTTTTTTCTTCAAAATACAACCACCTACAAGAACAAGAGGACACATCTACAAATTAACTAAAGAAAGGTCCAGATTAGATATTAGGAGATATTTGTTTTAGTCAGAGAGTAGTGTTATATGAGTAGTTAAGTTATATGAATTTATAATCTTTACTATATTTCTCAGTTTGTATATTTGTACGTCTGAAGACGCCGTAACTCATCAACGAAAGATATATCAAGCTTAGATTTTCACTGAACATTCTATGTCCGATTTGTAGACCGGCAACATTTATTTCAAGGCGTTATTTTTTTCCTTTATGAAAAATACAAATGTTTCCATAACTGATATAACATCATTTCTATTTATACGTGTAATCTAATTTACCGTCTAGCAAGGCCACTGCCAAATACATTACAAAATAGAAAATAAGAGTAATCTCCTCATATGAATATATGGTTGGACGAAGTATATTGTATCCGGTAAACTGACACATGATGAACTGACACATTAAACGAATTTGAGAACAGCAAAATACAACATGTTAAATTTCCTTCTATTTATTGTGTGAAAATTGTTGACGTTATTTGTATTTACTACCGAATTGTGTGTATTATAAAATGATTTACAAGGCGAAGCCGGGTATGAAAGCTAATATAGTAATACAAGAAGGAGAAACTCGTCTTCTCCTGTCTCTTCTTCGCTCGTTCTCAAACTCTCGCTACCAAGCTCTAAAAAGGGCTTTGCAAGTAGCAGCATGTGGTCGGAGAACGGAATGCGTTGTGTCTTAGTTTACATCTCGACTGTGATATTTGCACTTTTCGGTCCGACACATTCGAATGTTTTTAGTACCGGGTTAGCCTTCACCCTTCAATCCATACTCCTTAGCCATCCTGCTCTGTTGCAGCCTGTTATCCATGTTCACCGCGAGGAGGTGTAGAAATGTCGTGACAGCTCTGGTTTGCTGGCGCTAGCAGTCAGCTATGTGTCGCTGACCGCTGCAGCTCATGCATGCTCAGCTCTGGTTCGCTGGCCCTGACGCTAGCAGTCAGCTATGTGTCGCTGAAGCTGACGCTAGCAGTCAGCTATGGGTCGCTGACCGCTGCAGCTCATGCATGCTCAGCCCTGGTTCGCTGGTCCTGACGCTAGCAGTCAGCTCTGGTTCGCTGGTCCTGACGCTAGCAGTCAGCTATGGTTCGCTGACCCTGACGCTAGCAGTCAGCTATGGGTCGCTGATCCTGACGCTAGCAGTCAGCTATGGGTCGCTGACCGCTGCAGCTCATGCATGCTCAGCTATGGGTCGCTGACCCTGACGCTAGCAGTCAGCTATGGGTCGCTGACTGCTGCAGCTCATGCATGTTCAGCTCTGGTTCGCTGGTCCTGACGCTAGCAGTCAGCTATGGGTCGCTGACCCTGACGCTAGCAGTCAGCTATGGGTCGCTGACGCTAGCAGTCAGCTATGGGTCGCTGACCCTGACGCTAGCAGTCAGATATGGGTCGCTGACCGCTGCAGCTCATGCACTTCTTAGCATCTTGATCCCAAAACTCGTGTTCTAGGAATGGAGATACAAAGCCAAAGTTAGGCGCTTGTTCTGTCAGTCGCAGTGCAATGTGCAGGCTACGTTTTTACTTCATCTCTGATAGAATAAATTCAGGCCTTGCTTGTGTTCGAATATGTCTGTAGATTAAATGACAGGTAATCTAACCACTTGCCCAAATGTTCGTTTGATGACCGTATCATGGACGATTTGGTATGGCTGTAATGCAAGTGTCACTGATATTATGTAGGTTGGTGGCATACGGTAATAATTTTTTTTAAGCGCACACAATATATCTACATTCAGATAACTGTCTAATTGGAATGCGGGGTCCTTTACTGAGAACAACAGATCCACTGTACCACGAGAGCATCTGAATATCACAGTGAGTAGATCGCTGGCATCTCATACCAAAGTTACCGAGTTCAATCCTTGGTCTCGTCACACTAAAGTCTACTCAGTTGTTAATGGGTACCTGATTTACTGGAACTGAATGTATCAAGGCATTAGGTGTCCATCTTGTCTACAAAAAAGAATTAGACGGGTTAAAAAGAAGTCATAGCACTTCATCCCCAAAGGTAGTTGCTTCTGTGAGAATACCTTTATACAGCCAAGATTGTTTTAAAGACGCTAGCTACATCAACGTGGAAAACAAATGATGCTACATAAACCACTCATAGGAAGAATAAAACTCGTGTATTAAAAACGGGAGCATACTTCAATAAATTCCGTGCAGAAGCAGGGACACTGAAGACCGCAACTGAGCTTGTAACCCAAAATGAAGATGTCCATCAAGAAAACAAAGTATTCCTGACTGATGCTTCGTCAGTATTAGCAGAGCTTAAACAACACAAAGAATAAGATCTCGAGCAATGTATGTTCTCCTTGGCACAGTTCTCAGCAGAACACCCGAGGTTGGTCATACAGTGGATCCCATCCCTTTGCAGTATTAATGGCAATGAAGCTGCAGACAAACTAGCAAAGTATGGAGGAGCAGCTCCACAAACAGACCTGGACATCACATATAATGAGGCCAAGACCATAATTAAAGCAGACTTCAGGGGGGAAATGGGATGATCAACACCACCACTTCCGAAAAAGAAGACAGCTACTGTGATTTAACTAGAGAAGAGCAAATCATTATCTTCAGACTGAGAACTGGGCATAACAGACTCAATTGTCATCTTTACAACACAATGAGCGTTGTCTTTTGTCTTTTGAGCGTTGTCAAGAGGTCTTCAAACGGTCCTATTGCTGTTGCATTTTTTTCTCGTATTTCCTCATTTGTAACCTGATCTTTGTGTGTGACGTTTAGACGTCTTTAGAAACATCTCATCTCCAAGCCTTGTATCCTCCGCTGCAGGTCAGCTGTAGTTGTCCATGTCTCATAAGCATGAAGGAATATTGATAGGACCAATGCACGCATTAATCTGATCTTCGTACAAATGGCTAACCTTTTGTCTTGCCAGATAGGATTAAGCTGTGCAGGCGCTGCTTTTGTATGTGCTATTGTGGCCAACGACATTACCGGTCTGGCTCGAACAGAACCTAAATTTGCAAGGCAAGTCGCAAACCTGGACAATGCTGGACAGAAATGTGGGATGAAAATCAGTGCTGAGAAGAGTAAGATTATGGTCAACGCCCCAGAGGGTATTTAAAAACCGATTATGGTAAAAGGCGAACCTCTGTAAAGTGCCACGCGGTTCAAATATCTGAGAGCAGAAATGAATGCGGAGGGGTCTAGCGCGGACAGCCATGGCCATGATCGCTCTGACCAGACTTCGAATAATCTGGAAAGACAAGAACATTAGCCTTCAATCAAAGCTTAATTGTATACAATGGTCACCACGGTATGCCTCTACGCGTGTGAGACTTGGACTCTGACGGCCGCACTAGAACGTAACATTTGCGCAGTGGAAATGAGATGCTTGCGAAGAATTCTTGGCATTTCATATCTGGATCGCGTTACAAACGAGTGTCTTTGAAATTGTTAGGAAAGAGTTAGTCCAATATAAAAACCTACTGACTATAGTAAAAACACGAAAATTGACATGGTATGGACATATATCACGATCCGTGGGGGTGACCAAGACCATCCTGCAAGGCATTGTGCCTTGGAAGCGTAGGAGAGAAAAAGAGACCAAAAAAGAGATGGAAGGACAATAAAAGAGTGGACTGGAAGGTCTATAGCTGAAACTAATACGCTGGCGAAAAACCGAGACTTATGGCGTGAACTGGTTCGACAAACTGCAATAACGGTGCCTCAACGACCTTCAAGGTTACGGGACTGATAATGATGATGATGATTCTGGCGAACTCCTCACATTTTGATCATTCATCACTGACAATTGAAACCAGATATCTCAACCGTACAGATAATATTGATCCTTTATCACCGATAATCGAACCCAGATATCTCAATGATACAGATAATATTGATCCTTCATCATCGACAATCGAACCCAGATATCTCAACCGTACAGATACTCCAGTTTTTAAATACTTACTCTCTCATCGTTGTCCTTTCCAGTTCTGCAAACAGAAAATAGAATTTACATATTTAGGTAATGTATGATTGATTTTATTTACGAATATAATCAAACATATGACCATCATTACATCCTATCCCTTCACATAGAGCTTGTATCCAAACATTTGTGGAAGTGGTTTCCAATAACAACAGTTTTACATATTCACTTACCACATAAGTAGACCTGAATGTATCTATTCACCACATAGTAAACCTGAACATATCCACTTATCACATAAGTAGGCCTGAACATATCTACTAACCACATACGTAGGCCTACATATACCTACTAACCAAATAAGTAGGCCTAAAAATATCTACTAACCACATAAGTAGACCTAAACATATTTCATAACCGTATAAGTAGACCTGAACATATTTCATAACCGTATCAGTAGACCTGAACATGTTTCATAACCGTATAAGTAGGCCTAAACATATCTCATAACCGCATAAGTAGACCTGATTTTATATTGGAGATTTCAACGCTGCCTAACTAAACTTTGTTAATCATTTTACAAAAAAATACATAAACTGTACATCTGTACTTACTGAATCAAAGCTCCATTGTTCGCTGTAAGAACAGTGAAGAAAAAATAGAAATAACGTTGATTAAATTTGCAATATAATTATTTGCAATAAGTCAAGTAATGAAGATACTGCAATTATCGAGACAAACAATTTTCTAGAACTATGGATAATAACATTGTTGAAGTGATAATATTGTCGTGCATGAATAACAAGAGGTCCATGTGATATGGCTTGGCTTGGCTTCGTTCGTTCTCAATCTCCCGCTAGCAAGCCCTGAAAGGGCTTAAGTAGCAGAATGTAGTCCAGAGAACGGAATGCGTTGTGTCGTAGTTTACAGCTTGACTGCGATATGTCCATCTTTCAGTCCAACACATCCGACTTCAGCAATCATTTTTTGAGTACCGGGTTAGCATTCCCTCTTCGATCCCTTCTCCTTAGCCAGTCTGCCCTGATGCAGTCTGTTATCCAGGATCACCGTGTGGAGGTGTAGAAGGGTCTTGGCAGCTTTGAATCGCTGGCCCTGACGTTAGCAGTCAGCTATGAGTCGCTGACTACTGCAGCTGATGCGCTGCTCAGCATCTTGATCCCGCACAACATACTGACCAGGATGTCGCGTCAGTGTCAGGCACAATACACTGACCAAGATCACAATCTTTCATCCATGTAGCGTTCCCTGGAAACATGCTATTTTCAAGTCAGCATGACTGACGCGATGTGAATGGATGTGATCCCCGTAGTAGTGAGAGGTGCAGCTAAGCATAGCACAACGGCCTGGAAGACCACAGTCCACCTTCATCAGGATGCGAGGAAAGCTTCTACAATTAACGTCCTTTTCATGGCGCACAAAAGAGTACACTTACTAATTGTGGCCATTAAACATTCTTGTGACCAGCAATCGTTGTTGTCTCTATCGTTTAGGTCGAACGGTAAACGGTAAGAGAAGGTACTGGAAAGTTTACCATTGTAGGACGGAGCTTGGTTGATAACACAATTGATGTTGTAAATCTTGTTCTAAGCTACTCGTGCTGGTCTGAGTTAACTTGTTACGGTAACTGGTTCCACCTCGAGGTGTACTTGAGAAGGTGGGAACATAGTTTTTCTGGCTGTAGTGCAATGCGAGGTTCCTGGGAAAGTTCACCGCTATAGGAATTACAGTGTCGATTCACACCTCTGTTCCTAAATAGCTGTGACCAAGTCTGTTGCTCAAAGCTAGCTACTTACATCAAGGTCAGCGAACTATATGTTAAAGACCCTATTCCACCTTCAAAAGGAGGCCTTGGATACAAGCTGCACACAACCAGAATAGGGATCACAGCGGCCAGGCAATCACGGTGCCAAAAAAAGTCAGATGACACCGGATATTTCGGGCCAAAAGGCGCAGATATCGCAACCTTGCTGTAAACTAGGACACATCGTCACAATCTCCTTTTCAGGACGAACGCCAAAGAAGAAGAAGAATAACAAGGAGAAGAACAAGAAAAACAAGAAGCAGAATATTGGCAGCAAGGAATGGAACTGACATCCTATCTTATAAGAAGGTGTGGCTTAGTACGATGAAGTCTCTAACACTTCATCCCCGTTTCCTTTGCTGTATAAATAAACTTATGTAATACGTTTTCTTTGCGGACTGACATTGAAATCATGGTAACGTTAGTTTATACTTTTAGCATATGTACATTATACATAGAACAATGATATGCTTACATACTCAATTACGATTCATATATAAAGCGACATGTATTACATAGAGGTTGCAAATAATATTTCATATTTATTTACGTATTATCATATATTTGTACAAAGTAGCAGCATTACAGGGGCTAGCTATGTGATAAACAAATCTATAACTAGCTATGTAATAAACAACAGAGAGGCTAGACATGTGATAAACAACACATAGGCTAGAAATGTGAAAAACAACACATAGGCTAGAAATGTGAAAAACAACACATAGGCTAGATATGTGGTGCACAAAACGTATTTCAGCAAATTCCCATCAAATTATCATATCTCCTCGTATCTAAGCTACAATACAGATTGTAGGACACACCGTAAACTTCAAATGGAATGTAAAGAAAACATGCGTTTAAAGGAAGAATCGAATTCATTGTCCTTACAGCAGCTTGTGTTTGTTAGAGAAGGCATGGGCAGCCAGGATATAAACAGCTATCTCGCTCTCTCTCTCTCTCTCGCTCTCTCTCTCTCTCCCTCGCTCTTTTTTCTTCATCCATCCATCCATCCATCTATCTATCTATCTATCTATCTATCTATCTATCTATCTATCTATCTATCTATCTATCTATCTATCTATCTATCTATCTATCTATCTATATGTCCGTGTGTACGGCCGTCCGTTCGTCTGTTTGTCCCTTCTCTCTCTCTTTCTTCTTCTCCTCGTCCTCCTCCTTCTCCTCCTCCTTCTCCTCCTCTTTCTTCGTCTTCTTCTTCTTCTTCTTCTTCTTCTTCTTCTTCTTCTTCCCATTAAGACTTAGGTTAATGAAGTCTCGAACCTGCCATCTACCAGTGTGCAGCAGTAACTGAAGTGATGGCAGATTGAGCAAATACAACCAAACTTCGTTTCGGTTTAGATCTGAACTATATTTTAACAAACATTACTATTAGACGCCATTACATATAAGATGCATGGCGAACTGTAAGATGTAATAATGTGCGTAATATAATGTGCGTTGAAGACTCATTTTTTTTTTTGTAAGCAACTCTGATTGATGATCAGCTATATTTAAAGGTGTGTGTATTTTAGTTGTATTATTGGCTGTCTCCCATCCCAAGATATTACACGCTTTAGTGTCTTTTATAAACGAGGAAATGCGAAATTTATCGAAATAGATAATGTACGGGGGCGATAAATAATGTTGTTTACACACATGAAGGGTTGTCTATCATACTGTCCTTGTACACAAATACGACGTGTGTACATGGAAGAACATTTTACATTACAGAAGTGAATTACAATAGTACATTGAATTTGGGAATATGTGGATAAAACAAAAATATCAATGCTCAGCTCGAAATACACATGCTCTAATACGAGAATTACATGTTAACCAAATGATAAAATTAATAGGAAACAAGAGAACTGATGCACTATCCAAAGCAAGTAAAAAAATGGAAGAATACACCCATAGAGTGACATATAAGAAGGCTAAAACTATCATTGGCAGGCAGTATAAAATAACATTTTAGAAAGAAATGGAAGAGAGTAACAGTTCAGATCCAATCCACCAGCTACATAGACACCAGCAAACTGCAATCTTCCGTATGAGAACGGGCCACTGCAGACTACTGGGCCACCTATATCGGCTCAAAATCTCCCAAATAAATGAATGTCCAAGTGGGACAGGAGTCCAGACCACTGATCACGTACTTCAAGAATGCCCGGCCCATGAAGAACAAAGATGCCGGACCTGGCCAGATGGAGCAGAACTGAGGCAAAAACTGTGGGGTCACCGCTCAGACCTGACCAGATGGAGCAGAACTGGGGCAAAAACTGTGGGGTCACCGCTCAGACCTGACCAGATGGAGCAGAACTGGGGCAAAAACTGTGGGGTCACCGCTCAGAGCTGACCAGATGGAGCAGAACTGGGGCAAAAACTGTGGGGTCACCGCTCAGACCTGACCAGATGGAGCAGAACTGGGGCAAAAACTGTGGGGTTGCCGCTGAGAACTGACCAGATGGAGCAGAACTGGGGCAAAAACTGTGGGGTCACCGCTCAGACCTGACCAGATGGAGCAGAACTGGGGCAAAAACTGTGGGGTCACCGCTCAGACCTGACCAGATGGAACAGAACTGGGGCAAAAACTGTGGGGTCACCGCTCAGACCTGACCAGATGGAGCAGAACTGGGGCAAAAACTGTGGGGTCACCGCTCAGACCTGACCAGATGGAACAGAACTGGGGCAAAATCTGTGGGGTTGCCGCTCAGACCTGCAAAGGACTGGGAACTTCATCTTGGAGATGGGACTGAAGATTTAGCATGATCAGAAAACCCGAACGCAGAAGAAGAAGAAGAAGAAGAAAAAGAAGAAGAAGAGGAAGAAGAAGAAGAGGAAGAAGAATATAATTAATTGTCTTGCAAAGCGATGCTTCTTGACTGAATTGAACCCATTATTTGGCAATATTTAATATACGTAAACTGTACAGCACTAAGCATATGATGAGAAAGCGACTACTAAAGGTGTGCATGGGACTAGCATTCTCATCGTTTCATTTACATTGCTGCAGATGGCAATAGTCTAACAGATCATAAAGTGCTTTGGCGCAGGCTTTCTACGAGAAAGATAACTGCAGTGGCAGGCTCGTGCTCTTATGGTGAGAAAGCGACAACTAAAAACAATGTAATACATTGGTGAAATAAAGAAACACCCCCAACAAAATAAAAATAAAAAATAATTGGTGCAACATTACAAAAAATAAACGTATAACAACTGGCAACAGGTTTGTTTCCTTGACATTTATTCTAATATTAAACAAGAAAGCAAAATAAAATGAAAAAATAATATGGCAATGTGCACAAATTAATATACAAATAAATATAAAGTGCCATGAGTACAAGGGGGCACTTAAAGGGCTTCATTATTCAGCAGTTTTCCAACTCAAACCGAAACCATCTTTCTGAAAAAGATTCATGTACCAATAACATAACTATATTGTCTCTCTTTCCTATGGAACAATATGTCTATCCCTGATTGATATTCTAGTAGGGATATATATCTCACTCGTTTATTGTCCGATCTGAAAGTGGAGCAATGAATCGTGGCACACTGTAAACGACCAAGTGACTAAGTTACTTTAGAAACTATATTCGACAAGAAAAATATATGTATATATATAATAATAATAATAATAATAATAATAATAAGTTTGATACTTGTGTTTCGGGATAAAACAATTGTGAAATAAATTTATAAAAAACAGCACTAAAGTACTAGTTACGTTTCCGAAATATTTCGTTCCGTGTTTGTGTAATACTTTTCTATTAATCACTGACACTGTCTGGCAGTCGGTACTCTTCTGTAATAAATTTTAAGTAGCATAAATGACACATGTAATGAATAATAAAGGAACTGTAGAATGTAAATCGGTGTGAGTGGTAACTGCTGAACGAATGAGCCCGGAGTGTTGATACCCCAACACACCATAGTATAGCATCGTTCCACTGTTTGGATACATAAAGTCGCTACTGGATCCTACAAGTGAGAAAAAGTCACACGTATTAGATTTGATATTACGTCTAACACTCGTTAAAGGAAAGCAATTGACATTTTGTTTTTTAACTCTTCGAATGAAAGCAATATAATTGGAAGAAACAAACAACAATAGATACACTCGTATGTCCCTATTCTTTGAGTACATTGTTCTGTTTGCTTTCGGTCAGGCTATAGTCTCTTCGACAGTAGTTATTGACAGGCTGTTGTTTTTAGCGCGTGATTACCTTTTCTTGTGGCGCGACCATGTTTTCTTTGAGTATGTTATTGGGTCCTTTGGTCGTTTTGTTTTTTCTTAACAGTGTTTTGACTCTAATTTTGTCCATGGCAAAGACTGTATCTTAATAACGTATGTGTGTTAGTGACTAGAATCATGAAACCTGATTCTCTACTCGGAAAACAAACAATAAACAACAGAAAAGAGTGGGGAGCAATAGACAGCCAGGATTCGAACCACGGACCTCTTGATGACAAAAGCGCCTTGCCTCAAGAGAGGAAAATGAGTAAAGGGATTCTGCCAGCCGGACCCCCTCACCCCTTTTTACAACCCCCCCCCCCTCGCCCCCACCACCCCTTCTTCCACCAGAAAGATGAAATAGAAATAAAAACTAGTAGTCTATGCTTGTTGAGGAAAGTTAGATGGTAATAGAATAGATTCTATAAATATGTTTGTGTCGAGCTCTGCCTAAACTCCATAGTCGTATCAATTGAATGACGAACGACTGGGAGTGTCCGGCTGTCGAATACCTTAACGCATCTCTGTCTCTCTAGGGGCAAGGCGCTATTCGTGACCTGAAAGCCTATGGTTCGGATCATGATTGTCTAATGCATCACTTCCTTTTTTGTTATTTATCATATACTAGGCACAGTGATTAAGTAACATAATGTTTTTAATAAAGTGCATGGAAGATTAAATACAATGGAAACTCTTATTTCATGACACAAACTGGCTCTTTAGCAATACTAACGTCTGCTCAGGCAAAATATACTTATCAGACATGTTGGTCAGGATAAAGCAAAACATACTGGAAAAGACCCTCACTTCGGCTTCCTAGTAGCCCTACCTGGAAACGGGCTGTTTTCATGGAAGCCTAGCTAACGAGATGAGGAATCGACGTGATCCCCGTAGTATTGAGTGACACGCAGACGATGCCAAGCATAGCACAACCGTAGGGAGGACCCCGATCCACCTTTATCAGCACGCTCGGAATGTGAGGAAAGCTATTGCAACCCGCTACATAATGTTCTTTTCAGGGCGCACAAAAGAGTAACCTACTCATTGTGGGAATTCGCAAACAACAAACAACAACAGCAATGCTCCCATGAAGTTGACATTACCATCATGCAGTATGCGCATGTACAATACAGCGTACACAACGGCCGCCCCAACGTAGAAGAACAACGAGGTGTTCGTGTTTGTGATCCTAGGGTGTGAAACCTTCTGAGATCTACTGACCAATGAATGATCAGTTAGAAGTCAGTTGTTTGAGTCAGGGGAGGGGTGTATGAATGGGCAGAAAGATTTCAAAACGTCAAATGAAGAAAAAGAAGTCATTGACGAATACGGAGTGGGAGATCAGCAATCGTGGAATCTAGCAAAGTGAAACAACAAATCAACCATCTAGTTCGTGGCAACAGTCGGTATTAATGAAATAGTCGAAGATCTCAACACGTGTGTACAGGCAGTGGACAGGTAGACCAAGTGTGTTCCAGGCAGGGAGGACTGTATCCCAAAATAAGGCACAAGCATTTCTGGTTCGTACTCTTATAAAAAAAATAGTTGTTTATAAAATTCCTGTTTCTTAATGACTTATCCTGGTATGTTCTCAGAGTGTAGAAACATACTCGTCCTGATCTGTGTTATTAACCTACATATTTTGTTTACTGCTCACTGGCTCCAAGTTTTCCCATTTGTACTTGCCATAATTTGAACTGCATATAGTATTCCTTGGTTTATTTAGCGCAACTATTGGGTTTGGTAATCTTTATTGAATCTTTATCTTCTTCTTCTTCTTCCTTTTCTTCCTCTTCTTCTTCTTTCTCTTCTTCTTCTTTGGCATTCGTTCTTGAAAGGATGTCGTAAGTTTGTGTCGCAGTTTACATCAAGACTGCGTTAGCTGCGCCTTTCGCTCTTGCAGACCCGGTTTCAGCCCAGCATATTTGAAACAGGATATACCTCCCATTTCCATTTCTATTCTCTTAGCCAGACTACATGGTTGTAGCCTGTTTCTAGAGCCACCACTTGGAGGTGGAATAGGGTTTTGGCCGGCTATGAGAGTCATATCTTGATGCATATAGCTATCTATGAACCGTTAGCTCTGGTTTGTATACCAGCAACCTTAATCTCTATGTCATTAAATGGACTAGTTAAGCTCTGAGATTTTCTTGTTTTTCTTGGACCGTGCTTCTTAGGTCTGATGCTCTTGTTTGGTATATATGCCCCCAAACTAAACTAGTACAGAAATAAAAGAATAGCTTGTAAGAGTAGACAACTTCTGTACATTCAATGACACTTTCCTGTGGAGTAAAGAATAAGCCCACTGCATGTCACAGAAAGCGACTAAGCCGCAATGCTGTGAATGGAGTTGTAACTTCTTATCAAACATAATGTTATAATAGTGTTAGTACCTACTTCATGCAAAGAGACCAACTGTATAGTTGACCCAATATTCATATTGGAGCCAGCAAGGAGACGTAAAACAATAACAAACAACTAGAAAATTCGTCATCTCTCATAAAGAGAACATAGGTTTTTTTTAAAATCGTCCAAATACATAAGATGTGTTCAAGCAAATTGTTGTCATGACAACAATGATCGTTCTCCCAGGACGTTAAACCGGCTATTGTCTTTGTCAATTTAACTCTGCTATTTACCTAATTGTTTGACTCTTCTGTTTAACAAGCTTTTAACTAATTCTACAATTTAGACAAGCCACAAAACCTTGGTATGTGGTTCTCTGTTTTATTCAAACTACGAACTTCAGCGACATCAGGGTCCGGGTTGTTCCCGGGTACCTCATTAATTATCATGTCTGACTCCCAATCCTCGATTTCAAATCAGAGGGATTTTTATCAGAAGATCCGCGTGAAAAAATGCCCGTCTCTACCGTGGTTGGAACCCCTGATCTTAGGCACCCGAGCCGGAAAGTCTTACCTCGAGAACATTGAGAATCCCCCACCCACCTCACCAGAGAAGGACATATATTATAAATTGCTACATCAACAATCAGGATGAACTCGACAATCCATACAATGCACAAAACGACAGTCACCAAACTATATTTCTCAAAGCTTGTATATATATATATATAAAAGAGAGAGAGAGAAGCAAGAGACAGATATAGTGATAGAGCGTCACTGGGATGTATAGAAGGCATTAACAATGGTATGAAATATATTGAAATCATGAGGTTTCAGACATGCCATAAGGAAGGTTAAATGATTCTCCAGCTCAAACCAGTGACGATCATCAGTGAAGCAGAAGATGATGTCAGCGACCCTGGTATCCAGAACTATTGATTGGTTGACATCTCTGACCATATATACGTGTATTGGTGTGCTACTGTTTATGCTCATTTCTTCCTGTATTATAAATATACGTTTATATGTGTTATGTACTTATGTACTTGTATTCATTTCAAAATATGCGTATAATCATATTGACTATTTTCTGTTTGGTCTACTCTTGCATATCTTGCATATTGTCACTCTCACTTTCTGGGTAATGGCTGCCAACTCAAGTCGCATTGTATAGAAGCCCCATCCATTCGTTAGTTGTTTTCGTTTGATCTTTGCCACAGCCAAACCCTTTGAAGATGGAACGTGAGATTCGTTTTGTTACTGGCGGGATTACTGAGTTATACGTGTTTACATGTTTATCAACTATATTGACTATTAGTACCGTCGGTGACATGATGTCCTTATTTGTTAGATGTATGTCAACCCGACAGCCGAAGCTATTCCAAATATCATTGGGTGTTAACGGAAGCGGGCACGGAGTTCAATGCCATTTTCTCAGTTGTATTTCATATTGCAGCGGTCATTTAAAAAAAAGTAACGTAGATTAGGTAGAGTGGCTTGTATGTGAACCCCTCTTATATATTAAAAACTGTTTTAAGGAAGGACACCAGACGTGTCCTGATGACGCAGCGATATGATACGTAACCGCTCATGTTATTCCAAGGCTTGGTGCCCTGTCCATCAGATGAGGGTTGAGGCGCCTTTTGACGAACAGGTCGTGCAAGTTTCTATCACATTACTGTCACTATCACCAACCGTGGATCACAACAAACAACAAGTGTGGAAGGATCGCGGTGAAGGATTGGGAGACGGTGAAAGAAGTTCTCACAGACAGAGAAGCTGTGCAGATGAAAAGTAAGATCCAGTTTCACGTGGTCAGGCGGAGATCAGTGGGATGAGGTGAGGTTGGCATTACGAGAGGGATAATACGCTGGAGATCGAAGGTAATGGTAGCTACATAGATGGAATTCGCTGAATAATCCAAGTGTCTTCGCGCTTTTTGTAGAAAGTGTCTTTCTTTCTGGTATTGATGACGAAAGCGCAAACAGCTGGAAAAATGGTAGCGAGCTATGTCATGTTAACTTACATTGAAGTGGCATAAGTGATATGATACATTTCGAAAATTGAGACAGTTCTGGTGACTTTTTTGGAAATTTGTCACATATAACTATTATTATTGAGCTTGTGTCTTGAGAGCCTGTGTTTTTCCTGTGGCAGCTTATAGCTGCGAATCATAGACGATTACCAAAACTCCCAGACAAAGAATCGAATCCTTCGAGTCAAAATGTTACAGAAAGATCCTCAGAATACTCTGGACAGAGAAAAAGACAAATGTAGACATTCGGCAAGAGTTGAGCATAAAGGAGAACTGGTTTATCAATTCCATTTTGGCTAGAAAATACAAATAATTTAGTCACATCAAGAGACACAACGGTCTCGAGAGAACGGTGATGGAAGGTATGGTGCGAGGCAAAAAAGGAAGGGATAGACCAAGAAGACGATGGCACCAAGGTATCCAGGAATACCTGGGTATGACTGTGGCGGAGGCTGGAGTTTTGGCAAGGGAACGAGTTTATTTCAGACAGACTGTGATGGGAGCGACGTTTTATAAAGGACATGCTACATGATGATCTATTGTTAGCCTTCTTTATCCAGTTGATTTCTAAATTATTTGAAGTATTGAATGCACATTATATACATACAATTCTTTGAGTTGCAAGAGCGTTAGGGAAAGAAAGAGAATAACAATGATAGATATTGTAACAATTCTGTTGTTGTTCAATGGTTATTATACGAAGGCGATGGTTTAGCATGCACAGACAAAGACACAGACACAGCCACAAACACAGACACAGACACAGCCACAGACACAGATACAGACACAGCCACAAATACAGACACAGACACAGCCACAGACACAGATACAGACACAGCCACATACACAGACACAGACACAGCCACAGACACAGCCACAAACACAGACACAGACACAGCCACAGACACAGATACAGACACAGCCACAAATACAGACACAGACACAGCCACAGACACAGATACAGACACAGCCCCATACACAGACACAGACACAGGCATAGACACAGCCACAGACACAGCCACAGACACAGTTCTTACCTTTCGGTTTTGATGTCCCATTCCTATCTAAGAAAATGACAGGCCGTCCCACCTGTGGTGGCCTGGAATACATAGTGGGGCCCATGTGAATTAACCCTGGCATCTCTTGAGGCAGACGAGGGTCGGTGCGGATGGTGTAGAAGGGAACAGGAGGCCTTTGTCGAGGGCTTGCTGCGTTTTGAGTAAAGGCCTTAGCCCCAAGACTCCTGGGTTCGTCTCTGAAATTTGCGAACTGACCACTGGTCGAGCGACTTGGAATTCGTTCAGGGCGGTAAACACCGTTGGCCATCGGGCCTCCATCTTTGTACCGTGGCAGCGGTTTCTTTTCTACCCGTCGTTTATGTCTGTTGAAGAAATCAACATTTTGTGTGGGTACATCTGATCGATCAACATTTTGTGTGGGTACATCTGATCGATCAACATTTTGTGTGGGTACATCTGATCGATCAACATTTTGTGTGGGTACATCTGATCGGCTATATTGAGTCTATATGCAATTATTCCGCGTGAGATCATTAATGGTTCAGAAAGAGGTTGTGGTTTTAAGAAAAAATAAACATGTTTTAAATACATATATTTGTATTTACAATATTCGACACACTTGACCCAAGAAAGAAAAGAAAACTGAAGCCCGCCACGCAGCTTAACGGCACATATAGTAAGCAAGTAAGTAACAACTGAATATACGCATGTCTGTACAACATTAATAATGTCTGAAAATCAAACAAGATAAAAAGGCAGTTTCACGTGACAGCAGCGTTACTTTTACGACATGCTTTGAAGGTTACGGTAGTCGTATTCGTTGCTACCATTGATCGACACGGGTTTCAATGAAATAGTGTATAATATACACTGCTACCTTTGCATAGAAAGAATTTCAATGGCACGAATGGACACAGACGACTCAAACATCGGCAGCCTTCTGCGGCTACGAAACAAGGATTAGTAGCATGGTTCTGTCGAAGACGGGTGTGTCGGACCGAAAGGTGCAAATATCGCAGTCAAACTGTAAACTAGCGACACAACGCAAATACGTTCTCCGGACTACATCCTGCTACTTGCAAAGCCCTGTTCAGGGCTTGGTAGCAGGAGATTGAGAATGAACGCAGAAGAAGAAGTAGCATAGTAACTGTCCTGAACAAAGATTTTTCAGATAGCACCGATCGGAGCTGCTGTAAATGGCTCAAGATCCATTCTTTTACTATGCTCATCAAGGACCTTACTTTTTACTCCATTAGGGAAGCTGATGATGATACATCGCCACACATAACAGATACATCGCCACACATAACAGATACATCGCCACACATAACAGATACATCGCCACACATAACAGATACATCGCCACACATAACAGATACATCGCCACACATAACAGATACATCGCCACACATAACAGATACATCGCCACACATAACATATACATCGCCACACATAACAGATACATCGACACACATAACAGATACACCCACACATAATATACATCCACATATGACAGATACATCCACATATAACAGATACATCCACACATAACAGATACACCCACACATAACAGATACATCCATACATAACAGATACATCCACACATAACAGATACATCCACACATAATATACATCCCCACATAACAGAAACATCCACACATAATATACATCCACACATAACAGATACATCCACACATAACAGATACACCCACACATAACAGATACATCCCCACATAACAGAAACATCCACACATAACAGATACACCCACACATAAACTACATCCACACATAACAGATACATCCACACATAACAGATACACCCACACATAACAGATACACCCACACATAAACTACATCCACACATAACAGATACACCCACACATAAACTACATCCACACATAACAGATACATCCACACATAACAGATACACCCACACATAACAGATACATCCACACATAAACTACATCCACACATAACAGATACACCCACACATAAACTACATCCACACATAACAGAAACATCCCCACATAACAGAAACATCCACACATAACAGATGCAACCACACATAACAGACACATCTACATATCATCATTGCCTTTTCCATTTTTATCCTTTATCAGACGTTTCTTCTTTCAACTCGTTCGTCACAAGAGACAATGACTCTTATAAAAGTAACAGTCGGCTCAAGTCTCCGGACACTGCCCAATAACGGTCACAGACCTCAGCTTACACCAGGGAATGTTGGGCAGGTGTATAAGAAGTGTTCATCCAGCATGTGACCGTAGTCATACAGGTCCATTCAAGATGAGACTCCAGTTTATTTTTGCCTTTTTTAATCTAAAAATGGTCACTTGATCTAACTGACAAAGCTGATGGTATGGTTTTCTTTTTTCTAAGACCTGCATTCCGTTTCGTCTGTGTTGATTTAGCGACAGCTCAAAGTTACACTGGGCGTATCAGTCAACTGTTTGAATACAAAGTATGCTTAAAATCATGACACCGGTCTCTGCATTCATTACGTCCTTGTGTTACCAAAAGCGATGTCAACAAGAGCATACATGGCAACAACCTTCAGTATGAGAATAGGGATGAAGGCAGTGAAGTGACATCAGCTTTAAGATGGTTGAGATTTCTTTGGCAAGGAAACATGTCAGATTCTCAACAGTTACTTCGGAGGAAACAGAAAGGTTGAACATGCATGAGTTGATATATGTAACTTAACTGAACTTCATTATGCTGGTTTATAAGACTCTACAGAGTTTTTATACAACCAGTTTATTCTACATCACCAATATTAAAAATAACTATAAGTATCCAATTTATTTTTAGTGCATTAACCGACTCTGCCTCCGCCACATCCTGTGGCAATACATTCCAAGCATTCCCCACTCTTTGACCACCAACATATATCCTAATATCGAATCTGGAACTGTCTTTAAACAATTTGAAGCTGTGCCCTCTTGTTCCTGAAGCCATTTGTATTTTAAAAAACTTGGTATAGTTTAATTTATCATTCTTCGTATTCTTTTGTCGTCTCCCTTTGTAATGGGATGTAGGCCAGTGTCGTGGTATGTATATCTTTTTTGTCTCTATCGTGGTCCTAGTTTCATTTTTCAAGACTTTTCGGCAGGTCTCGTTTACGCTGTCTATCCACATTTTCCTCGATTTTCCACTCGCACTTCCTCCTGATGTATTTCAGTAGAAGATTGCATGAACAATGTGGTCCGGTTGTATTTTCACAATATGGCCAAACTATTCATTCTCTGTTGCTCGATGTAGTGTAGGCAGAGAATTGTTCCAACCTTCTCCTGACTACTCGTGATTCTGTCTCTTCTGGTGTTGTAAGTGGCGTTTCGTAGATAGCGCATTTCGCAAACTTTCGTTCGTGGGCACTATTAATTCTCATGTCTGACACTGGTAGCACAGTGTTGGCGTGAATTTATCCTTTCCATTTATTAATTTATAAACTTTTATTAGGTCACCTCGAATTCTTCTTTGTTCTAGATACTGTAGACCAGTTTTTCTTATTATTTCCTCATAACTATAATTCTGGAATCTCAAGATCAATTTTAAAGCTCTTCCGTGTATCCTTTATAGCATGTTAATAGCCACTCTATGAAAAGGACTCCACACATGTACACATTACTCCAATGTATATAACGCCAATGCAGTTGGGCTATCACTTCTCTGCGTATATGCCTAATGTCGAAGCCTCGAACCTTCAGAGGCTGATGTTGATATACTGTCGTGTGGGTGTTCAGGGATGCGAAAGAGTTCACCTACTGGTCATCCATTAAGGCACATTCATTATAAATAGAAGGGAAATGTTGAAGTCTATTATTGACCGCTTGTTGGGTGATGACACGACAATTGATGAAAAAGTATTCACACACTATAAGACTTTGAAATGAAACGAGAATCGCTCCAAGTGGTACGTATTAGAAAACAAAGTAGTAGTGTGTACATGCAACGTGTGACAAGATTAGCCAATACCCTTTCCTTTTGCCATTTCCTGAGTGAGACAGATCATTTATGGGCATGTCAGAAGTGATGTGGCGTAGATTATTAGGAGCAAGGAAAAAAAAAAGAAACGGGAGAGATTAAATGAAAAATAATGACATTAGAAATTTGCTGAGAACTATTCCTTGTGTTGAATACATTTCAGAGTAGAAAATTGGAAAGATCGGTCATCACATGAGTGTGCAAGCAGATCAACTACCACTACACGCTTACATAACAAGAAGATGTACAAACATAACCTAACAGAAATCCTAGGACAACACTGATTTACGAGGACCAACGTTACCCACTTGGCCCAAGAAAAGACAACTTACGCTTTCCACGCCACTTAACGTCACAGATAACCGAGAAAGTCAGTAAATAAACGTGAAGTCCTTTATTGTAATGTCATAATAGATCGATTCTTTCCCTTTTATTGTAATCTTATCTCGTCACGTGACTTCTGTCTCTTTATGCCTGCGTCTTTCAAGACATTCGTGTCCAGATTTTGGTGTCCTTAATTAATACCTGCAAGTGTTACTATCCAATTGGTGTCTCTCGTCTGTTTTTGCTCATTTAACAACACATTATGATCGTAAAGATAAGGATGAGTATGGGAGTCAAGACTAGCGTCCTGGTACACGCCAACATACTGACCAAATCCCCCACACGAGTGGTTTGCCGGGGTTTTTGTGTATGACAAGGACAAGAATAGCACCACTGCCTCACAGAGAGCATGTCGTAAGAGGTGACTGACTGTGTGACATGGCATAACACAGGCATGGTTAGGTGGTTTGCTCAGAGCAACATTGATGACGCCTAACAGGCTGCGGGTCTACTTTGCTCTGGTCTTTGAGTCTATTAAAATGAACTTGCACATCAGTTAACCACCTAACACAGCGGAGTATTAAGCTGCTCAAGCCTAGCCTGCTAAACGGGAAATGCTTCTCCTGGCTAAATCCAGCGTATGCCAGAGCTGGGACCTGCACAGAGGCATCTGCCCCTGTAGAAGTACAGGTTGACTAAGTGGGACCTGCACATGCATCTGCCCCTGTAGAATTACAGGTCGACTAAGTGGCACCTATACAGGCGTCTACCTCTGTAGTAGTACAGGTCGACTAAGTGGCACCTATACAGGCGTCTACCTCTGTAGTAGTACAGGTCGACTAAGTGGCACCTATACAGGCGTCTACCTCTGTAGTAGTACAGGTCGACTAAGTGGCACCTATACAGGCGTCTACCTCTGTAGTAGTACAGGTCGACTAAGTGGCACCTATACAGGCGTCTACCTCTGTAGTAGTACAGGTCGACTAAGTGGCACCTATACAGGCGTCTACCTCTGTAGTAGTACAGGTCGACTAAGAACTAAGAACCCCCACCTTTTTTCAAAGTCTTGAGCTTAAAAACAGGCTGTACTACAACAGACTAGCCAACCCTGTGGGCATCAACACTGTGATATTCTTATGGGTAATCCACTTCTGTGGCGAAGTGATTAAGCCGTCGGCCTCGTGATCAGGTGATGTAGGCTCGACTCCGAACTCCGCCGCCTTTTTCACGGGTGCTTGATGCGGAGTCCCCTGCATCTCGTAGTCACCCCCTAGTCCCCTTGTCCTTGACTTGCCACTGGGATCGGGCGGCACCAGACGAGAGAGTGAGGATTAAAAGTAGCGCAGTTAATCCTTACTAAAAATAGTGCTAGCAAAATAAATTATGCCATCATCGTCTGCGATGGACGACGCCCTTTGCCTTGCCTTTGCCTTTAATCCACTAAGAGGCCTTGCATCGTACAACGGCCAGGACAGTCCAGGTCCAACTTCTTCAGTACGTCTTTGGATATAATTAGAGCCACTGTAACCTGCTACTGCGGAACAATCGTTAAGAATGACGAACTCAGCACGAGTAACCTCAAACAACAACAACAACAACAACAACAACAAGTACAATGTTTAGTATGGCGATGTCTTACCTGAAGAAGCAGTAAACACCTCCAATAACCACTGCAGCAAGAAGTAGTCCACCAGCCACACAGCCTGAAGCAATCAAGGCAGTCCTGGTCTGATCAGCGCTCACTTCTGTGGGAGGTAGACATGGTGTCAGTTAGTTGATGAATGAGCAAGTAGTCTATTAACTGGCCAGGTGAGTAACTGGAACGATATAATGATGATGATTCGTTTTTTTGTGCTCAAAATGAAGCATATGACCACTCTTAAAACTGGACATTTTATAAGTTCCAGAGGTGCTCCTTTAAAATTAAGAATTGTGGTGTGTAAGGATGTCACCATGCGCTACACTGTCTACCGTTACTAGTCTGTCACCTTGTGCTACATTGTCTACCGTTACTTGTCTGTCACCATGTGCTACACTGTCTACCGTTACTTGTCTGCTACCTTGTGCTACACTGTCTACCGTTACTCGTCTGTCACCATGTGCTACACTGTCTACCGTTACTTGTCTGCCACCTTGTGCCACACTGTCTACCGTTACTCGTCTGTCACCATGTGCTACACTGTCTACCGTTACTCGTCTGTCACCTTGGGCTACACTGTCTACCGTTACTCGTCTGTCACCATGTGCTACACTGTCTACCGTTACTTGTCTGCCACCTTGTGCCACACTGTCTACCGTTACTCGTCTGTCACCATGTGCTACACTGTCTACCGTTACTCGTCTGTCACCATGTGCTACACTGTCTACCGTTACTTGTCTGCTACCTTGTGCCACACTGTTTACCGTTACTCGTCTGTCACCATGTGCTACACTGTCTACCGTTACTCGTCTGTCACCATGTGCTACACTGTCTACCGTTACTCGTCTGTCACCATGTGCTACACTGTCTACCGTTACTCGTCTGTCACCATGTGCTACACTGTCTACCGTTACTCGTCTGTCACCATGTGCTACACTGTCTACCGTTACTCGTCTGTCACCATGTGCTACACTGTCTACCGTTACTCGTCTGTCACCATGTGCTACACTGTCTACCGTTACTCGTCTGTCACCATGTGCTACACTGTCTACCGTTACTCGTCTGTCACCATGTGCTACACTGTCTACCGTTACTCGTCTGTCACCATGTGCTACACTGTCTACCGTTACTCGTCTGTCACCATGTGCTACACTGTCTACCGTTACTCGTCTGTCACCATGTGCTACACTGTCTACCGTTACTCGTCTGTCCCCTTGAACCATCTCCCCCACCCACCAGTCAGATGTTTCTGTTGCAATCTAAACAGGAGGACCAGGCCGAGCTTCATCAAAATATTTTGAACGTCGTTGAGAATATTTTATTTTTCGACTCAGTTATGCACTGCTTTACACGCGACAAACACTTCTCATCGTAAACAGGAAGCATTTCCTTACGAGCATTGTTGGCAGAAAGTTCTTTTTTTTTTACACGCTCCTCCATTAAAAAAAACACACAACGTTCTTTTTCTTACGCTGTCAGACGTCGACCTTTATTTTTTCGAAAAAAAGCAGCGGTCATCCTGAGGCTGTTGACACTGCCATAGAGCTTGTCTAG
Organism: Ariolimax columbianus; assembly: GCA_036924085.1. NCBI lineage: Eukaryota > Metazoa > Mollusca > Gastropoda > Stylommatophora > Arionidae > Ariolimax > Ariolimax columbianus. Next base: position 51,913,246 of record JAVGWX010000002.1, on the reverse strand, counting down.
CGTTGCCACTGGTGATGGCCACATCTGCTCTCATACAACGTTCAACAGTACGCTGTTAAAAAAAAATGTTTTACACTCTGTGAGCACGGCGCCATTTTGTATCCCAGCTGCGCACGTCCATGCGACACCTAGCGTCTGATATCTACAGTTTATCACAAAGCTGGATGCTGCGGCCACATAATGACACCTTCACAAAATTTTCAATTACATTTTTCAGCTATTCATATCAGTTTGTGACCGATTTATTGAATCACCTTCGTATATGTTCAGCATACATTGTTCTAGATTTAAATATCCATAACAGTCACCCAATTGGTACCAGAGTTGACAAGAATATGGCCACTTTAACCTTCCATGTATATCGTAAAATGTAACTGAAGAAGGATGTGCTTGAGACTAGCAACCTCATCATGTAAACACATGGCTATTGACAACGCCACTACATATACTTGGAGACAGTTATTCTGTTAAGGAGCTTTATGAAAGATGTAGTGGTAGCCCGATGCTCCACTTGGACCTCGTGGGGATTTATATTGGTTCAAGAATACCTTTCTATCAATAGTATCTTACAAGCATCATACTTTTCCTACACGCTCGCGTGTTACCGGGTCCCACATGGGGAGCAAATAATAGTTTATGTAACCTTACCACAGGCGGGTAATGAGGGATGGACATGGGTCTAGATACTCCATCCTACTGAAACCACAGACCACAAGAAAAATGAAAGATCTATACACTCCGTGGTAGAAGGCGGCGCGCACCATCGAGTCACTTTTTCTATAGTCAATATTGCCACGAGTCCTACTTCCACATTTTACAGTTAGTGGTCCATCACAGGGGATTATGGCGTCACCATCAGACAGATTGTGTCTTTATCATGCAACTTGCGCTGTTTTTTTTTTTTAAATAATGAAAAATAAGCTGCGCAAACATTGGCGAAACAAAACACACAGTAAATACGACTGGTGTCAGATTTGGTTTGAGTTCCAAGGCGAAATAGATTTTCGTTCTGATAAGATTGTAATTTAATCGTCGAGGTATAGGCTTGCTTTGTTATCAATCAAATATTTACATTTGATATTATATGATTTACTAAAGGAACACTTTAAAGAGCGACAAGGATAGGGCTTCAAACTTCGTTTTCGAACTCTTTACGAACCCAGTTGTAAATATATAGCTAGTTTACTGATCAGGAAGGTAAATCCGCAAGAAATGGATCTGGTCATCTCAACTCATAAACAAGCTGAAGACTAGCACAATGAAGTGTCTAACATTCAACATAGACAGCAGTTTCTGCTATTGTACAACCTTATGTTTGTCATATTTAGAGTGTCTATCACTATCACTATTGTACAACCTTATGTTTGTCATATTTAGAGTGTCTATCACTATCACTATTGTACAACCTTACGTTTGTCATATTTAGTGTCTATCCCTAAAACTATTGAACACCAGAACAAAAATGCAACTGAAGATAAATAAGAGAGTAGAAAGATGGCTAGAGCACATCCTTAGGGCAAAATCTAACAACCAGACACGCCATAGATTGGATATTCGTCGCGTGATAAGAGAAGAGTAAGTAGGCTTGAAAGTGGCCCAATTTTAAAAAAAACCAGGAACCATTCACGGGAGAGCTGAGTACGATGACTTCAAATATGAACGTGGAATGTTGTGTTAGAGAACTTGATGCGATCTCGTTTTGATACTTTCTGTAGCAATTCATATTCTATAATGAGATGGTTAGTCCCAAGCATAGCCCAATGATTTAGCGTTTTAGCGTTTTGTTCTGTAGTTTACAATTCTCCTTCTTCTGCTACTTTTCTTCCTCTTTTTGTTCTTCGTGGTTCGTCTTGAAAAGGACGTATGTGACATTGTGTCGGAGTTTACAGGGAGGATGCAATATCTACGTCTTTCGACCCAACACATCTGATGTCAGCGAGGAATTTTTAGAACTGGGTTGGCCTTTCTCTTCGATCCCTAATCTCTAAGCCAGGCTGCATTGTTGCAGGCAGTTTCCATGGTCACCACTTGAAGTCGGAAAAGGGTCTAGGTCTGTCTTGATGCAAGCCACCATTTCTGAGTCGCTGACTGCTGTCAGCCCATCCATTGTTGCATATTTGGGCCCACAGTAGTTCTATTGTTTACTCCCGTAAATTAATCTGGTGTAAGTAAGACAGTGGATACAGTATACTGCTTCAGAAAGGATGGCTACAGCATTAGTGGATAGCTGACACAGAGGCATACACATTCAGGGGCTTGTGTGGAATCACTGCCCTAGTTATGCTTGGGTTCGAGATGATGAAAAAACGGATAACGGACATGGAGGCCTCAATTATACAATGGCTGACGTGAATCTACTGTCCTGGACATGCTTTGGTTTACGACCATGAAAGAGCTGAGAGTGCACATGATGTTCTCAAGTCTTCAATGGCTGACGTGGATCTACTGTCCTAGACTTGCTGGGGTTTGCGACAATCAAAGAGCTGAGTGTTAACATGAAGGACTAACATCTTCAATGGCTGACGTGGATCTACTGTCCTGGACTTGCTGGGGTTTGCGACAATGAAAGAGCTGAGTGTTAACATGAAGGACTAACATCTTCAATGGCTGACGTGGATCTACTGTCCTCGACTTGCTGGGGTTTACCAACATTCTTACTACTGAATTACTCATAGCTGGAACATAAGATTCGTATAGATGGATCACGCTAAAATCAATCAAAGATCACCTGTCAGGTGATAACACTGTAATCGATGAATTGTCAATCCACAGATTTTCGTTCGTCTCCTCACATAAGATGACGATACAAACAAAAAGTAAAAACCTTAAATAAAGCACAACAGTAGTCCTACTTAGTTAAAGGCATGAACACAAACAGGACATAAATGTCTTTTACAGTACACACTAATATAGTATTAATTTGTTTTAAATTATTATTAAATGATCTACGAGAAGACGGCAATGATTAGATCCACAGTTTTACCAAGAAATAAATATAGAATCCCGTTCATCTTGTCCAGGCTGTCAGCATTAGCATTGTGGTACAAATGTAACTAGAATTAACAGAGCTCAGACGTAACCTCTTGCTGCCCGCTGGAGGAATAATCTGTAAAATCTGAGGACACGAGTGCTTTAACCTGTCGGAGACTGACCTTTGTATCGACTGTCCAGTATTTACATCCGGAGTGATCAAGTTCTCAGACCAAGGTCGATGTTTGATTTCCTTGGTTAGCGTTCTTGGCTGTCAAGGGAGCAAACACTGGAGGTCATGGCATCCTCGGTATATGCTGCTTTGTTATCGATCCAGGTGGACTTGAACAAATACTATAATATTATGATTTCGTTTGACATTTTATTGCCCTGTCTTAACTACAGCTAAGCGTATTTGTTCTGAAAGAAATCCTTCAGAAACACGCCATCGGAGCACGCATTCATGTCTGGGTTTTAGAGTGAAAGAAAAAAAGTGAACGAAAACAATAAAGTAAGAATTGCACGTCCATATGTACGGTACAGACTACATCGCTATCGAAGAGTAAGTATTCTGGTTAAGACCAACACTAAATAGACCGACCAACCAGTCTCGCAGAGAACGGACTACAGAACAACAAAAAATGGGTGCGGAATGCATTTGTGGAAGTGATTTTTTTAAAGTGGACCTTACAAAGAAACGCCGAGTGTTTGAAGTGAAATAGAGTACTTGATGACCTTATTTCCAGATGCAAAAAATGGGAGAGGGTCAGTAGAATATAAGGAGAGAATAATAAAATCAGGGAAACTGATTGTGAAATAAGTATGTACAAGTATGTAAGACTAAGTGGTTCTTCTTCTTCTCCTTCTTCTTCATCTTTTTCATTATTTTGTTATTGTTCTTCTTCTTCTTCTACTTCTTCTTCTTCTTTTTCTTCTTCATCATCTTCGTCTTCTTCTTCCTCTTCTTCTTCTTCTTCTACTTCTTCTTCTTCTTCTTCTTCTTCTTCTTCTTTTTCTTCTTCTTCTTCTTCTTCTTCTTCTTCTTTTTCATTATTTTCTTCTTCTTCTTCTTCTTCTTCTTCTTCTTCTTCTTCTTTTCAATATTTTGTTCTTCCGCTTCTTCATCTTCTACTTCTTCTTCTTCATCATCTTCTTCCTCTTCTTCTTTTTCATTATTTTCTTCTTCTTCTTCTTCTTCTTCTTCTTCTTCTTCGTCATCTTGTTCATCGTCTTGTTCTTCTCATTATTATTACTATTGTTAGTATTACTATTATTATTATATTCTTCTTCTCCTTCGTCTTCCTCCTCCTCTTTATCTTCTTCTTCATCTTCCTCTTTACTGTCTTCTTCTTGTTCGGTTTTTTCTTCTTACTTCTTCTTTTTTTAATTTTCTTAATTGTTTCTTCATCTGCAGCTTGTTCTTCTTCATCGTCTTTTACTTCGTCCTCTTCTTCTGCTTCATCTTCTTCTTCAGCTACTACATCATCTTCGTCTTCGTTTTTTTCTTATTGTGATTTTTAGTTTTTCTTCTTATTATTATTATTATTATTTTTCTTCTTATTTTTGTTCATCTTCTTCTTCATCATCTTCGTCTTTTTGTTTTTCTTCTTTACCTTCTTCTTCGCCATCTTTTTTCTTTTTAATTTCTCGTATTGTATTTTTCAAATTTTTTCCTAATTATTCTCTTTTCTTTTTCTTCTTCATATTCTTCTTTTTCTTCTCCATTTTTTTCTTCTTATTCTCTTGCTTCTTCTCCGTATTCTTCTTCTTCTTTTTAAATTTATTTTTAATTGTATTTCTTGAATGACGATTAATGCATTCTTCTTCTTCTTCATTGTACGCAGTCAGACATCAACCTCTATTTTTTCGAAAAAAGCAGCGGTCATCCTGAGGCTGTCGACACGGACATAGAGCTTGTCTAGTGTTGCCACTGGTGATGGCCACATCTGCTCTATCTGATCCTCCTACGTCGGGCAGTTTTGCAGCAAATGCTCAGCGGTCATTTTCCCGGTACCACACGAGCATTCGTCAGTGCCACCTATCTTTAATTTGTTGAATAGGTGGTACCTAAGTCTATTGTGGCCAGTGCGAAGTCTGAAGACCACGACCTGCTCTCTTCGGTTCAACTGGTAATAGGCATCGTTTTTTGTGTATCCAGCATGTTCGGTTTCCCATTTGGTCATGTATCTAGCTCTAATAAGCCGTTTTGATTCTTCGTAGGTCATACTAGTATCTGGTTGTGGTAGTCTTGCACCTACTTTTGCCAATCTGTCTGCCTCCTCATTGCCTTGGATGTTGCAGTGGGATTGAACCCACTGTACCACTACCCTTTTTGGTGCGGACTGCTGGCATAGTTGACAGAGTACTGCTCTTAGATCATTAAGTTCAGTATTTTTCTGGCTTTTTAGTGCTGTGACTACGACCAAGGCATCGGTAAGTAGGATATATGGCTTTCATTCCTTTTACCTGTCACCATTTCTTCCACTGCCGCCCTCAGTGCCTCTGCCTCCGCTCTGAAATTGCTTGTGTATTTTCCAGTAGCGAGTGACAGTGTTATTTTTCTGCCAATTGGTAGGTTCAGAAATGCTCCTGCCCCTCCGTTCTATGTTGAGTTTGTTACGGAACCATCGGTGTATGCATGGGTTCAGTCCATGCTTGGGTAGTTTTCCGTTATGTAGCTCAGGGTAGTATCTCTTCTTTCTTTTTCGGTCTGGCAGTTTTTGTTTCCAATACCTGGTATATTTTCTACCACCTCTGGAAATATATGCTGCCTCCAGGTAGGTTTTCGTACAGTAGGGATGGGCTTTGGTGTTGTTAGTGCGTTCATGGGGTTTTCGTGCATCTTTGCTTTGGCTATTTCTGCAAAGATTTTCCGCTTTAGTTTCCCATTTCCGAGATTGTTAAGTCTCTGGTGCATTGTATGGTCAGTCAGTCTTCTGAGTTTCTCTGCTTGCTGCTGGGCTCTGCAGTCTCTTCTGTCGGTCATGGATTGCAGTTTTGTAATCTTTTAAAGTTTTACAATTGGCGTTGACTTCATGCATACTGTTTTAACTCTCATGGCTTGGTTTTGAAGTTTGCTAATTTTGTCAAAGTTCGCCTTTGCTGCTGTTGTCCATGCCGCAATGCCATACTCGAGAACTGGTCTCACTCTTCCAGTGTACAGTTTCGTTAGTATACTTTTGTCTGCTCCCCAGCTTGTGCCAGCAAGTTTCCTCATGATTGCCATTCTTTGTCTGGCTCTCATTCGGTTTCTCTTTATCTGACTTGTCCATGTCATGCGCCGATCAAATGTGACTCCCAGGTAGTTTGGGTTGTCGTTTGGCTGCAGGTATTTGCCGTTTAGACTTAGTTTGATGTTTTGGGGTTTGTTTGATAGCGAGAATATTGTACATGTCGTTTTTTCCTCGTTTATTTTGACCAGCCATGAGTTCACCCACTCTTCCAGCGATGTTAGGGCCTGCTGCATCCGATTTCTTGCCATGGTGAGATTCATTTCAGAGGTCCACATAGCCAGATCGTCTGCAAACATTGAGTAGTGGACTCTTCTTGGTATATTCTCTGTTATATTATTTATATACACCAGGAAGAGTGTGGGCGACAGTACTCCCCGCTCAAGTGTCACCTTTTTGCTCATCTGCCCTTGTACTTGAACTCTGGCCGTTCTGTTTTTGAGGTAGTGACTAATCCAATTGTACATTTTCCCACAAACTTCACTTCTTCGTAGCTTGACTTTAAGTCCCTCTTTCCAGACTTTGTCAAATGCCTTTTCTAGGTCCACCCAAACCGCTACTAAGTGTTTTTGTTCCTGGTAGGTATCCTCTATTTCCTGGACTATGAGGATGACCTGGTCCTCAGTGGATTTGTGCTGTCTAAAGCCTGCTTGCTGTCGAATTAGTATGTGTTTTTCTTCCAGATGCCACATCAGTCTAGTGTTTATCATACGTTCCATCAGTTTGCCCACGCAGCTCAGTAGGCTGATAGGCCTGTATCCATTTGGATCTGTTTTGTCTTTTCCTTTCTTTGGTACTGGTACAAGTACTGCGTCTTTCCATGCCTGGGGTACAATGCCCCTTTTCCAGCTTTGGTTCAGGAATGATAGCAGTTTCCTCTTTGCTGTTTGATTAATGCATTCAAGAATATTCAATGTACATAGGTATTTTTAATCAAGCGAAGGTAAAAAAAAATTGGTTGAATTTTGATCTTCTAAACCAGTATTAAAATGTTGGGTTAAGTAAACAGCTATTTAGCGCATTGTTGGGGTCATCAAAGCCTTTATTTATTAATTGTATGAGTTATTTTTTGCAGTCTCCCTCACAAACGGCATCTAAATAACAAGTCTCAAAATTGGAAATGTATGTGTATATGTGTAGGAGTGTAGATATGTAAGTATGTGTATAGATATATGTGGGCATTTAAAGTTACACATGTGTATGTATGTATATATAAGTATATATATGTATATCTCTTCTGTGGGCATCCTCACCACTGTATACTTATACTTAATATACTTATACTTTATCTTATATTACATCAACCTTTCATTTATTTCTTCTTCTTCTTTCTTTGCGTTCAGGATCTATTGGTCATGCTATATCTGCAGGCCAGTCGCCATGATGAAGTCTGTAGTCTTCACCAGGTCGGAGCGGCTGCCCCACAGCTTTTGTCTCAGCTCCGTACCCTCTGGCCAGGTCTGGTATGTCATATCCCTATTGAGTGGGCATTCTTGTAAAATATGCTCAGGGTTCTGGCATCCTGTTCCACATGGGCACTCATCGGTGTGTGAGATCTCCAGTCGGTATAGATGTTCTAGTAGCCTGCAGTGTCCAGTTATCAGGCGAAATAAAGTAGTTTGTTGATTTCTTTTGAGATAGTGAATTGGGTCTGGTGTACTGCTTATGTGTCTGTCTTCTCTCCATTGGTGTATATACTGATTTCTGATGATGTTCTTGAGTTCTCTGTATGGTACTCGATGATTAGATTGTGCCTTTTTGCTGCCATCTTTTGCCAGAGCATCAGCTATCTCGTTTCCTGTGATTCCACAATGGGAGGAGTTATTTATTTAATTAATTATCTATTTATCTATGTTTTTATTTCTATTCCTGAGCGTACCACACATTCAACACCTAATTATCCGTGAGAGCTAGAGGGCACAGGTGAAACGGAGTATCTACAAGTGGTCCACGAAAGTCAGTAAATCCTGCCATGGAAAAATATGTGAGAGCAGTGAAAACCTGACACACCAAGACCAAACAGAAGGAAGTCAACACAGATGGGCCTCACAACAGAAGGAAGACCCTTTTCATTTAATTTATCTGTTCAATATTGTACTCTTAATTGTTATGTATCCAGTATATTTTATGTCATCTTTCATAATCATTCCATTTCATTCATCCTCGTTGTACACCTCACAACATTGCATTTTCACAATGTTTTATAAAATGTATGATGATGATTTGACATTTAAAGGAAAAATATTTTTTTTAAAGGGGGATATATATAAATATATATATATATATATATATATATATATATATATATATATATATATATATATATATATATTAAAATCAGGAAATAAATAAAAGGAGTCCGGATCAATTATGAAGGAAAATTAATATACTCATTCCCAAAATGGTCACAGGAAAACAATTGTATATATGTTGTATAAGAAACTCGATTGGGTAAACCGAGGAACACAAAAAAAAGAAATAGCAGCCAAATACCAACGAAGGACAAGGAGAGGATGGTCAAAACGGGAGGAACATCACGGAAACACCAGGCTAGGTACAAACAGATACACACACGCATCCAAGTACTGGTTTATGCGTTTTAATATCGCCCAAATTGACTTCGGTCTGGGGTGGGATAGGCGCGCCTCCGCCAGTAGAAATTAGTGAGACAAACACAGAAAATTAAAAGAAAATTTTAAAGTAGCTCAGTTAACTGCTGTTGTAGCCGTTATATGAAGTCTGTAACCAAACACACTGTCAAAACTCTAGACCGTTATGTCTTTTCGGAGGCCCGAAATATCTTCTTTTCTGGCGATGTTTAGGAGCAATTTTTTTTCGGCAATATGCACATGTATATACTAAGTAAAATAGGTGGGGGTTATATTTTGTACTCAGTAAAACATTTGTAGTTTACAATATGCACTTAGTATACCATTTGGGGTTTACAATTTGTAGGCACCATAACATATGTGATTTACAATATGTAGTCAGTTTAACATTTGTGGTTTATAATATCTAGTGACCATAACATTTGTAATTTATCATATTTAGTCAGTTTAACATTTGAGGTTTAAAATATATAGAGACCATAACATTTGTGGTTTATAATATGTAGTCAGTTTAACATTTGTAATTTATCATATTTAGTCAGTTTAACATTTGAGGTTTATAATATATAGAGACCATAACATTTGTGGTTTATAATATGTAGTCAGTTTAACATTTGTGGTTTATAATATGTAGTCAGTTTAACATTTGTGGTTTATAATATCTAGTGACCATAACATTTGTAATTTATCATATGTAGTCAGTTTAACATGTCATGGTAACTACATGTTCTAGTATAACATTTAAGGCACTATTATTGGAGAATCAAGTTACAGATTTCATTGTACCAGGTATCAGATGTTGTCAAGTTGTCTGATGAGTTCATATTATCGATGTCTTTTATTCCCAAACTCTGTCAGGTACCCATTTTCAACTGTATTTAGGGAGGAAGACTAACGTCTAGTCAGGCAAAATATACTGATCAGACATGTTAGTCGGGGTCAGGCAAAACATACTGGCTAAGACCCTCACCTCTGCTTACTAGTAGCCCTCCCTGGAAACAAGCTGTTTTCATGGCATCCTGTCTAACGAGGTGAGGGATCGACGTGATCCTCGTAGTAGTGAACGACATGCAGATGAAGCCAAGCATAGCACAACCGCCTGGAGAACCCAGGTCCACCTTCTTCAGCATTCTCGAGATGTGAGGAAAGATTCCGCAAACCGCCATTTAACGTCCTTTTCTGGACACACAAAAGAGTAACATACTCATTGTGGGCATTCGCAAACAATAACAACAACAACAGCTGTATGTACGGGACTAGTATGTGGGACGACGATTCAATTTTCCAATTATGTTTTTTGGGAATAACAGACAAACTCTCTAACCGTCTTTTGCACTTGTACGCTTGCATGTTTGGTTAAATATGACCCGCTCATCTGGTCACCATCGGGAGAAAGTCCTTATGTGAGAATAAGCGCAAAAGGACAAACAAATGTCCTCGAGCAATGAACGTTCGTGTGTATGTTTTACAACCTTGTGTTTCCTGCCCAAGGCGTGCTTTGTGTCTCGTGTGTTGTATCTGGCACTGTTAGTCACACACAAATACTGAATGCAATCAAAACGAACAGTGAAAGACAATGATGAATCGGTGATTGTTTGTCTTTTGTTAATTTGTTTTAAAAACGACGATTGGTTCGACTTAGTCTTCAGTTGGCGGATACGATTTGATAGCTCAGTACACACGTAATTACTCAGCCCAACTTTTTTAGTCCTCGAAGGTTCCAGTGACACACAGCGGAATATGGGACTCAATTTCGAGTAAATAAACAAAGTTGTGACAGCAATCACAAAGAGAAATGACTGTGGTGTGTCTTTCTTACTATCACCTGGAGGTAAACTACCAATTCGGCGTGTATACCCTTTGCTGGGGACGACAAGGTCGCGGAGGAGAGGGGGGGGGGGGGGCAAAAAATGAAGACCGCCTGCCCATGCAGCTTCCAGGTAATGTGCAGGCTAAGACGTTTTTCCAGTAGCGAAGCGTTAGAATAGACAGGATAGGCTGAGCTATCCCAAACGCTTTTGAAGAATTAGAGAAGTCATCCCTTGGCATAACACAAATATGAAATAAATTAGAAATTGAAATTGCAATGTTCATTTTTGTTTAAGCGTAGTGGCATGTTAGCAAACGCGCGAGGAGGGGGAAAGTGAATTCATCATTTGCTATTGGAAAGGTAGGCTAATTGCGTCCAGTCTCACAGCGTTACTCTAATAGTCTGCTGGATTGTTTTTATATGGCTTAGCTTGGCTTCGTTCGTTCTCAATCTCCCGATACCAAGCCCTGAAAAAGCTTATGTAGCAGAATGTAGTCCAGAGAACGGAATGCGTTATGTCGTAGTTTACAGCTTGACTGCAATATTTGCACCTTTCGGTCCAACACACCCGACTTCAGCAAGCATTTTTTTAGTACCGGGTTATGACAAAGACAAGATTAGCACCACTGCCCCACAGAGAGCATGTCGTAAGAGGCGACAAACCGTGTGACATTGCATAACATCGGCCATGGTTAAGTGGTTTGTTAAGAGCAACATAGATGGCGCCTAACAGGCTGCAGGTCTACTATGCTCTAGTATTTGAGTCTATTATTAAAATGGACTCGCACATCGGTTAACTACCCTACGCGGCACTTGTCCCAGTGGAGTAATAAGCTGCTCGAGCCTATACCGCTAACAAGGAAATCCTCGTCTCGGGTACATCCAGCTCACGCCAAAGCTGGGATCTACACAGGAGGATCCGTCCCTATAGAAGTACAGATCGATTAAGACTAATACAGCGTAGGAATAAGTTCCATTGGTAGCAAGGCGACGGTTATTAGGGCGCTTCTTTTTTGCCACAGCCAACTAGCAGAAATTTAAGCCGGCCTTCCCTGACTTAGCGTCTTAAAGTCGAAGCTCTCAAAGTGTATTTCAAATGTAATTTCGGGATCAAGTTGCTCAGCAGCGCATGAGTTGCAGTGGTCAGCGATCCATAGCTGACTGGTAGCGTCAGGGCCAGCGAACTAGGGCTGCCAAGACCCTTCTACACCTCTACGCGGTGATCCTGGATAACAGGTTGCAACAGAGCAGACTGGCTAAGGAGAATGGATGAAGAGGGAATGCTAACCCGGTACTCTAAAAATGCTTGCTGAAGTCGGATGTGTTGGACCGAAAGGTGCAAATATCGCAGACAAGCTGTAAACTACGACACAACGCATTGCGTTCTCTGTACTATATTCTGCTACTTAAGCCTTTTCAGGGTATGGTAGTGGGAGATTGAGAACTAACGAAGCCAAGCCAAGCCAAGCCAAATGTTATTTCAGTTCAGTTTTGTTGAGATTTGTGATTGCGATTTAAATTTTATTGAGTTGTGTAAAGTTCTTGACTCCATCTAGTTCAGTTAGAGAAACGATTCTCCACCTCTGACGAAGTTGCAATTATTGAACTCTTAAACCATGCACAATTTACGCAGTTCAAACACTCTTTTCCTGACAGTCAATTTCCAAATTTCAAAAACTTAATAACACATACCCTAAGGTAGAACTACACAACGAACTGGTAAACATTTACAGCTCAGAAGACAAAGCCAAAATTGCATTTAATAATTGGGTTTCATTGTAGATAACGACCTCCAAACAGTGTATGAACAGACGGATAAGTTGCTGCAACTGATTCTCGGTATTCCAACAAGCTTGGCTACTACAGAACGTTTAAAAAGTACATTAAAAAGAATGTAGATACATCTGCACAATCCTATGACTAAAAATAAACTGGCCAATCTGGCAACTATTTTAATAGGAAAGGAACTTTCTTGTAAGTGCATTCAAGATCACGTGATAAAGGAGAGGCGGTAGATATTTTTTAAAGAAATGAAACAGATGCTTAGAACTGATTTACAAGAAAGCGTAGACAACTGTGCAGAAGTACGTCCACATCATGGGTTTCAACTACCTCATTCAGCACAAAGAAGAACAAATTTAAACTAGGCATTAATCCACCTATTTATTTATACATACCAATGCAAACCAAACCAAAATATTTTGTTTTACTTACACTGTAATAGTCTATTTCTTCTTAAGAAATAATGTACTCCTGTGAGAGGAATGGCGTGTGTGTCCTTTAACATTCTCGGTAGGTTTAGCACTGTAGTAACATTTATCGATGGCTTTAGTAAGTTTAAATTGTGGTAGTGAAGGTCCATTTAGATTCACCATCATACACTAGCTTATGTACAATCTATTCGAACCGTAATAGCATGAAAATAATCGTACGAGAGTCGTAATGTAGTAACAATTAAAAACGTAATTAACAATTAAAAACCGGTTTGAAAAAAAATAATTTTACTCGTCAAGCAAAACATTTTTACTCGTCCCAAACGAGCAGACGAACGCTTTTGTCGTCAAGCCATATATATATATATATATATATATATATATATATATATATATATATATATATATATATATATATATATATATATACGGTAAAGTCTATACAGATACAAATGATGACATGGGGACGGCGTTGCCTAGTGGTTAAATGACACGGCTCACAATAAGAAGGTGCTGGGTTCGATCCCCATCACAGTACCAGCCGCTATCCCGAGGAAGCAAACCCTTAGAAAATGCAGGAGGAAGCAGACCCTTACATAAAATGAATGCTTAATTCGGATGCACTAGGCCGACAGGCGCAAAATAAAAACCACAGGTCAACGCACACCGCTTTTGGGATTAGAGAAATAAGACGTAAGCAACAACAACAACAAAATGAAATTCGATGGGCTAATATAAACAGGGTAACTTATAGCCACACCTCCCGTTCTTTAATTTTGGGATTGTGGGTCGTTTATTTTTGACATGCATGCCGAAAAGTACGAGCTGTTGGTTGGTGACGAAGGGTTAGACTTTCACTCTCATTTAAACGTTAAGCTTTGGTCCCATTACTCATCGATTTTGTATAATGCACCATTAACTCGCGAGATCAAGTGAAATATCCACTAAACATGTATTCAAAAACATTCTGATGTTATACATTATATAAATCCACTCAACAAGTTCAAAGATTCGAAACTTGTTTTGTGTGAACAGTCATTCATATGTGAATTGGTAATGGACTCAATATGTTACTGTTATTATATGGAGTAATTCATTGTTACTGTATCAAACAGGCCAGTGATAAATAACAGCATTTCTATTGCGATGATAATTCGTTTCTTTTACGCTGAATAGTTTATATTTCTTTTTCTTCTGGCCTATAACTTTAGTACGTTGTTGTGAGAGCTTCTTCTTCTTCTTCTTCTTCTTCTTCTTCTTCTTCTTCTTCTTCTTCTTCTTCTTCTTCTTCTTCTTCTTCTTCATCTTCTTCTTCTTCTTCTTCTTCATCATCTTCATCTTCATCTTCTTCTTCTTCTTCTTTATCTTCTTCTTCTTCTTCTTTCTATTCGTCTGAATCACATTGCGGAGAATATACCATCAACCAATGAGAAAAGGCAGGCATGTCCTGTACAATTTTATGTAGTTCTTTCTAGCTTCTCACCGTTGAAAAAAAAAATATCAGGTACTGACTCTTCCTGTTTTCCTTTTTTTTCCTGTGTGTTCATTTGGCATCCCATTGCTTCTTTCTCCGAGTCTGGATGTATTTTTTGTTGATAGAAACGACGTCTGCAAATCAGTTTCCTTTCTTGTTTGGCTGGTCCCATTCCTATACGTTACATATGGGCCATATCTCTGTCGCGTCTTATTTGGTTGAATGTTTTTGTACTAGAAAGGGTTTTGTGAGATGGGAGAGTTGGCCACACGAGAAATGCTCGTAATTCTTAATCCTGACTTAGAAAAGGTAATGGTGGAGCACATTGGGAAGTACAATCACACCACATTATAAGTTGCATGTTTCTTCTTCTTCTTCTTCTTCTTCGTACGCAGTCAGACAGTAACCATTATTTTTTCGAATAAAGCGGCGGTCATCCTGAGGCTGTCGCCGCTGCCATAGAGCTTGTCTTGCAGTTCCACTGGTGATGGCCACATCTGCTCTCTCTGATCCTCGTATGTCGGGCAGTTCTGCAGCAGATGTTCAGCGGTCATTTTACCGGTACCGCACGGGCATTCGTCGGTACCAAAAAGGTGACACTTGAACAGGGAGTACCTCAAGGGGAAGTACTGTCACCCACACTCTTCCTGGTATATATAAATAACATAACAGAGAATATACCAAGAAGAGTCCATAGCTCAATGTTTGCAGACGATCTGGCTATGTGGACCTCTGAAAAGAAACACACCATAGCTAGAAATCGGATGCAGCAGGCCCTAACATCGCTGGAAGAGTGAGCGAACTCATAGCTGGTCAAAATAAACGAGGAAAAAACGACATGTACAATATTCTCGCTATCATACAAACCCCAAAACACCAAATTGTGTCTTAACGGCAAATACCTGCGGCCAAACGACAACCCAAACTACTTGGGAGTCACATTTGATCGGCGCATGACATGGAAAAGTCAGATAGAGAGAAACCGAATGAGAGCCAGACAAAGAATGGCAATCATGAGGAAACTTGCTGGCACAAGCTGGGGAGCAGACGAAAGTATACTAAAGAAAATGTACATTGGAAGAGTGAGACCAGTTCTCGAGTATGGCATTGCGGCATGGACAACAGCAGCAAATTCAAACTTCGATAAAATTAGCAAACTCCAAAACCAAGCCATGAGAGTTATAACAGGAGGCATTAAGACAACGCCAATTGTAGAACTTGAAAAGATTACAAAACTGCAATCCATGACCGACAGAAGAGACTGCAGAGCCCAGCAGCAAGCAGAGAAACTCAGAAGACTGACTGACCATCCAATGCACCAGAGACTAAACAATTTCGAAAATGGGAAACTAAAGCGGTTAAACTTTGCAGAAATAGCCAAAGCAAAGATGCACGAAGACCCCATGAACGCACTAACAACACCAAAGCCCATCCCTACTGTAAGAAAACCTACCTGGAGAAAAATGGTAGAAAATATACCAGGTATAGGAAACAAAAACTGCCAGACTGAAAAAGAAAGAAGAGATACTACCCTGAGCTACATAACGAAAAACTACCCAAGCATGGACTGGACCCATGCATACACCGACGGTTCTGTAACAAACACAACACAGAACGGAGGGGCAGGAGCACTTCGGAACCTACCAAATGGCAGAAAAATCACACTGTCATTCGCTACTGGAAAATACACAAGCAATTTCAGAGCGGAGGCAGAGGCACTGAGGGCGGCAGTGGAAGAAATGGTGACAGGTAAAAGGAATGAAAGCCATATAGTCCTGCTTACAGATGCCTTAGCCGTAGTCACAGCACTAAAAAGCCAGAAAAATACTGAACTTAATGATTTAAGAGCAGTACTCTGTCAACTATGCCAGCAGTCCGCACCAAAAAGGGTAGTGGTACAGTGGGTTCCATCCCACTGCAACATCCAAGGCAACGTAGAGGCAGATAGACTGGCAAAAGAAGGTGCAAGACTACAACAACCAGATACTAGTATGACATACGAAGAGTCAAAACGGCTTATTAGAGCTAGATACATGACCAAATGGGAAACAGAACATACTGGCTACACAAAAAACGATGCCTATTATCAGTTGAACAGAAGAGAGCAGATCATGGTCTTCAGACTTTGCACTGGCCACAATAGACTGAGGTACCACCTATTCAACAAATTGAAGATAGGTGGCACTGACGAATGCCCGTGTGATACCGGTAAAATGACCGCTGAGCATTTGCTGCAAAACTGCCCGACATACGAGGATCAGAGAGAGCAGATGTGGCCATCACCAGTGGCAACACTAGACAAGCTCTATGGCAGTGTCGCCAACCTCAGGATGACCGCGGTTGTTTTCAAAAAAATAAAGGTTGATGTCTGACTGCGTACGATGAAGAAAAAGAAGAAGTTCCCTTCTTTACCTAAATTGAGGCTTTCTGTTTTGTTTTCCCAACTGTCTCTTGTTATTTCGTTTAGAGTATGTTTGTATTTCGCCGTGGTGGCTCCATAGATTGTTCTCTCTCTACCATGTTCCTAGCATTTGAGACTTCGTCTACTGCTTTCTGCAATTCATCATTCCAATATGGCTTGTAGTTTTTCCTTGCCCCTCTTAGGGTGGTTTCGGTGGCTGCTTGCATTATTGCTTTATTTAGGCTTTCCACCATGGGTTTCATATTGTTATTCCGTGTGTTGATGGTTTCACACAGCCCATCTGTCAGGATTGCAAATCTGTCCCAGTTGGCTAGTTTATAGTTCCAACGTGGGAGCGGTTTTATTTCCTGTGGGTCTACTTCCATATCAACTTCTAGCCTGATTAGTCTGTGGTCGCTCTCTGCCAATTAGTTTAGCACCTGGCGGTCTATTTTGTGGTGAATATCCACCGTGGAAAAGGCCAAGTCTGGAGTAGAGGTGGTATGCCATGTTCTAGAATAGAAGCTAAGTCTATCCTCCGGCCTCTTGATAAGATAGAGATTTGTGTCTATCTCCCAGTCTTCCACTTCATCCCCTCTGTTCTCTGTGTCCGAATATCCCCATCTCTCCGAGTGGCTGTTGAAGTCTCCAACTACTATGCAGCTGGAGTCCTTTACTTCCATACTCGTGAGCGACATGTCTTTGCTTGGTGGGCCGTACAGGTCGAAGATGCGGATCTTCGTTTCTTGTGTCATTATGTCGACTGTCTGTATTTCAATTCCTGAGCTCTCCTCTCTCTCTCTCTCTCTCTCTCTCTCAATTGGTCATCTCTCTTCGTCTGAGTCGGCAGCTCTCTCTGTCACTCAATCGGCCTTTCTCTGTCCCAATTAGTCATCTCTCTATTAATCTGCTCCTCTCCTCTCCTCTCATTCTGTCTCTCAATCGACCAGTCTCTTAATTGATCACTTCTGTCTCCCAATCGAACCCGCTCCCAATTGGCATCTCTCTGTCTCTCAATGGGCACTCTCTCTCAATTGGTCATCTCCCTGCCTCTCAATCGACCTCTCCTAATTGATAACCTCTCTATCTCTCCCTCTCTCTTCCATTTGACCATTCTTCTGTCTCTCAATTGCCCCTCTCTATCCACACTCTAATATTACCTCTCTTTCCTCTCATTCTCTTCCTGTCTGTCTTCCCCTGCACATATTTCTCTCTACCCCAACATTTCCTTTCTGCCTCACTTAATCACTATCTTCTTCCTCCCCCTCCTCTCTCTATCTTTCTCTCTCTTTATCTTTCTCCCTTAGAAAACCCTCACTCTTACTCCTACTTTAATCTATACCCTCTGTCAGTCATAAACACTATCCACTTACCCATCTATCTCATCATGTCTCTCAGCTGATCCCATGTTGTAGCCGTTCCCATTGCTTCATATTGTAAGCGTCTAAATAAATGCTTATCATTCTTGATTCCTCTTCACAATATTTATACCTTTTAGTGTAAACCTTACACTGAATCCCTACTAGAACAGACCATTGCTCCATTCATTATTTCTTCTGTCCTTGTCTGACTGTTTAGACTGGCCCATGCCCTATACCGCCGCCGACTTACCTAGCGACATCGCCACAACATGCAGGTTTTCTCGGCACGGTAAGCCAAGGACAAGACATGAGCCATATGTCGTAAATGTCATCTAACAGTTAACACATTGCACACAAAAAAGAATAATTTTTTAATATGTTTTTCGTGTCAACCAGAATTGTCTCAGGGATTATTAAAGTCCGAGGTTTTTTAATCGTGCAGTAAGATTGTGTCATGGGACTTGTGTGTTAATTATTTGCCAGTTAATATAAGATGTTTGCCGTTGTACGCTCAAGAGAGCACAACGCTGCATTAACAAAAAAGGAATGATTCATGGTTAAGCAGAGTAGTCTTGTCCTGAAGTGAACGAAAGGAGGGATTATATGTATACACAATAAATAACAATCGATAAAGGATTATTATAAATGGAAATTCAATTCTGGTTACAGAATATTAGACCCACAATTATTTAATCCCACAAGTAATAGCAACCACGGGTATGCGGTAAAAGCAAGGTAACAAACACATTGGGAGATGGGGGAGAGATAGTGCAGATGGATTGGCTCACCCTCTGACAGAAGCCCGGTAATATAATCATACATGCTATGGATTGGAACTCACAAGGCAAGGGATGAGTGAGGAGACCAAGAAACGATTAGATGAGGAGGATAGTGCAGCTGGGGTCACAAGTGTAAATCTCAAGAAGACGGCGCAGAATAGGAACTAATTGCGAGCGTTCTTTGTGGCCCCATGCTCCAAGAGGGACCAGGGGGATGAATGATGAGTAATGGGCATCAATTACTTGAAATGTTTTTCAACTAAATAAAGACAATAATTGATATAAAGAAGAATGGAGAGCACCAGTCGGATGTGTTGGACCGAAAGGTGCAATGATCGCAGCCGAGCTGTAAACTAGTGACACAACGCATTCCGTTCTCTGGACTACATTTTGCTACTTGCAAAGCCCTGTTCTGGGATTGGTAGCGGAAGATTGAGAACGAACGATAAAGAATAAGAAGAAGAGCCACACAATCTGGAAATATATTGTTAGAGGTACAGCTGTTGAACAAGAGTGGGAGAGTTTCAAAACAGTTTTAGAACAACTAAAAGTGGAGTGTGTTCCATGTAGGGAAGTAACCACCAAACATAAAAAGTGGATAAATAGATATGGAGTTAAATGTAGAAGAGCTAAAAATAAAGCATGGAAAAAATATATAGAGGCAGGTAAATCAAAAGAAACATATTTAACATATTTGGACAAGCAGAACATATATCAGAAAGTGAATAAAGCAGCAAAAATAGACTTCGAAAAAAAACTTGCTAATAGGATCAAGACTGATAGTAAAAGCTTCTTTTCTTTTGTTAGAAATAAACAAAGAACAAAAGACAAGGTAGGCCCTCTCATAGATAGCACAGGTAAAATAATAAGAGAAAATAGGGAGACAGCTAATCTACTAAATCAATACTTTGGCAGTCTACACAAAAGAAGATTGTTTCAAGATCCCAGAGCCTATAGATATTTTCAAATGTGAAATGTATATAGTGGGATTAAAATCATTCTGTATTACGGAAAAAAATGGTTTAAAATAAATTGGATTTGCTTAAAGTGGATAAATGTCCAGGTCAAGATAGTATGCATCCAAAAATGCTATTTGAAATTAGAAACCAACTAGCAAAACCATTGGCTATATTAAGTTCTAAAACACTGGTAAAATGGATTGTTCCAAGAGATTGGAAAGATGTATAAGTGATTCCCTTATTCAAAAAGAAAGAAATTAGATCCAGCTAATTATAGACCGGTAAGTTTAACGAGCATAGTCTGTAAATTAGGATCAACCATCAAAGAAAACATTGTAATGCATCTATACAGGTTTAATCTAGTGAGAAATAGTCAGCATGGGTTTACTAGAGAGAGATCGTGCTTAACATATCTATTGGAGTTCAAGGAGGTTACTAAAATGATAGATGAGGGGGAACCAGTGGATGTTATTTATCTAGATTGTGTAAAGGCTTTTGTTAGAGTACCTCATCGAAAGTTATTTTAAAAGTTAAAATCACATGGAATAGGTGGGGAGGTTGCAGTACTGATTAAAAGTTGGTTAACGGGAAGAAGGCAGAGAGTGGGCATAAATAAGGAGTACTCTGAGTGGAATGAAGTAAAATGTGGAGTGCCACAGGGTTTTGGGACCGATATTGTTCTTGATATATATAAACAATTTGGACATTGGTATAGAATCCATGATTGAATAATTTGACACAAAATTATGTCGGAGTGTCTCATCTATAGCAGAGGTGAATATATTGAGGTCGAATTTAGATCAAATTCAAGACTGGTCTGTGAAAAGACAAATGGAGTTTATTAAAGATAAATGTACAGTCATCCACATGGGTAGATCCAATATAAAACATAATTACAGAATGGGCGAAAACAATATTAGAATGATAGATAAGGAAAGGGACCTAGGGGTTATAATAGTGCATAAAGGAAAAATGAATGAGCAAATCCCGGTAGCAGTGAATAAGGCAAATACAATGTTAGGTATGATAAATAGAAATATTAAACATAGGAGAAAGGAGATGATTGTCGAACTGTATAAAGTTAGTTAGACCTAGATTGGAGTTCTGTGTACAGGTGTGTAGTCCTTATCGTAGAGGAGATATAAACATGCTGGAAAGGATTCAAAGAAGAGCAACAAAACTGATAGTGGGTTTCCAGAACTACAGTTACGAGGAAAGACAGAAAAAACAGGCCTACAGTGTCAAAAAATAGAAGACTTCAAGGTGACAATACAGATTTATAAGATAATCACAGAAAAGGTAAAATTAGACTTTAACAATTTTTTCAAAATACAACTACCAACGAGAACAAGAGGGCACAGATACAAATTAGCTAAAGAGAGGTCCAGATAGGATATTAGGGAATATTTTTTTAGTCAGAGTGGTGAATGCTTTGAATGCATTACCCCAGGAGCTGGTGGAGGCGGAGACAGTTAATGCATTTAAGAATAGATTGAATGTGCATAGCTTTTAAAGCAAGGTAATGCAAATGTGACTGGTTGTCTACAGACTCTGATGAGTCTTCCAAACAGAATAACAACGTTAAGTTAAGTTACGGAGCGCACCTAATTTAAAGGGATATGTAAAGTTGAGGTATGACCCATAGCCATAGTAATTCCACTACTGTCGGGGAATGTAGTTGTTTAAAACTTCAGTATTTTAAGCCACAGTGTGTATGAGGTAGGGTAGCTAGTTCTTTTCCTCGCTGTATTTTACTTTCATAGTACTATGTTTGGTATCAATTTACATCTGGGTCGACTGGAGCGTGTTGATAGCAAGATTGTGCACTGAGCCTATGCCATGAGTAGTGAGTGTTACCACTACGTTTAGCATACGCCTAATTAATTCAAAGTGTATAATTATAAATAAGGAGAGGACCAAGATGCTGAGCACTGTGATTAAGATGCTGAGCACTGTGATCAAGATGCTTAGCAGTGCATGAGATGTAAAGGTCAGCGACCCAAAGCGGGCTGCTAGCGTCAGAGACAGCGACCCAAAGCTGACTGCTAGAGTCTGGTCCAGAGACTCAAAGCTGACTGCTAGTCAGGACCAGAAATCCAAAGCTGACTGCCAGGGTCAGTGCCGGTGACCTAGATTGACTGCTAGAATCAGGGCCAGAGAACCAGAGCTGCCAAAACCCTTTAAGAATAAGACTATGGCAAAGGGAGAGAATGTCGTGAGACGGTGTAACCTATCTAGTGTAGAACACTCTCCAACTCGTGAAATTGAACTCTCTACCAAAAGCGCAAACCTAAAAACTGCCGATCGTGGAGCAGAGTTCTGTGTTTGGAACCAATAACCCATATTGGCGAGGGGAGGTAGGTTAGTCACAAAGGAGGTGGGTTAGTCACATAGGAGATGGGTTAGTCACAAAGGAGGTGGGTTAGTCACAAAGGAGGTGGGTTAGTCACAAAGGAGGTTAGTCACAAAGGAAGTGGGTTAGTCACAAAGGAGGTGGGTTAGTCACAAATGAGGTGGGTCAGTCACAAAGGAGGTGGTTTAGTCACAAATGAGGTGGGTTAGTCACAAAGGAGGTGGGTTAGTCACAATGGAGGTGGGTTAGTCACAAATGATGTGGGTTAGTCACAAAGGAGGTGGGTTAGTCACAAAGGAGGTGGGTTAGTCACAAAGGAGGTGGGTTAGTCACAAATGAAGTGGGTTAGTCACAAAGGAGGTGGGTTAGTTGCAAAGGAGGTGGGTTAGTCACAAAGGAAGTGGATTAGTCACAAAGGAGGTGGGTTAGTCACAAAGGAGGTGGGTTAGTCACAAAGCCTACAAACTTCCTTTTGTAATGATTATGAAACATCAAGGTCGTTGCAGTATAGAAAATGATCCCATCACGGAAATGACTCATGAAGTCGGCAGCACTGGGTCGCTAAAGAGCAATACACAGTACAACCCACTCCGCTTCAAGAAACAAGGCGAACGTAATTTTTTTTTTTTTAAAGAACCATCAACAAATACAACAACAACAACAACTCATAATTAACACATGAATAACCTGTTAGCCCGAGAATCAGATATACCTTCCACGTAGATTGAATTATTTATGTCTCAATCATGCAGTGGGCAGGTAGGCATGCCTTCAATACACAGTCAATTAATGCAGTCTCTGTTACACACTGGCCGCGTCTGTATAACATACAGTTTACACATTCAATAGCATTGGGGGTAAGTGAGTGCAAAGTATACTTAGTGTAGAGTTGTTCCATACAAGAAAATACAACGGATGAACTAAAATACACGAACACATGCAATCAGTTGACAGGTGCACGCTATAAAGTCCACGTGGATGGTTGAAAACATGCAATTAATATGGTTTAATTCATGAAAATAAATAATGTAAATTCATTAATGCAAATTAATATATTCTTCTTCGTTCTTAAACTTCTGCTACCAATCCCTGAAAAGGTCTTTGAAAGTAGCAACACGTAGTCCGGAGAAAGGAATGCGTTGTGTCGTAGTCGACAAGTTGACTGCGATATTTGCCCCTTTCGGTCCGACACATCCTACTTCCGCTGGCGGTTTTGGACACCTTGCTAGCCTTCCCTTTTAGATCCCTTCTGCTTAGCCAGTCTGCCTTGTTGCAGCCTTTTATCCAAGATCACAGAGAAGAGCATTGGCAGCTCTGGCCTGCTGGTCCTGATGTTAACAGTCAACTATTGCCCGCTGGCCTTGATGTTAACAGTCAACTATTGCCCGCTGGTCCTGATGTTAACAGTCAACTATTTCCCGCTGGCCTTGAAGTTAACAGTCAACTATTGCCCGCTGGCCTTGATATTAACAGTCAACTATTGCCCGCTGGTCCTGATGTTAACAGTCAACTATTGCCCGCTGGCCTTGATGTTAACAGTCAACTATTGCCCGCTGGCCTTGATGTTAACAGTCAACTATTGCCCACTGGCCTTGATGTTAACAGTCAACTATTGCCCGCTGGTCCTGATGTTAACAGTCAACTTTTGCCCGCTGGCCTTGATGTTAACAGTCAACTATTGCCCGCTGGCCTTGATGTTAACAGTCAACTATGGGTCGCTGACCTTGATGTTAACAGTCAACTAATGCCTACTGGCCTTGATGTTAACAGTCAACTATGGGTCGCTGACCTTGATGTTAACAGTCAACTATGGGTCGCTGACCTTGATGTTTACAGTCAACTATTGCCCGCTGGCCTTGATGTTAACAGTCAACTATTGCCCGCTGGTCCTGATGTTAACAGTCAACTTTTGCCCGCTGGCCTTGATGTTAACAGTCAACTATTGCCCGCTGGCCTTGATGTTAACAGTCAACTATGGGTCGCTGACCTTGATGTTTACAGTCAACTATTGCCCGCTGGCCTTGATGTTAACAGTCAACTATGGGTCGCTGACCTTGATGTTAACAGTCGACTATGGGTCGCTGACCTTGATGTTAACA
The DNA here is from genome assembly GCA_036924085.1 of Ariolimax columbianus. Taxonomy (NCBI): domain Eukaryota; kingdom Metazoa; phylum Mollusca; class Gastropoda; order Stylommatophora; family Arionidae; genus Ariolimax; species Ariolimax columbianus. Next base: position 51,888,988 of record JAVGWX010000002.1, on the reverse strand, counting down.
GTCAACTATGGGTCGCTGACCTTGATGTTAACAGTCAACTATTGCCCGCTGGCCTTGATGTTAACAGTCAACTATTGCCCGCTGGCCTTGATATTAACAGTCAACTATTGGCCGCTGGCCTTGATGTTAACAGTCAACTATTGCCCGCTGGCCTTGATATTAACAGTCAACTACTTCCCGCTTGCATTGATGTTAACAGTCAACTATGGGTCGCTGACCGCTACAGCTCATGTACGGCTCAGCATCTTGATTCCGTAAATTAATATTAATTGGCGAAAACATACAATCAATAAACAAACAAATTCCATACAATCAATGGATGTTAATTGATTCAAGGTAAAGTTATTCATCATAATGGATTCAAGGTAAAGTTTTTCAACTTAATTGATTCGAGGTAAAGTTATTCATGTTAATGGATTCATATCTAATTTTTGCTACACATGAAGCACGTGGTGACTACTGCTACTTTCCCCTGACAGGAGGCTTGCATTATAGCACTTACGTGAGCTATTGCAGTGAATTTTTGTTTCTGTAAAAAGTAGTTTTCATGATGAAGTTGCTAGGCTCATGCACAACCCAGTACAGTCGTCATCCGCTACATGGTTAGGCAGGTTACAGTAGCCATAATGTTTCATTCCTGGATAGCACAAGTTTGAGAAGTCAAAGGATCCTTCTTTAAAATTAAATTAAGCACTAGCCTGGTGATGAGATGCCTAAACTTTATACATACGAACAGTAACAGAAATGGGTGCTTGTTGAATTAGCCTAAATTAACATTTTGTGTGTTACTCTATCTGTTACTTCCTCCGGGTTAAGGTTAACGAGAAATGGAGGCCTATAGGAAACTAGCCAACAACATCTATTGGGACAACAAATTAAGTGAAGGAAATTGGGCTGGATAGGACATACGCTGCGGAAGGCATAATCCAACATAGCCAGACATGCTCTTACATGGAATCATCAAGGGAAGAGAAAGAGAGCGAGAGATATAAAGAGAGAGAGAGAGAGAGAGAAAGAGAGAGAGAGAGAGGTAGACCCAAAAATACGCGGAGAAGAGAATGTGAGAAAGAACTAAAATTAAATGATTCCACATGGAGAGAATCAGAAAAAACAGCCCAGGACCATGCACGATTGCTGAATATTGGCAGTGGCCCATGTACCGAGAGGAGCGGCGGACTGATTAACTGAGGGGTAACGTTGGAATTAAGGAAATAAATTAAAGTGTACACCTACAAATTAGTTTACCCGATTATTCACACAAATTTGTATTCGACTATTATGCCAGTTTGAAAGGTTCAGAACGAAAACACAACCCTAACCCCAACCCTAGCCCTAATCCGAGTGAAATAACAGACAAGGAACGAACAAAACTTGAGCTCGGGTAAATTAAACAAGTACCCAGAAATGTGTTAACGTTACGATCTAAATATAATTTCATCAAGGACTGACGAAACATAAACATCACATATGGAAACAGAAAGCTAAGTTAAACTATTGTTTTCTGTATCTGTAATACTGATATTTGAAGGACTGAATTTCTTGTTTTCCTGTGTTTTTAGTCCAGTTCTCGATGAAGACCTTTCCATGTTGAAATGTTGGTACACAACTGTTTTACTTCTCACGTAAACTGCATGGTGATACGTCATTCGGGCCAGGGTTCAGTTACAACAAATTGACGTGGAAACAAGTTGTACTACAACAACCTTGAGGGGGCATAGGGTAGTCAAGGTAAGGTGACATATCATAGGAAAGGGTAATGTGGCACATACTGGGTCAGGGTAAGGTGATATACTGGGCCAGGGTAAGGTGGCACATACTGGTTCAGGGTAAGGTGACACATACTGGGTTAGGGTAAGGTGACACATACTGGGTCAGGGTAAGGTGACACATACTCGGTCAGGGTAAGGTGACACATACTGGGTCAGGGTAAGGTGTTATATACTGGGTCGGGGTAAGGTGACATACTGGGTCAGGGTAAGGGGACACATATTGAGTCAGGGTCGTGCTGAAATTACTGAAGAGCCTAGTATTGCACTACAATCAAGAAAAGACGAATCAACAGTTCACAGACTGCGAAGCTTTGAAATCAAACGAGATTCGACCAGTGTGGAACGAAAAAGAGGACCGAGCAGCAGTGTGTACTACCAACGAGCTGGAGAAACATCAGTATCCCCACACTTAACAATTTGCTAGACACTAGTCTAGCCAGGCACAACATACTGACCAGGACGTCGCGTCAGGGTCTGACACAATTTACTGAGAAAGACCACAATTTCTCTTTCATGTAGAGTTCCCTGGAAACGAGGTATTTTCAAGACAACCTGGCTGACGACGTGATCTCTGTAGTAGCGAGCGTTCACACAGATGAAGTCAAGCATAGCACAACCGCTTGGAGGACTACAGTTCACCATCATCATCTCGCTCGGGATATGATGAGAACTACTACAATCTGCCACTTAACGCACTTTTCAGGGCGCACACAAGAGCAAACATACTCATTGTGGCCCATTAAACAACAGCAAGGGTAACAAACATTTACTGAGAGAGACTGAGCACACTCTAGGTATGCTCGAAGTGCAGGGAAGTCGATGATTAGGAACAGAACACTTGGAATCAGGTCTACCTTCGGGATCAAGATGCTGAGCAGCGCCTGAGCTGGAGTGGTCAGCGACCCATAGCTGACTGCTATCGTCAGGGCCAGCGAACCAAAGCTGCCAAGACCCTTCTACACCTCCACGCGGTGATCCTGGATAACAGGCTGCAGCAGGGCAGACTGGCTAAGGAGAAGGGATCGAAGAGGGAATGCGAACCCGGTACTAAAAATATGCTTGCTGAAGTCGGATGTGTTGGACCGAATGGTGCAAATATCGCAGCCAAGCTGTAAACTACGACACAAGGCATTCCGTTCTCTGGACTACATTATGCTACTTACCCTTTCAGGGTTTAGAAGTGGGAGATTGAGAACGAACGAAGAAGAAGAAAGAAGAAGGTCCACCTTCTTGTTGTTAGCTGCTCATCGCAAGAGATGATGGCGATGGCGACGGCATCGTCAGACGGTTTTGTCTTGATGATGTAACTTGCGCTGTATTTCGATTATAGTGAAGAAGAAACTGCGCTGGTCATCAACCTCACTCTCTGGGCCCGAGCTATCTTGGACAAGTGACAAGACATAAGTCAAGACGACTGGAAGTAACTCAAAATTCAGACACTCTCGTCCCACCTCCCTTGAGACCAGAGGTCGTTTGAAACCTTCAGGATTCAATCGCCCCAGGTTTCCGTTTATCGCGTTCAGAGACGAGAGTCTTACCTCTCGACCACAGCGACCCCTACATCTTCTACAGAAATCCCAGACACACAAGAAGCACTATAAGTAGGACAAAAGACAAATCAGCAGAAGAAAGGACCTTCGATCAACAACGCGGGAAGCAGCGTGATAACGCTGTTTTCCAGCCGTTATTTTTGGTATTTAGGCTTAATACAATCCATCCAATATTCAGTTTTCTCAATAACTGGTCTATCAGAGCAATGCTTCCCAAAGTGGCCGCCCGCGAACTCTCAGTTGCTGTTCTGCTAATGACGTCAAGGAAAGTATAATTATAAAAAAATTATTTTTTAAATCAGTCGCAACAAAAATCGAGAATAACTGCTATCATTAAATGGTAAAATAGTTAATTAAATTGGATAACTATTTAATCTTATTTTAATACAAATTGACGATGATCGAAACTAAACTGTAAATCAATCAATAGGGTATGTGGTGTAATAGATACATCCCTGCCAGACCCTAATAGAGAAAACGTTGAGAAGCACTGATAAAGAGAGTCCTGCGTGACAGAATCACAAGGCTGTTTCTTGTGAAAGCAAACTTTCGACTTAATCCCTACCGCCATAAAGAGGCTTTGCATTTAGCGGACGTCATTTTGAAGCTGCTGTAGGGTTTGGAAAATGGGAAATGGCTCATAGAACCAACTTCAATCGTAGCAGAACACCTCATGTGTATTCAGCCCCTTACATTGGTGAAAGTGCCAAGGACATATCACAAACTATGTAGCTCCTGCTGCATCTCCGAGATGTTCCCCAGTCGTCGTCAGGTACCCATTTACAGCTGGTTCAAAATGTGAGAAACGGTTATAGCATTTAAAAAAAACATACGACATACCGGGGCTGTTAAACCGAGCGCAACATGATTTGAACCTGGTATTTTGGGATTGATTGTAAGCCAGGTTCACAAACCCTAGACCGCATGCTCCCAAAACGGCTTCGGGTGAATGTTTCAACTAAAGAGGTGCTACCTAAAGAGTAAAGTAAAGTAATCCATTGTATTACTGCCGTAGGAGTGTGAGGTGTTAGCGATCTCACATTACTGCCGTAGGGGTGTGAGGTGTTAGCGATCTCACATGTCAAAGGCTCGGCTACATGAGGGCGGTAGCCATCAACTCTCTTCGCCACTTTTACTTCCCGGACTGAACCGGTACCCATTTAAGGCTGGGTCGACCCAGGACTCGTTGGGGTCTGAAAAAACTTAGTACACGATAAATTGGATACAGTTTCAATCTATCATCAGGGTCTCCGATCAAGTTAAGTTTAGAAATTATAAATAGTCGTAAATCGAAAAAATCGATAAGAAATATATCGTATATCTTTCATTCAGGACATACGATTAGGATTATTGATCGACGCACAGCTGCTGTAGACCTACTATTAAGATGTGATCGGGTAAAAACCCCGCTACGAAAAGCTTTATTATAGTAGTCCAGTAAGATAGCTTTCTTAGTGAAGACAACTATGATAACAGACAACTGCTGCCTTGCTAGTAGACTATGGACAGCCAAAGACTAAGTACACAGCTGCAAAAAAAGTGCATGCTGACGACGGATACACTGCTCCCTCCCTTTTTACCTGACGCAGATAATAGTCAATTCAATCCACATCTTAAAAACAGCCAAAGACTTGAATATCTTGGAGCTAATAATGCAGATGTCTGATGGCGAGGGGACCACTGTTACAGAGATATAAATCATTCGCCTCTAAAGTGGCGGACCAAAGCATCCAGCAACAGACGTTCGAAACTCTCAAGTTTAAAACGACTCCTGAACTCGCAATAGCAAGAGAAAAGTAATTACCAAGCACCACAACAATCACTCATAAGTTGGTCAGCTCCACTCTCCAGCTACAAAATAAATGCACTTTCTTCAACTTGGCATTAACTGCGAAAGAATGAACAGCTCGGCATGCCTAGTTAATCAAGGACAACAAACTCCTGGTCTCAAGAGAGGTGAGATTTAGCTTCTAGTCCTATCGGAGATCGCGTGTACACGAGCAGAGAAATATTTAGAAAAATAATGACTTTCCTACAAAACACGCCGCCTACCTTCAACTTGACCTAATTACCCGCATGAAGTCAAATCGCAAGAGAATATACTACGGATATCCTTCGCCTACCTGGCATCAGGCATCTATCTATCTTCTTCTTCTTCTTCTTCTTCTTCTTCTTCATCATCATCTTCATCGTTCTCAAACTCCCGCTACCAAGACCTGAAAATTGTTTCGTAAGTCGCAGGACGTAGCCCGGAGAACAGAATGAGTTGTGACGTAGTTTACAGCTTGACTATGATACTTTCACCTTTCGTTTCGAAACATCCGACTTCAGCAGGCATTTTTTGGAACCTAGTTAGCCTTCCCTGTTCAATCCCTTCTCCTTAGCATGACTGTCTTGTTGCAGCCTGTTATCCAGGATCACCGCGTGGAGGCGTAGAAGAGTATTGGCAGCTCTGGTTCGCCGGTCCTGACTCTAGCAGTCAGTTATGGAGCGCTGCAGCTCATGCGCTGCTCAGCCTCTTGATCCCTTCCTGCCTGTTTGAATACCACGATTACAAATCTTTCAAGTCTGAAAAACGAAGAAAGTGAAGAAATAAAAGAATCATTACCATTATACCGCAAAGATCGTAAATCAAGTATCAATGGTACAGAAGACAAGCTTGGTAATCTTTGGGCGTAAACTAACTGGCGGACTTGTTTCACTGAGACGTTTACGTTCCGTGCACTGGCAAAGCTGAGTGGTTTCTTCTCGCTTCGCTCTTATAACGCATAGTGTCACAACCTTAGATGGCTCCTTACAGACAGTCTGGAATAAATCACTTTGTGAGAACGGAAACCGGGGCGGTTTTTGTAGATATTTGTTTCAAATAATGATTTTACTAGGCCCGTGTTCAATGTTATTTAGTTGCCTTTTAAAATATACATAGAGTTGCAGGGGTCCTAATTTAGCCTGGTTGTAGATATTCTAATTTAGCCTGGAGTTGCAGTGGTATATTTAGCTAGGAGTTGTAAGGGTCCTAATTTAACTTGGAGTTGCAGGGGTCCTAAGTTAGCCTTGATCTGCAGGGGTGCAAATTTAGTCTGAAGTTGCAGTGGTCCTAATTTAGCCTGGAGTTGCAGGAGTCCTTATTTAGCCTGCAGTTGCAAGGACCCAAACGTATCTTCGAGTTGCATGAGTCCTTATTTAGCCTGAAGTTACAAGAGTCCAAATGTATCTTGGAGTTTCGAGCGTCTTTATTTATCCTCTTCAGCCAAGTATCAAAGATCTATGTGACACTCCATATTTCTTTTTGAATTGTCAGAGCGTTTCAATGCTAATGATAATAATAGTGTTCACGTAGGCGTCAAAGGCCTATTGAGTCCATCGACCACTACCATGTCCTACTGCTGAGGCTGTGTTCATGCATAGCGTGTTGACCGAAATCCATACAGACTCCCCAGGTGGATCCGTGTACTCCGCCGTCTTGGGATGATGGCCGCGAGGAGTGTGCTAGACCAGTATTTGTGTCAAGCTTTCCGTGTCTGTCCGTGTTAAATGTCCTGTTTTTACGTGTCCCGCCGCCGAGGCTTATGATTGTGTCCATCTGTTGGTCAGCGTGACCCTTGCTGTGCTGAGAATACGAGGTTGGGAGAGGTATTGTGTAACCTCCGGTGGAGGGAGAGGTGGACAGGAGGAAGTCGGCTTCAGTCCGAGCAGAAATGTCCTTGAGTGGTGGTAATGTGGACTGAATTCTGGTGTGCAGTTATGCGGAATGTTGAACTCCGTCATGGACTGGTTTCCCAATGCTCGAGACATCCATGAAATGCAGCACAACTAGCAGGATAACCGATCGAAAGCACATCGATTCTACAGAATAAAATCTTTGATATCACCTGGTGAATGAATTGTGAAATATAATCCGAACAGGAATCACCAAACATCAGAAAACTCAACACAAACCCCGGAGAGAGTCGAGAGCGCAGCCACTAAGGCACATCCATCGTTTTTTTCTTCATGCTAATGCTAATAGGGAAACCTTTTTGTCCTGGATCGTTACAGGGGACGAAACATGGGCGCATCATTTTGAGCCTCAGGCAAAATGGCATTCAATGGAGTGGCATCATCCTCAATCACCACGAAGAAAGAAATCCAAGAAAACTCCTTCAACCGGAAAGGTCATGATCACTTTCTTCGGGGACAATGAAGGTGTGATTCTTGAGGATGTGATGTCAAGAGGAGATACAATCAATACGTAAGCTTACATCAAGACACAGACCAAACTCAATCGGCGGTTCCCCAGAGTTAGGCCGCACAAGAACCTAGCAGACCTGCTTCTCCTTCACGACACAGCGGGCCCACGCACACGTCTGGCAACACAAGAACCTAGCAGACCTGCTTCTCCTTCACGACACAGCGGGCCCACGCACACGTCTGGCAACACAAGAATCCAGCAGACCTGCTTCTGCTTCACGACACAGCGGGCCCACGCACACGTCGGGCAACACAAGAATCCAGCAGACCTGCTTCTGCTTCACGACACAGCGGGCCCACGCACACGTCTGGCAACACAAGAACCTAGCAGACCTGCTTCTCCTTCACGACACAGCGGGCCCACGCACACGTCTGGCAACACAAGAATTCAGCAGACCTGCTTCTCCTTCATGACACAGCGGGCCCACGCACACGTCAGGCAACACAAGAATCCAGCAGACCTGCTTCTCCTTCACGACACAGCGGGCCCACGCACACGTCAGGCAACACGGGGAGCAATCATCAAATTGGGTTGAGCTGTACTCTCCCATCCACCTAATAGTTCTGATTTGGCTCAATCTGATTCTATCTTTTTGGTTCATTTAAAAATTCACTCCGTGAGACAAGTTTTGAGGATAATGAAGGTGTGATTAAAGCAGTGAAGAAATGGCTACATGGTCAGGACAAAAATGGTACTGGCAAGGCATACATGCACTTGTTTGGGGTGAGGTAAGGCCGTACAGGCAAGGAATACATGCACCTGTTTGGGGTGAGGTAAGGCCGTACAGGCAAGGAATACATGCACTTGTTTGGAGTGAGGTAAGGTCGTACAGGCAAGGCATTCATGCACTTGTTTGGGGTGAAGTAAGGCCGTACAGGCAGGGCATTCATGCACTTATTTGGGGTGAGGTAAGGCCGTACAGACAAAGCATACATGCACCTGTTTGGCGCTGGCGTAAGGCCGTACAGACAAAGCTTACATGCACCTGTTTGGCGCTGGCGTAAAGCCGCACAAGTTGATAAGGATTATGATGAGTAATAAATATGTTTACATGACATATCCTTGCACATTGTGTACAAATATCTTGCATTTTGAATAAACAGTTTCTGAATGAAATGGTGTGGTGCATTACATTTTAACCTCCTATCGTATTAAGTAAGGGCAAAAATTCCGTAACATCAGCTTACACCACCTAACACAATACACGCCTCCTAGGAGATGAAATCAGTTCTCAACTTCGTTTAGCGTCACAAGTAGACGGAAATAACTTAGAAATTCTAGAGAATTAACCAAGAAAACCTAAATGGATTTTACAGCTTCGACTACGTATAAGTCTTGACTTGATGTGGGTTGTTTGAAATGATCACAGTCTACAAAAGACAGCAGCAAACTTCTGAATTGAAGTACTTGAGAAAAGGAACTTAATTTAAACCGTACGTGATTATCTTTAATCCCAGCCACTCCAGACTAAAGTGGTGTACCCCCACGTACGGTGGTTTGGTCATGTCTACAGACAGACGTTGGAAGCGACCCAGAGTGTGCGGGAGGACAAAATAAGACAATATGGGAAAGATCGATAACTATACTGGAACCAGGCTAATATGAAAACAGAGGATGGAACATTCTTGTGTTCTCCATTACACATCTCTACATCTAAAGAGTATAAAAGAAACGACTAAGTCAGTCAATTAAACTACTTCTTCTCTACTTTACAACTCCTTGTTGAGCGTAGTCTTTCAATACGAACTCCACAAACCATCATCATGTATCCGCCTTCCCCATACTGTACTAGTCTCTTTCCCATTAACATCACCATCTTGTAGCATGTCCTTTGCAGAAAATCTTTTGCCAAATCTCCAACCTGCTCCAGAGTCATGCCCATTAACGAATTTAGAAACAAATATTCGTATTTTTTGTTTAAACATAATAAAGTACAGAAAATGACAAGTACACCAAATGTATGTATTTTATCTTCTTAAGCACATACTATTTATGTGGCATATTCCAAAACACATCTTAACATGCCTGGCTCCACCTCTTGAATCTCTCTTCTAATGTTGTCTTTAAGCTGCAGGATGGTCCTGGGCGTATTGACATACAGAACACAACAATTTAAAAAAATAATAAATGTAAAAAAAAGCTATAACATTGTTTAATGGGAATGCGACGTGAGGTTACCGTGTACAATATCTCGAAGACTCAATTATAATTGTGATTGTGTACTCTATTCTCTAGATATCATGCTCTCGCGATCTCGCAGTAATCCTCACCTGAGGGTGTTCACCTGTCCTAGATGACTGACACGACATGAACTCTACCAGGTTTGAGTTGTTTGTCTGAATCTGTTAGAAATGAATGAATAGAACCACTATCCATCATCGATCGTGTAGTCACACTAATGCTACGGTATTTTTCCTCAAAGCTGGATACGGCTGGAGGAATTTATAGCACGGAGGAGTAAAGCCTGCTTGATCCAACCAGCATTGGGAAGTGTGCAGACTATGTTATATCACGGCGGTAGTAAATAAGCGTCTGCGTAGCAAAGTGGTTAGAGGGCTTGCTTCTTTCAGGAAAGACAGGAGATTTAATCCTCTGTCAAGATAGTCTATCATATAAATTGGTACCCGAATTACTAAGCCGCAGAGAGGAATTCAACTTATAACATCTATTTAAAAAAGATATGTTTAAAAAATACAATGAAGATTAGCACTTAAATCAATGTAATGCCTTGAGCGATCAGCGACCCATATCTGACTGCTAACCTCAGGGCCAGCGTACCAGAGCTACCAAGACCCTTCTACACCTCCACGCGGTGATCCAGGATAACAGGCTGCAACAGAGCAGACTGGCTAAGGAGAAGGGATCGAAGAGGGAATGCTAACCCGGTACTCAAAAAATGCTTGCTGAAGTCGGATGTGTTGGACCGAAAGGTGCAAATATCGCAGTCAAGCTGTAAACTACGACACAACGCATTCCGTTCTCTGGACTACATTCTGCTACTTAAGACCTTTTAGGGTTTGGTAGCGGAGATTTAGAACGAACGAAGCCAAGCCAATTTAATGCCTGCCCATGGAATGTCAGAAATATCAATTGGTGGTCAGAACATAAGGAACTTGTGTTACACTGATAATACTTTTTTGGGCATGTCATGAAAAGAGGCTGGTTGGAACACAAGAGGGCACTGGGTAGAATCGTAGGGTTGAGAGACAGAGAGAGGCAAAAAGAGAATATGTTGGACAGCTTGAAGAAAGGGCATGACATATCACAAACAGTGGAACTGATAGACGGCACAGGTGATAAGAGGAAGTGGAGAACCATGATCGGCCATAGGCCAACCGGCAGGGAACTTGATGATGTCTGCCTATTTGTGCCCATCAAAAATAGTGTTAATTATCATATCAATGTTACGTTCATCCATCTCGTAATTGACTGAAATCTGTTTACGTCTAAGGAAAAAAAAAAAACCAAAGGACAATCTGAACATAGGAAATCATATTCAACATATGAACGAGCTCTATTAGATACTAAATGCATCCCTGCGTCTTTCCTGCGAGCAATACAAGATACTAAACGCATCCCTGCGTCTTTCCTGCGATCAATACAAGATACTAAACGCATCCCTGTGTCTTTCCTGCGATCAATACAAGATACTAAACGCATCCCTGCGTCTTTCCTGCGATCAATACAAGATACTAAACGCATCCCTGCGTCTTTCCTGCGATCAATACAAGATACTTAACGCGTCCCTGCGTCTTTCCTGCGATCAATACAATATACTAAACGCATCCCTGCGTCTTTCCTGCGATCAATATTTGATATAGCAGAAATTTCGGGAAGATCGAGAAATTCGCATAAATAGTCAACATGTACCTGCTTTTTAACGCCGGGGAAACAAGTTTTCCTATCTGTTATCCCTGTGCCATATATGGTGTATTGTATATAAAGCTTTCTATTATCCCCATGTTACATATTTGGATTTGGTTAAATTCTGCTCATACAACAAATTGTGCGTGACAAACACATTTTTTGACGTCAGGCAGAATCACAAAGTAAGATGGCGCCATCCAAGATCAGGCTACTGGCAGATTGATTTTGTACTTACGCGCAGGCAACATCTAAATGCAGTCCAACACGTCAATACATTAGCGCGGATTGCAATACTGATCATGTATTAGTTATGAGCAGAGTCAAACTGATACCAAAGAAATCTACAAATCAAACCCAAAATCAACACCAATGGGGCTAACAGAGCAGGAGATAAAAGATGTATTCAAGAAAGAATTTAGCAGTCTAGGAGAGAGTGCAGAAGGCGAAGTCTCTATAAACGACACGAGGAACACCCTCAAAACAAATATTTACGACTGTGCAGTCTTCGCTATTGGAGTCAGAAAATCATCCAAAAAAGACTGCACCAACTTCTTATTCCACTTACTGAAGGAAAGAGAAAGGAACTACTGGACTTCAAAGAAAAACCCTCTGAAAGAACTAGAGAAAATCTTCGGAGCGCAAAATCAGCATTGCATCGAGGATGAAGGCGGTCTGCAAATGATTACTGGTCCTTCCTCTGCCAATAAATACAAAACGCCGCCGACATGGATGCAACACTAAGAAAATGTTTGCTGGCATCAAAGTTGCTCTCGGACCGCGCATAACAACAATTGCCCCACTATAGTCAAAAGAACGCAGGTCCATCACAGACAAGAGTGAGCAACTGGAAAGGTGGGTGGTCCATCACAGACACGAGTGAGCAACTGGAAAGGTGGGTGGAATAATACTCTGATCTTTATTCCACAGAGAATTAGGCAAATCCTGCCATGAGCCAGATAACGCAAAAGCTTCTTCAAATGTCACAACTAGACGACGAACCTACGGTGATGGAACTTTCCGAGGTTTTAACTAGACTTTCTGGTGACAAAGCACCAGGAAAGGATAACATCCCCGCTGAGGTCCTAAATGAGAACATTGCAGTTATTTTGCCTCGCCTCCATGATCTACTCATTCGCTGTTGGAGGGAAGGGGAAATCCCACAATATATGCTAGATGGAAAGATAGTGTCGCTATACAGGAATAAAGGTGACAAGGGGGACTCCAATAACTTCATAGACATCTCCCTCCTGAATACCGCAGGTCAAGCTTTTGCACGTGTAATCCTAAAGAGGTTGCAGAGACTCGTAGAACGTGAACTGCCAGAGTAGCAATGCGGTTTCAGAGCCGGACGTTCTACAACCAACGTGATCTTCACACTTCAACAGCTCCAGAAAAAATGCAGAGAACAGAGAAGGTCTCTCTGCATTGCGCATGTAGATCTCACAATGGCATTTGACTTAGCAGACCAGAACTCTACCAAATTCTGGAGCGGATAGGCTGCTTTCCAAAGTTACTCCGTCTTATCATTTCCTTCCACGAGGGCGAGCGGGCAAGTGGGTGGCGTAACAACTGCCAGTTTTGACGTCAAAACTAGAGGCAAACAGGGTTGTTTGTCCTTGCCATCACACTATTTGCTATTCTATTTGCTGTCCGCCTGGAAAATGCTCCTGGAGACGTCTACCATCACACCAGATCTGATGGTTCGCTCTACAACCTAGCCTGACCAAGAGCAAAAACCACGAAAGTCCTGCTCAGAGACCTTCTTTTCGCTGACGATGCTGCCCTTGTGGATCACGATGAGGCCACTTTGCAATCTTTAAATTGACAGTTTAGCCGTGGCATGCAATTTGTTTTCGCTGTTAATTAACGTCTCAAAGACGGTGGTTCTGGAGCCAGGTACCGTCAATCCAGCAAACTTCACTCCCAATGGCAATCTCCTAGCATCAACCACAAAAGTCAGCTACCCTGGGTCAACACTTACAAGCGCCCTCTCTCTAGACAAGGAAATAAATATAAGAATTGGAAGAGCAGCGACTACTTTTGGCGGCCTTTTCAAGAGGGCGTGGACAAATATTAAACTGACTTTACAGACAAAAAAGCAGATATATCGGGCCTGTGTTCTCAGGACCCTGCTGTACGCATCAGAGATATGAACGACATACTTTAGACACGAGAGATGGCTAAACACTTTTCACCTTCACTGCCTGCGGAATATTCTGAACATCAGGTGGCAGGACAAGAAAACAAACACAGAAGTACAGCCACGCGCAAATCTTTCTTCTGCTATAGGACAGTTACGTGCTAGAAGTCTGGCCTGGCTGGGTCACGTAAGTAGAATGGACAATAGGTGCATTCCAAAAACAGGTATTGTGAGCTGTCAGAGGGGAGGAGACTCCCAGGCAGACCCCTGCTCAGATATAAAGATGTTTGAAAGGTATCAATGACGGACTTTTTCCTCGACCACAGTGCTTGGGAAAACTCAGCAGTAGTGCCAACTACATGGAAGACATCACTCCCAAATGCTTAGCGACATTTGAAGCTACTTGGAGAGAGAGAGACTTGAAGCTACTCGGGGAGATAGACTTGAAGCTACTCGGAGAGAGAGAGACTTGAAGCTACTCGGAGAGAGAGAGACTTGAAGCTATTCGGAGAGAGAGAGACTTGAAGCTACTCAGAGAGAGAGAACCCGTCTTGTGAAAAAAAAGATATACCTGCTTCATGACCGTCTACATAGACGAAAAATGCTATTTATTTATTTATTGTTTATAAAGTTTTCTTGCGAATTCAGAAGGTTGCTCAACTTTCAGAAGGTGTCTGGCGCATGAAAAGCGGAGTGTGTGCTACTGTGTCAAATGGAATGCATTGTGTCCTGTAGTAGTTAGTCTAGCCGTTAGTCACATCCGACGACATGTTCTCAGTGTGTCAGTGACCCTACTCTCGTCCCTATCGTACATCCAGTCTTCTTCTTCTTGACATGACCCTGACGAGAGGTTGGATCTTTGTCAATATGTTTCACCTGCCCCTGACGTGATGTTGGATCTTAGTCAGTATGTTTCACCTGTCCCTGACGAAAGGTTGGATCTTTGTCAGTATGTTCCACCTGCCCCTGACGTGATGTTGGATCTTAGTCAGTATGTTTCACATGTCCCTGACGAAAGGTTGGATCTTTGTCAGTATGTTCCACCTGCCCCTGACGTGATGTTGGATCTTTGTCAGTATGTTTCACCTGTCCCTGGCGTGATGTTGGATCTTTGTCAGTATGTTCTTCTTCTTCTTCTTCTTCTGCGTACACAGTCAGACAGCAACCATTATTTTTTCGAAAAAAGCGGCGGTCGTCCTGAGACTCTCGCCACTACCATAGAGCTTGTCTTGCAGTTCCACTGGCAATGGCCACATCTGCTCTCTCTGATCCCCGTATGTCGGGCAGTTCTGCAGCAGATGTTCAGTAGTCATTTTACCAGTACCGCACGGGCATTCGTCGGTACACCCTATCTTCAATTTGTTGAATAGGTGGTACCTCAGTCTATTGTGGCCAGTGCGAAGTCTGAAGACAACGACCTGCTCTCTTCGGTTCAACTGGTAATAGGCATCGTTTTTGGGTCAGTATGTTCAACCTGTCCCTGGCGTGATGTTGGATCTTTGTCAGTATGTTTCACATGTCCCTGACAAAAGGTTGGATCTTTGTCAGTATGTTCTCACATACCCCTGACACCAGGTGATGTTTTAGTCAGTTCGTTTTAACTGACCCTGACATGATCATTATCTTCTATTCCCTACAAAAAATACTGTCATTCTGTCTATCTCCTTATGTCAACGCTCTAGCGTAGAAGGACTTCCATTAGTTGACATTACACACATCGCCAAGAAAACGAGTTCAAATAAGCTTGGGATAGGGATCGCAGTGGGAAGACAAATCTGGTACTAAAAAACCCAGCTGAAATCGTATGTGTCTGGCAGCGTGGTACAGATATCGTAACCTCGCTATAAGCTACGACATAATGTCCTTTTCAAAATGAACATCGAAGAAGTAAAAGCAGAAAAAGAAGAAGAAGAAGAAGAAGAAGAAGAAGAAAAAGAAGAAGAAGAAAGAAGAAGGGGCAGAAGAAGAAGAAAGAAGTGTAATGTAATGATGTAAGACGTCTGGGCATCCTCGACATTACTGGAGTATAGATTTACTGTATTTTCGCTTGGTCTATAGTAGTGCCTACATGAGTATGTAGCCAGCCCCATGCCCAACCCTCCTTAGTCACCTCTTCCAACATGCCAGACAAATTTTAGTGTCACTATTCTGTGTTCCCTTTTCAGGTCCCGGAAACAGGCATGAGCATCGTGATCTCACCAATGGTTTCCTGTTACGACAATTTCCCTCCCTTTAACACTTAATAACGAGTGTCGGGTAATTACTACTTCACCATAACGAAGATACTGCTTGTGAAATATTCCTTCGAATACGATTAGTTTCATGATATTCTGATTGCTTAAAACTGCTTTTATATTTGTGAATTCCATCTCAGCGTTCACTTAACGTTGCAGTTTCTGTAAGCTAGCGTTCGGCCCAGACCTTAGGCCTCGCGTACATAACGTTATCTGTGCAATTGCTAATTAAAAATACATCGATAGCATGTCGGAGCCTTCTGAGCTCCAGTGACTTACTGGTTAGTAAGTCTAGTCAGCATACTCGTATGTGAACTTTAATGACGTGGTGAGATGTCTCGCGTGCCTTGATTATCGTGTGAGATCGGTGGAAGTCTTGATGTTGTTGGCAGGTTCAGCCAACCCGAAAATATCACCTAGTCGGAATAGATTGACATACCTATCTCCCAGGTTCATGTGTGGATTGGGACTAACAGACACACGCGGAAGAAAAAATGGTTAATTACAAAAACATCAACAAATGCAACTGACCCAATTCTCCACGAACCTAGCACAACCGAGACATGTGATATAATTGGAGTCAAGATTGTCCAAAAACCTATATCACCTAGCCACATTATGTGATTATAGTACAGATTGTCCAAAAACCTATATCACCTAGCCACATTATGTGATTATAGTACAGATTGTCCAAAAACGTATATCACCTAGCCACATTATGTGATTATAGTACAGATTGTCCAAAAACCTATATCACCTAGCCACATTATGTGATTATAGTACAGATTGTCAAAAAACCTACACTACCGAGACACATGGCGCGATTGGAGTCCAGAATCTGCAAAAACCTACATCACCGAGATATAAGACGCGATTGGAGTCCAGTTGACATAAAACCTACACTACCGAGACGCATAATGCCATTGGAGTACTGGAGTCTTGTCAACGGAACTCAAGATGGCGACTAAGAATAGAAGCGAAGGTATATAGTCTGTGATGGTCCTATTTTTTTCACGAGAAACCAGATTGGCTGATGAATGATGGTAGATGATTGTGAAGATGAGTAAGTATGCCAGTGAAGATCTCAGGTTCTCTTGCTAAGTTTTAAAAAAAAATTTAAATTATTTCAGATTAAAAAAATTAAGCTGCGATAAATTAAATAAACAAAAGGTCAGATGAGATTTCTTTATATTTCGGAACTTATAGAAATCAAAAGAAATTAAATTTAAAACAAAACTAAAAATCTCCAACTTCAATGTAAAGTTCGTTTTTGTATGGATCTCAACTACACAGACACTTTCACAAACCTACGTGAACCCAAAGGCAAGAGAGATCCCATACAGACTCTATTTCAACATGATCCCAATAAGGATCTTGAGGCCACAAACCCAAGTGCCACCTATGCAAACAAATGTACGAGAAACAGAAGATCACATTTTTTACACATGCAACACAGTCAAAACGACAAAGCAAATTCGAAATGAAACCATTCAGATACAATCCAGACAAAAAGTAGACATATGTTAGGCTCAACATTAAAACCAAAACATCACCAGTCATTAGAAAACAAATGCTCATCTTATTGTCTGAATACAGATACATAATATAGACATGCAGAAACGCAGCACTATTTCACCAGAGAACTTTTAACTCAAACACCATTTCACACATTTTTCAGCAGAAGGCATTGTCCAGTGCACAGGATTAGTATAAATGTACAAGCATTTTAATTCACATAACTAGATAAGTAGGTACGTATGGGTGTGCAAGAAAAGATGTGCGTGCAGGTATAAGTACCAATACATTGCATGTGCTCACACATGTATACTTACAAATGTTACGTACAACAACGAATGTGTATCTGCATATGAATGCTTGCATGTGTGTATTTATTTTATATATATGTATATGTATGCTTGCATTTAATTATTTTATATATATATGTATATGTATGTTTGCATGTATGTATATTTTATATAAATATGTAAATGTATGCTTATATGTGTGTTTATTTTATATATATGTGTATATGTATGCTTGCTTGTGTGCATATTATATATATATGTATATGCATGCTTAATTGTGTGTATATTTTATATATATGTATATGTATGCTTGCATGTGTGTATATTTTACATATATGTATATATATGTGTGTGTGTGTGTGTGTATATGTATGCTTGCATGTGTGCATATTTTATATATATGTATGCTTGCATGTGTGCATATTTTATATATGTGTATGCTTGCATGTGTGTATATTTTATATACATGTATATGTATGCTTGCATGTGTGTATATTTTATATACATGTATATGTATGCTTGCATGTGTGTATATTTTATATACATGTATATGTATACTTGCATGTGTGTATATTTTATATATATATATATATATATATATATATATATGTGTGTGTGTGTGTGTGTATATGTATGCTTGCATGTGTACATATTTTATATATATGTATATGTATACTTGCATGTGTGTATATTTTATATATATATATATATATATATATATATGTGTGTGTGTGTGTGTGTGTGTGTGTGTGTATATGTATGCTTGCATGTGTACATATTTTATATATATGTATATGTATGCTTGCATGTGTACATATTTTATATATATGTATATGCGAGGGTTGCTGTTTGCAAATGCCCATGATGAGTAGGTTACTCTTTTGTGCGTCCGGAAAAGGACGTTAAGTGCCTGCTGCAGTAGCTTTCCTCACATCCCGAGCGTGCTGATGAAGATGGAACGTGTTTTTCTAGGCGGTTGTGCTATGCTTGGCTTCATTTGCGCGTGGATCACTACTTTGGAGATCGCATCGATCCCTCACCGCGTTAGCCAGTCTGTCATAAAAACAGGCCGTTTCCAGGGAGGGCTACTAGGAAGCCGAGGTGAGGGTCTTGGCGAACATATTTTGCCTGACCTTAACTAACATGTTTGATCAGTCTATTTTGCTTGACTTTAAATAACATGTCTTATCAGTATATTTTGCCTGACCTTAACTAACATGTATAATAAGTATATTTTGCTTGACTTTAACTAACATGTCTTATCAGTATATTTTGCTTGACCTTAACTAACATGTCTGATCAGTATATTTTGCCTGACCTTAACTAACATGTCTGATCAGTATATTTTGCCTGACTTTAACTAACATGTCTTTTCAGTATATTTTGCCTGACTTTAACTAACATGTCTTATCAGTATATTTTGCCTGACCAGACGCAAGTTTTCCTCCTCAGGTAGTGAGATATTCGATCTTAAAGCAGTGCACGCCGATGTGGATTCAGAAACAGGTTGGCAATTAATGTCACATAACCATAAACGTTATATTGTGGACATGAATTTATTTGCAACAAAAGAATCACATAAGTCATAAGTAATTGAATATTTTACTTCCTTGTTTTTTTGTGTAACCGATACTGTGTACGCTTTTAGCCAGTTTACACTCTATTCAATCGCGGATATTGGTAACGTGTTTGGTTATATTATGACATGTTTGCCTTTTCTTATATTATGACATGTTTGCCTTTTCTTATATTATGACATGTTTGCCTTTTCTTATATTATGACATGTTTGCCTTTTCTTATATTATGACATGTTTGCCTTTTCTTATATTATGACACGTTTGCCTTGTCTTATATTATGACCTTGCTATATTATTATGAATTGTTTGTTGGTTCATTTGGTGTTGTAGATTGATTTTGTTTTTGCTGTAGTATCTCTACTTTTGTTTGTTTCATGAGAATTTTTAGCCTTGGCAAGAAAGGTATGTTCTCAAAATGACTTGAATTATTTGTTGTGGATGTGTGTCTTCATAGTCTGAGTTGTGTCTTGTGGATTGAGAGGCGGCACAGGGTATGAGATGACATCATCCAAGCGGCGGCCCTGGAAACTGGTGGCACTAGTGTAGTCTGACTAAGAGAATAGGGATCGGAGAGTACTAACAAAAAAAGTCAGCCGAAACCGTAAGTGTCAGGCCGAAAGGCGAAGATGCGGTAGTCTTATGCAAACTACGTCACATCGTTCCGATGTGTTTTTGTTTTCAGGGTCAACGCCGAATGAAAAAAAAAAAGAAGAAGAATAAGAAGGGACAAGACAAAGCATATGTCAAAGCATGTATGTGCTCTTGAATATTTTAGTTCCTGTAGCACTTTGTGGCATGATGAAGTTGCCAACTCTACCTGCGACACTACTCAGCAGCCTTTTACCATATACACGTGATTAACAGAGTGGTAAAGAGATCGCTCGCTTTGCACGACAATAGTAGCGGGCTCAATCCCCATTATCGACAAACTTCAGTCTACCCAGAAAGAAATGGCTACTTAGCCAACTGCAGAGGAAGGGAAGGCAGCGAGGAAGGGAATGGGCCATCCTAACTTTTAAAAATCTGAGTCCTAGCACAGGGAAGGTTCTAACACTGTATCCCCATATCAGTGTCCGCTTTGGCACTACCTTATGTTTTAGATGCTAGGATCCCGTGCGTTATAATTTCATGTCCAGTAATGCCTGGATCAGATAGACTGATGTGATAGTGACGCATCTTTCAAAATGTTCCCGGGGCAAACAAAATAGAACCATTGTCCTTGCCCACCTCCGCTAAGCCACTAATGACGGTTGTAGATGGGTTTAGCAATCTCTCCATGGACAAATCATTTTTTAAACCGCATTGCAAATTGCTGTAATCAGTCTTTCGTTACAGTAAAGTAAAATTAACTTAACGTGACTTAATTTAATTTAACTGTATTATACTGCATCAGGGACAGCAAACCACAGCTTATCAATACCGTATTATGTTTCCAAGTAGTAGCCCTGGCTAAGGCTTAGAGATCACAGATTGAAGGCAAACGATGAAGCAAAAAAAAAAAAAAAGCCAGCTGAAATCGAATATGCGGGGCTGAAAAGCGTAGATATCACTGCCTCGCTGTAAGCTACGACACATCATCACAACGCCTTTTTTAGAAAGACGGCTGAAGCAATAAATAACAATCGAAAATGAAAACTCGTAGATGAAAAACTAACGACAACACTTAACAAAAACATTCAAGGAACATGGGACATAGACATAATCAATATAATTAGCCAAAGATGTGCCTCCATAAACCAGTTTGTTTATGTAGAACTAACCACCACAATACCACAACACCTAATTGAGCTAATCATTGAGCATTGAAACATGTAGACAGAACAAGAAAACACGCAACTCTCACCTGCTATGCAGCTGACCAACAGAAATATCAATAATATCCTCATTTCCACTTCCATGGACATCACCATATATAAAAGTAACGTAAAGACAGATCCAACTTTTTATAGCTCCTTACATTCATGGAAGCGCTTCCTCCTAAAAATGATATGAAATGAGCAACCCGAAGTAACTGGGATTATTTCACTCATACATAGAAAATAAACGTATCTTTCCACAGCTAATGTAGTCTCCGGTATGGTAATCGTTTGGCACACAAGGTGTACAAAACCTGGCAAGGGCGGGGGACACTGACATCAGGTTAATCAGTAGGATTTTATCGCTGACTTAAGTTAACGTTTAGGCATGACATGCTAGGCTCTCCTTAAATTCGAGTTGATTAGTCCTAGAAAATGTACAATGATACCGATGGTAGCGTTTGGTTTGAAGAATTAACAGTTATGGGGGGGGGGGGGGGGGGGAGGGGGCAGACTCGATTCCACATGCAATTTTCCCCACCACTGCGACTGTCGATATCCTAAACACACGCAATCTTATCAGTGCAAGTTGTGAAACAGGAGGGAAGAAACACGGGGGCTGAGTTTGGCTAGAAGAAAAAAATATCCAATAGAGGTCGATTCTTTTGTGTAAATAATGAATACGAGACTGGGACTACAAGTACTCGATAACCGCTAGTCTGATTTATATAGATCCCCATTTTTGTTTTTGCTGGTGACAGTTGGGTCGATAATTTAAGAGTACGCAGATGTAGTTTCGCTTTTCTTTCAATTTATGTGAAGCTTCGTGTGCGACTCATTTTTCTTTGCTGTATAAAGAATGACACTATAAAGAATGGTTTAGCTAAACCCATGTCGTCTGCCATTTGACGAAGATGGTAAACAGGCGTCCGGTATCTCTTCTGTCTCCACACTAGTATCTCCAGTCTCCACACTCGAATCTTCACCTTCTCCACACTCGTATCTCCACCGTCTCCACACTTGTATCTCCAGTCTCCACACTCGAATCTTCACCGTCTCCACACTGTTATCCCCACCGTCTCCACACTTGTATCTCACCGTCTCCACACTAGTATCTCCGGTCTCCACACTCGTGTCGCCACTATCTCCCCACTATTATCTCCGGTCTCCACACTCGTATCTCCACCGTCTCCACACTCGTATCAGCACAGCCTCCACACTCGTATTAGCACAGCCTCCACACTCGTATCAGCACAGCCTCTCCACTCGTATCTTCAAAGTCTCAACACTCAAGTCTCCAAACTCGCACCTCCAGTCTCCACACTCGCGTCTACACCGTTTCCACACTAGTATCTCCAGTCTCCACACTGTATCTCCAGTCTCCACACTCGTATTTACGACCCCACGCTCGTATCTCCACCGTCTCGACACTCGCGTCTGCACCATCTCTATATTCGCAGCTCCACCGTCTACACACTCGCGTCTCCACCATAGCCACTCTCGTATCTCCACCATCCCCACACTCGTGTGTCGAATGGTCAGGCTAATTAAGACAGAAGACTGCAGCCGAGAGCTCAGTAGAACAAAACTGCTGACAAAAACATGGGTTCAAATCGATTTAACTGGGTTCAGATGCCTAACGAAGTAGTTCAACTAAACGTGTCTCTCTACGAATACGTCACGAATTAAAGTAAAGCTACACAGCACTCATCACGTGCAGAATAGAAAGGTCTTGAAGGGGGTCCACCCAATACTGCTGGCCGTCACCCTCCTCTGTTTTATAAAGATAAGTGCAGAGCCAAAAAGGAAGAAATTAACCTCCGTTTCTACTGCAACAGATAGGACACTACTTCCATAGCAAATCTAGTCGTCTCTACAAATGACCTAAATCATACAGTTATTCACCTACTGCTTCATCAACTGACATGCAGCGACCATGTGTCAATAATGCTGGAATTAATATGCAATATGTTTTCCCATGCACGTCTAAAACCATTATTCCGATGGAACTACAGTTGAGGTGGCTGGGACATACGGGTAAGTGCGACGCCGAAATACAAGCTTCGTTTCACGAGACTATGTACGCATGAAGATATAATTTCAACAACATAGTTGAAAGATTTGTTGTTGTTGTTGTTGTTGTTGTTGTTGTTGTTGTTTAATGCCCACGATGAGTGAGTTTACTTTTTGTGGGCCATGAAAAGGGCTTTAAGTGACGGGTTGAAGTTGCTTTCCTCACATCCCAAGAGTGCTGATGAAGGTGGACAGGGTCATCCTGGCAGCTGTACTTTGCTTGGCTTAATCTGCGGGGCGCGCACTACTACATGATCACGTCCATTCGTCAAGCAGACTGCCATGGATACTGTATGTTTACATGAATTGTTACAAGGCAGAGAGATGGTGGTCTTGGTCAGTATGTTGTGCTTGACCCTGACGCGACATCCTGGTCACCATGTTGTACCTGATCGGACTACTGTCTCAATTCCCTGTAGACAGGGAATATTGCTATATTGCGAACAGCAGCTGAGACCATTCCTCGAGGGTCAAGGATGAATAACAAACCTAACTGTAGTGAAGAATTATTTTAAAAATTAACTTAAGGATGAATTAACTTTCTTACTTTTCCATCCTCTTTTGCCGTTTGTTGAAGAGGTGAAGATAAGTTGTCTTTCATGGCCAACTGTTGTTGTAAGTGTGGGTTGCGGGATATCTCTTGTGTCATCTATCTAAAAACAACATGTCTTTCCTCGTGTCATAAGCGTGTGTTGCAAGATATCTCTTGTGCCATCTATCTAAATACAACGCGTCTTTACTCGTGTTATAAGCGTGCAGTGGTAGTTGATCAGATTCCATTTTCACAAAGTTTGACATTATACATTTATGCTAATTGGACATGATGATCTGCTGATCTTCATAGTTTCCGTCTTTGATGTGATAGTTAGTATTGCGTGTATGCCTTTCAGAGGCTCTATAAAGTACATTGAAATGATTTTAACTGTCTATTTTTGTTCTCGAAAATAATTGGCTTTGGTCGTCTGCAAATAGTAGATCATGTAACGAGATAGGTTCTTCGTTTCATATGTTGAATACCACTTCCAGATCAAGATGCTGAGCAGCGCATGAGCTGCAGTGGTCAGCGACCCATATCTGACTGCTAGCGTCAGGGCCAGCGAACCATAGCTGCCAAGACCCTTCTACACCTCCACGCGGTGATCCTGGATAACAGGCTGCAGAAGGGCAGACTGGCTAAGGAGAAGGGATCGAAGAGGGAATGCTAACCCGGTTCTCAAAAAATGGTTGGTGAAGTCGGATGTGTTGGACCGAAAGGTGCAAATATCGCAGCCAAGCTGTAAACTACGACACAACGCATTCCATTCTCTGGACTACATTCTGCTACTTAAGCCCTTTTAGGGTTTGGTAGTGGGAGATTGAGAACGAACGAAGAAGAAGAAGAAGAAGAAGAAGAAGAAGAAGAATGCCACTTCCTGTGAAGCAATTTGGTTGACTTCTATATAAATATTGACCACCAATGGTGCAAGCATACATCTTTTTTAAATTCCTGAAGTTATTTTTTAAAAATACACCTATGTGTCCATTAGTTGTTCTTAATACATTTTTATTCATATAGTACACTGCTCTCATATTATCTAATAGTTGTTCGTGTATTCCATAGTATTTGTAATCTTGTTATCAATTCTAACAAACGCCATCTCCTAGTATATCAATAATATGTTTACATGCTTGTCATTGTTAATGTTTTACTCTTAAGACGAATGATATATCAGTACATCCTTTTTGCTAACGGAATCAAATCGAGTTTAACTCAGCTTATGATAAACAACTCTTCTCAATATATTCCTTGAAGGAATTATGAGTGAGGCACTTGGAGGTCACGTTGGTACTGTCAAGATAGGAGGCCGAACGATTACCAACCTTCATTTTGCAGATGATATCGACGGGTTGGCGGGTTCAGAAGCAGAACTCCAGGAATGGGTCAGAAGGCTCGATAAAACAGCTCTTGACTATGGTATGGAGATAAACGCTGGAAAAACAAAATTAATGACCAACAACGCTACGGGCTTCAACAGCAAGATAAAAGTGGTTGACCGTTTTAAATATCTAGGGTCGATTGTCAGTGATGAAGGATCAAAATGTGAGGTGTTGGCCAGAATAGCACAGACAATAGCGGAGCTTGCACGGATTAACAAAATAAACGGTTAGCACTATGCACGAAAATAAAATTAATGCGTACACTGGGCCTGTCAATATTCCTCTACACTTGTGAAACATGGACAGTTACAGCTGACCTTCAGCGAAGGATACAGGCCTTGAAGATGAGATGTTTCCGAAGACTTTTAAACGTCACGTACAAAGATCGAGTTACAAATGAGGAAATACGAGATAGAATTACAACAGCAATAGGGCCTTTTGAAGACCTCTAGGCAACTGTCAAAAGAAGGAAACTCGCTTGGTACGGTCAAATATCGAGATCAAATGCTACCGGGCAAAAGAGGTAGACCAAGAAAGCAATGACACCAAGATGTCTAGGAATGCATGGGCATGACTCTGGAGCAGGCTGGAGATTTGGCAAGGGATGTTTGGGCATGACTCTGGAGCAGGCTGGAGATTTGGCAAGGGATGTTTAGGCATGACTCTGGAGCAGGCTGGAGATTTGACAAGGGATGTTTGGGCATGACTCTGGAGCAGGCTGGAGATTTGGCAAGGGATGTTTGGGCATGACTCTGGAGCAGGCTGGAGATTTGGCAAGGGATGTTTGGGCATGACTCTGGAGCAGGCTGGAGATTTAGCAAGGGATGTTTGGGCATGACTCTGGAGCAGGCTGGAGATTTGGCAAGGGATGTTTGGGCATGACTCTGGAGCAGGCTGGAGATTTGGCAAGGGATGTTTGGGCATGACTCTGGAGCAGGCTGGAGATTTGGCAAGGGATGTTTGAGCATGACTCTGGAGCAGGCTGGAGATTTGGCAATTGATCGAGTTTCATTCAGACGGGCTGTCACGGAAGCAACGTTCTGCAAAATATATTCTAGATGATAATTTGTATCGGTTTAATTTTCACACTGATTTAGCTATCGAATATGTACCTGCAATGCGCAGGTAGTTTGAAGGTCAAGAGTTCCTTCTTTTAAACGAATTGCTTCCTTCGATATTAGAAAATGTGTAGTAGTGCGATATAGTTCTCACAACTCGCTCATTCCTCTGTTATTTGCCACAGTTCCACCACTAGAAGGTTAGAATATTAGCGGTTTACTTTCAGAGACAGGAACACACTGTGAGCGTTGAGAAGGACTTGAGAGCTCATCATTGTTCTACTTGTCCTCTTGTTCTACGCGTCCCCTTGTTCTACGTGTCCTCTTGTTCTATATGTCCCCTTGTTCTATGTGTCCTTTTGTTCTATGTGTCCCATTGTTCCATGTGTCCCTTTGTTCTACGTGTCCCCTTGTTCTATGTGTCCTCTTGTTCTACGCGCCCCCTTGTTCTATATGTCCCGTTGTTCCATGTGTTCCTTTGTTCTACGTGTCCCCTAGTTCTATGTGTCCTCTTGGTCTTGTTCTACGCGTCTCCTTGTTCTATGTGACCCTTGTTCTACGCGTCCCTTTGTTCTACGCGTCCCCTTGTTCTACGCGTTCCCTTGTTCTACGTGTCTCCTTGTTCTATGCATCCCCTTGTTTTACGTGTCCCCTTGTTCTACGTGTCTCCTTGTTCTATGTGTCACCTTGTTTTACGTGTCCCTTTGTTCTATGTGTCCTCTTATTCTGTGTGTCCCGTTGTTCCATGTGTCCCTTTGTTCTATGTGTCCCCTTGTTCTATGTGTCCCCTTGTTCTACGCGTCCACTTGTTCTATGTGTCCCCTTGTTCTATGTGTCCCGTTGTTCCACATGTCCCTTTGTTCTACGCGTCCCCTTGTTCTACACGTCCCCTTGTTCTATGTGTCCCCTTGTTCTATGTGTCCCATTGTTCCACATGTCCCTTTGTTCTACGCGTCCCCTTGCTCTATGAGTCCCCTTGTTCTACATGTCCCCTTTTTCTACGAGTCCCCTTGTTCTACGATTCCCATTGTTCTACGTGTCCTCTTGTTCTATTCGTGGTTATATTTGCCTGATAAAAGTGAAATATTGATGGTTGTGTTTTTGTTCCCCTTCTGTAGTGACGGTGCTAGAGATATGCATTTGTCAAAACTTGACGCATCGAATATGACATCTAAACAAACAAAAGTTACAGTTGCTGACAAGACGTGGTTACCCAATTTTTTTTTAAAACGCAGACGCCTTAGTGCCAGCTTTATTCCCATTGATAGAGACTGCCGTATGAATGTTATAAGGCCTAGGAATATAGACCTCTTGTACTTGAGCCCGCAAAGCAGAGTGCAGATCAGGGTATTATGTGTCTTCTTTCAGGTTGTCAAAACCCCTCCAACCACAGGCAGTGACTGTTTTTTTAATTATGTGTCTCCCTTCGCGGGTTGCCAAGCCCAGGTGGACCAGAGGCAGTGACTGTTTATATATTATGTGTCTCGTTTCGGGTTGTCAAGCCCAGGTGGACCAGAGACAGTGACTGTTTATTTATTTTGTGTCTCGTTTCGGGTTGCCAAGCCCAGGTGGACCAGAGACAGTGACTGTTTATTTATTATGTGTCTCGTTTCGGGTTGTCAAGCCAGGTGGACCAGAGGCAGTGACTGTTTATTTATTATGTGTCTCGTTTCGGGTTGCCAAGCCAGGTGGACCAGAGACAGTGACTGTTTAGTCAAATCATGTCGCAGATGAATATGGTTGTACCAAACTCCATGAGCTAACGTTTTCAAGTAGCTGATCTCCAACTGTGCATTGTTCCTTTACACATTGTTCCTTTACACATTGTTCCTTTACACATTGTTCCTTTACACATTGTTCCCGACGATGAGAAGAAGCTAGCCTACAACTGAAGCACGGCACATCAAAACACTTTGAGCGTTCCTTTTAGCTTGATGTTTTACTTAGCATTTTATTTACTTGATTAATGACACATTCACGATTCGGATTTATTGTCCTTTAAGAGACGATTAGAAGGCTGTAGTGGTTATAATCTTTACTCCCCTGGAAAGCTACTGTTAAAATAATATTTTGCTATTCATTTCAGGTCTTATTGGAAAGACAGATAATACGTGTTGCAAGTACCATGTCGATAGTGTGGCCATTTCCTACGTAACTCAAGGAAACTGTGCAAACAGTTCATTTCCTTTTCTTTCATTGAGTTGTGAATGTGTCCTTCTGTTATTTATTGATTACATTAAGCAGCGTTGTAAGGGTACATATATGTGCGTTTCAAAGCCCTTAACGTTTAAACCAGTATGCAATTTTTGAATAACTTAAAAGCTAAGCCAACTAAGTTCAATACGTTTGAATACCCTCTTCGGGTAGGGGAGGCTTGATAGTTTAATAAGACAGTGTTTCTATGAGAGACAACTCTGTCAATAAACAGCCGCTGCATTGCAGAAAGGTATGCAGCAGTCAACGATTAGGAGACCACCCTCAAACAGGTTCATGCTGACAAGGGATACACTTTTCCGCTAGATGTAGAGTACATTGCATTGCAACCCGCAACACAAAGATAGTCACATACATGACTTTGCTGTAGTCATTTATGTGGACATCTGCTGTCGAATAGGTACCAAGAATACTTTAGAAGACGTTTCTATTACTGGCAGACATTTTTAATAAAACGTCATGTTACATTTTGAAAATGGGTGTCGCGATAGAATGGGTGCTATGCAAGCATCACCTTGACGATGACCAGAAACATATATTTTGTGAATGCATTATAAAGATCAAATATGTTGAAACCTTAACTTAACGTCTTTATGCTAGTTTAGAAAACGATTCGTAGTCTGTATACAAGGAGTCTCTTGAAAGGGGGTTAACCGATGTGTACGTCCATATAACACTAGAGTAAAGTAGACCGGCAGTCTTTTAGGCACCATGCTTACTTTTTGTCTCCAGGCACCACGTCATACCGCATGCATCCAGTATTCAGCGACATGGATTGCCTTGTCATTTGCCTCCAGTATTCAGCGACATGGATTGCCTTGTCATTTGCCTCCAGTATTCAGCGACATGGATTGCCTTGTCATTTGCCTCCAGTATTCAGCGACATGGATTGCCTTGTCGTTTGCCTCCAGTATTCAGCAACATGGATTGCCTTGTCATTTGCCTCCAGTATTCAGCGACATGGATTGCCTTGTCATTTGCCTCCAGCATGTCGCACCTATTGCATGTTTCCTGGAGATTGGGGCAGGTCATCAGGGGGTCAGAGTCCTGTATTCATCATCTGTGTATCACCATCTTTCATATTCCTCTTGCATCGGCATACACCGGTTCGGAGTCTGTTCAGCGACTTTAATGTTGTAAATGGTAGATGATATCCAGGGGCAGGTTCCTCCTGAAGTTCCATCTCTGGGGCCTACATCAATTCGTGCCATCTCTCGATACGGGTTCTTTCAGGGCTTGTATGTATCGACTTTGTTGATTTTAGGAAGCTATGTCTGGATTTGAGTACCTTATGTCCGAACATTGGGTGTCCTAGGTCATGTTCCAGTTTTTATCGTTCGATTTCTATTGCGACGCTTCTGCGCATCTCAGGTGGTGCTATGCCAGTTATGGGATATATTTTATGGACAGGGGTGGGGCTTAGGTACCCTGATTCTATCCGACACACCCCATTTACTGCTGTCTCAACTAGTTTTACATGGGCACAGTGGTGCAGCGTATACAGCTACGGAAAATCCACAGGCAAGTGCCGATGTGCGAAGGACTGATGAATGTGCTCTCCCCCCGTGTTGTGCCGGTCAGTTTTCGGATGATATTATTCCATGCGTGTATCTTTTGCTTTGTTTCTTGACAGTGCGTCATGTAGGACATGTGCGGTCCAACTTTACACTTAGATATTTGGGAGTCGAGTAGTATTCAAGTTCCTGTCCTTGTCACATTAATCTGAAGTTTTCTTTTTGCCTCCCGGTTTCTTAAGTGGTAGGCACATAATTGGGTTTTATTGGGATTTGGTTAAATATGATTTACATGTTGATAGTTTGTCCATCACAAGTGATGAAGACCACTCTCTTTGTTCAGCCGTGTGGACAGTCGTATCTCTTGCTGTGTCCGCTGAAATGGGTGACTTGCGCGGAGATTTGGATTAAAGTGAGGAAGAAACTGCGCCTTTTGTCAACCTCACTCACAGAGCCTAAGCTACCTTTTGCCAGTGGCAAGACATTCATCGAGACGACTGAAGATAGCATAGGATGCAGATTTTGCCTCAGGGCTACCACCGAAGCCTTTCCGTAAACATGTAACCCGCAGGGTAGAAAGGTGGGAAGGCATCTAACGCAGTTTGTCGTGCCTTTTCGATAACCACAAGAGGTCGTATGGACAACACTCAGCGTGTGAGTGAGTCTGGCATCTCTCCCCAGCTGTATTCAGTTCATCATAGTAGCATCTAAAATTCCCACACGCCAAATTCGTGAAGGTGAACCGGCAGAACTAACCCGTGAGATACGACACAGGTATAACTAGTTTAAGCGTAGCGCCATTCAGCCGGCGTCCAGACCAGGATAAACGGATGGAAGAAATCACAAAAAAAGAACGAAATAACAAGTCCAGACGGAAAACAACTCCACGTATCCGTGAACACAAGTGTAAGTCGTCGACTAGTGTGAATTCCAGGCAAATCCGTGGTCTGGCGGCATCCATAATGATCCAAAACATTAGAGAAATGTAGACTCGCAGCCAGTTACGGCGCCATCTTTGCCAGATTTACATGTTAACATTACGGTAAAGCCTACATTCAGCATGTTGTTTGTTCCATCTAACCAAGGAGCCTGTTGAGATTGACTATCTAACTATACTATGGATCGTGTGTTGTTAATGCCCAATAAGACATTTGGTTGTTTGACAAAATACTGTCACTTTGAGAATTTTTCCCTCTGACAACTATCCATTGGCAGTATCAAGTCTCACCAAACATTGTGTCGTAGTTGCGACCAAGAGTAAACTCTTTCTGCTCCGCTTTTGCTTGAAGACAAATTCCATAAATCAATTAATAAATCTTTTTCTTTTTTTCGTTCAGGATCTTTCGTCATGCTATATCCGCAGGCCAGTCGCCATGACCAAGTCTGTAGTCTTCTCCTTATCGGAGCGGCTGTCGCACAGCTTGTGTCTCAACTCCGCACCCTCTGGCCAAGGTGTGGTGTTTCATCTCCCTATATATTGGACATTCCTGTAGAATGTGTTCAGTATTCTGGCCCCACTGTTCCACGTGGGCATTCATCAGTGTGACTGAACCCGATACTTTCGCTGTGAGAATCCAGCGCTCTAACAACACCGCTGTTCAGCCCTCATAGTCGAATTATAAACAAAACGATATGTTTAATGATGACGTACTTGCTAGTTTATCTGTAGAACTGAGTCTCAACACGCGGCACGCCTGACGTATGCGGCTCTCTGAACGCTTTTTGTTTCCTGCAAAGTTGGCGATGTTCCAGTACAAGATAAGATATAATAAAGTTTAGGCAAAAAATAGGTTATCATATACTTATAACAGAAGCAATACACATGTTTCCCAAACAGCAATACGGTTTAGATAAAAAAAAAAAAAAGAAATTGCTTTTAATGCACAAAACATTGATATTAAATTAATTAACTACCAGGAACAGTACAATTTTTTTAACAGAAATCTAGAATAAGATTGTTGTTGTTTGCGAATGCCCACAATGAGTAGGTTACAATTTTGTGCGCAGTGAAAAGGACGTTAAGTGGTGGGTTGGTGTAACTTTGCTCACATCCCGAGCGTGCTGCTTAAAATTGACCGGGTTACTCCAGGCGGTGTGCTATACTTGGCTTCATTTGTGTGTCACTCACTACTATGAGGATCAACTCGTTAGCAAGGCTGCCATGAAAACAGCCAGGTTCCATGGAGGGCTACTAGGAAGCAGAGGTGAGGGTCTTGTCCAGTATGTTTTGCCTGACCCCGACTAACATGCCAGATAAGCATATTTTGCGTGACAAGACGTTAGTCTTTTTTTTCCCTCTAGAATAAGATAAAAACAAGCGTAACTATAAAATTACCCTGACAAGAAACAAGTAACTGCCCTTTAATGTCAGATAAAGAGCCTCGAAATGTTACAAGATTTCACAGGGCAAACTATAAAATTACCCTGACAAGAAACAAGTAACTGCCCTTTAATGTCAGATAAGAATCCTCGAAATGTTACAAGATTTCACAGGGCAAACTATAAAATTACCCTGACAAGAAACAAGTAACTGCCCTTTAATGTCAGATAAGAAGCCTCGAAATGTTTCAAGATCTCTAGCTAAGCCAGAAAAAAATATCATACTAGGAAATAAATAACTGACATTGGACGCCAGAGAGGCAGGCTGGAGATCTGACAGACTAACAATACAGCACTGCTTACAAGCACGTGTCAAGCATCCTATTCAAATCTCGTACGATGAGATGTGCCCCCCAGAAGCAACCTTCTATTTTAAGAAGAGGAAGACGATATCAAACACAACGTTTAATTTGGCGCGGCTCGCAAGTCATTAAACTTGTGCAGTTTCGGCCCCTGGAACGATCAGAGTTTGGGATACCCGTTGGGAGAGACCAAATCAGAAGATATCAGAAAGTGGACAACATATACACCACCGTCAACGTACCAACTTTTCAAAGTAGATGCATGTTTGTTTTTTATTGTTCCATAGTTTAACAACTAATTTTATATTCACTTTAGGAAGTCTCAAAATTGTTAAGCTGCTTATCTCTCGTCTAAGAGACTTCAATGGCTAGCTGTCATTGGTAGGTTTATCTGGATGGTTCCTGTCAACACAAGACTATGCATTACTGCGCAGTGCTTCTCGGCCTGTAAGGCAGGTACGTCAGAAAAAGGGGTGGGGGGGGGGTGGGGGTGGGGGGGGGGTGGGTGGGTGTATGAGCGATATAGCAATGATGAACCGATAACTTGGAAATGATACGATGTTTCCATACAATTATGTCCCTTGATATTATGTTTGAATATGTTCAATGATATTATGTTTGAATATGTTCAATGATATTATGTTTGAATATGTTCAATGATACTATGTTTGAATATGTTCAATGATACTATGCTTTAATGTGTCTAATGATACCATGTTTTAATATGTTCAATGATACTATGTTTTAGTATGTCTAATATGTTTAATAATACTATGTTTTATTATGTCAAATGATATTATGCTGTAATATGTCCATTGATACTATGATTTAATATGTTCAGTTATATTATGTTTTAATATGTCCAATGTTACCATGTTCTAATATGTCTAATGATACTGTGTTATAATATGTCTCGATTTCGCAGCTTATTGCTACATATTTGTATTTTCTTAGCTGTCATCGTCCCACGAGTTATACCACATCACTCCATTTGAGGAATCCAGGATCAAGTGAACTGGTCCATTTCATAGCTGTCACTTATTACCATATCACAACTTTCATCTTTGCCTTCCTCTGATGTTTAACCCTCTATGTGTCACTCAGTTTGTAAATCCTGTCCTCATTTCTATTAATATCGTCCAAGAATTGTCTTTTCCATTCTTGTTTGGTAACACTATGGGGATCTAAAACTTTATTGCAATATTTCATTATAGTCTCTATGTCTGTCTATATGTTTGTCTGTCTCCCGGTCTGCCTGACAGCCTGCCTGCTTGTCTGTCTGTCTTTCTATCTATCTATCTATCTATCTATCTATCTATCTATCTATCTATCTATCTATCTATCTATCTATCTATCTATCTATCTATCTATCTATCTATATATCTATCTATCTATCTATCTATCTATCTATCTATCTATCTATTTATCTATCCATCCGTCCATCCATTCATCCATCCATGCGCCAATCTATGCATACATCTATCTATCTATCTATCTATCTATCTATCTATCTATCTATCTATCTATCTATCGATCGATCTATCTATCTATCTATCTATCTATCTATCTATCTATCTATCTATCTATCTATCTATCTATCTATATATCTATCTATCTATCTATCTATCTATCTATCTATCTATCTATCTATTAACTATCTATCTATCTATCTATCCATCATCTAACCATCCGTCTGTCCGTCCGTCTGTCTGTCTGCCTATACATATGTATATATATATATATATATATATATATATATATATATATATATACTCGTATACATATGTTTATTACTTACTTGATTGCCTGCCTCCTTGTGACAGTTCCAGTAAGAGCATGGGGGTTTAGGGCAGGGGAGAGTTGGCTGGCGATGGTAACCTCTGGAAATCAGAAGTTGCTTTAATGTGTTGAACAAACGCAAGTCACACCAGTGTCAATCACCGTTTCGACACTAGGTCTATAGGAAGCGAGGGGGTTAGGTACATGTTAGGTAGAAGACTTTGTCTGGTACAGGGATGGGTGTCAGAACTGACCACTCTGGCGTCATACTTGCCAGGGATAGGCGTTGGGACAACGAATACTTACACGACAGGCTACCACATTAAGAATGACAGTGACTCGTGGATAGACAGCCAATTCCATTTTAGCTGGGGTAGTTCCAATTTGGAGTGATGCCTAAATCAGCCAACCCAGAGAAAGACCATTGGACAGCCATGATTGTTGCGTGACACGTTAAGTTGAAAAAGATACTGTATAGATAAATTCAGCAGATTGGCTGAGATTGGGGAAGTGGCTGTAAGAGAGAGACAGTTTATGGGTTCGTTGTCCCATCATACACCTCGAGCTGGACCACTCGTGCTTAATAAGTGCTTATGAGGGACACCTCCTGAATGTATGGTCTGAATTGTGATGCGAGTGTACAGACCGCCTGAGGACGATATCTAAATATATGTTGGGTGTACAGATCGCCTGCAGACGAATTTGTGAATGTGTGTTGAGTGTGTAGATGGAGAACGGCGAGATAATTGGAGACATTAAGTTGTGGCTAGAATAGTATTAGAGTTGTGAAGTTTTGTTGTTGCAGGTATAGACTTAGAATCTGAGTGTTTATGTATTTACAGAAGTAATATCTTAGCAATTGCTGGTATATTCTGTAGTAGTTAAATATATATTATGATTATTTAGTTTGGAAGCCCTTTGCTTTTTTTTGTTGTTGATATTGTGCAACCTTGTCCACAGCTAGTCTTGAACTCAATATAAACTTGCCCAAAGTTAACCTTGAACTCTATATAACCTTGCTCACAGCTAGCCTTGAACTATATTTAACCTTACCCAA
The DNA here is from genome assembly GCA_036924085.1 of Ariolimax columbianus. NCBI lineage: Eukaryota > Metazoa > Mollusca > Gastropoda > Stylommatophora > Arionidae > Ariolimax > Ariolimax columbianus. The sequence continues at coordinate 51,853,725 of JAVGWX010000002.1, read as the reverse complement.
AGTTAGCCTTGAACTCTATATAACCTTGCCCAAAGTTAACCTTGAACTCTATATAACCTTGCTCACAGCTAGCCTTGAACTCTATGTAATCTTGCCCATAGTTAGCATTGAACTCTATGTAATCTTGCCCATAGTTAGCCTTGAACTCTATGTAATTTTGCCCATAGTTAGCCTTGAACTCTATGTAATCTTGTTCGTAGTTAGCCTTGAACTTTATGTAATCTTGTCCATAGTTAGCCTTGAACTCAATGTAATCTTGTCCATAGTTAGCCTTGAACTCTATGTAATCGTGTCCATAGCTAGACTTGAACTCTATGTAATCTTGTCCATAGTTAGCCTTGAACTGTGTAATCTTGCTCATAGTTAGCCTTGATGATGGTCATATGCGATTTTCTATGCCATTCATAATGATTTTGTTGATCACTCTTGCGCGTGAGCAGTCCTTGTTTAAAGTAAACTGCCAAGAAAACTTTTATTTCGCAGTTGTTTTCCAGAAGTTGGAGTCCAGAAGGAGAATGTGTAGGGTAAATGTAAAAATACCGTCATCTGCTGCAGTAGCCACGCAATGTGCATGTTAGAATTATATAATTTTACCTGAAGTAGAAGAAAATCATTTCTAACCGAAGTTTTGAACCGGTTCCTCTTGAGTCAGAAGCTCGATATCGACTACCCGCTCGCGCCAGCAAGGTGTTATCAGGATCAAGTGAAACCTACCAGAACACACCTCACGTACTTGTTCGTGCTTCTAGAAATAATCTGTTTCACATCATTATGTACATCGTAGTTGGGATCGACACTATAATCCCCATTCTAGTGAGCGTACAAAGTAATCTGTCATTGTACTACAGCCAGGAGGATCCCAGTCGACCATCTCAAGTACGCTTCTGAGTTAAAGAAGAGCCCGTGTAACCGGCTACCAAAGGAACATAGTCAAGAGTTAGTCAGCACAAGAATTTCTCAACAACAACCCACTCCTCATTCAAATTATCCTTCTCGTATAAAAAACATAGTGCAACGCACACCACCTTGGGGAATAGAAAAAATTAGGCACACAAAAAAATATTACTATTGTAGTGTTGTTGTTGTTGTTGTTGTTGTTGTTGTTTGCGAATGCCCATAATGAGTAGGTTACTCTTTTGTGCACCCTGAATAGGACGTTAAGTGGCGGGTTGCAGTGGATTCCCTCACATCCCGAGCGTGCTGATGAAAGTGGACCGGGTTTCTCCAGGCGGCTGTGCTATGCTTGACTTCATCTGCGTGTCACTCACTACTACGAGGATCAAGTCGATCCCTAATCTCGTTCAATAGGCTGCCATGAAATCAGCTCGTTTTCAGGGAGGGCTACGAGGAAGCAGAGGCGAGGATCTTGGCCAGTATGTTTTGCCTGACCCAGACTAGCATATCTGATCAGTATATTTCTCCTGGCCCTGGCTAACATTCTCTGATCAGTGTGTTTTGCTGACCAGACGTTAGTCTTCCTCCCCTACTATTGTAGTGAAAAGGACTGAAACCAACGACCCTGCTCAAGCCTCACAAGCTGCTCAGGAAAAATATGCCCAAACCCAGATCCAACAGACCTACAGCACAACATCACCACGCGGGTGCGACGTCAGTGGGCAAAAACAATCCAATCCTCAGCTGGTTACTTTATAACAAACTACACGACTGGATACAGGGTTGAGACCTGCACAAGGGACCTTGATGAGGAATTGGTCGCTTATGGCCAAGAGTTATGGATATATTGCTATAGACTCTACACAACACTTTCATTGTCACTGACATTACTCAATGTTAGCTTTGTTGTTCTCTACATCTTGTACTTCTTCTTCTTCTTCTTCGTACGCTGTCAGACGTCAACTTGAATTTGTTCGAAGAAAGCAGCTGTCATCCTGAGGCTGTCGACACTGCCATAGAGCTTGTCTAGTGTTGCCATTGGTGATGGCCACGTGTGTTTTCTCTGGTCCTCGTATGTTGGGCAATTTTGCAGCAGATGTTCAGCGGTCATTTTCCCTGAGCCACACGAGCATTCGGCAGTGCCACTTATCTTCAATTTATTGAATAGGTGGTACCTCAGTCTGTTGTGGCCTGTGCAGAGTCTGAAGACCACGACCTGCTCTCTTCTGTTTAACTGGTAATAGGCATCGTTTTTTGTGTAGCCAGTATGTTCTGTTTCCCATTTGGCCATGTATCTGGCCCTAATAGGCTTTTTGACTCTTCGTAGGTCACACTAGAATCTGGTTGTGGTAGTCGTGCACCTTCTTTTGCCAGTCTGTCTGCCTCCTCGTTGCCTTGGATGTCTCAGTGGGGTCGAACCCACTGTACCCCTACTCTTTTTGGTGCGGACTGCTGGCATAGTTGACAGAGTACTGCTCTTAAATAATTAAGTTCAGTATTTTTCTGACTTTTTAGTGCTGTGACCACGGCCAGGGCATCTGTGAACAGGACTATCTGGCTTTCATTGCTTTCGCCTGTCAGCATAGATTTTACTGCAGCCTTCAGTGCCTCTGCCTCCGCTCTTTTGTGGATATATAGACTCTACATAACACTCTCATTGTTACTGACATTGCTCAATGTTAGTTTTGTTGTTCTCTACATCTTGTACGTAAATCAACATTGCAAAACAGCCAACCCAAAATGAAGGTAGCAAAATTGGCGAACTTTTAAATGAACTTCTTTTTGTTGGCAATGAAGCAGTTATAACAACTTCAGAACTACAATTGCAGCAAAATATTGATAAATTAAATACAGCATGTAAAGAACACAGCATGAAAATGAATGTAGAAAAAAACTGAGGTCATGAAAATTTATAGACTAGCCAGATATATCAATATCGCCATAGAAACATTGAAAATCAAACAGGTGAAAGATTTCACATACTTAGAGAGCACGTTATCAGCAGGCGGAAAAAGTATGGAGCAAATCCAACAAAGATGCAATAAGGCAAATCAGATCATTAGACAAGTAACTCCAATACGTAATTTGAAAGCACGTGACAATAGCTATCAAAAGAGCTTTAAACAACACGATTTTCGTTCCTACACTTTGCTATAAATGTCAAAACTGGACACTAACATCAAATGAAAAACGCTACATTGTAAAAACCGAAATGAAATACCTGCGAAAAATATTGGAGAGGCAGGATCAGAAACGATGACACCAGGAGACTAATGGGAACAACACCAGTATTAGACTACATTAAAAGATAGGAACAGAAATGGTTTGGCTCTATAACAAGCCCCCCCCCCCCTCCCCACCCCACCCACCCATCCATCCACCCCCCCAACCTCCCCAACACGGATTCACAGCCAAAGGCAGATCACGAAAAAGGGTGGCTTACAGAAATAACTGAGGCTGTAAAGCTACTTTGCATGAGTCACACAGACGGGCTCGTTCTAGAGATCGCTTCATAATCTGACGCTGAAAGGATAAGCGAAAAGAAGATATAAGATGTTACCATTTCAATTTTGCTCCATACAAATTTCTTTTAGTTTGTTAAGCTGTCTTTATTCTTTTGATCGATTGTTTAAATCACATGAGTCGAAACTGATCGAGAATAGAGAACAGAGCCATGTCGCTCTATCTAGCATTTCATAAACACGATTCTCGAACGTTGATTATTGATCTAACACCATCAATCAATCAAGCTTGATATACAAACCGCCACCGGAAGAGTGTCTAGTTAGCGAAGTATTAGAGCATTTATGTTTCACAGCAATGATACTGGGTTGAAACCACATTACTACGTTAGCTGTAACTTAGCTGTAAATGAGTATACGGCTTACGACTAGGGAAGGAACAAACAGCAAGGTGATATATATGCCATTGTTTGTGCCCTTGCCTTCTACTAACCAGCATTTACTCATAACCATGTCTTGTTTGATTCTATTCCTCACTCTTCTTGTGATGATTCCTAGAAGTATCTTAGTTGTGTGGCTCATAAAGCTGATAGTGCGGTGATCTTCGCATTCCTTCATTAAATCGTTCGGAATAGAGTCACAAACACATATATCATTTAACAATCGTTTGTATCACCTTTATTCCGGAATTTCCCATGGTCGTAATGTCCTCTATTGTTATGTTATCTGGTCCTGGTGCCTTTCCTTTCTTTATATGTTGTATTGTGTCATCTGCCTCAGTCACAGTATTGATAGTCCGTCACACTCGACCTGTTTAATTTAGTCTTGTCTGTTGTCATCGTATAGCTAGCTAGCTGATGTACTCTGTCATCTGTTAATTATGCTATCCCTCTCCATCATTATAACTCCGTATTTTGCGTTCAAGCAACCAGAGGCTGTGTGTGTTCTTCTCCCTGTTAGTTCAGTTATTTGTTTATATATTGAGTTTGTTTATGTTCTTTGCTGCACTTAGTTTTATGCATTTTTTTTTTGGTCTAACCATTTTTCATCTCTTGTCCGCATTTGAATATGATTTCTTCATTGCGCTTGTCGTCTTGTCTTGTCTTGTCTTGTCCACTTGTGCCATGAGGCGTCGTGTGGAGCCGTAGTTTTCTGTCCAAGGCCAGACGCGTTACTGAAGTAGTCATCAAATGACGATTTAGAATATCCGCAACATTTCCTATCCATCTAGTTCTCGTTCTGCCACGGTTGCGAAAACCCGAACGTCGTGCGTTATAAGCGCACAGGGGTAGTTGGTCAGGATGCATTTTCATTAGATGGCCGAACAATTGATTCTCGCTTCATCAATATATTCAGAGCAGGGTCTCGCTTCAACTATTCTTCTCACATCTTCATTGTGCATTCTGTCTCTCCTGGTAACGTTGATTGTGTTCCGTCTGTCTCTCCTAGTTACGTTGATTGTTTCCCGGAGGCATCTCATCTCACATGTTGTGATCTTTCTCTCTAGATTTTTTGTTAAAGTCCATGTTTGGCACTCGTAACGGATAGTTCGCATGAATATACTGTTGATTAACATTCGTTTTGTGGACATGTTTATGTTAGGGTGTTTCAATAATTGTGACAGCTGATATGCAATCGCATTTGCTTGTTGGCACCCGATCTCAATCTCTCTAAATAAAAACCACCATACTGTGTGGAAGCCCTGCCCAAGTACTTTTACTCCTGCACTTGTTTGATCTTGTTGTATTCTGTCGTATTCTGTTTATTTGTCCTTCTTTCTTCCTTCAAGTGTAACATTTCACTAGTCATCCATTTGTTGTCTTTGCATTAAGTTTTATCTCTGCCAAAATCGATTTAAATGTATGTTGCATTTATTCCTTTAGCAATTCCCATTGCTTTACAATGCTGTCTTTTTCTCACTGCACTGTTCCTGTTCTGAATTGTGACGATATATTTCGTTTCCACTTCTGTGTTCCATTTAATTTAAGAAATGTATTTGGCCGTTGTTAAATTGCATCCATGATATGTAGTGTTCCTTTGACACTGCCAATACATCTTTTCTTGGTCACCCTCGTGATGTAAAGTCTGGCTAATTTTTGTTATAGACGTTGCGATAGATATGTTTTATGGCAAAAAATGATCCAATGTGAACATTTTGTGAAAATATGTCAATTAAACTCTGACAATATACTGGAAATGACCCAGCCAGTAGCTATTCGATATTCACATTGCGCAAATGAAACTGCAGTTCCTTGTTTATTTTCTTTAAAAACAAGAACAGCAACAACAACAAACATTAAGACCATCTGCTGCTGGTGTCTAGCTGTAATTAAGCGTGAAGAAAAATACTGATGTTATTACACATCTAAAAGAGGTCAACAAGTGTAAAATGTCGAGAAGCATCGCCCAAGCAAGCTGAACAAGTTCGATAACTATAAAAGTCTACGAAGTTGGACAAGAAAAGAAGTGAAAGTTGAAGGATTATATAGCCTAAGCTCTCAACTGGTATGTAGAATTTAATAACTCCACCTGTTGAAGAACTTTGAACACTCAGCAAGCAAAATATGCAGATATGTTTTTGTAAATGTAATACTGCTATCACGCGTTGAGAGATTTATTGTTTGTTTTAGAAAACAACGTTCACTTTTGTAATACCTACGTTGCTCAGATACGATATGTTAAAAATGCGGAGCTGAACATGTGAAAACGAATTTTGATGTCACATGTATTGATAAAAACCGGTTTTTCTTCTATCATTTCCAGAGATTTCTTTCTTTTCGTGTTTATTCATTTATAATCGTTATTAACTTATAACGAGTTATATTATTTATTACATATTACTACCAGAGGGGTTTGCCGGGGTCTTTGTGTATGACAAAGACAAATATAGCACTACTGCCTCACAGAGAGCATGTCGTAAGAGGCGACTAACTAACTGTGTGACGTGGCATTACACCGGCCATGGTTAGGTGGTTTGTTTGGAGCAGCATAGATGGCGCCTAACAGGCTGCGGGTCTACTTTGCTCTAGTGTTTGAGTCTATTAAGATGAACTCGCACATCGATTAACCATCTAACGCAGCGGAGTATTAAGCTGCTCAAGCCTAGCCCGCTAAGCAGGAAATCCTTATCCCGGCTACATCCAGCTCACACCAGAGCTGGGACCTGCAACAGGCATCTGCCCCTGTAGAAGTACAGGTCGACTAAGAACTAAGAAGGTCTGTCTGTCTGTCTGTCTGTCTGTCTGTCTGTCTGTCTGTCTGTCTGTCTGTCTGTCTGTCTGTCTGTCTGTCTGTCTGTCTGTCTGTCTGTCTGTCTGTCTGTCTGTCTGTCTGTCTGTCTGTCTGTCTGTCTGTCTGTCTGTCTGTCTGTCTGTCTGTCTGTCTGTCTGTCTGTCTGTCTGTCTGTCTGTCTGTCTGTCTGTCTGTCTGTCTGTCTGTCTGTCTGTCTGTCTGTCTGTCTGTCTGTCTGTCTGTCTGTCTGTCTGTCTGTCTGTCTGTCTGTCTGTCTGTCTGTCTGTCTGTCTGTCTGTCTGTCTGTCCGTCCGTCCGTCCGTCCGTCCGTCCGTCTGTCTGTCTGTCTGTCCGTCCGTCCGTCCGTCCGTCCGTCCGTCCGTCCGTCCGTCCGTCCGTCCGTCCGTCCGTCCGTCTGTCCGTCTGTCTGTCTGTCTGTCTGTCTGTCTGTCTGTCTGTCTGTCCGTCTGTCCGTCTGTCCGTCTGTCCGTCTGTCCGTCCGTCCGTCCGTCCGTCCGTCCATCCATCCATACATCCATCCATCCATCTATCTATCTATCTATCTATCTATCTATCTATCTATCTATCTATCTATCTATCTATCTATCTATCTATCTATCTATCTATCTATCTATATATCTATCTATCTATCTATATATATATCTATCTATCTATCTATCTATCTATCTATCTATCTATCTATCTATCTATCTATCTATCTATATATCTATCTATCAAACACTCCACCCACCAACACACACACGGACTGCGTAATTCAGAAACGACGTGACACCCAAACATATTTATTTCCGTTATCATACCTGGGTTGTCAGACAGTGCTATAACACATTGGTGGGTGAAGATATGACTAACGTTTATGTGGATAACATATAATGGTTCGAGTCAGGCGAGGGTTCTGGGAAGCACAATGGTACAGCCTTCTTTTAGCAAACCTTGACCCTGGAATCCACCATGCACTACCCTATTTAAATGGGAGGGGGGAGGATGCTGAGAAGGGGAGGACGACAGGAGATAAATGGCACAGAAAACACAACAAGAGATATATGGCCCACAGAACACCACTAGAGATAAATGGCCCACAGAACACCACACGAGATAAATGGCCCACAGAGAACACCACAAGAGATAAATGACACAAACAACACCACAACAGACACATGACACAGAGAACACCACAAGAGACACATGACACAGACAACACCACAAGAGACACATGACACAGACAACACCACAAGAGACACATGACACAGACAACACCACAAGAGACACATGACACAGACAACACCACAAGAGACACATGACACAGAGAACACAACAAGAGACACATGACACAGACAACACCACAAGAGACACATGACACAGACAACACCACAAGAGACACATGACATAGAGAACACAACAAGAGACACATGACACAGAGAACACAACAAGAGACACATGACACAGAGAACAAACACAACAAGAGATAAATGGCACAGAACACCACACGAGACACATGTCACAAAGAATACCACAAGATACACATGATACAGAGAACCCCACAAAAGACACTTGACACAGAGAACATCACAAGAGACACATGACACAGAGAACACAACAAGAGACACATGACACAGAGAACACAACAAGATATAAATGACACAGAGAACACCCCAAGAGATAAAAGACACAGAGAACACCACAATAGATAAATGACACTGAGAACACCACAATAGATAAATGACACAGAGAACTACACAAGAGACACATGACACAGAGAACACTACTAGAGAAGGTATACCCTTAGCAACAGAAATCAACGCCTACATCAGTCAGGTTACACCGTCTGACGCTCCACCATCTATATCATCATCGCACTTCGCTCCCTCACGGAAGTTTACCGTGAGTTTAACCACCAACTCCACGCTGCTTATGTTGACTTGGAGGACATCTTTCATTCTATGGATACATCTTCTTTAGGAGACCTAGAAGTGGATGAGAGTCCCCGAAACCTTGATGGGGATAACAAGATGTGATCATCGTAACATCCGCACAAGAGTTCGTTTCGGCAAAGATCTGATTGACACGTTCTCGACGTCGTCTAGCGTTCGCCAGGAATGTGTCCTGACACCCTTATCGCTGTTCTGGTGTACTTTGTTTTGGGTCCTTGCCCATATGGAAAAGCAGAACCCGGTAGTCTGTGTCCGACATATTCGTTTGACGGACCTCCATTACGCAGACTACTCTTTCCTTCCTTAACAGTAAGTTATTTATCAAATTACAGCTGGGTATCCTAGAGCGTATAGATAACCTGGAAATGTAGGGAGGGAGAAGATCGAACCCGGTACGTCTGTCGAAAGAATTAACAGCTTTACCACTCTACCACTCAGACGCCCCACAATATTTAAATTGACAATAAATAAAGAATGAACGTCATAAAAGTGTTCAGAGCGGTACATGCTAGCAGTGCGGATCTTGGTAGCTGTAGCAATTATTTCATCAAGTTGCTGCAAACTGTTGAGACTCGATCTAGCACAGTAGACCATAAGCATCTCGGTCGCCCACTGACGCTGCTGGTCATCCCTCAACGGAGACACACCGAGTTCCCCCGGGTTAACCATAATGGGACCACAGATTCCTTCCAAGAAGGTCGAGACAGGCGACAAGAGACGGTTTCGCATGGAGTAGGCAACTATGAGCTTTACAGTGAACTCAGAACTGGCAGACGCTCGTCTGGGAAGGGGGGGGGGGCACCGCATGTGGGGGTGGGGGTGGGGAGTATAAAAGGAACATTAGAGACTCCTTGAATGTGTCTATATAAAACATCAACTTTGATGTCACCTCTCAAAGCACCATCTTCCGACTTTGCACTTTACAACGGAACAGTCTCTTGAACAGAATCCAACCAGAACATACTCCAGAGTGCCGGCTGACCACACATTCCTATGAAATTTTTGAACGCCATCTTTGTTAATGTCCAGCGCCTGACGGTATTTGGAAAGAGCTTCTTCCTCCGAGACCAAACACATTGAATACATTGTAATGAGCTAACAAACACTTGCAGATACCACTGTAGGGCATTGGGCAAAAGGGCAGGAGCCCATAGGCCGGTGGATTAATAATCAACCAACCGTGTCACCTCCTGAGAGATGATTACACAGAACTGTTCCACCTGGCGTCCTATCATCGCACAACGTGCTCAGATCTAGTTAATTCGGAATAAACATCAAACTAAAAACGAGAATACATTTGCTCCGGCCATTGAGAACAAATAATGATAACAGCTGCCCATCGCAGGCAAAGATGACGACAGCATCAGACCATTTCTACGAAATGTGTTCTTTAATGGCTGTAAAGACTAATCTTGGAACGGCAAACCCTACCAAATTTAGGGCACACATTCGGTGAGCCGGCTGTGGAATCGTCGTGCGTTTTTTTTTTCTTTCGGGTAGTACGTTTTCGCTGAGCCTCCATGACGACTATACTCTCTGCGATCTGAGCACCAACTAGTGCCCTAGGTGATACGGTCTTGTGCAAGCATCTCTCATGAGGTGATATCCATATTGAAGCTGTCAGAGACACTTTCAAGGAGTCTCTGTGGGGTTTCTCCTGCCTCCCCCCCTCCCCGCCCCGCCCCGCTGCCTGTTGTGAGCTCAAAGTATAAGAGATGCTTGGGAATGCGATCATCTGGCATGCGAACAGCTTCTCCCGTCCATTTTAACTAAGCTGTTTGCAGGAGTGTATGGATGCTCAACATGTTAGTCTAGATAAGAATGTCAGAGTTAAGCCCCTTGTCCTGAAACCTGATCCTGAGAAGCCTCCGTAGACAGTTCAAGTGAAAACAATTGAGCTGTCTGGCACGTCTGCAATACACTGTCCATGATTCACAGGCATGCAGCAGAGTGGATAACACTACAGGACCAAACACGTTTATCTTGAGAACAAATCAATAAGATAGACAACCAAAATGTCGCGTACCCTCAAGTCGTTGAGTGACTGACAGGTAGTGTCATAGTGCACTCGTTTCTCGCGCCAGATCTGGATCGACGTTATGGACACGCTTAGTTAACCCAGCTGTAAATGTGTACATAACGTACTGTTAGTTAAGGAAAGATGGCAGGGAAGGGAACTGAACATCTCACCTGAACGAACTCGATGTCTAGTACAGTGGAAGGTGCATCAATTCGTTTCCAACAGCAGTCATGGTATTCGATTACCTTCACATCAGCTTCGAGACAGAGATAGAGAGAGAGAGAGAGAGAGAGAGATGGGGGGGGGGAAGAGTGAGGGAGAGAGAGATAGGAAGGAGGGTGGAAGAGAGAGATAACGGGGACTGTATCTGTAACATTTGCACATCGCTTTTAGAAATGACGAATATGTTATTTATAATTGAGCGTCTGGTAGCTCCATACTAAATACATCTATAGCAAATGAGTCTACAGCGTATAATCTCAGAACAATCTATTGTAACTGTGAAATAATCGTCTTTATTGATCCAGGCACATTTACAGACAATATTACATATTAACTTTCCTGTTATCGAGTACAGATAGATAGTCTAGATAGATCCCCCACTTACCCACTCACCTACACACACACACACATACATACACACACACACACACACGAGCATACACACACTCATACATCCACACTAGCACGCAGATACACGCACATTCAGACGAGCACGCATGCACACACACAGACACACACACACACACACACCCACACACACACACACACACACACACACACACACAAACAATAGATATTAACCGTTGGTGATAAATAAATAACATGCAGCAGTAGTTTCAAATTATAAAATTTTATAGGTAAACGAAACAAATGAGGACTGGAAAACGAAAACTACATGTTTTTGTGATTAATGTGTAAACATAATTTAATACAAACGTGTGGTTGAAATATGGCCGTTATGTTGCTAGACTTGTGTATACCTGTTCAACCAGCTAATCTATCACTTACCGATGGAGTTAATTAATTGTGATAATTGGCGTAATCTTCATCAATCTGATATTTCATCAATGCTATTATGAATGTTTCGCAATAACTATCATCACTGTTTGTCAATAACTATCATCACTGTTTGTCTATAACTATCATCACTGTTTGTCTATAACTATCATCACTGTTTATCTATAACTATCACCACTGTTTGTCTATAACTATCATCACTGTTTGTCTATAACTATCATCACTGTTTGTCTATAACTATCATCACTGTTTGTCTATAACTATCATCACTGTTTGTCTATAACTATCATCACTGTTTGTCTATAACTATCATCACTGTTTGTCTATAACTATCATCACTGTTTGTCTATAACTATCATCACTGTTTGTCTATAACTATCATCACTGTTTGTCTATAACTATCATCACTGTTTGTCTATAACTATCATCACTGTTTGTCTATAACTATCATCACTGTTTGTCTATAACTATCACCACTGTTTGTCTATAACTATCATCACTGTTTGTCTATAACTATCATCACTGTTTGTCTATAACTATCATCACTGTTTGTCTATAACTATCACCACTGTTTGTCTATAACTATCATCACTGTTTGTCTATAACTATCATCACTGTTTGTCTATAACTATCATCACTGTTTGTCTATAACTATCATCACTGTTTGTCTATAACTATCACCACTGTTTGTCTATAACTATCATCACTGTTTGTCTATAACTATCACCACTGTTTGTCTATAACTATCACCACTGTTTGTCTATAACTATCACCACTGTTTGTCTATAACTATCATCACTGTTTGTCTATAACTATCATCACTGTTTGTATATAACTATCATCACTGTTTGTCTATAACTATCATCACTGTTTGTCTATAACTATGATCACTGTTTGTCTATAACTATCATCACTGTTTGTCTATAACTATCATCACTGTTTGTCTATAACTATCATCACTGTTTGTCTATAACTATCATCACTGTTTGTCTATAACTATCAACACTGTCCCTCTATTACTATCAAAACTGTATCCCTATTATTATCACCACTGTTCCTCTATTATTATCACCACTGTTCCTCTGTTACTATCACCACTGTTCCTCTGTTACTATCACCACTGTTCCTCTGTTACTATCACCACTGTTCCTCTGTTACTATCACCACTGTTTCTCTGTTACTATCACCGCTGTTTTTCTTATAAAAAAATGTAAATATAATCCTTATTATCCTTATTATTCTTATTATCCTTATTTTCAGACTGTTATTATCTACTAATCGCAGTCACACGGTGTGGGATACGTGATAATAAATTGTGATCATCATTTGATCTGTGGTATATGTGTTTTAGACAATGGTTAGTAATATGTAATATCGGCTATATTCCTGTAATATGTTATTGGTATAAAATGATGGAGTATGTGTTTGCTGAGAGAACATATATATCTTTCGTTCATTAGATATAAAACAACAAATAAACATTAACAGATCTATGTTAAAACGTGGCATGTGATTAGCAGTGTCTCATCCACACTGCCACGTGGCGTGATTTGTGTTATGACAAAAGATAATAACAAATACAAATTTGTAGCACAGAACACAGCAACAATCTAAGCAGCTAGTAATTAGGGAGAGAAACTAGAGATCGGTAGGACACACCCTAAAAAGAAATCATAAAATATTACCAGACATGTCCTGAATTGGAACCCACAAGGAGAGAGATGTATGAGGAGACCGTGGAACATCTGGTGAAGAGTAACGGAAGAGTAGTCTGTGTTGAAGTTCAATGTTTAGTTGATTATATAAAACTATGAAGAGGAATATAAATGATCAGAAAGTTAGTAAACTTTCAACGGAACAAAAACAAAACACATGTCTACAATGAAACAAATTGCCTAATTATTGTGTGTAAATTTTGATTAATGCAACAATGATAAAGTTCTCATTGTTCAACTTGTTTTTATATTGCTAATACTCAGGGTCCAATTACCCTAGGTTGAGAATTCATGTACTAGAATGATAACTGAACTATACTTTTTTTCTATTAACACTCTAGACTAATACATTGTTTAGTGGAGCTTTCTCTCTCTTTTTTTCTATATGTCACATCTTCTAGCTTCTTCCAGCCCAATAATTTTCTTTTCAGCTAAGCGACTTACTTATATTAAACTATTTTCATCTAAATCATTTCGATGCGTTAGTTTGTCTCTGCTGTCCTCTGTCCATGACGATGACCTTTTGGTCGTGACGTCGGTTGTAGATTTATACTTGCGCTCAAATCAAATTGACCCATAATTGTTTCTGTGAGTATTTACAATGGAATAATTATTTTAGTATTTATATTAAAACTTAGATAACAGTGATGGAAGGTATGGTGCCAGGCAAAGGATGCAGGGGTCGACAGAGAAGATGATTGCAGAAAGATATCCAGGAATATCTGGGTTCGACTGTGGCAGAGGCAGGGGTTTGGGCAATAGGAAGAGTTTCTTTAAGACAGACTGTGTTTGGAGGGACGTTCCGTAAGGGACATACTACAGGATGATGATGAAACCTGTCACACATCATTGAAAAATATATTAAATTGAAAACAGAAGGAAAAACACAGACTAAATGTTAAAGTAAGCGAGGGTGAAATACACTAAGACAGATAATAAAGCGCAGATAGTGGTTATCATAATAGACTACATAAAAGTTTAACAGATATAAAGAACAGAAAGACTAAATAAAGGAAGGCTCCCAGGTAATAAGGAAAATACATGAGCTGGTCCATGACAAGGTGAGAGAGGCAGCGAAAGAGAGAGATATATAAGGAGAACGAAAGAAAGTAAAAGAGAGAGAGACATAGATAGACATAGAGAGAGAGAGAGCGGGAGAGAGAGAGAGAGAGAGAGTTATTTAGTGTTACACAGAACCAATTTTACTTTGTGGATGTGAGTCAAAGACAGTGAATAAACAAACTGGCAGCAACAGAAAAGTGGAACCGTAATAGAATGATGCGTGTAACTTGAAACGGCACCCAACAAAAATCAAATAAAAATACACTATAGTGAAACAATATCAGACGAGTTCATTTTACTCAAATGTTAAACAAGGCAAGGTTCATTGGCAACGTACTCAGGAAAAAGGGTCTGATAAACCCAATGACAATAGGAAAGATCGAGCTCAAGAGAGACATGAGAAAACTAAGAAAGAAACATGACAAACTGGATAGGAAAAGAGGATCATCGGATGTGTTGCACTGTTTAAAGGACATATGTTGGTTGAAGAAATTGATCGTCAACGCCACTGTCGTGACACTAGATGATGATAATGTGCAGCATATCTTCTCAGATACTTATTATTCCAAATTGCATCCAAGTCTTAAACAGGCAGAGAAGATATTCAATGATTGACTTTCTTTTTGTTCATCTAAAGTAGCAGAATTGAATACCAGATCTTAAACCCTATTAGAAACGCATGCCCAATTAATGCGCTACGCATAACATCTTACAGTTAAAATGGGATTGTTTGTGCTAACAGAAGAACAGACAAAGTGTGAGTCTCTTGCATACTTAAATAACAATGCGCTTGTCATACCTTCAGACATGTGATAATGTATCTATTTATCTAGGAGCAGAAAAAATATGACTCCAAACAACCTTCTGCATTAGAGATATATGGGTTATAGAGAAAAACACACTTGCCAAGACTGGATGTTTCTTTGTGTGTGTTCTGGCGCACCTTACTGTGCTTTCTGTAAGGAGAGATCTACTCAAAGTACCTCGTCACAGGGAAGTGGAGAAGGTTAGCAGATCTGAAAGGCCATAAGTCGCAGATTTTGCAGTGCAACTGCATGATTCCACACAACGAATCATACACTAAAGTAAGAGTGAAAGTAAAAGAAGAGGAAGAAAGCGAAACTGAAGAAGAACACTTAAAAAATCAGAAGAAAAATCAGAAGAAGAAAATGAAGAAAACGAAGAAGAAAAAGAAGAAGAAGTAAGAAGATGCAGAAAAAGAAAAAAAAGAAGAAAAAGAAGGAGGAGAAGAACAAGAAGAAGTAAATATGTAGAACCTCAAATAATCAAACATTCGCGACGCACACTTTGTGGTCCATTTTGGCATAATACTTGAAAACAGCTGAACAAAATAATATTCACTGGCTTCTGTATTACAGTATAGTTATGTGATAACTTCACAGGTGGACTAGAGTATCATTAAAACTTTTAATTTTAACATCCTTAGAGCTTGATCGATCATCATCTGAGCCTGTCTTTGGTTTTTTGGGTGACACGGTCGCTGCTGCAGTAGGAGTACCAGCACCCTTAGAGTCAGCAGCATGCAGTATGTGGTTTGGCCTCCTCAGACTGTCCGCAGTAGTGTATGGGTTTGATTCTAGAAAAGCATTCCCGTTGGCTGTAGACTCGTTCGTGGGGTCGAGTTTGTTAGACACATTGTCCAGAACCTTGAATAAATTCATGTTTGAAAATATGTCAAGTTTTGTTTAATGAACCTCAATTTGTGTAGTTACAACAACCGCAAAGACAAGGATATTATTAGCACTCTGACAGCACAACAGAAAGTGAACCAAGATTTGAGTCACTTGCTGCAAAGTAAGAATAGAAAGGTAAAATTGGTCCACCAGCAGATACTGCTGTTGGGGATGAAGGTGGGGTGGCAATTCCCTACCTCGTTGTTTTTCTTTCCCTAACATTAGCCAGGTACCAATTTACAGCTAGGTCGAGTACAACGTGACGGTAACGGGAGTTGCAAAAATGCGTTGCGAATTAGGCTAATTAAATATGTCAAGTTAGTCTAATCCCCTATCTCATGTCTTTCTTTACAGCGAGGCGCATCCGTTATCTGGAGATTGGAGGATCGAATCTGGATTGCCTATTACCCTACTTTCTTTCTGTCTTACTTACTCAGAAAAGAGTGTTTAAAATATCCTTGTCTTTGCTGTTGTTATAGTCGAGCATGAGTTTTATTTTACTAGTTTTTGAGTTTCAATTTAATTAGTAATTTAATAATACCTCCGCCACCACCGCCCTCCCCCCTCCCCTACTCGTGTGGACATGGAGCCTGGTACCGAGATGATAATGATGTTGATATTATCCCTTTGGTTGTGAGCTGGCAGCTCTAGACAAGTCAATGCCTCATGGGCAAACAAAAGAAAACAAAACACGTCGCTGTAGTGATTTAAGCTAGAAGAAGAATTTGTTTTGTTTTCCTAGGGACACCATGATTTCGGAAAATTGGAGGGGGAGGGGAGGGGGGGTGGGTATGGACATCTTTTGAGTATCCCTAAAGGGAGGGCAGGCCAGTTTGTCGGCGTCCCAGAACCCCCACGGCTTGTCAGGGACTTAGCATTTCCATCTGAGTCGGCCAACTCATCAATCTTCAGTCAGATATGCCAGATCTTCTGTAGAGATGACATATTTGACATTCCCTGCCACCTGGTAGATCGGCACAAATGGGTCAAGGTGCGATATTCGCTGGTATATATATCTCTTCGTCATCCATGTGGATAATTTATAGAAGATAAATAACGAGACAGGAAAACATTTTACCTGTAAGAGGGGGTAGATTGGTTACAGCCCAGTGCATATACCACTAACAGGTGGGTTCTGCAGCCATAACGATATGGCTAACCCCCCTTCTCCCCCCCCCCCCCACTCCTCAGTCTTCCAGGGGGATCACTTTCCCAGAGCCTCTCCAGCTTTGGTGCCACTGCTAGGAGATGAACTCTCTCTGGCATAACTCCCTGGATAACTGGGACAAGTAAGCTCTTCCACCTTGTTTAGATTTGCTTTCATGTATAGAGAATGAGGAGAAAGAATAGGATCACCTCCCCATACTTTTGTATATCACAAAAGGCGACTTGGTAGGATTGTCGATGTGGCTGGCAACTGGCAACCTCATCATAAAAACTAAAGTGCTACAGAAACCGCCCCCATGACAGCACATACATGATTTAACACAAACGTCTTACAAGAAGATCAGCTGTCGTGGCGTGGTTCTATGATCCTACTGGAGTGAACAATGATGTTTGATGAAGACTGCTTAATGAACATGTGAGTCAAAGTAATGGAGTAGTTAATGCCCTTTCCTTTCATAGAAAATCAGACCAATTAATGCCTTTTCCTTCCATAGAAAATTAGACCAATTAATGCCTTTTCCTTCCATAGAAAATTAGACCAATCTTGCAACTAGACTGCGCCATATTGAAACAGAAGATTCTGATGTTATGTTACGTTAAACAGGATCGACATAACTGTAGCAATCCTGCTAGTGGCAGCCCATTGTCAATTTAGTATAAGAACGGATCTTCTTCAATTGTCCCACTGTGTGATATAGTGTAGTGACGATTGTTAGCAGACACTTCAAGAAAGTATGCGTGTTATTATGGTGAAACAGAAGGTATGCGTGTTATTATGGTGAAACAGAAGGTATGCGTGTTATTATGGTGAAACAGAAGGTGTGCATGTTATTATGGTGAAACAGAAGGTGTGCATGTTATTATGGTGAAACAGAAGGTGTGCATGTTATTATGGTGAAACAGAAGGTGTGCGTGTTATTATGGTTAAACAGAAGGTATGCGTGTTATTATGGTGAAACAGAAGGTGTGCATGTTATTATGGTGAAACAGAAGGTATGCGTGTTATTATGGTTAAACAGAAGGTATGCGTGTTATTATGGTTAAACAGAAGGTATGCGTGTTATTATGGTTAAACAGAAGGTATGCGTGTTATTATGGTTAAACAGAAGGTATGCGTGTTATTATGGTTAAACAGAAGGTATGCGTGTTATTATGGTTAAACAGAAGGTATGCGTGTTATTACAGTGAACTTTAACCTGACTTGGTTCGTCCTCTTCTCTCACGAGGTGTACAGATTTTCTTTTCTCCTGCTGTTAATAGTTTTTACAGGGTGGAGTGCCCAGTCCCATGTCACCTCTTACGGCAGGTGTGACATGTTACCGTTTTGATTTGATGCTTCTCTATTGGAACCCGCTAACACACATACGTTTTACGATTAAATGGAAGTTGTTCTTACGAAGGACGTTCGAATCAAACCGAGACTGTTTTTAATAGAAACACAAATTGTTTAAAGTAGTTAAAATGCCATTTATTTAAATGATCTCCTGCAACGTTTATGCACGTATCCCAAAACTTAAGTAATGCTTGAAAAGCTTCAACGTAGAAAGATTTGACAGTATGTCTGAACCAATCCAGGACAGCCTGTTTCACTTCGTCATCAGTGCAGAAATGCTAACCTCCCAGAAATTCGTTTAGTGGTTCAAACAGGTGGAAATCGCTTGAAGCAAGGTTAGGGCTATAAGGTGCATGTGGCAATACCTCCCAGCCTAGTTGCTGCAGATGGCACATAGTGGGGGTGAGCAGTATGAGGTCGAGCGTTATCTTACGGGAGCAGGACGGGATCATCGCTCACGGATGTACGGCCTTCTCTAAGACGTTTACACCATTCAAATGTCTTACTGCATCTGAGTGTCTCATCACCGTATTGTGATTGGCGGCTGAGTGTCTCATCACCGTATTGTGATTGGCGGCTGAGTGTCTCATCACCGTATTGTGATTGGTGGCTGAGTGTCTCATCACCGTATTGTGATTGGCGGCTGAGTGTCTCATCACCGTATTGTGATTAGCGGCTGAGTGTCTCATCACCGTATTGTTATTGAAGGTCTGATGAAAATGTCCGGAGGTTTCACGCATTCTTTAACAAGAAACTTCATCACAACACGCTGTTCCATGCAAGCACTAACAGTGTTGTCCGCCGTTTATATATATCTATCATGTGACTGGTCCATGGCAAGTGAGCCACCTAGGAGTGATAGAACACAAGTCCCCCTAATTAATGATAGAAGTCCCAGCACGCTATAACCCATTCAGACAGAACTAGAACAAAAAGTTCCGGTTTGGTTTGAACTCCCCTCGTAATAATACGATGAGAATGAAAATACTTGTTTAATGATTATAGAAAGGTGTTATTATGCTGATGTCGAACACACACACAAAAACGACTATTGTAAAAATTATTTAAAATAACATTATTGTGTGGGTGAAGTAAAGGAGGACGAAGATACGAGATGAGAACGAAAACAAAGATATGCCGATTGAGTAGGAAATCGATGACAATGAATGAGGTTAGCCTGGTCAGTCAGATTACCTCAGATGTTTCCAGCACCTCTGTTTCTATTGTGAAATCGTCGTCAACTTCTTCGTCAAGTACCACAGTAGCATCCTGAAACACACACATCGATGTTAGCCATAGGTACTACTTCACCCTCCACATCATCATGTGGCACGTCCTTTACAGAACGTCGCTCCAATCACAGTCGCCATGTAAGACTTTCTATCTATGGTCAGTTCTCGAGCCACGTCAGTCGTCATCTTTAGAACATCTTGAATGACATGTGCCTATCTTCTTTTAGGCCTGTCTCGTTTTCCAGGTACACGCTCTCCAGCCTAATTTTTTTCAAACCTATTGTATTTCTACAGAATAATTCATCTGAACGTGCCTTTTACTTCAACATTCATTCACACAAATTCGGTTTATCGTGACTGCTGCTTCAAGAGTTAAAGTCAAGTTAATGTACCAAGAGCTACATGAAGTCAAGTTAATGTACCAAGAGCCACATGAAATCAAGTTAATGTACCAAGAGCAACATGAAGTCAAGTTAATGTACCAAGAGCCACATGAAGTCAAGTTAATGTACCAAGAGCCACATGAAATCAAGTTAATGTACCAAGAGCCACATGAAGTCAAGTTAATGTACCAAGAGCCACATGAAGTCAAGTTAATGTACCAGTGGGAGATTTTTTATAGGACTGGAGAATTTCAGATGTCAACCAGGAGATGTTGCCGGGGTGGGGAATAACTGTGATCCACAAAGAGATTTTACAAGGCTGAGGAATAACTAGGCGTACACCAGAAGATTTCTTAGAGGTGGAGAACAAGGTGGTCCACAATCAGATTTCGTAGGGATGGGGAATAACTGGTCGACCAGCAGATTTTATAGAAGTGGAGATTAACTTGACCCCCTGGAGATTTTATAGGGGTGGAGAATAACTTGACAACCTGGAGATTTTATAGGAGTGGAGAATAACTGGTCCACCTGGAGATTTTATAGAGGTGGAGAATAACTTTACCATCTGGAAATTTTATAGGGGTGGAGAATAATTGGCCCACCTCGACATTTTATGAAGTGGAAAATAACTGGTCCACCTGGACATTTTATAGAGGTGCAGAATAAATGGTCCACCCGGGGATTTTATAGGGGTGGAGAATAACTTGATCTACTGGAATTTTTATAGTGGTGCAGAACAACTGGTCCACCTGGAGATTTTTATAGGGGCGGAAAATAACTGGTCCACCTGGAGACTTTATAGGGGTAGAGAATAACTGGTCCACCTGGAGATTTTATAGGATTTGGGAATAACTAGGAACTACTAAGAGTTTCTAGTAATAACGAGTTCACCCGGAGATATTATAGGGGTGGGGAATAATTGGGTTCCATCAGGAGAATTTATATGGATGGAAAATGCATGTAGTTCACCGGGAATATTTATATGTATATGGAATAACTGAAGTCTACTAGGAGAATTCATAGTATTTTTGAATTAATTTGCTCCACTTGGAGAATTTATAAGGATGGGGCATTAACGAGTCCACCGGAAGGTTCATAGGGCTCATGAATTCCTTTGATACAGCGAAGGATGATTAATAGGAATGAGCAATACATTTGGTACTCTATGAGGATTTATTGAGTTGTAGAATAAATTGGGTACACTATGGAGATGTATTGGGTTGAGGAAGGAAGTAAATCCCTGAGAGGATTTGTAGGGATGAACAATAAATTTGGTACAACCATGAAGATTTATAGGGATGAAGAATAAATTGGGTTCACCGTGAAGATTTATAGGGATGAAGAATAAATTTGGTACAACCATGAAGATTTATAGGGATGAAGAATAAATTTGGTACAACCATGAAGATTTATAGGGATGAAGAATAAATTTAGTACAACCATGAAGATTTATAGGGATGAAGAATAAATTTGGTACAACCATGAAGATTTATAGGGATGAAGAATAAATTTGGTACAACCATGAAGATTTATAGGGATGAAGAATAAATTTGGTACAACCATGAAGATTTATAGGGATGAAGAATAAATTTGGTACAACCATGAAGATTTATAGGGATGAAGAATAAATTTGGTACAACCATGAAGATTTATAGGGATGAAGAATAAATTTGGTACAACCATGAAGATTTATAGGGATAAAGAATAAATTGGGTGCACCATGAAGATTTATAGGGATGAAGAATAAATTGGGTGCACCATGAAGATTTATAGGGATGAAGAATAAATTCGGTGCACCATGAAGATTTATAGGGAGGAAAAATAAATTGGGTGCACCGTGAAGATTTATAGGGATGGTAAATAAATTGGGTCTACCGTGAAGATTTATAGGGATGAAGAATAAATTGGGTGCACCGTGAAGATTTATAGGGATGACGAATAAATTGGGTGCACCATGAAAATTTATAGGGGTGAAAAATACATTTTCTATTCAATCTTATTTCCAGTTTCCTTTGTACGTGGCCATGATGGCTGCTTTTGTCTCATAGTACGTGGTTGTTGTATCCCTCTGCTGCTGTGCTACTTCCTCTCTGGCGAGAAGTACAATATGAAGATTTATAGGGATGAAAATACATTTGGTATACCATTAAGTTGTATATGGTTGGAGAATAAATTTGGTATGATGTGAAGATGTATATGGTTGGAGAATACATTTGGTAAGCCGTGAAGATTTATAGGGATGTAATATAAATTGGGTCTACTTGGAGAATTTTCAGATCTGGGAAATAAATTTGGTCCACTAATAGGATTTATAGAATCGAGTAATTCTTATGGTCAACCGGCAGATTAATAGCACTTAGACATCAAAACCGTTTGGTTTTGCAGTCATCAAACAGTTTACATGCCGGGTTTCGTAGCCCATTATTCCCCTCTCCCCCCAAAAAACAACAACAACAACAAAACAAAAACAAACAGAATAAACAAACACACTCTATGCGTTATTCCGTAATTTAATTATGTCCCCTGATTCGATGACTGGTATCGTGCAGTACTGTCCCCTTCTCTTAACCAGTAAATATAGTAGATAAATTGAGTGATTGATAATATTGCAACTTTTTTTAATGGAAGAGGTTCCTCAAATTGTTTTGGTAGCACTGAACAGAAACAAGGCACACTCAAGAGATCTTACCTTTTCTTCATACAACCTGTGTGGTGGAAATTGCCTAGTTTTCTGACGCCTGGGAAAAAAAAAAATGAAATATACAAAATACTATTATTACAGTGTTTATTCAAATTGCTAGAATTTACAAGGACGAATAATAAGAATGAAAAATAAGGGCCACTTGTACTTGCAGTTGCTACACAAGGTGCAGACTTATTTTTTGTTTTTTCACAGATATAATTTGAAAAAAAAAAAAAAGTTTTGAACACGAGTCCCATTGATCAGGATACCTGCAAACTAACTGTTCGACCATCTTCTCTTTAATGAAATACCAGTAGATGATTACGCAGACATGAAGCTTGCAATCTGATTAGCAATACCTGAGAAAATCTCATCTGTTAGCAAGAAAAGTAAAAAATGACTCACAGAACTGACGTCATTGAATCAGTTGTTCCTTTCATTGCTGAACGTGTGACAATCAGCACACAAATCAACTTGGCGCTCTGGCAGACTCACTCGAACGCCTGTCCCAGCGCTTTACAAAAAAAACAAAAACATTGTCCATTGTGGATACCGGCCAACTGCAACACTCCATCCAATGAGGAGGCGAACACATCAGTCAGAAAGCAAGGAACACAACAGTAGAGTGATACAGCACCAACATACGATGAGACAGAAATAGCCATCAGGGCCACATACAGAGCAAAATAGAAAAAAAAACTACTGAGGCCACATAGAAAACGATGCCTACCACCAACTCTCCAGGCGAGACCAGGTGATCAATCTCCGGCTACACACAGGTCAAAACAGACTGAGATGTCATATGTACAATAAGTTCAAGATTGGCACTACGGGCCTTTATAACTGGGACACAGCAGAACACATGTTTGTCCTGCTCATCGTTTACCGACAATAGAAGTGGAATTTGGCACCTTGAGTGTCCTTCAATGAGAAGCTGTACGGACGTTCACAGAGCATTACATCGACTGCTGCCTTCTTTACAGTCATTGAAAATCGAGGTCTTAAGAAGAACAAGGAAGAAGAAGATGAAGAAAGTTCGACGATAAAGCACGAACTCCCGTGACGACTCCGAAAGTTGCTCATGACGGCGCCATGTACCAATTTACATCTTTGGAGACTGGGAGAACTGATCATACCTGGAAAAAAGAATGCACGACATACCAGATCTGTCAATCCGAGCATGGCTGGTTTGAACCTGGCACTTTAGGATTGCAAACCAAGCTAACAATCCTTCGGCGTTTTAGCCAGCCTGTATGATTGCAGTCTGTTTCCAGTACCACCACTTGAAAGCGAAATATGGTATTGATCACTTATGGGTCACTGGCCCTGGCGCAAATAGCCAGCTATGAGCCGCTGGTAACTGTCAGTGTATTCACTGCCGCATATTGGTAGTGACAACCATCTCAAAGACACGCGTGTGTATGCACTCAGAAAAACATTTATAAAGAACAACAGAAGCGAAGGCAGTTCGAGTTTGAACCATCTGCTTACAGGTGACGAGAACGCCTTGTCACAAGAAGGAAACGAGTTAAGACATCCCCAAAAGTATCCCAATTAACCAAGTCTTTCGTCTTCCAACACTTGCGACTGGAATACAGACTTCGATTTATGCATATTTATAAACTTAATGACTTTCTTAGTTTCCTATTATCAAGCATTGACCATACAGGCCTTTAACATTTTTGTGACAGGTGGCAGATACACAATGAACAGTGGTCAATTCAAACCAATGAGCCTGCAAAGGAAGGGGTAACTGAGATGAACAACCTCAGTGTATCAATACTGGATGGTGAAAATCCGCAGTCCCACATTGCGATTGAAAGACGTATGCAAGAGGGACATGAAGTCACGCGACATCCCATCCGAGGGCTAGGGACATGAAGTCACGCGACATCCCATCCTAGGGCTGGGAAACAATAGCTCAGGATCGACCTGTTTGAGACAGTCAGTTGGAGGGGTAGAGTGGCTGCTGACGCTTGTGGAGGCCTTCTGGCTAAGGAGAAAGACTGAAGAGATCAAGGAACAGCCAGGCAAGTCAGACTCCTCAGCATGGTTGTACGATTTGTGGTAGGGACTGTCACTCGTGGATCGACTTTTACAGTCAAAGCAGACAGTGTCTAAATACAGGAGAACAGGCTACCGAGCTTCGTCTATCAGGGTTAAGAGTCAGAGTTTACCTTCTCTTAGATTGGCTGCCAACCAGAGATAATGAGTCCAATCTGCCTGCCCAGTCATACCGCCGGTTACTCGGTCGCGCCCCACAGCATGCTCTGTAAAAAACAGGGAGCCCCTCATGAAAGTGCCGCTGGAGACACAATAATGTAGGAGAGGCCATTGACATGGACATTTTTTCCGGCATGCCGAAAAGTGAATCCAGCGACGATCTCTACACCTGGAAAGGAGAGGCTAAAACAGATGCTTCACTTTCCTTTAACGAGCTGGACGTCAAGCCCAGACCTCGATACCTTCCCGATACGGACGTCTTTTACCTATATACTGTATATGAGCTGGAAGGAAGACCATAAGAAGAGCACGAATGTCAGGGAACAACAGCAACACGCATGCTACGGGTCACCGTGTAACCACGCGTGCCACTCTTGCGTTAATGTGTTCAGTTTCAGGATCCAGCTGCATAGCCCTATGCATACCCATACGCTGCCACGTCTCGCCACACAAATCTGACATTGTTACCATCTTCGTGTATGATGGCCAACTACTACTTACTAACCGATAATGTTCACTGTTATGTACGTTTAAATTTTAATTTGGCGCGCTTTTCATATTAAGACGTCACATATATTTATTATAAGATAGAAAATACATGTGTCTGTTTGTCCGTCTTGCTGAAAAAAACTTTGCAACGGTAAGTTATACCAGGGTGAAAACTTTTCAGATCATTATGTCTGGAATTTCTAAGCAAACGCAACTTTTGTCGGTTCTCTGCATCTCTCCTTTCTCGAGTTAATAAATAATGAAAATCTACAATGGTGAGCTTTAGTCACGTAAATATTGTACATCTCATTCTATCTTGAATTTCCAGGTGAACGCATTATTTGATGCCTTAGTCTCTTCCCGAGTCTGTGATATCAGAATAGACAAGGCAAGGCGATAATGATATGTCAAGGAGAAAATGAAATAAAATGGCGGTAGCCATTTCCCTTCCTCGTCTATCAAACAGTAAGCTAGATGCCTATTTATAGCCGGGTCGACTAGAATGTGTCGATAAATTGGGATCAGAGAGAGAAACGAGAGCTTAGCTACTACAAACTCAGAAGCTCTACATTCAACTGAAGGTTTTCCAAAAACTAAAACCTACTTACCAGTCATCCACCCATGTTGCTGAAACGAAATTTAAAATGAGTAAATATTAATAAAAATGTATTGAATTGATAAACATGATACTCAACCAATATTCCGAAAGAGATGTGAAGAAAAGATCGTAGAGATGTTGTACTATGAGATTTGTAGCAAATATGAAGGTTAGGAGAGATTAAACGGAGAGAATCAATCAACAAGCTGTCAGTATATAATGATGATTTATCTATATAGGCAACTTAACGGTGCAAAGTTGCTGACTTGCCAAATACTGACCAAGACCCCACCTCACGCCCACGCCATGCACCTCAAATGAGGATGTGCAACAGCAGCCTGACCAACGAGGTGGGCATCGATATTATGATCATAATAGTGGAGAGTCAGCTGAGAAGTTTTACATTGCCAGAAGGCCCAGGTTTACCTGCTTTAGTACATCCCGCGACACAACAGAAAAGAGAAAACTGCAGCATTAACTTTGGTTGTAAGATCGATGGCCAGAACTGGTAATGACCCACACATATAGTGTTCATCACGTGCAACAAATCCGCGCTTCTGGTTGAACAGAAACAACTAACAATCGTAACGCTTTACAGTTCTAATGTTGTGGACTGGACCATTGAAACATCTTAATTATTATTAATCTATAATGACCACACAAGGTATTTCTAAAGGGAAAAGGTGACTTTTGACATCAGAATATTCCTTCTGCTTTTCGCCAAGTGCTTTGCGGTGAAGGCCTTCCTTTTCAGGACTCACTAGATTCTTATGCTCTTGATAATGAAAACAAAAGAAATACCAGTGAACATATGTCACATGTGAGAGCATCAACATCAAGAGATCCTGATTCTGTGCCGATTGAAGAGTATGTACAGCTACATACAATTTCTGAGAGTGAGTTGAATAGTCCAGTGAGAGATCTGCAACAAAAAAAGCCGCCGTCCATCGTAGACGATGATGGCATAATTTATTTTGCTAGCGCTATTTTTAGTAAGGATTAACTGCGCTCATTTTTATCCTCACTCTCTCGTCTCGTGCCGCCCGACCTCAGTGACAAGTCAAGGACAAGACGACTAGGGGGCGACTACGAAATGCAGGGGACTCCGCATCAAGCACCCGTGAAAAAGACGGCGGAGTCCGGAGTCGAACCCACAACACCTGATCACGAGGCCGACGGCTTAACCACTTCGCCACGGAATCCGGAGATCTGCAACAACCAACAAGTAAAGCTTGAACTGTTGGGGATCCAGCTTGCGACAATGGAATCTTCTAGGCAAAAATGCATCTGTGTCTATGTTTCATGATCAGTAAAACATGCTTCCTTTCTTTCCAAAATGACAGATAACCTCATTGCTTGACTTGATACAGTGGGATTGGTGGCAGTACTACACGTCAACCACGCAGATGACGATTGGAGACGTTCATTGATTCGTGAAAGTTGAGCTTACAAGCTGTGCTGCTCTGTAATGGTAACGTTTTGGCCATCTGTTTAACTATGGTATGCAGTTCACATGAAATAAACTTACAACAGCACGAAGCAGCTGTTGCAAACCATCAACTATGATAGACATAAGTAACAGATTTGTGATTACCGAAAGGTCATTTCCGTCTTGATGTAAGCGACACCAGAGTTACACAAAGTATTGCTGTTTCCTCTGTCTCTGGGACAGCCATTCCAGGACTTTCCATTACAAGATCGCAGCCTCGCTAGGAACTTCCACACAACATTACAGCTTCCTTTTCAGAACAAACGTCGAAGAGGACGATGGAAAAGAGGAAGAAGAAGAAGAAAATAGTAGAAGAAGAAAATATAATAACTCAGTCTAAGTAGCTTCCCAACAACAATAGCAACAACAACAACATACCCTGTTCCAAAACCATCTTGTAGGATGGACTACATATTATTTTTGAACAACTAAATTGAATTTTCCTGTGAGAATATTTTTGAGTTTTATATTAGATGGTTGGAATAACATCTATTTTTATGAATCATTGGTTATTTATTGGTTTGGTTTGCCATTCTCACGCCCCAAATACCTATTCAATTACGTAATTCGGTAGTACTCAAACCGTTTTAAAGTCACCGTCCCCTTAACTTAACTTACCTTAACGTCTTTATACTGGTTTAGAAGACTCTGCAGAGTCTGTATACAACCAGTTTCATTTACATTACCTTGCTCTAAAAGCTATGAGCACAATTTATTCTTAAATGCATTAATTGTCCCTGCCTCCACTACATCATATGGCCATGAATTCCAAGCATTCCCCCCTCTCTGATTAAAATAATATTTCCTAATACCTAATCTAGACCTTTCTATTTTTTAATTAGTAGCTATGCCCTCTGGTTCTTCTAGGCGGTTGTATTTTGAAAATCTTGTTATAGTGTAATGTATCCGTTCCTCTGATCATCTTATAAACCTGTATTGTCACCTCGAATTCTTCTCTTTTCTAGACACTGTACGCCGGTGTTTCTGAGTCTTTCCATCCATTTGGCAACTTACCCACCTATTCCATGTGATATTAACTTTCAAAACAATCTTTGATGGGTACTCTATCAAAGACCTTTGCAAAATCTAGATAAATAACATCTACTGGCTCTCCTTTATCTGTCATTTTAGTAACCTCCTCCATGAATTCTAATACATTTGTTAAGCACGATCTCCCTCTAGTAAACTCATACTGACTATTTTTTATTAGATTTAACTTGTCTAAATGCATTTCAATGTTTTCTTTGATTTTTGACTCTAATTTACAGACAATGCTCGTTAAACTCACAGGTCTATAATTTTCTGGATTTGATGTTTTGGCCTTTTTGAATAAGGATCCTGGATCTTTCCAATCCCCTGGAACAGTCCCTTTTGCAAGTAATTGAGAACATAATATAGCCAATGGTTTTGCTAGTTGGTCTCTAATTTCAAACAGCATCTTTGGATGAATACCATCTTGACCTAGACATTTTTCCACTTTCAACGATTCCAATTTTTTAAAAACCAATTCCTCTGTAATACAGATTGATCTTAATCCCTCTGTATCCATGTATGTTTGAAAAATATCTATAGGCTCTGGGATTTGGGAGCAGTCTTCTTTTGTGTAGACTATGCCAAAGCACTGATTGAGTAGATTAGCTGCCTCCCTATTCTCGCTTATTATTTTTCCTGTGCTGTATATGAGAGGACCTACTTTTGTCTTTCGTTCCTTGTTTTTTTCTAACATAAGAAAAGAAGCTTTTACTATCAGTCTTGATCCTCTGAGCAAGTGTTTTTTTCGAAGTATTTTTTGCTGTTTTATTCACTTTCTGTGGTATGTTCTGCTTGTCCAAATATTTTAAATATGTTACTTTTAATTTACCTGTCTCTATATATTTTATCAATGCTTTATTTTTAGCTCTTCTACATTTAACTACAAATCTAGTTATTCACTTTTTACGCTTGGGGTTTACCCCCCTACATGTAACACATTCATATTTTAGCATTTCTAGAACTGTTTTAAAACTATCCCTCTCTTATTCAACATCTGTTCTTATGAGAATATATTTCCAGATTATGTGGCTTGCTGTCTCTTTCTTCTTCTTAACATCTGCCTTAGAGTAGTCGTATGTTCGCGTGTTTATGTTTACTTCTTTCCCTGCAATAAGATCCCAACGGATGATTTGATGGTCACTTGAGCCAAACAGTTCCCCAGCAGTAATGTTTTTAATAATATTTTCGTCTGTAGTCAAAAGTAAGTCGAGTGTAATTTTGCATCTAGTAGCTGCTTCTACATGTTGAATTAAAAAATTGTCGGGTGTGCACAACAAGAAGTTTGCACTTAACAAAAGGTTTTGACTCTACAAGAGCTTCTGCCGTATCCCATTTAATCTTTGGAAAGTTGAAATCCCCCATTAATAATAATTTCCCTTTACTTGCCTTTGCTATGCTACTAATCAGCTTCTCATCTTCCTCTTTTTTATTTATTTTTTTTTTTTATTTTTTTTTTGCGTTCGCCCTATTTCTCTAATCCCGAAGGCGGTGTGCGTTGCACTGCGTTTTTATTTTGCGCCGGTCGGCCCAGTGCATCCGACGTCAGCATGCATTTTATGTAAGGGTCTGCTTCCTCCTGCATTTTCTAAGGGTTTGCTTCCCCGGGGTAACGGCCGGTGCTGTGGTGGGGATCGAACCCAGCACCTTCTGGTTGTGAGCCGTGTCACTTAACCACTAGGCCACGCCGTCCCCTCTCTTTTTGATTTGATAAACATATATAGCATACCCAAATCACTGTTTTTTCACCCGAACTTTCTATTTCTCTCCATACACTTTCATGTTTATTACCACGTGATAAATCATCCTTGATCGTAAATTAACTGAATGTGTATTGTAAATTAAACGCCACCTTCCTTAGCCTTGTCTCCAACTACCCTATCTTTCCTTAACCTGGGCTCCACAAACTTGTGTTTGTGTCCCGCTATCCTGCACTATCAAAATCATTATTCAGAATAACGGTTTACAATTTTTCACTATGGAAGATAACGACAATAGCATTCAAAAAAATACCAATAAATTGAATATGTATTCCAAGTTCAATCACGTTTTTTAAGTTGAATAAATTCAACATAATTGATGAACTTGATCCAGAGATATCATCTTTTCAAAATGGATTAGTCAAGAACAACATTCCTAAGAACAGGACACAACCGACTCCGCAGCCACATGTACACCAAAATGAAGATTGGAAACTCAGCCATGTGTACATGCGGACAGGACTCCAGACAGCAGAGCACATACTACAGAACTGCCCAGAATATGATAAACAGAGAAAATCTCACTGGCCCATAGAAACAACACTGGAAGAGAAACGTTATGGACCCGTATATGAACTACAAAAGACAGTGAAGTTTAAACAAGAGACAATATTGCAGATATAGACAATATTTTAAAGCGAAGGAAAGAAGAAGAAGAAGAAGAAGAAGATACAACATTTAGTAGCTAGCCAGAGTTTCTCACTATTCCTTAAATTGTTAATCTGATGGATGGGCTTGATGATGTGATGCCAGTTTCTTAATGCCTGGTTCAAAGTCACATAACATGAGTCTTAAGTCACCACGCTTTGGAATCTGGAGTCGATTTCTTTGCTTGGAAAGAAGTAGAATGACAATACTCAAACCAGTTCAATCAAATATGATGTTGGAAATGCCACCAAAAGCTTTTTAGCCACATTTTATAATGCTGAACAGAGATTAGAAATTGCCTTCTGCAACCACAATTCTTGGTAAGATTTCTTAAATTATGCCTTCAGCTTAATATCATTTTGCAGTTCTATATTGTAGGAGATTCCATGGCGAAGTGTTTAAGCTGTCGGCCTCGTGATCGGGTGGTGTGGGTTCGACTCCGGACTCCACCGTCTTTTTCACGGGTGCTTGATGTGGAGTTCCCTGCATATCGTCTTGTCCTTGACTTGCCACTGGGGTCGGCCGGCACGAGACGAGAAAGTGAGGATAAAAAGTAGCGCAGTTAATCCTTACAAAATTATTTATGCTATCATCGTTTACGAATGACGGCGGCTTTTGGCTTTACGTTTGCCAGTTTTGCAGTTCTATTAGTTCTCTCTCCATAATACCAACGTCCTTAATTCCATCACAAGAAAATCCTCCAATCGCTCAGACATATTTTCCCTCAGCATATTCAAACGGTAATAGAAATCATGCAGATCGTCATTTTGTATGCCGACTGTCTGTTCTAGCTCAGAAGAGCTAGGAAATCGGTACAGTTGCCAACGCCTTTATTGCGCTTGAGTAGACTTAACGCTGTAATAAACTTAGATACCAAAGAGTTTATCTTCATTTGTTGTTGTCGTAATGTCAAATCTGTACTCTTTCGTTCCCCCTCCCCCCCCCCCACCCCCACCCCAGCCCCACCCCACCACTGAAAGGGCGTTAAAGAGACTGGTTACAGTAGCTTTCTTCCCATCTCGAACGTGCCGATGAAGGTCGACCGAGTTCCTCCATGCTGTTGTGCTATGTTTGGCTTAATCTGCGTGACGCTATCACAGGGATTGCGTCGATCCTCACATCATTAGCCCGACTGCCATGCATCAGTCATTTCCGTACCGTTTTAAATTAATTTAATTGAAATAAGCTACGTTATGCCTGATTTCTTTGAGTTAATCATTGGACAAATAATTTGTGCCTTCAAAAACAAACTCGTTAACAGTGTCATGTCTCAAACTGTTTCCATTTGATGGCCAACGAAATTCAGTATGAAGTGCCAAACGTTCAAAGTCTTCATCATTTTCAGCTCCCGGAATAGCCGACCACCGAGAACATAGACATTCGCAGCGGTAATGGTGGTGTGTAATGAACTATGTAGGCGACCACCGATGTTTATTGCAACCAGATGTTGGCGATGAAGGACACATTGAATGGTAAAGATATTTGGCACTGATTTGTTCAAGCATGCAACACACCCACGGGAAACGATCAATCATTACCTTTGTTTAGTCAGCTACGCGAACAATTGTGTTAATAAGTAGAATTACCTTTGTTTCGTCAGCTACACGAACAATTATGTTAATAAGTAGAATTACCTTTGTTTCGTCAGCTACACGAACAATTGTGTTAATAAGTAGAATTACCTTTGTTTCGTCAGCTACACGAACAATTGTGTTAATAAGTAGAATTACCTTTGTTTCGTCAGCTACACGAACAATTGTGTTAATAAGTAGAATTACCTTTGTTTCGTCAGCTACACGAAAAATTGTGTTAATAAGTAGAATTACCTTTGTTTCGTCAGCTACACGAACAATTGTGTTTATAAGTAGAATTTCCTTTGTTTCGTCAGCTACACGAACAATTATGTTAATAAGTAGAATTACCTTTGTTTCGTCAGCTACACGAACAATTGTGTTAATAAGTAGAATTACCTTTCAGGAACTCAACCACACAAAGTATTGACTCCCCTTTAGGCTTGGCTTTGGCTTGGCTTTGTTCGTTCTCAATCTCCCGCTACCAAACCCATAAAGGGCTTAAATAGCAGAATGTAGTCCAGAGAACGGAATGCGTTGTGTCGTAGTTTACAGCTTGATTGCGATATTTGCACCTTTCGGTCCAACACATCCGACTTCATCAAGCATTTTTTTAGAACCGGGTTAGCATTCTCTCTTAGATCCCTTCTCCTTAGCCAGTCTGCCCTGCTGCAGACTGTTATCCAGGATCACCGCATGGAGGTGTAGAAGGGTCTTGGCAGCTCTGGTTCGCTGGCCCTGACGCTAGCAGTCAGCTATTGTTCGCTGACCACACAGCTCATGCTCTGTTGACTCACCTTTAGAATAGGTTTTTAATTGCCTTGAAGAAACCAACCATTGAACCAAACTCTCGTCTTCCATAAAACCCATGTCTCCAATAAAACCCACATATGCGAGTAGCAAAGATTCATTGCTTGGCAGAGCTGTAATGAAAATGATGCTGTCTGTAGCGTGCTGCACATAGCTTGTATCTTCTACACTCTGCCATTTTGAGGTATCTAGTTTGTGCACTAGTTTCCCAGCTGGGGTTCGGTCCCCAGTTAGTGCCGGAGTTTTCCAATCGGCTTTTAAGGTCGACACAGCTTCAAATGTTGAGTACCAGAATAATCTGGGAAAGGAAATGCGGCCGGCGTGATATTGGGTACCAGAATAATCTTGGAAATTAAATGTGGCCGGCGTAATATTGATCACATCGCCCATAAATGTTCCGTTGGTCAAGACCATATTCCAAATATGCCACATTGGCGTGTTAACGGAATTTTTACTTGACTAAATTGGTGTTGAGAGAAATCGTTTTAATTATATCATTTAGTGACTTATCCTAAACAGTACACTGAAACAAACTAACTTTGCAATCAAAAATGAAATGTATGATGTGCAATCAACAATGAAATGTATGATGCAAGCAAAGTATCAGATTTCGTTGCTGTGAAGCACTGTGAATATTTTTTTTCGGTGTTGGCCACTTTTGAAATTTGTCTCAAAGATATTTTTTAAATAGTTCTTTTCTTTCGTGCCAGGAAGTGCTTTCTTTCAATCTGTCTGGAAAACGTTATTGTCTCATGCAAAAATGTTTCGTACACAACAAACACAATGACAGCTGCCGGTTTGTTGGTGCAGAAATAAATCCCTAGTGGAGATGTTCCAAACTGTATTGTCCATATTTCCGTTTTTATTTATTCTGTTTCTGCAGTTTCTATTCTAAAATAAATAATTTAACCATTAAATATAACTGGAATAATGTCAAAATAAGTGTGAATGTTCAGTTAAAATTACAAAAATACAGAAACATAGGCGAGATGACGATGGTAGGGTTGTATTGCAACCGGTTTTGATTTAACCTTTTTTTTAAGCTACATAACTGTATGAAATATTAAATGTGACGTATCAACAATAGAATTCGTGTTTACTTATTAGTTGAGCCCGGGTTTAAATGTACTTACAAATTTTAATCTAGCCAATTAGAAATGGGGAAACATGAAATGTCAGCTAACTTTTCGGTGTGAAAATTTAAAGTTCTAAGTTCTAAGAAAACTGCTAAAATTCTGGATTATTGGTACAGCTCAAACACGGCTATATCTTACACGCGGAAATAATAAATATATTTTATTTTGGTTCCGTTGTTCAGAAAAAGCTAGCAAAGGGCATTAACCAAGTAAAAGTTAGTAGCATACCCTTTGCAGAACGTCACTTCTAACAACTGCCAGCCTATTTGGCTGCTGTAAGTTTCTTAGCAAGTGTGCAGTACGGAAGGTTACCCTTACTTTCCGTACGTGGAGGTGCGTTCGCACCGAGGAAAAAAACTTCGTGTCTGTCAAACAGGATACGGCGGGATTCGAACCCGATGCGTTGGTATTGTGAATCCGAGTGACTTTCACATCCCTAGGCAACGTTGTATCCATTTAACAAAATTACGTGTTTCGGTGCAAGCTTTTATTTTCACTCAGACATGTTTTTTTGTTTTTTTTGTGTTGCAACTACACAAGTGTGTATTTGTGTTTCTTTGGTGAATTGGTGTATTGGAGTTTTAAAAAGAAGATTGATGTTTTTATTTTTTAATGACAAGTGTGATGCATTCATCTGCGCCGTTCAACATTTGATCACGTATATTTTTTTTTTTTTTTTTTTTTTTTTTTTTTTCGTTCGCCTTATTTATCTATTCCCCAAGGCGTGTGTGCGTTACACTGTGGTTTTTATTTTGCGCCTGTCGGCCCAGTGCATCCGACTTCAGCATGCATTTTATGTAAGGGTCTGCTTCCTCCTGCATTTTCTAAGGGTTTGCTTCCCCGGGGTAACGGCCGGTGCTGTCATGGGGATCGAACCCAGCACCTTCGGGTCGTGAGCCGTGCCACTTAACCACTAGGTCACGCCGTCCCCTGATCACGTATATGTTTTGTACTGAAATTGAAGAGATCACGTTGGTCAACATTCACCACCGACTTTCATCTTTGAGCATGATCATCGATTTATTCACCCGCAACCTCTTCAATATTTACTTCCGGTGGTTCGTGTTTTTCTATCCCTATGAACGTGTCTACCTGTTCGAGTGCTGCTTGGAAAAGCTTATCTCGCTGTCAATGCAGGTAAATATTTGTTATGCAAGTTTTCGAATAACCAATCCAGGATCCGTCAAAATTTGATATAATAACAGGTCGCACTAGTAGAGGCTGTTTACACAACTTCAGGTCTCTGTGTTATGGGGAAGTTGGTTAAAATAGGAGAAATAGGAATCCCCGCAAACGGATAACGGTCAAGTCAAGTTTGTAAACGGGAAAATGTTGGCCTTTTTGTCAAAGTTGCCCAAATACATGTCAGTTATTTTTAAAAGTTGACAAAAGTAAAAATAAATATGCTAGTTATAATTTTTTTAAATGCCAAAGGGTTGGAGAAATTGAATAATTTCTGGAATTTGGCAACTACGTTATTTGTATGGTGTCCCTGGTCTAACTAGCAATGGTAGCGTGACCTCAAGAAGATGAGGAGGAGGATTTTGGAGGGGGTGTGGGAAGCAGGACAAGCCACAATGCCTTTGGGAAAGGATAACGGGAACGCATGAAATGACCTCGGGAATGAAGCAGGTACGCCCAACGTGACCTCGGGGAAATGATAGAGGAGCGGAAGGAAGGAAGTGGGAAACGGCATAAGCCACGAGGTATAGGGAAGGGAGAGGGTGGATCCATGAAACAACGTGACCTCGGGAAAAGGAGAGAGGAGCGGAAGAAAGGAAGTGGGAAACGGCACAAGCCACGAGGTATAGGGAAGGGAGAGGGTGGATCCATGAAACAACGTGACCTCGGGAAAATGAGAGAGGAGCGGAAGGAAGGAAGTGGGCACGGCACAAGCCACGAGGTCTAGGGAAGGGAGAGTGAAGATCTATGAAATGACCTCGGGAATGAAGCAGGTACCCACAACGTGACCTCAGGAAGAGAGAGAGAGAGAAAGAGAAACTGGAAGCAAGGAAGATAAAACTGACTAATTATAAATAAGCAGCCACGCTCGGGAAAAGTCCACCTGGAGAGCACCTTTGCCATCACCTTGCCATTTTGTGACGCCCCTCCCCACTATACATCCCACCACCCAACCTTTGTGAACCAGTGTTCTAATTATACACTAACGAAAAGTATTGTACGTGAACTTTCTTTGCTCATTTACCTGTATCAGATGTGGTCCTGGAATGTGATTTTCTGCTTGGGGAATGGGAGGGCCCCGACCTGGAGATAAGTTTTCTCTTGATTTCCTTCTTCTTCTTAAAGTAAGCCTTGGGCATTTGAACCTTACCCTTGAGCCTCATCCACTTGCTGAACCAGGTCTTCCTGTTGAAATGAATTGCATAATAAATCCGCTATTAAATAACGACTTAACTTGGTCGTGAAAGCTATTAATATAATTATATTTTTCGTTTTTACTTTACAAGTATTTTATTTCTTAAAATAAAAAAGTGGGTTACAATATTGAAACATTTGTTTGTATATATTCTCAGCTAATAAGGTTTTGCTCCATAGTAGTTACATTACTATCGCGGAATGAAGTTTTTAGAGACTTCAGTATGCTTAGTCAAGCTGTGTCC
The DNA here is from genome assembly GCA_036924085.1 of Ariolimax columbianus. NCBI lineage: Eukaryota > Metazoa > Mollusca > Gastropoda > Stylommatophora > Arionidae > Ariolimax > Ariolimax columbianus. The sequence continues at coordinate 51,816,503 of JAVGWX010000002.1, read as the reverse complement.
CATAGTATTTACATTACTGTATGGGAATGATGTTGTTAGAGACTTCAGTATACTAAGCGATAGTTTGTATGAGATAGAATGGCCATTACATTTTCTCGCTGCTTTTCACTTCCCTAATCGTATGTCAGGTGCCTATTTACAGCTATAGCTGGGTCGACTATAGCCTACCCATAGCGGTATTCCCACCCCGTACCTCTACCACTACGCTAATCGCTCGCAGATATTATTAGTCATTAATGTCAAGGACACTTTTGACTGAAATAGGCCATGAGATAGTTTCTATCGAAACTTATAGCTTTTCACTTTACAAATTGATGAGTCATTAGTCACAGAATGTTCCTGGTGATAGTTCAGTTCAGTACTTTTTCATATACTTGTTCACTATTCGATCCCCCGTGATGACGTGCTCCGGTATATCTAGCTTTCCAATGGGTACATGTCTTACATTTGGGGAAGACATTTGTAGGGAGGAAATTTTATTTTATTTTTAAAATTTTGTTTACGCTCACCTTATTGTTCTTTTCCCCAAGGTGGTGTGTGTTGTTGCACTATGTTTTTATTTTGCGCTGTCCGCTCAGTGCATCCTATTCTGGCATGCATTTTATGTAAGGGTCTGCTCCCTCCTGCATTTTCAAAGGGTTTGCTTCCCCTGGGTAACGTCCGGTGATGTGATTAGGGAGCGAACCCAGCACCTTCGGCGTGTGACCCATGTCATTTAACCACTAGACCACGCCATCCCCGTAGCGAGTAATGAAACTAGTCATCCAACCATTCCAACAGACGGACAGTACAATGAAATCTAAGAGACGTCAGGTGGATTTGCCTGATCAAAACGAAAGCTTTTGGGTACCTGGCATCATGTACTGGTCTGCCTGATTGAATACCAGATGCCCAGTACAATTTTCGATACAATATTCAGATGATGATGATTATGGTGACGATATAATTCCTTTAGCTGTAAGCGAGTAGCTCTTGGCAGCCCAATGCCTTGCGGACAAAAGCACACGTCTTCCGAAACTCACAAGGGCGTTCATATGGAGAACTGCGGTAATGGTTATGCTGGGGCTAAAGGATATGAATGAAGGACGTGGGTGACATGGAGGCCACAAGCGTACAAGGGGGATCTAATGTCATGGCCATGCTGGAGTTAGAGGCAGTGAAGGACGTGATATGTGACATGGAGACCACAAGATTATAAGGGTGTGGGTAATGGGAACTATTGTTCTGGCTATGATGAGGTTTACGATACTGAAAGGCTGATTGATGAGATAGAGGACTCTTCTTCTTCTTCTTCTTCTTCGTACGCTGTCAGACGTCAACCTTTATTTTTTCGAAAAAAGCAGCGGTCATCCTGAGGCTGTCGACACTGCCATAGAGCTTGTCTAGTGTTGCCACCGGTGATGGCCAGATCTGCTTTCTCTGGTGCTCGTATGTCGGGCAGTTTTGCAGCAAATGCTCAGCGGTCATTTTCCCAGTACCGCATGTGCATTCGTCAGTGCCACCTATCTTCAATTTATTGAATAGGTGGTACCTCAGTCTATTGTGGCCAGTGCGAAGTCTGAAGACCACGACCTGCTCTCTTCTGTTCAACTGGTAATAGGCATCGTTTTTTTGTGTAGCCAGTATGTTCTGTTTCCCATTTGGTCATGTATCTAGCTCTAATAAGCCTTTTTGACTCTTCGTACCAATATTGACCACATTGGTACTCACACGAAGAATAGAACTAACAATTTTTAGTTTAGAAAGTGCTTCTTGTGGAGACTGTGTATATGGATATGATGAGGTAATTAAATCAATATATTGCCACTTACTAGAAGGATAATAGTGCAATTAGGAAATCAGCAATCCATGATGCTGAAATGCAAATTGTGTTGAGAAAAGGATACGTTATGGAAGAGTGTACTAAAGGCGTACGAAAACAATCAGCCAGGTACATCAATTGTTTGTATCAAATGTAGCCCACATTAAGAACAAGTAAATGGATACTTGTACATAGGATAGATTAGACAAGTGATAGTAGATGTGAAAGGGAAGTGAAGAAGGGAACAGGAATGAATAAAAAGACATCCAGGCAAAAAACAAATCAACCAAAATTGAGAGTCATATAAATATGTATCCTGGACTTACACAAATAGCAAGGAAGAAAATTGGAGCGTTTGAAATAAAATGTTACAGAAGAATCCTAAAAATGCCTTGGATAAAGAAAGTGACGAATGTTATGTTTCGGAAATTAAATTTTGTTCGTATCATGAAACGTCATGAAGGACTGGAAAGAACGGTCATGGAGGCATGGTACCTGGAAGGCGACGCTGGTGTCGACCAAGGTGAAGGTGGATACAAGCTATCAAGGATACTCTAAACATGAACATGGAATTGGCGGGAAGATTGCAGACCGAGTTTCATACCGGAGGGCTGTGATGAGAGCGACGTTCTACAAAGGATATGCTACATGATGATGATGATAAGTCCGTCATTACTATGGGGTGCAGAAACTCGAAAGAGGAGCAAACAGTTGGAGGACAAAAAAAGGCACATTAAATGTTGATGTATTGAAGAATTTGTTGCATTTCGTGGAAAGAAAAGAACAAATCAAGAAGTCCTGAAGAGATTAGGAATTGGAAAGGATAAACTGGAAAACATACATATGAGACCAACAAAATATTCTAAACATACAAAGAGACACGATGCTCTGCTGAAAACAATTCTAGAAGGAACGGTTGAAGGCAGGCGGACAAGAGGAAGACAGAGCTATAAATGGGAGAGCAAAGTCAAGAGATGGACTGACTAGAAACAATATGTCAGAGTGTACCAATAAAGAAAGAGACTGAGAGAGTGTTGGAGGACCATTGGAGCTGACCCTCGATTCCGAGACGTCCTTTGATATCATCATCCTCCTTAATACCCTTTGCTGAATGAGACTGGGCACCTGTGGATCTATCCAATGTTCAGTGATATCGATTATTAATAGCGTCACATAATAAAAGATAATATATTGGTTTTGTTACTTACCACTGAAACCACAAGACAATCATTGATGCAACAGCAGTGAACAAAGCGAAGGCTGCACATGCAGCTACAGCCATGCCGATTATGTCGCCATTGGTATTCTGTGCTGCCACGTCTTGTAATGGAGAGGAAGTAGAATTGTTGATTTTAGTTATTTTAATATTATCATTGTATTTTCGTTTAGGATACATACGAAGCATAAGGTCACTACTGCATTTGGTACTGTATTTAAGCATACGGCAACGCATATTGTCTGTTCTGCAGTATTATTTTTATTATGAGGCTGCTAATCCAATGCACATTCTATCGTCGCCTGTTACGACATATTTCGAAACCTGCAGAGGTTCTATTCTTCGCTTCCATATATCCACACGGGCAAGTTTAAGTTATTCCATTCCCTCCGCTCTGCAAATGGGACATTGCTGACTTTAATAGATGCAAAATAGACCATCTTGAACTTGATGGTAAGCTTTCTTGAATGTCTTCTACCATTTCAACTCATGATTATTCGGTTGAATGAAGAATTTTTTAAACCGGCAAATACTGACACGGTGAATTGTTTGTTCCTTATATAACCGATCCACGGTTCTGAACCAGGTAATGGAGAGATGAGTGGGGAGTAGGAGGGATGAGGGAAGAGATGTTGGATGAGAGCAGATTTAGAAGCAGAAGAGATGGACGGATGCATGGGTACATTGATGGGGAAAAGTATGATATGGACGAGTTTGAAAGTGAGAAAAGATGAGCAGCAAAATGGATTGGTTGACATACATACATATCCCTAGCAACGCCAGGTAATACAGCTGGTTTTACATAAGCGTTGAACCGTCGAATTCCTTAATCGTGAGAGCTGGCTCTGAGATTCATATTTGGCTCGACGATTTTAAACCACAACTAGCCATTATAATCCTGGTATTAACGGCATGGGTGTGTTTCTACAACTATTGTTTGATGGTGTTTCTAAAGTAGGAAAAATGGTGTAACAACTAATCTATTTGACCCAGTGTGATCGCCCGGGCTTTTCACATGGAAAGATAAGAATGGAGCACTGTGCCTTACATTCATCTCGTAATAAGTGACTCATATGAGGATTGTGGGTAGAGCTAGTAACCCCATCATGCAAAACACAGTGCTACAGAAACCATCGCTGCAAGAGAACACAAACTGCTTTGTCGCATGCTTTCTGTAAGGAGCTTACTACAGCGGTAAACCTATGTATTATAAATCGCCTCGACATAAGAGAGGTTCCGGGTAAACTAAGTTAGGCCATTGTGTAACAGTTTCGTGTGTCAGGGACAAGGTCGGGTTTTGATTAGAAACTTGAGCGGGAGGGGGGGGGGGGGGATATTGACTGTAGTAAGTTGAAGACTGTTGTCAAATTCGTGTGTACTGCAGCAACCCATTTGCTATGACAGATGCAGACACAAACCGGGAGTAGGAGGATGTGCGTCACATTTGAAATTTGGGACAAAACTGTAATTGTGAAATTGAAAGGGACGTCAACATAATCAGCGAAGAGAAATATAGTTGAGTAGGAAGAACCTTTTAGACTGACAAGTGGTGCAGGTACAATAGTCATTCGAGTGGCTCGCTGTGCAACGGGGTAAGGACAAAAGTACCTCGTGATCAGCGTCCATGTTGTTTCTAGGTTGCCAATAAATGAAAAGATAGGTTTGATTTCAGGAAAAGCTTTTCAGAAGGCTATCCTAGTATGTTTCGTTGGCAATTGCGCCAGTTCCAATATAAATGAATGGTGATCTTTCTATGATGACGATACGAGAGAGAGAGAGAGAGCATGTATCTCTCACAGGTTTAGTTTTTAAGTCTACTGAGAATAATAACCAGCTGAGTCTGTAAACTCATTGGCAGTAACAAAGCAATTGTATGGCTCATATGTTCAGTTCTAGCGACTGCTGAGAATGACAACAAACTAAGTCGGTAAACTCAGTGGCAGTAACAAAGCAATTGTATGGCTCATATGTTCAGTTCTAGCGACTGCTGAGAATGACAACAAACTAAGTCGGTAAACTCAGTGACAGTAACAAAGCAATTGTATGGCTCATATGTTCAGTTCTAGCGACTGCTGAGAATGACAACAAACTAAGTCGATAAACTCAGAGACAGTAACGAAGGTGTTGCAAACACCTGAGATACAATCCCAAAGAGAGCGACAGTAAGGTGTTGTAAACACATGTGATACAATCTCTGAGAGAGTGGTAGTAAGATGTTTTAAGCACATGGGATACAATCCCGGAGTGAGTCAACGCAAGTCGTATGTTGCATGAATTCCCTAACTAAAGGCACCATACCACAGTGCCTAGTTGCATGAATCTCCTAACTCCTGTCTTACATGCAGGATGAGCATTCGTCACCTAATTCATTTCTGAATTACTAAGGACTTGACTCTCTTTTCGGTTCTCTGGTGTGTACTTTTTCCAAATAATTAAAATATAGTTAGGTTTCGAGACGTCGTGGACGCAGCGTTGTCTCGCAACTACTACTGGACTCGCATGGTGGTGCGCATGGCAGATAATAGATGGATTATTAGCACGACGTGTTGATAACCATATGATTATACACGTCCACGCAGCCGTCCTCCAATACGATGACGAGATGGTCTGTTGAGAGACTTAGTTCCGAAATAGTACGACACGGGGAAGAATGTGTCTGTATACAGGACATTGTTGACTACCTCGCATTCGGGGCATTTGAGGACTGAAGTCGAGTATACTGTAATGCATTGTATTATATTGTACTGTATTGTATTGTGATTTTTGCGCAAACAAATTGACACTCTCCATGTGGAATCCACTGATAAGATCTGGTTATCAACACTGACATCGTCAGACAAACGAACTCGAGTGAATTGTTTCTAGAACGGACTGTAGACTGTAGCTTCCACTCTATCTTCGGTCGTCTGGTCCGCCTCCCCCAGGATACCCCGACTCTCTAGATCATATACCTGGTTGGGGGACGGCGTGGTCTAGTGGTTAACTGGCACGGCTCACAACTAGAAGGTGTTGGGTTCGATCCCCAGCACAGCACCGGCCGTTACCCCGGGGAAGCAAACCCTTAGAAAATGCACGAGGAAGCAGACCCTTACATAAAATGCATGATGAAGTCGGATGCACTGGGCCGACAGGCGCAAAATAAAAACACAGTTCAACGCACACCGCCTTGGGGAGATTAGAAAAATAAGGCGAACGCAAAAACAACTTACTTAGTCGCTCCTCTTCTACCGTGAGGTGTAGATGTACGCAAAAACAAAAAAGAAAAAAAAATATACCTGGTTGTTGAAATGAAGTGGGGGAACATATCTTGTCCTACATGGAGGCGCCCTGGGATCGCCCGTGCAACACCTTGCTGCGACAAATTGCCTGCTTCTCATCATAACTATTCGCTACATGGACATGGACCTTCAATCGTTGTACCATACGATCTATGGAATGGGCCTCGCTCTCTTCAGCGGATTATTATTATTATTATTATCATTATATATATACATATATATATATATATATATATATATATATATATATATATATATATATATATATATATATATATATCAGTGATGAAAACGATTACTATCCAAGGTGAAGCGTTGGCCTTACACGCCAAGTCTTCCTGTCATAGTCTAAGTGCACCAGCTGGATACACGTCTTCCCAGTATCTTTGATATTTGACTCGAGTTCTCACCGCCACGAATGAGTAGGCATGCCTGCACTACTGTTGCCTTTGTGGTTTCATATAATTCCGTCTTTGTTGGTATTCGTTGACAAAGTGAACAGACAGACTGGCAAGATTATATATATATATATATATATATATATATATATATATATATATATATATATATATATATATATATATATATATATATATATATAAACGGTTTGGATATGGGTGTGAGGTATGGAGTCTACGCAAATCACACATAGAGAAGGTTAGTGCTACCGAATGAGCAATGGAACGAAAAGTCCTAAATATCTTTTGATTGATCACACCCGAAAATACCGACATGCACCATAAAATAGAGTTCTCAGATATTGTCGACTTTGCATTCATACGATAGTACAGATGGACCGACCGTATGGCCCGCATGACATACAATTGAAGGACGAGGTGGGTGTCTATATGGTGGCCATACAATTATATCCGCAAGGTGCAGCTGCCCGCCAACGAGATGAAGATCTGCATCTCGTCCACGGACCAGTCTCTGTCAGCAAATGGCGCAGGGCATGAATGCTGTGGTCCCTGTAGCACGCTGGCTGTAAACTCCCCTGCTTTGTCCTGTCATGCGGCCTATTGCACTCGAACTTCGTTTAATGTGTCGAAACTTTGCAGTCTGTGGACTGTTGCTTTATCTATTGTGGTGTCCTTATCCAACAGGCGGTCATTGATTGATTTGAAAATGGCGATCATATCCATCAGTAACCTGCCTGTGATGGGAGCTTGTGAAGCCAAGATGTCAGCTCTTTAATTGCCCTGAATCCCAGCATAACCAGGACATTAGATCCATGCCAATCCCTTTAGGTTTCAGGCCTCAACAGCTGCTATCCACTCGTACCTAAGCCATCCCTTTTGTACCTTCTGAAGTATGGCTTGCACGTCTGTCACGATGACTGTCCTTGTTTAAAAAAGTCTCAGATATCCATCTTTGGGGTACGGCGTGGGCTAGTGGTTAAGTGACACGGCTCACTACCAAAAGATGCTGGGTTCAATCCCCAACACAGCACCGGCCGTTATCCCGGGGAAGCAAACCCTTAGAAAATACAGGAGGAAACAGGTCCTTACATAAAATGCATGATGAAGTCGCAAAATAAAAACCACAGTGCAACGCACACCGCATTGGGGATTATAGAAATAAGACGAATGACCAACAAAAAAATAAAAAATATCCGTCTCAGCTCTGAGGTCACTGTTTCCGTCTCCATTCTCAAACTGGGGGTTGTTAAAATGTAGGTCCTACTGCAATTGGCAACGATCTGTCCTCTCACTCTAGCCGAGACGCTCGAGTCTGATGTCCCACTGCGCAACACTGATCCGTCTGTGTATATGAACCAGTATAAAGACGTTAAGCTAAGAATTCAAGTTCAAGGAAGTATATATATATATATATATATATATATATATATATATATATATATATATATATATATATATATATATATATCACCTTTTCAACGCTCTACATTCTTCAAATGGAAGGTGTTAACGTCTGTATACCGAGATTTGAGAGGGTTAGTAAAAATAACTTCCTGATCAATGGTCCGGCCCATGCATTAAGAGTTGGATGTGTTCTGACGGACGAGTCATCTATCTCAAGTTCTCTAGCTGTCCATGCATTACATTTGATGTAAAGTTATGCTTCAGAGTTCCTATTTTCGAGTTTATTTGATGTAAAGTTGTGTTTCAGTGTTCATATTTTCCAATTTGTTAGATGTAAAGTTGTGTTTCAGTGTTCCTATTTTCCAGTTTACTTGATTAAAAGTTGTGTGTCAGTGTTCTTATTTTCTAGTTTATTATTCAGTTTCTATATTTTTTATATCGTGACAAAGTGTGTATACGTGGGCCGACGACTGAATTAGTGGTGCTTCCTGTTAGGTATCAACTGTATCATAAAAAACATGTATGTTATTTCAACGGTTACAATAATAAAACGGGTGAACATTTATTGTTGTGTCCAAACAAAAGCAGACGAGGACCAATTTTTCTTCAAATGAATATAGTCAAACCTGCTTAGACGTTCTCCTCTATGTCAAAGTCGGTTAGCCATGTCTTTTGAGGGGGTTTGATTAATGGATTGCCTTTCTGGATTCTACATACGAAGGAACGCACGCTCTTTCCGCCTCAGACCGTAGTCCTTTGGGCGATATCAGTACATATTGGCCAGTACATGGATGTGTGTGTGTGTGTGTGTGTGTGTGTGTATCTGTTTGTAATGTGGACGTATTTGCCAGTGTTTGGATGCGTGTGTGTATCTGTTTGTAATGTGGACGTATTTGCCAGTGTTTGGATGCGTGTTAGTATCTGTTTGTCATGTGTTCCACTGTGGCAGTTTTGGCATTACAGTATTTTTGTCAATCCTTTCTGTACGTGGTGACGACATATAAAAAGTATTCCCCTTCCCCCTAATATACTCTGTAATGCTATTGTGTAGACCGGTCATCTGCCCAACACAGAATCCCCGCCCCCATTTTGTGATGTACTAGCATGTAACCACGCCATGTGACGTCATGGTGGATGATTTCCCCTACGGGACATTTGGGTCAAATGTTTTGTGTAAAAAAAAATGTATGGTCAGATACCGCGCTGGGATCACAATGATGAGCAACGCACGAGCAGAAGTGGTCAGCGACCCATATCTGACTGTTAGCCTCAGGGCAAGCGATCCAGAGCTGCCAAGACCCTTCTACACCTCCACGCGATGATTCTGGATAACAGATGCGTCAGAGCAGGCCTAATAAGGAGAGAGAATCGGAAAGGGAAGACTAACCCGGTACTCAAAAAATGCTTGCTGTCGAAGATGGACGTGTCGGACGGAAAGGTGCAAATATCGCAGTCAAGCTGTAAACTAGAGACACAACGCATTCCGGTCTCCAAACTACATCCTGTTACTTTCAAAGCCCGTTTCAGGACTTGGTAGTGGGATATTGAGAACGAACGCCAAAAAAACCCAAAAAAAACAGCCAAAGAAGGCATTAGAAACTATTTTTTTAGTCAAAGAGTGGTGAATGCTTCGAATGCATTGTCACAGGAAATAGTGGAGGCAGGATCAACTAATTCATTCAAGAATATATTGGATGTGCATAGATTTTATATCAAAGAAATGTAAAAGAAACTGGTTGTATACAGACTCTGCAGAGTCTTCTAAGCCAGTATAAAGATGTTAAGTTAAGTTCAGTTGCATTAAGGTAAATTAAGTTAAGTTAAGACGGCCTAGTGACCGTAATGTAAGTTACGTATTTCTGTCCTAGTCAGTTACTGAGCAATGCCCGTTAATGTTTTTATGTAACTCATTGGTTTGCACACCCTGTATACTATACATATCAGAAGTCAGGTGAGTGTTGAATTACCTTCTGTGTTTGAAAGTAAGATATCGAGAATATACCCCAAATATGATACATGGATACAAGTGTGATTCATTCGTTTATCGTGTGATCAGAAGAGAGATCTAGAAACAATACCCCATATATGATACATGGATACAAGTACGATTAATTCCTTTATCCTGTGATCATGCGAGATGAGACTACCGTCTGGTTGGACAAACAAACTGATCAGACATTGTTAGTCAGGGTCAAGTAAACATACTGACCAAGAACCCATTTCACTTCCATGGCCGCTCTCCCTGTTAACGGGCTGTTTCAGTCTGGCTAACGAAGCGGAGATAAAAGTGATCTGCGTAGTAGTGAGCTATACGCAGATGAAGCCAAGAATAGCACAAAAACTTCGAGGACCCTGTCCACCTCTATCAGCACGCTCGTAATGTGAGGAAGTGTACTGCAACCATTCACTTAACGCCCTTTTCATGACGCACAAAATTAGTCCAAATTTATTCATTGTGGGTCATTCAAGAACAACATTAACAACAACATCCCTGTGATCAGAAGAAAACTATATTGTCAATATCCCCTATTTGATACATGGATAGAAGTGCGATTCATTCGTTTACCGCGTAATAAGAAGAAAGCTCTAGAAATAATATCCCACATTGATATACGGATAGAATAGCGGATTCATTCTTAATTAATTTAAAAATAAAAAGCAGGGGACGCAAATCGTCTTCGACTATCTGATTAATAATTTACTATTTTGGATAGCTAAGTCCCTTTGTTGTTTTTGTTTGTTTGTTATTTGTTCTCTGTCGCGTTAACACTCTTTTTTTAAAAAGATCTATCCCTGTGTATCACCGTTTCTTTAATTTATTTTCTTCTGAAAATAACCGGTCTCTCTGAGCGAACACGTGACCGTGTTGTTATCGTCTTTGGCGTTAAACACACAATCTAGGTGAGGTATATCTCAGTACCAGGAGTGGTAACACTAGACATAACCTGTATGATTTACCTGACTGCTTCCACATAGTTTCTTTGTGAACATTCTTTTTTATCTGCGTCTTAATCTATGGGAAACGTGTTTTATTCGGATCTTACATGTATCATACACACGCTCGTACTACGACGAGTTATTCAATTATGTATTATCAGTGTGTTACACACGTACACACACACACATACAAATACACACACACATACATGCATACATACATACATACACACACATACAGACCCACACACACACACACACACATACACACATACATACATACATACATACATACATAGACTATAAACAGAACAGGATGAAACGGCATTAGAAGTTTTTAAGATGATGTACTATGCGGGATGCAAAGTGTGAGTTGGACAGGAAAAAAATAAATATAACGAACAAGTGCTTAAAGAAAGTGGCACCTAGAAAACTAATGACGAGTGTACAAACAATGTAGATTGTCTTTGGATGGTCATAACATGAGAGAAGAAGAAGAGGGCGGGCATGAAACAATTAAAACGCACAGGCGAGCAAGAACAATAGGGTGCGGGCTTTTACTAAACTGAAGAGATCTGCTGGGAACAGAGGAGGGTGACATCACATAATCAGAAGACTTGTAACACCAGTAACCGGATTGACTTACTGAGGACAGTGATGTGATATGATCATAAGACTTCGACATCAGTCTCCCTACTGAATACCCTTATATTGATGATGATGATGATGATGATATATATATATATATATATATATATATATATATATATATATATATATAAACAGACAGACAGACGGACGGACGGACGAACGGATGGACGGACGGACGGACATACAGACAGACAAACAGACAGACGGACGGACAGACAGGCGGACGGACGGACGGACTGATGGAGAGACAGACAGACGGGCGGACGGACGGACGGACGGACAGACAGACAGACACGGACGGACGGACGGATGATGAGGAAGATGTTGATGATGAAGATAATGAACAAAAGAAAGAGGAACAAGAAGATTTACAATAGGAAAATGAAGAAGAACAAGACGAAAAGAATAAGTAGAAGAAGATAAAGAAGAAGAAGAAGAGGAAGAAGAAAAAGAAGAATAGAAGTAGGAGAAGAAAAAAGAGCAGAAGAACGAAGCAGCAGAATTCAGCACACTCAATATTGTGTCACGATTCGGTGAATAAACAGTCAGAAAGATAAAAACAAGGTTACAAACTGAGACGTGAATATTTTACCCAGCTTATCTGAGGGTACTAAAAATTTACATTCGGTAGTCCGGCTCGGATGCAATTAAAAGTGATTCTGTAAGCTCACCAGCGACAAAATAATTCCTTGTCATTCACGACAGATAAGTCCTGTATTCAAATTAACTCGATGGTAACAAATTTGCGAATGGCAAGATTTAAAAAAAAACAAAAACAAAGAACAAATACACAGGTTATGTCATTTCGAAGCTTAATTTACAGAGAAAGGATCTGCTTTTTTTGTTTAGACTTAATGCAGGACATTCATAGAAGCAGAAACCAGACAGACTCTTAGAATGGTCTTCGGGTGTCTTCGTGCATTTGAGTTTTGTTTACTGCCCAGTGGAGTTTTGTTTACTGCCCAGTGGAGTTTTGTTTACTGCCCAGTGGAGTTTTGTTTACTGCCCAGTGGAGTTTTATTTACTGCCCAGTGGAGTTTTGTTTACTGCCCAGTGGAGTTTTGTTTACTGCCCAGTGGAGTTTTATTTACTGCCCAGTGGAGTTTTATTTACTGCCCAGTGGAGTTTTGTTTACTACCCAGTGGAGTTTTGTTTACTGCCCAGTGGAGTTTTGTTTACTGCCCAGTGGAGTTTTGTTTACTGCCCAGTGGAGTTTTGTTTACTGCCCAGTGGAGTTTTGTTTACTGCCCAGTGGAGTGTTCATGGTTACAATCGACAATAATGGCTGCTGATTCGGGATTGCAGCCAAGGTTTTGTATCTTGGTTTTTTTTCCCATGAGATATGGGGGTCTAATCTAGATGTAAGGTTTTCTAGGTGTCCCAGTGGCTGTATCAGTGTCTGGGGGTGGAAGCCTTCTATGACTACGTCATCTGCGCAGTCGAGGCCGGCGATGACGCCTGTGTTGTACATCTCCAGCTGATCGAAAATCCAGTCTATGACTCGTCAGACAATTCCAGAGCGAGGACACATCCCTGCCAGACGCCAGATCATGTAGAGATGGTAACCCAGGCGGACTCATGTTCCGCTGATTTGGCTGGAACCCACTATAAATCCCCGTATTTGACACCAGAAAAGGTTCTGAAACTAAGAGTACCCCATTCAAGCTAGCTACATATCCTCATCAGCAGAATTTATGTTTCTAAGATACTATTTGATCCTTAAATGTTAAAATAAACACAAATCACTGGCAAAGAACACGGCAACAACCATTACATATGGAAGTTAATGAGAGAAAGACCTTTAGATAGGACACACCATCAGGACGGTATATATCGCGACATTCACTAGATTGAATGTAACGCAGTCAAGCTATAAACTACGAAACAGCGCATTCCGTTCACCGAACAACATCCTGTTACTTTCAAATCCATTTTCAGTGCTTGTTAGCGCCAGATTGAGAACGAACGAACGACGACAACGAAGAAGAAGAAGAAGAAGAAGAAGAAGAAGAAGAAGAAGAAGAAGAAGAAGAAAAATAGAACCCACGTTAGAAGAGAAGAATCAGAGAGATGAATTAAAATACTTGTATATTGAAGAACGCTGAAAGAGAAAGCCGGGATGCATTAGGTATTCAAAATACGAGCCAACATAGGAGTTGGGGGAGGGGGAACAACGCTTTAAACCGCATGAGGATCACGTGATACCTGATTCGGAAAGAAAGAATGGGACCACTGTGCTTTCACAGATGTTTTAAAATGGGAAGAAAGGGTGTTGGCCAATATTTGCTAGCACCTTCTTCAAGTAAAGTAGATTTCTACAGAAATCACTCTCTTTGGAGCATACTTCCTTCAAGGAGTAAGACAACGTGGAAGACAATATGCTTCATGCAGAACGAAATGGAGAAGTAGATGTTGATAAAGGACGATTACATCAGAGGTGCAGTACTTTCGTAACCAATCAACACTTGTCTCAAACAACCACAACATTGTATAACTATTTACAGGGGCAATTCCTCAGTAGTTTCCTGGAAGGGGTGGATGCGCCACTGTGTGTGTGCATGTGTGTGTGCATGTGTGTGTGTGTGTATGTGTGTTGTGTGTACGTGTGATAGAGATAGAGAGAGAGACACAAAGAGGCAGAGAGAAAGAGAGAGAGAGAGAGAGAATGAGAGGCAGAGACAAGAATGGGTCCACTGCCGTGATAAGAGCATGGCGTAGGTGACGACAACAGTTTAGTCTGACACTGAAAGAGCAAAATACTGCCAATCCATGGCATTGCAAGTCGCGCCATTTCAACGGGCATAATAGTTGCATCATGGGAAGCTACCTTCTTGGTTTGAAAAAGAACAGTTCTAGATACAACACTTCAGAAATGATGAAGGAATGAAATAATGAATAACTCATTTCCCTGTGATGATAAGAAGAAAATGAAGAAGAAGAGTAAGAAGAAGAAGAAGAAGAAGAAGAAGAAGAAAATGAAGAAGAAGGGGAAGAAGAAGAAGAAGAAGAAGAAAGAGTCAGTCGTAACGGTGTCAGCGATATCTGAAGCTGATGTGCCCCATTCATACAATGACAAATCCTTCGATGGTCTTTAGTGAAGAGCAAAGAACAGAATCCTTGCACGTGTGATGTAATAGGTAACTAAGAAATTATTGTGCACCGGACTAGCAGCTTCATCGAGTAAAACAAAGTCACACAGAGACCACACAATGTTTTATTACAGGTTTCCTGTAAAGGAAGATTAACCAAAGTAATGAGCCTGTTTCCTGTAAAGGAAGATTAACCAAAGTAATGAGCCTGTTTCCTGTAAAGGAAGATTAACCAAGGTAATGAGCCTGTTTCCTGTAAAGGAAGATTAACCAAAGTAATGAGCCTGTTTCCTGTAAAGGAAGATTAACCAAAGTAATGAGCCTGTTTCCTGTAAAGGAAGATTAACCAAAGTAATGAGCCTGTTTCCTGTAAAGGAAGATTAACCAAAGTAATGAGCCTGTTTCCTGTAAAGGAAGATTAACCAAAGTAATGAGCCTGTTTCCTGTAAAGGAAGATTAACCAAAGTAATGAGCCTATTTCCTGTAAAGGAAGATTAACCAAAGTAATGAGCCTGTTTCCTGTAAAGGAAGATTAACCAAAGTAATGAGCCTGTTTCCTGTAAAGGAAGATTAACCAAAGTAATGAGCCTGTTTCCTGTAAAGGAAGATTAACCAAAGTAATGAGCCTGTTTCCTGTAAAGGAAGATTAACCAAAGTAATGAGCCTGTTTCCTGTAAAGGAAGATTAACCAAAGTAATGAGCCTGTTTCCTGTAAAGGAAGATTAACCAAAGTAATGAGCCTGTTTCCTGTAAAGGAAGATTAACCAAAGTAATGAGCCTGTTTCCTGTAAAGGAAGATTAACCAAAGTAATGAGCCTGTTTCCTGTAAAGGAAGATTAACCAAAGTAATGAGCCTGTGTTACTGGGACCGACAGCTGTCGTTGCAGAATGCTTTTCAAAGCGTGAATTGAAAGTTGTCCAAGATGAAGGCCCTTTGGTCGCAACATAGCTTTCGTTCGTGTAATTGTTTCGATGCTGTTTCTGAGCCATACATTTCAATGTTTTAACACTAAGTATTTTAATCTTGCGTGCCACCGCAGCCGTGCTGCATTATTATTCTAATTACTGAATGTCATCCAGAAGATTTATGGAGCTGAGGTACAACGGTTGTGTGTTACTGCAATCGTCTCGCGCTGTTCAGGGTAGACTTCTATTTTATCTAATGAATGCCTCGCCGACGTTTTAAACGTCTGAATTCGTGGGCAGAAAACCGACATACATTACATTACATTACATACATACATACATACATGCGTGAGTGTGTGTGTGTGTGTATGTTTGGGTGTATGTATGTGTGTATGTATGTATGTATGTCAATTAATTTCTTTCAAACCCATCTGTCATCGGAGCATTTCATTCCTTAAAATTGTTTTTGTTTTCCCCAATCCAGACTATCCTGTCATCACATGTCTTTTTATAAGCTTATAACTGTCCGTTTGCGCGACTTTATTTCTCCCATTTGAACCACATTTCCCATAACCTAGAAAGCTGTAATTGTGTACACAGTTTCTGCTAGAGCGACCCGTTAATCTATCAAAATGGTAATGAATGAAGTCCACAATTCAAACAACAAAACATGTCTTAGTATAAATTAAAAACCTGCCGTATAACTATTTTTTGGGGGTATATTTACTCGTTTCTTTGTCTCTTCTACTTTTCTTGTTCTCCGAATTTGCCTTTCCCATAAAACTGTTCATTCTCAACACATACCACCCCCTACACCTTCACACACACCACCCTCTACACCTCCACACATACCTCCACACACACCTCCACACATATCTCCACACATACCTCCACACATACCTCCACACACACCTCCACACATACCTCCACACATACCTCCACACATACCTCCACACATACCTTCACCCATTCTTCCCCACAAACGTATTTGAGAGTCCTAAAACACTCGCCACCACAGCAAGCGCTGTCCAGAGGACAGGATTCATGTGTAGACACAATTTTAAAATGGGGAACGAGGAGAAGAAGAAGAAGAAGAAGAAGAAGAAGAAGAAGAACAAGAAGAAGAAGAAGAAGAAGAACATGATGATGATGATGTATGGGCCGAAAGGTACAAATTTGTCAAACAGTAAACTAGCGACACAACGCATTCCGTTCGCCGTACTTCATCCTGTTATTTGCAAAGCCCTGTTCAGGTTTTAGCAGCCGGAGTTTGAGAACGAACGCAGAAGAAGAAGAAAAAGAAGAAGAAGAAGAAAAAGAAGAAGAAGAAGAAGAAGAAGAAGAAGAAGAAGAAGAAGAAGAAGAAGAAGAATACTGTCACCTAATGTTGCTGTTATTGTTATTCTTCTTCTTCGACATTCATCCTGAGAAAGAAAAAAAACGTTGTGACATTTTGTCGTAGTTTAAAGCGAGGTTGTGGTATATGTGCCTTTCAGTCCGACATCATCTGGCTTTCTGCGTATCGAAGTTGCCTTCGAATTGCAATCCCTCGGTCCTTCTTCTTCTTCTTCGTCGTACGCTGTCAGACGTCAACCTGTAACTTTTCGAAAAAAGCAGCGGTCATCCTGAGGCTGTCGACACTGCCATGGAGCTTGTCTTGTGTTGGCACTGGTGATGGCCACATCTGCTCTCTCTGATCCTCGTATGTCGGGCAGTTTTGCAGCAAATGTTCAGCGGTCATTTTCCCGGTGCCACACGAGCATTCGTCAGTGCCACCTATCTTCAATTTGTTGAATATGTGGTACCTCAGTCTATTGTAGCCAGTGCGGAGTCTGAAGACCACGACCTGCTCCTTTCTGTTCAACTGGTAATAGGCATCGTTTTTTGTGTAGCCAGTATGTTCTATTTCCCATTTGGTCTGTCTACCTCCTTGTTGCCTTGGATGTTACAGTGGGATGGAACCCACTGTACCACTACTTTTTTTTGGTGCGGACTGCTGGCATAGTTGACAGAATACTGCTCTTAAATCATTAAGTTCAGTATTTTTCTGGCTTTTTAGTGCTACGGCCAGGGCATCT
Source organism: Ariolimax columbianus (assembly GCA_036924085.1). Lineage (NCBI taxonomy): Eukaryota > Metazoa > Mollusca > Gastropoda > Stylommatophora > Arionidae > Ariolimax > Ariolimax columbianus. The sequence continues at coordinate 51,798,724 of JAVGWX010000002.1, read as the reverse complement.
GTGAGCTTGACTATATGGCTTTCATTCCTTTTACCTGTCACCATTTCTTCTACTGTCGCCCTCAGTGCATCTGCCTCCGCTCTGAAATTGCTTGTGTATTTTCCAGTTGCCACTGATAGTGTTATTTTTCTGCCATTTTGTAGGCTCATGAATACCCCTGCCCCTCCGTCCTGTGTTGTGTTTGTTACAGAACCGTCGGTGTATGCATGGGTCCAGTCCATGCTTGGGTAGTTTGTCGTTATGTGCCTCAGGGTTGTATCTCTTCTTTCTTTTTCAGTCTGCCTGGTTTTGTTTCCAATATCTGGTATATTTTCTACCACCTCTGGAAATATATGCTACCTCCAGTTAGGTTTTCGTACAGTAGGGATGGGCTTTGGTGTTGTTAGTGCGTTCATAGGGTCTTCGTTCATCATTGCTTTGGCTATTTCTGCAAAGTTTCTCCGCTTTAGTTTCCCATTTCCAAAATATTTAAGTCTCTGATGCATGGAATGGTCAGTCAGTCTTCTGTGTTTCTCTGCTTGCTGGTGGGCTCTGCAGTCTCTTCTGTCGGTCATGGATTGCAGTTTTGTAATCTTTTCAAATTCTACAATTGGCGTTGTCTTAATGCCTCCTGTTATAACTTTCTTGGCTTGGTTTTGAAGTTTGCTAATTTTATCGAAGTTCGCCTTTGCTGTTGTTGTCCATGCCGTAATGCCATACTCGAGAACTGGTCTCACTCTTCCAGTGTACAGTTTCTTTAGTATACTTTCGTCTGCTCCCCAGCTTGTGCCAGCAAGTTTCCTCATGATTGCCATTCTTTCTCTGGCTCTCATTCAGTTTCTCTCTATCTGACTTTTCCCTGTCATGCACCGATCAAATGTGACTCCCAGGTAGTTTGGGTTGTCGTTTGGCCGCAGGTATTTGCCGTTAAGACTTATTTTGGTGTTTTGGGGTTTGTTTGAAAGCGAGAATATCGTACATGTTGTTTTTTCCTCGTTTATTTTTACCAGCCATGAGTTCGCCCACTCTTTCAGCGATGTTAGGGCCTGCTGCATCCGATTACTTGCTATGGTGAGATTCTTTTCAGAGGTCCACATAGCCAGATCGTCTGCAAACATTGAGCTGTGGACTCTTCTTTGTATATTCTCAGTGATGTTATTTATATACACCAGGAAGAGTGTGGGTGACAGTACTCCCCCTTGGGGTACTCCCTGCTGAAGTGTTACCTTTTTGCTCATCTGCCCTTGTACTTGAACTCTGGCCGTTCTGTTTTTGAGGTAGTGGCTGATCCATTTGTACATTTTCCCACAAATTTCACTTCTTCGTAGCTTGACTAAGTCCCTCTTTCCAGACTATGTCAAATGCCTTTTCTAGATCCACCCAAACCGCTACTGTTTGTTTTTGCTCCTGGTAGGCATCCTCTATTTCCTGGGCTATGAGGGTGATCTTATCCTCAGTGGATCTGTGCTGTCTAAAGCCTGCTTGCTGTGGAATTAGTATGTGTTTTTTTTCCAGATGCCACATCAGTCTGGTGTTTATCATACGTTCCATCAGTTTGCCGACACAGCTCAGCAGACTGATAGGCCTGCATCTATTTGGATCTGTTTTACCTTTTCCTTTCTTCGGTACTGGTTCAAGTACTGCATCTTTCCATGCCTGAGGTACAATACCCCTTTTCCAGCTTTGGTTCAGGACTGATAATAACTTCCTCTTTGCTGTTTGGCCCAGCCCCATCAGCATCTCGTTTGTTACCCCATCTTTTCCGGGTGATTTCTTTTCCTTTATAGTTCTCATGGCCTCTTCCATTTCATTCATTGATAGTTTTGCCATCATGTGCTCCTCTGGTGCCATATTGATGTTTTCGTGCCCATTTTGTTCTTCCCTAATGTCTGTATGCCTATCTGCAGGGACATCGATGTGGTTTGCTCTGGCATAATGTTCATCAAAGGCGTTTGCTGCTTTTTTTTCCAGTGAGCATGTTGTCGCCCTGCTTCATGGTAATTTGTTTGTTTGATGGAGTTTCGTCATTCATGGCTCTGACTAACTTCCATAGTTTGTTCCTATCTTTATCAAAATTGAGGCTTTCTGTTTTGTTTTTCCAGCTTTCTCTTGTTATTTGGTTTAGAGTGTATTTGTATTTCGCCGTGGTGGCTTTGAGGGCAATATTTGCCTCCATAGATTGTTCTCTCTCTGCCATGTTCCTAGCATTTGATACTTCGCCTTCCGCTTTCTGCAATTCATCATTCCAATAAGGCTTGTAGTTTTTCCTTGCCCCTCTTGGGATGGTTTCAGTGGCAGCTTGCATTATTGCTTTGCTTAGGCTTTCCACCATGGGCTTCATATTATTATTCCGTGTGTTGATGGTTTCACACAGCCCATCTGTCAGGATTGCAAATCTGCCCCAGTCGGCTCGTTTGTAATTCCAACGTTGGAGCGGTTTTATTTCCTGTGGGCCTACTTCCATATAAACTTCTAGCCTAATTGGCCTGTGGTCGCTACCTGCCAATTGGCTTAGCACCTGGCGGTCTATTTTGCGGTGAATATCCACCGTGGAAAAGGCCAAGTCTGGAGTAGAGGTGGTATGCCATGTTCTAGAATAGAAGCTAGGGCTATCCTCCGGCCTATTGATAAAACAGAGATTTGTGTTTATCTCCCAATCTTCCACTTCGTCACCTCTGCTGTCTGTGTCCGAGTATCCCCATCTCTCCGAGTGGCTGTTGAAGTCCCTAACCACTATGCAGTTGGAGTCCTTGACTTCCATACACGAGAGCGACAGGTCTTTGTTTGGTGGGCCGTACAGGTTGAAGATGCGGATCTTCGTTTCTTGTGCCATTATGTCAACTTCTACAATTTCTGCTTGTCCGGTGTGATTGACAGCTACCGCGCTACTCGGTATGCAGTTACGCGTCAGTATCAGAACCCCTTCTTTGTGACCTTCTCTATAATCCCTCGGTCCGACTGCACTAGGTAAGCCTTTTCCAAGGGCCGCTGCTTGGAGGCAGAATAACGTCTTGGTCAGCTTTGTTTTGCTGGCCCTGGTGAAAACAATCTTCTATGCATCACTTTGCTCCATCTTTGCCTCCATGTTGTTATCAGAAGCTACTCTTACTGAGTTCTTTACTGTTGAAGATGTATTTCTGGTAACAGGTTACAGTGGCTCTTCTCAGATTCCGAAGAAGGTGGATTTGAACCCTTATGGTTGTAGTGCAATGCTAGGTGTCTCAGTAAACTCACCATTATGGGGAGCACTATCACGATCCCCGCCATTTTGGCTAGGTTGCTGTAACACAGTCCATTTCTAGACGCACAGCGTGGACGTTTGTGCGGCGTTCGTTAGTATGCTGCAACTGACTCTTACGCCAGTCTTCACTCCGGCTAGTACCTAAAAAAACTGCTGATGACGACTGAACGACGAAAAGAGTATTTGAAAATATTTAGATTTCTAAGGGGGTGTCCGTTTAATGTTACTTTGTTAGGTACCTCCATTCCACGGGATGACAAAACTGACACCAGCATCTGACCTTCCTTAGTCGTACCCTACGACTTACTTGTCAGGATGCAACTGTACCATTCTGTGCTCCCTTTCAAACCCCTATAACACACGAGAGTTATCAATTTTGATTAATATGAAATGTAAACCACTTACCACATATTTGAGTGCTCACCAAAGTCAGGACGGCCAACATAAAAGAGCGCATTTCTTTAGAAGCCTCAACAAGAAAGTATTCGCTCCTGTGTCAAAAGTTGTTTCCCTCTACAGGAACAATGCGTGCAAACGTCAATCAAACTCCCTTAAGAAACACTGTATTTACTGGTTTGGTTCATATTTCTATTCACATTGACAACCTGATGTTTGTAATCACATATCCTGTGTGGTACTTGTGTACTGCGAAAACAACGATGTATTGTTTACATTACAGAGGAAAAATACAGAGTACTATAACAACTTAGACTCGTTTAACCAATGTCACAACATAAAAGCTTGACTTTCTATGCTGTGTTGCGACGCAGTATTAAGCAATTTTTCTATTCGCTATAACAGCTAAATACTTAACATCGGCTTACAGTAAACTAAGCAGGCACAAAACACAGTACACGCCAGTTTCAGGACGTAACCTAAGCATATTTTATAACTGGTTGACCTCCCAACAACAAGAACATATAAATAACTTCTCCGTCGCTCCATTTGTTAAAGCATAGATCCAACCACCAATGATCCAACACAGCATTTGGCTCAGCCTTTTGAAGGAACGTCTGGTTCCAGTGATTGACAGTGTGGTATCTTAGTAATAGATTTTAACATGGGGAGGTTGGCATCCCCACGCACAACTCTCTTTAGTCGTATCTTACGACATACAAGGAGGGAAACAATAGTAAAATAGTATTCTGTTTACCACAGTAATCACGTTGGTGAGCTACGAGAAAAGCACTTGGTATATTTATTTGTAGCTTTCTGTTTCTGAAGCTAAAATCATCATCATGTGGCATATTCAATGCCATCTCACATTTCAATCATATCTATGTGGTTCTTTCCAACAGTTCCATAATAGTGATTTTTTCTTCCATTTCAAAATCGCTATGTATTTGTTGTTCTCTGTGTTTCAGAGCAATACAATAAAATAGACTTTACATTGAAGTTTAAAATGTCTGCTAAAAATGTAATGTAAAAATCGACTCAAATTTAAGTTTAAAATGTCTGCTAAAAATTTAATGTAAAAATCGACTCAAATTTAAGTTTAAAATGTCTGCTAAAAATTTAATGTAAAAATCTACTCAAATTTAAGTTTAAAATGTCTGCTAAAAATTGAATGTAAAAATCGACTCAAATTTAAGTTTAAAATGTCTGCTAAAAATTGAATGTAAAAATCTACTCAAATTTAAGTTTAAAATACCTATTATGGACATTCGTTAGTCTTCTGCTACCTGGCAACAGACATTAACATGCCTGTTTGAATATGGGGATTACAAGTATTCCAAGTATTCACTTCTTCTGATTTCCATATGTTACACAGTGCAATGAAATAGTCTTTCTTCTTTGTATTCTCATTTTGATATCTTCATTTGTATCTCCTACTTCGTCTAAATTGTTACCAAGATGTATAAATAGTTCCACATATTGTATGATTGTGTCTCCCAACACAATCTGATTGTCATTAGTTACATATATTCTCCTAATTATGTTAATGAACTTCATGGCACTATGTAGAGCCTGAGCAACTTCCCCTGCGATTCTCTGTCTAAACTATCAAATATCTTTTCATAGTCCAAGAGTTGCATTCACCACTTTGTTCAACTCTTCTTAGTGCAGCTGTCTTGTCTGCACATTACCTACTTTGTTGAAAGCCCGACTGTTCTCTCAGCGGTACCCCTATGGCATCTGCTAATCTCTCTAATTTAACTTAACTTAACGTTTTTATACTGGTTTAGAAGATTGCATTCAACCAGTTTCTTTTACATTCACGATCTAAAAATACCTATGCGCTTCCAATCGATTCTTGAACGCATTAATTGACCCTGCCATCACTATTTCCTGTGATACTCACCACTCTCTGACCAAAAAGAAATATTTCTTGTTATCTAATCTAGTATGATACTGTTCAATATTTTCTCAGGTAATGATAATAACATGAATCTCATCAAGATTTCCCAATCTCAGCATTTTGGTCTCCGAATAAAATCGAAATGTCTTTTTTTTTCTCCTCCTACCCATGATATGTAGTCCTCTTTATCATTGGTGGTTGTAAAACACTGGATAATGTTTATCTTTATCTTATTTATCATTGGTGGTTGTAAAACACTGGATAATGTTTATTTTGATCTTATTTATCATTGGTGGTTGTAAAACACTGGATAATGTTTATTTTTATCTTATTTATCATTGGTGGTTGTAAAACACTGGATAATGTTTATCTTTATCTTATTTATCATTGGTGGTTGTAATACACTGGATAATGTTTATCTTTATCTTATTTATCATTGGTGGTTGTAAAACACTGGATAATGTTTATCTTTATCTTCTTTGTCATTGGTGGTTGTAAAACACTGGATAATTTTTATCGTTATCTTCTTTATCATTGGTTGTTGTATAACACAGGATAATGTTTGTCAGTATCTTCTTTTTCGTAATTTTGAAATGAGCTAAGTATCATTTTGTGTTCTCATTACATAAGTGTCATTTGCTCCTCTTTTGATATCATTATGGCCACACCTTCGCTGCGTGTTAATGTTTCGGTGTGTCCTGTGGATAGCAGCATTTCCTATGTTCTCAGTTTCATCTTCTCAACTCCTTTCAACTTTGTTTCAGCCAGTCCCTTGACATTTGTAGCTTCTCATATGCACTTCTACTTGTGCAGCATTCCAATGTTCGCACATAGGACCAACATTCAGACTACCAACTATGCAGATTTTTCTGGACGAAAACACGTAAGAAGATTCCTTACGACTTTCTCTGCATAATGTCACTAGCCATCTTGACAGAGAATGTTCTTCTGTCTTGGATTGTTGAGTAGTATATTTATGTTTAATTGATTTCACATTTATCGAAATTTTGGTGGCTTAAAATCTTCACAGAATGAAGTAGCGGGCCACATGCTCAACCTTCCTCAGTCGCCATATGCAAGATGCTTGCAGGTTACAGTGTTACTTTTCTTTGCTCCCCATTCAACTCCCTCAACAATCGAATGGGCTCAGGGGATCAAGATGCTGAGCAGCGCATGAGCTGCAGTAATCAGCGACCCATAGGTGACTGCTAGCGTCAGGGCCAGCGAACCATAGCTGCCAAGACCCTTCGACACCTCTACGCGGTGATCCTGGATAACAGGCTGCAGCATGGCAGACTGGCTAAGGAGAAGGGATCGAAGAGGGAATGCTAATCCGGTACTCAAAAAATACTTGCTGAAGACGGATGTGTTGGACCGAAAGGTGCAAATATCGCAGCCAAGCTGTAAACTATGACACAACGCATTCCGTTCTCTGGACTACATTCTGCTACTTACCCTTTCAGGGTTTCGTAGAGGGAGATTGAGAACGAACGAAAAAGAAGAATGGGCCCAGGTCCAATGAACGTAACAATTGACTCTGTTACCGAGAACTACCTCTGCTAATCTTTCTTGTTAAATGTTTGGTTTATTTAAAAGGTTGAAGATGGAGCACAGTGCATGAGCTGGCGGCAGCCAGCGACTCATACATGACTGCTTGTGTGACCAAGACGCTATTCCATCTCCAAGCGGCGGCCATGAAAACAGATTAAGATATTATGAATAACCGTAGGGAGACAAACAAAGGTACCAAAAAAGTCAGATGAAATCGGATGTGTCAGGTCGAAAGGCGCAGAAATCGAAGCCTCGCTGTAAACCACGGCACAGCGTCGCACCGACCTTTTCAGAACGAACGCAGAACACACAAAAACATTTAATGGGTTGTCGAATAAAGACGAGGATCATCTTGTAAAAATGTCTCCTGATCTCTGTGCAGTGAGACCAGACACTCATGTGCAGTAGCACGCACGTTAAAAACCCCTTAGCAATTGGAAATCGAAAAAAGTAGGCTTAACGGCCGCTGATCGGGCAAAATTCAAGTTAAAAATCTTCTTAAATTGTTCTTGGAATGCTCGCCCCACAAAGAATACGTCGTAAAAACGGGACTCGGGCTGTAACATCAGCTCTTAGTTATGTGGTTAGCAAAGCAGAGTAGATGGCGACTAACAGGATTAGGGTCGTCCTTGTTCTGAGTTACGCTTCCACCACCACCAGACCCCAAAAATAGGCGATCATAGATGCTAGAGGCTACCAACGTAACGGTTGGTAACAGATACTGGGTTTGACCTGGCAAGTCACCAGCGGATTTTCACTTGCTAAAAAATACGAAAGAAAGCAGGTCACAACTCTACCCGACGTCTAACAACACAAGTAGACTGAAGATAGATAAATAGACAGATTACTCAGGGATTACAGTGTTCGAACTCGTGTCTCCAGGCTAAGAGATATGCATTACAGCCGCCCGACCCACGCATTGAGTTGAGTTCCTGTTACATTCCAAAAAGGACAGCCTGGAGATATGTTACAGAATCATTTCAAAAAATCGTGCGAGGAATACCGAATTTGTGGTGGCTTGACAAAAATGGAAAGCCAGGTACACATAGATAACAATGGTGTAAAAGGGTCTGCTAAACAGGGGGAATTATCGTTGGAAACGGGGGCATGAGGAAAGAATGAATGCATTTAGCAACCTGCCCTAGAGGTTTATAGGAAGATCGAACAAATATGGCCGTGCAGTATGCATTGTCATCGAGAATGAAGTGTTAGAGAGACGTTAAGTTCTATATTTTGTAAATGAGTTGGTGTGAATAGTTCCTTGCTTAGCTTCTTTGTCTTATGTGAAAGCAGGCTAACATTACACTACAGCAAGGAGGACCCAGTTCCACCTTCTTCAGTACACTTCATGGTGTAAGAATAACCACAGCAACCTGCTACCAGAATAAATTCGCCAAGAGTGAAGAATTCAGAAAGAGTTGCTTTGGAAAACACGCAAACTCAATATTGAAACACTCTACCTTTTATTACAGTGGTGCGGATGGTCGAACTGTCGAGGTGCCTGCCTTCTGACCCCGAGGACCTGCTTTCAAACCTGGGTAAGACATACGTTTTTCTGTGTCTGTCGGAGACAAAATAAAAACCAAGATTCTGCAGTAGGTAGTCAATCCAGGCGCAAGCAGCATTTATTTTTCCCATTGGGCTGCAGTAGTGCACATTGGGCTGCAGTGGTGCACATTGGACAGTGGTAGTACCATTTGGGCTGCAGTGGTGCATATTGGACCGCGGTAGTGCCCAGTGAGCAGCAGTAGTGCACATTGAACTGTAGTAGTGCACTTTGGCTGCAGTAGTGCACATTTGGCTGTAGTAGTGCCCTTTGGCTGCAGTAGTGCACATTGGGCTGCCGTAGTGCACCTTGGGCCGCAGTAGTGCACATTGTGTTGCTGTAGTGCACATTGACTGCAGGTGTGTACATTGGACTGCAGTAGTGCATATTGGGATGCATTAGTGCACATTGGACTGCAGTAGTGCTCATTAGACCATGATAGTGCACATTGGACCATAGTAGTGGTCATTAGACCATGATAGTGCACATTGGACCACGGTAGTGCACATTGGACCACAGTATTGCACATTGGACCACAGTAACGCCCATTGGTTCACAGTAATGCACATTAGACCCCAGTAATGCAAATTGGACCACGATAATGCACATTGGACCACAGTAGTTATTGGGCCACGGTGGTGCACATTGGACTGCAGTACTGCGCATTGGACCACAGTAATGCACAGTGGACAATAGTAGTGTATATTTAACCACAGTAGTGCACATTGGACCATGAAAGAGCACATTGGACTATAGTAGTGCACATTGGACAACAGTATTGCACTTTAGATTATGCTAGTGCATATTGGACCACAGTAGTGCACATTGGACCCCAGTAGTGCACATTGGACCATGGTAGTGCATATTAAACCGCATGAGTGCACATTGAACCATGATAGTGCACATTAGACTACAGTAGGGCACATTGGACCACAGTAGTGCACATTGGACCGCGATAGTGCACATTAGCTCACATGAGTGCACTTTGGACCATGATAGTGCACATTGGACCACAGTAGTGCATATTGGACTACAGTAGTGCACATTGGACCAGGATAGTGCAGATTGGACCACAGTAGTGCATATTGGACCACGATAGTGCATATTGGACCACGGTAATGCACAATTTTGAGCTCTGGTAACCAAATATGAATACAGATTATTGCTATGTGCACGCGCACAAAATGGTAACAATAATACCAAAGCAAACATTGCTGTCGCGGATAAAGTGTAAGAGACGAAATATTATGAGGTCTCAACTTTGTTACATCTGGTAACCAGTTTTATTTCCCGTTGCATTACCTTACCTAACTGTAAAAGTCGGGTACTAATTTACAGCTGGGTAGAATGAAGCAAATATAAAACGCGAAGTGAAGCCAGTTACCATGCCGCGAGCTGGCTCAAATGTTTCATTGTAACCAAATTGTGTGATCCTCTATCTTAAAGTGTTCTTGATTTCATATTCGTTATTTCGTAACAAAGCGGAGATAAATGATTAAATGTGCAATTAAAAATAATAGTAATACAAACAAATAAAAGTCACAAACTTCTGAACCTTCCGGGGATACAACGGAAAATAAACAGGTCAATAATATCAAATATTGCGTATGTTTAACACTTTACACCAGTTGAGTCACTATGGCAGTGCGGACCGCACTGTGTGACACCTTCACAGCGTGTGATAACAAAATGCAAAATATGATTTTCTATGTCAAGATACGTTTTATGAGGACTTAGAGGCGCTCATCGCTGCAGTCCCCAAATCTGACAAACTGGTCATCCTCGGTGATTTTAACGCTAGGGTTGGCACAGACCATACAGCCTGGGAGGGGGGCCATTGGTAGACATGGTATCGGAAAATGCAATAGTAACGGACTGCTCCTTCTGAGGACATGTGCCGCAAATGAACTACTCATTACAAACACAGCTTTCCGACTTCCTGTCCGAAATAGAACCATATGGATGCACCCAAGGTCCCGCCACTGGCACCTCATTGACTACATTATCATCAGACGTAGGGATCGAGCGGATGATATGGTAACAAAGAGCATGTGTTGTGCAGAATGTTGGACCGACCATCGACTTGTCATTGCCAAGCTAAACTTCAAGATCCAGCCCAAAATGCGCCCCCAGGGAAAGAAACCACCGAGGAGGCTAAATGTCTCTCAGCTGAAATACGAACCCACGAGAGGAGGCTTCCAGGAAGAGCTTGAGGGTAGACTATCTGAGCTTCGTTTTGAAAAGAACGACATCGAAAAGAACTGGGCATCATTGAGAAACACACTCTACGATACAACTGTTAAACACATTGGCCCACTCACGCGCAAGCATAAGGACTGGTTTGATGAGAACGATCTGGAAATACAGGGCCTTCTCGATGCACAAACATGAAGCGCACAGGGAATACCAAAGGGACACACCATCTCTGGCAGCAAAAGCTGCCTTCAATACTGCTCGCAAAGCTGTCCAGACCAGGCTTAGAGAGATGCAAGACTCCTGGCTCAGCAAAAGAGCTGACGAAATTGAGATGTTCGCCGAGCGTCATGACACCAAACGGTTTTACGAGGCACTGAAAGCTCTCTACGGCCCGCAGCCCTCTAGTAATACTCCAGTTCGCAGTGCGGATGGGGTACTGCTAACAGATAAGGTTCAGATTCTAGACAGATGGGCAGACCACTTCTGCAAAATACTAAACCACCCATCGTCCATAAATGAAGAGGCCATCCGGTGAATGCCGCAGGTGGAACTGAACCTGGCGTTGGATGAAGTAATTACTGAGGAGGAAGTCGACAGGGCAATCAGTTCACTATCTATAGGAAAAGCTCCAGGAGCTGATGCAATACCAGCAGAGGTATATAAGACAGCTGGCCCATCCCTCACCAGAAGGATCACTGAACTCTTCTGTCACATGTGGGCTGAAGGAAAAATTCCGCAGGAGCTAAAGGCCGCCTCAATCGTTCACCTGTACAAAAGAAAAGGCAACCGTCAGGAATGCGACAATCATCGTGGAATATCGCTACTCTCCGTAGCAGGTAAGATCCTAGCTCGCTTACTGCTAAACAGGCTAAACAAACACCTTGAACAAAGCCACCACCTCCCAGAAAGCCAATGTGGATTCAGAGCCGGAAGAGGAACAGTGGACATGATTTTTGCCGCTCGCCAAGTACAAGAGAAGTGTCGAGAACAAAATCAGGCCTTGTACACCACATTTATTGATTTGACAAAGGCATTTGATACAGTTAACAGAGGAGGGCTGTGGATGATAATGTCTAAGTTTGGCTGCCCCAACAAGCTCATAATAATGGTAAAACAGCTACACGAAGGCATGTGTGCTCGTGTACTGGACAGCGGTGCAATCTCTAAAACGTTTCTAGTATCAAACGGAGTAAAACAAGGATGTGTACTCGCCCCGACTTTGTTCAGCATGATGTTCGCGGCCACGATGACAGACGCTTTCAGATCATTGGAGCTTGGAATACCCATAAATTACCGCACAGATGGCAAATTACTCAATTCCAGAAGAATGAAGACCAAAACCAAAGTGGCTGGCGACATAATCAGGGAACTTGTATTTGCTGACGACTGCGCTCTAGTGAGCAACTCAGAACTGAACATGCAGGTTGGAATGGACCAGTTCTCTGCCGCATGCAAAAATTTTGGCCTGACCATAAATGCCAAAAAAACAGAGGTCATGTACCAACCAGCACCAGGCATGCCGTACACAAAACCAGAGACTACAGTCAGCGGGCAGACGTTGAATGCCGTAGACAAATTCACATATCTGGGCAGCACGCTGTCGAGATCTGTCAGCCTAGACGATGAGGTGGCAAGCAGAATAGCAAAGGCCAGCACAGCCTTTGGTAGAATGCGCTCGATGGTCTGGGCACGTCGTGGCATCAGCGTCAAGACCAAACTCAAAGTCTACCGTGCAACCATCATTTCAACCCTACTATACGCTTGCGAAAGCTGGACTGTATACTCTGGACATGCAAGGAGGTTAAACCACTTCCACACAGATTGCCTGAGGCGAATATTCCACATCCGATGGCAAGATCGTGTCACTGACATCGAGGTTCTCTCGAGGGCTAACATGCCCAGCATCCTTGCCTTGCTAGAAAAAGCACGACTAGGATGGGCCGGACACCTCGTCCGTATGTCAGACGAGCGGCTCCCAAAGAAGCTTCTCTACGGCGAACTGAGAGAGGGATGGCGCCCAAAGAAACGTTTTAAAGGCGGTCTGAAGGACTCACTAAAAAGTTGCCAGATAGACATCGACACATGGGAATGTCTTGCGCAAAACAGATCTGACTGGAGAAGCGCAGTCAAATCGGGTGTAGCTGCCGGTGAAGACGACCGTGTTGTGAAAGCCCAGAGCAGACGCGAGACGCGGAAATCCCGAGCAGCGGGAACACCATACCATCCCCTTCTACAATGCTCGTGTGCCCGATATGTAGCAGATGTTTTCGTGCTCGCATTGGCCTGTTCAGCCACATGCGCACCCACACCCAACAGGGAAATCTGTGACAAGGATGATGTCGGCGGTCCTCATCGACAACGATGGACAGCTATTATTATATATTATTATTATTATATGAAATTGTTGTGCAGTGTTTCAGCTAAACGGCGGAAATTTATCATTTAACAAAATACACCTGTTGTTATAATCACAAACACGTTTTTCGTATTCACAGAGATGTGTACTGTATCAATATACCTATATTTACAATTTACTTCCATATCAATTAATCAATATATCTAGTACAAAAAGTAGTGTACATAATAGGTTTAGTACAAGAGCTTTTGCCTGCTTTCGGCGATTTAACATTTCTGTGCTACCTTTACGTTTGGTGTCATCGGCTTGTTTTTGTTGTTGTTGTTATTGTTGTTGTTGTTGTTATTGTTGTTGTTGTTGAATGCCCACTATGAGTAAGATTTCTCTGTTCTACGCCATAAAAAGGGCGCTAAGTGGCAGGTTGCAGCAGTTTTCCTCACATCCCGAGAATGCTCATGAAGGTGGCCGGTGTCATCCAGGCGGTTGTGCTATGCTTGACTTTATTTGTATGTCACTCCCTACTAAAGGGTTCACATCGATCGATCCCCCACCTTGACAGTCAAACTGCCATGAAACAGACTGTTTCCAGAACTTGCGTGAAAATTAGATTGGCCTTTGGTCTGTATATTTCGCCTGACCATAATTAACATTCCCCAAGTGCAATAACAAATGGTTTTCTAGCTCGCATCTCATTTAGTTATTTTTTTTCTTCTAAATAGCTATGTGTGACCTATTTACTGACTTGTCTTCGTACTACTCAAAATAATTAAAGGGCCACTTGTCACCTCTCACCATATTAAAAATCCAAAAGAGAAATCAATCAATAATTAATCACATTGTTCTTAAATTATTTGGACATCAAAGTGTGACAGCTTCACGTAAATATCAAACTTGTATGGAACAATTGCTCTGGAATACAGGCATGGAATACAAGATCTGTCAGTCTTTGAATGACCAAGTGGGTGACTGTAAGTCGTTTTACGACCTCTTGTATTAGCGCGTGTGGTTTATTAACTTAATGCGCGTAGCCATGACAATCAGTTGTTATAGGCAGCTGTTCGAATATTTGCAACAATAATTTCTTCACAACTCAACTGAAAAATAAAAGTGACGCTTGTATTATTTTCAGGATCATTGGTTACTCTTTTTTAAATTTGTTAGTACGGTGAAACTTGGAAAGTGGCCCTTAAATTATGTTGAGTAGCCAGAGAGAGAATGTTGTGGTTTTGTCATATAAGAAAAATGTCTCCAAAATCTACCTGTCGTGCGAACCTGTAACATTATTAAGCAGCAAGACTTAGGGCAAGTTTGAGAAAATGAAAACGATGGTTTGGTGGTGTTAAAGAAACGCTACAGAAGCATGGATTGAAAATATAAATGGCTACACAGCACAAGAGAAGACAGCACAACGCCTAGTGCCTAAGTAGATAGATGAGAAGATAAGGTCGTGACAAGAAAACAGATACAGTTGTTTTAAAACATCTTCTTAGTCCTTCTTAGTTTGACAGAAAGAGCCCTAGGCTTTTCTATCCCCTGTCTTTCTCTTGACCTAGTTCCAATCTAGTCCACGATCTCTTAAAGACTTTCTTAATTTGTTATCCAGGATCAAGATGCTGAACAGCGCATGAGCTGCAGTACTCAACGACACATAGCTGACTGCTAGCGTCAGGGCCAGCAAACCAGAGCTGCCAAGACCCTTCTACGTCTCCACGCGGTGATCATGAATAACAGGCTGCAACAGAGCGGAATGGCTAAGGAGAAGGAATCGAAGAGGGAGGGCTAACCCAGTACTAAAAAATACCATGTTATAGTCGGATGTGTCGAACCGAAAGATACAAAGATCGCAGTCAAAATGTGAACTACGACACAACGCATTCCTTTCTTTGGACAACATCATACTACCTGCAAAACCCTTTTCGGGGATTGGTAGAGGGAGATTGAGAACGAACGAAGAAGGAGAAGATTTTGTCATCTCAGCCGACTTCGTAGTCTTTAATTCATGTCAGTTCGTCATCTGTGAGGTCCGTCTGTGTTTCTTTCTGTTATAAACTTGTAATCAGCTGAGTGGACAAACGGGTTATTGGCCTGTTGTGAGAGGCGTATTCAAATGAAATCGGACCTAACTGCACCAAGTGAACATACGTACGACGCGCATGATGGCGTCCCTTCTGATGTAAACTGCACATACCAACCATCAAGTTTGCACAATTTAATTATCATCTGCGACTCATAGTTTCCTCAGCAGACCGTTTAAAACATGACTGGTGTGATACAGAATCCATTCAGAGTTGATCAGCGAGCGGTGATTCGGTTTCTAACAGCTGAAGGATGTCGACCAGTTGACATTCATTGCAGAATGCAGGCAGTGTATGGATACAAAAGTGTGTCGAAGATAACAGCGAAGAACTGGACAACGACGTTTAAAGAAGGACGTGAGTTAACGAAAGATCTTCCGAGACCAGGTCAGGCGCAAATTGTTGCATCAGAAGATGGCATCGCCAAAATTGATTCAGCAATTCGGGTGGACCTTTGCCGGAGCTTATGTTAGCCACACTTTTGTCACCATACACTGCCTGCATTCTACGACAAATGTCAACTGGTCGACATCCTTCAGCTGTTAGAAACCGAATCACCTCTCGCTGATCAACTCTGTGTGGATTCTGTATCACACCTACCAAGTGTTCAACAGTCTGCTGAGGAAACTATGAGTTAGAGGAAAATTAAATTGTGCAAACTTGACGGTTGGTATGGGCTGTTTACATCAGAAGTGACGTCATCATCCGCATCGTATGTATGTTCACTTGGTGCAGTTAGGTCCGGTTTAATTTGAACACGCCTCGTAGTAACCATTTATTGGGGCTATATTTAGAAACAGGTGATTACCTGAGGGACTTTCAGCAGAGTTGTGCGTGTGACAGATGAGAAAATTACAATTCTAACACGGTGAGCATTTAGTAAGAGGCGACAAACAGTGTGGTCTAACCCTTCTAAGGTAGACGGCTTTCCAACTCATGGGATCTGCAGCACATCATTCACAAACCGAAATCCTGATGTTTGTATAGTTGCATTTTGACTGAGAAAAATCTCTAGAAATATGACTTCATACATGATACAGGAATAAATGATTGAACAACTAATGTGATCGGGTGTTGGAAGAAAATAAAACAAATTAGAAATTAACGACGGAACTGGAAATACGTAATTTTATTCTGTGGTTGTTGTTTGCGAATACCCACAATAAGTAGGTTACTGAAAAGGACGTTAAGTGGTTGTTGCAGTAGCTTTCCTCACATCCCGAGCGTGCTGATAAAGGTGGACTGGGGTCATCCATGGGGTTGTGTTATGCTTGTCTTCATCTGCATGTCGCTCACTGCTACACGGACCACATCGAACCTCACCTTGTTAGCTAAACTTGTCGTCGACAACAGCCCGTTTCCAGGACGACCAACGAGGAGGTCAGGTGAGGGTCTTGGCCAGTATATTTCTCCTGATTCTGGCTTACATTGTCTGATCAGTGTGTTTTGCCTGACCAGACGTTAGCCTCATCGTCCCGCCAGGTGAGTGTCTTGGCCAGTATATTTCTCCCGAACCTGGCTAACATTGTCTGATCAGTGTGTTTTGCCTGACCAGACGTTAGCCTCACCATCCCTTTATTATGTGGTGCCTCGACATATTTTTCATACTGCCATTGGGTCATCGACATTGGCATCCATTGTCTAGAGATTATATTTGAGAACATTGAGATTACTATACCCATTCTTCTGCGATTACGTCATCATCTTATCCTCGAGTCATCCACTTTCTTATCCATACATCATGTATGCAGTATTGTTTCTATAACTTCTTTCAATCAAATAAGTTTATTCCACACTCGGCAGGCGTTTTGTCTCTTTGATCCCTGAACTAAAAAAAGGTATGTCGTAAAACCATTGGTATTCTGATTCACTTATATGCTATATTTACCAAGAGATCCTCTATACAGCACACGTCAAGTTATGCGTATTTAAGATTGCTTAAACTGTAACGCCATTCACGCCTGCATTTGAATTTGAAAGGATCGATATTATAATCACTAGCGCTGTTGAACGAACGAATGGCGAGTTTTATGTATGTTTAATGCGTAAGCGAAAATGGGGTGGTCAAAAGGTTTGAATAATGTTCTCTTGTCCAATGGGATACGGGTTTTAAATCCTGGTAGAATATTGGAATTTTTTTAACGGGAGTGAAATAAAAAAAACCTGGCCTACTTACTGCGTGCTGACTGCAGGGACAAGCGACCTTCATTCCTGTCCTATAAATCACCCAAGCTGACCCAAGCAAAGATTATAAACGCCGCAATGATAGTGTGTTTTCTTTCATAAATACACAAACCTGTTCTACGCAAGCAGTTGATTAAATTCAACCTTAATAAACTTTTACCATTTTTTTCATGTTTTTTTTCCCCATTCTACGCAAGTAGCACCCGCGGTTGAAAGATTAGGTCCACTATAACTTCTCAAGCATGGCATAAAATACTGCTAGAGGCTGTAAATTATTTTCGCAATATTATACCCTAAAATGATGGTTATTGAAACCGATCGTGCAAGTGTTTGGATGTAGACTTCCAGTAAGAGAACCAGCTGTCGTGGTGATCCCATGCTCACGCGGAAGGAAAAGGAGAAATAAATTACAATTGAACAAACTCTGTTTATCTATGACATACAAAATATTGCCTATAAATAGCCATCTACTATTGCCCATACAATCCCGACAGATGTGTCTGTAGGAACAGAATTGTGTGTTTTACAGCTACATTCTCAATCTACACAACTTTCCATGAAGTCATTGAAGCTAAAAATAGTATTTTGTTATTAACTTCCATACTCCAACTCTTTTCAATATGGTCCTTGAGGGAATCATGAGTCAGGCACTTGGAGGTCACGTTGGTACTGTCAATATAGGAGGCCAAGCGATTACCAACCTACGTTTTGCAGATGACATCCACGCATTGGCGGGTTCAGAAGCAGAACTCCAGGGGTGTGTCAGAGGGCTCGATGAAACAGCTCTTGACTTTAGTATAGAGATAAACGATGGAAAGACTAAATTAATGACTAACAACGCCGAGGGCTTCAACAGTAGAATAACAGCTAATGGTCAGGAACTCGAAGTGGTTGAGCGTTTTAAATATCTAGGGTCGATTGTCGGTGATGAAAGATCAAAATGTGAGGTGTTGGTCCGAATAGCGCAGACAATAGCGGCGCTTGTACGGCTCAACAAAATCTGGCAGGATAGACGGTTGGCACTGTGCACGAAACTCGGATTAATGCGTATATTGGTCCTGTCAATATTCATCTATGCTTGTGGGGCATGGACAGTTACAGCTGACCTTCAGCGAAGGATACATGCCTTTGAGATGAGATGTTCCCGAAAACTTGTAAACGTCGCGTACAAAGATCGAGTTACAAATGAGGAAATACAAGAGAATTACAACAGCAATATGCCCTTTTGAAGACCTCTTGGCAACTGTCAAAAGAAGGAAACTCGCTTGGTACGGTCACATATTGAGGTCAAATGGTCTTGCAAATACGATCTTGCAAGGAAGGGTGCAAGGCAAACGACGAAGACGCCGTCCCAAAAAGAGGTGGGAGGACAACATAAAAGAATGGACCAATCTCCGATCAGAAGAGGCACAGACAGCGACTGCTGACAGAGAAGGGGGCTTGTGAGGATGTCTTCATGTGTGCCCCAACGACCTAACTGGTAACGGGATGACCTGACCTGACCTGAACCTTCATACGCCATGCAAGTGGTTGAATAGTTGTAGGCCATAGGTTATTTCTAGGCACCTACAAGTATAATGAACAAGTACTATTTTTTTTATTTGCTTTCGCCTTATTTCTCTAACCCCCGAGGCACTGTTGTACTGGGGTTTTGATGTTGCGCCTGTCGACCCAGTGCATCCGACTTCAGCATGCATTTTATGTAAGGGTCTGCTTCCTCCTGCATTTTCTAAGGGTTTGCTTCCCCGGGGTAACGACCGGTGCTGTGATTGTGGCCACGCCGTCTCCATATGAACAAGTATGAAATAGATAGTGTGGCGCATAAGTCACCTGACTCGTTGAGCGTGTATTATGAGACAGAAGACTTTTTTCTTTTCAATTAACAAGAAATTACACTTGTCTAAGTTGATAGTTTGTCCATCACAAGTGATGAAGACCACTCTCTTTGTTCAGCCGTATGGACAGTCGTATGTCTTGCTGTGTCCGCTGAAAAGGGTGACTTGCGCGGAGATTTGGATTAAAGTGAGGAAGAAACTGCGCCTTTTGTCAACCTCACTCACAGAGCCTAAGCTACCTTTTGCCAGTGGCAAGACATTCATCGAGACGACTGGAGATAGCATAGGATGCAGATTTTGCCTCAGGGTTACCACCGAAGCCTTTCCGTAAACATGTAACTTGTCTAAGTTATCGTTTGCCAAAATGTTACTGGGACCCAAAAATGGAGCAAAGAATAGTAACACTGTAACCTGCGTGACATGTCGTAAGATGTGACTAATAAATCGTTGGGTCTATGTATGGCTGGCCCATCCTGTAGAGACTTTAAGCCACAACAATGTCAATAGATATGGGCGAGTTGGTCTGTATCTGTCGATGGAGTATGCCTCACATGAAGCTGAAAATGTTTTGATTGGCGATGAATCTATCATATCAGTTAAGACACCAGGCCTTATATTCAAATAGACACGGGTACTACCCAGATAATGACATATGTTGTTACCTTACATTGTGGGCAAAAATAAAAACATAGTTTGTACACTGTACGATGACTGCTTGGACAGGCATTTGCTTATATATATATCTTCGAGCGACGCCAGTAATGGGGAGAGGTGGGATGTAATGATAAGAAAAGAAGTCAAACGACAGCGTAAAAATAGCAAACCTGCATTTATAAATATTAAGGTTACTTTTGTTTACCCCTACTTGTATTGATTATATTTTAGCATTTGATCAATAAAAAATGACAGTTATTTTGGATTCTAGTTTCGCACAATGACTGACAAACATATTTGGTTTCTAGTTTTGCACAATGACTGGCAAACATATTTGCATTCTAGTTTCGCACAATGACCGACAAATATATTTGGTTTCTAGTATCGCACAATGACTGATAAACCTATTTGGTCTCTAGTTTCGCCCAATGGCTGACAAATCTATTGGCTTTCTAGTTTTGCATAACGACTGACAAACCTATTTGGTTTCTAGTTTCACACAATGACTGAAAACCCTATTTGGTTTCTAGTTTCACACAATGATTGACAAACCTATTTGGTAGGTGAGTCGAACATCGCAAAGCAAATTTGAACCACTCAAAACCTCAGCAAGGTCCCCTCTGCGTCTGACATCTCCGTGAACGACAACCCTGTTGCATTCACTGAGAGCTTAATCTGCCTGGACAGCTGACGATCTTCCGTCACACAAAGCAGTCACAGGAGCTTAATCTGCATGGACAGTTGACAATCTTTCGGCGCACACAGCAGCCACGACAAACCCCGTAGGATGTATCATGCACTCTCTCTGCAGAGTCTGGTATAAGAGGATGCTTTCCCTTGAAACCAAGCTTCGTGGCTTCCCCTCCTGTGACATCTCTGTCCACATGTACGGTTCCGAGACCTGGACCCTATTGCAGATGGACCGGTAGTGTTTTGAGGCCTTCTTCCTGCGAAATATGAGGCACTTCTTCGGGATCCCCTGACACAGCAAGATAATCACATGTACTCAGCTCGCACGTATTGTCTCGACGACAGATTGCCATTACCTCTCCCTCTCTGGTCACGAGGCCCGCCTCCTCCGAAGAGTCCTGGCACATCAGATGCTCCGGCTAGCCGTAGAGACGACGGAGGAAATAGGATTGTCTCATCCAGGACACGTCACTGTGTCCGACCTCACAATACCTAGCTGAAACAGATCGCCATCTACCCAATAAAACTGCAGATCGCATAGAACTCGACCATCTGACTTGATCACAGACACGGTCATTCGACCCGACAGGTTCTGGTCGCCTAAACGTATCATTATTATTTTTAGAATTATTAGAATTATTTTTACTAATATTATAATTATTTTTATTATTTGTTACAAAGACGTTTGGCTTCTGTTTGGCACATTGACTGACAAACGGACAAACAGCGAAAATTATGAGTATTGTTCATATAAAATGAGATATGTGTTATGTGGAAAAGAGTCAACATCGGAATTCCTCGAGCATGACCTACAACAGACGTGCAGTGGTAAATGTGTGGCTAATATACTCGCTGGATGTATTTACTTCTTATACATATGGTTAATAATAGTCGTCCATCGCGAGGGATAGTGACAATAGCACTTAGACATTGTCTGGTGCACCTAAATGGTGAGTCTGGAGGTATCTTTGTAGTCCGATTCAAGTACATACTCCCCTTCCCCATATTAGGTCAGTTGCACATATGCGTATCAGTTGTTTTTGTTTTTGGGCCCTGCACATTTTCTCCTTGTCTCGGAGATATCGTATTGCTCCGCAATGGAGGCGTCTCTGTTGGTGGTTCTACGTCAAGTATTACTGTCTTGTGCCAGGTACTCCGCTTGTATAGATGTCAAAGCGCGTTCGAAATAATTTGAGTAAGTCTTTAAAGCGTTTATTCTGCCCACCGACCTTACGCATGCCCTCTTTCAGCTCACATACATTATCTGGTTGGTTAATATTGCCCGCTGAGTGTACGCACTTCTTAGACGTATGACTAATATGGATTTCAGGTTGTACACACTCCTTAGACCTATGGTTCGTATAGTCCGTTGGTTGCACACACCCCTTAGACATATGGTTCGTTTAGATTGCTGGTTGTACATACTACTTAGACCTATAGTTTGTATAGACCGCTGGCTGCACACACTTCTTCTTCTTCTTATTCTTCTACTTTTTCTTCTTCTTCTTCTTTCGTTCGCTTTAACATGTTGTCAATATCTGTAATGTTGTCTCTTGTTAAAACTTCACTGTCTTTTGTAGTTCACATACAAGTCCATAACGTTTCTCTTCCAGTGTTGTTTCTATGAACCAGTGAGATTTTCTCTGTTTATCATATTCGGGGCAGTTTTGTAGTATGTGCTCTGCTGTCTGGGGCGCCTGTCCGCAAGTACACATGCCTTAGTTACCATCTTCATTTTGTGTACATGTGGCTGCGGAGTCGGTTGTGTCCTGTTCTAAGGCGCAACACAACCGTTTGCTCTTGTCTGTTCATCTTGTGTTAATCATCTGGTGTTACTGTTGGTGGCTTTCTGATTGATTTGATCATCCTTATCTTCTGTTGGTATGTAACTGGCACATCTGCAGCACCATCCTTTGCCAGTCGATCTGCTCTCTCGTTTCCTGGTACTCCACAATGAGAAGGTATTCACTGCATGACAATCGTGTGCTGGTTGCTCAGTTCAGACAGTAGAGCCTGTAGATTTGGCAGTTTCTCAAATTTCAGTGCTTGGGGTGCTGATTGTGCATCTGTCAGAAATACTACAGGTTGTGGACTGACATTGGTGTTCAACTGTTTCTCAGTTGCCACCTTGATTGCCCGGAATTTTGCATCATATGTATGGCAGAATTTTCCAGTTGGTTCTCTGACTGTATCCCTAATGTTGTTAGGTATTCTATGTACACTCCTGCCCCGCCATTCTTTACTGCATTCTGTGATGACCCATATGTGTATACTCTGATCCAGCGGTCTTGTGGGTATTCTTCATCCAGGAAATTGAGGATCACTATCCTACGTTGCACACTGTTCTGTTCATCCTTGTCTAATATTCCTTTCACTTTTGTTTGAATGCATACTGATAGTCCGTGCTCCTCTCTCCAGGGGGTTTGTTCTGTCACAGACTTTAGGGGGATGTCAACTTCAGGTAGATCTATAATTTGCCTGCGAGGTCGCTTGTCCTGATGCATAAAACTACTTCTTTTCAGTATTCCCATTGCTAAATTTTGAAATTGTCTTTCATTGAATGGCTCGGCATGCAGAGGAACGTTTCTCCCTGTGGTAATATCTTTGTGTCTCTGCGTTCTCTTAGTGCTTGCATCCTCCTCATTTTCTCCATCCCCACTATAGGTGTTGATTTCATTGCTCCTGTAATGACCCTAAGTGCCTGATTTTGCATCTTATCCACCTCTTTTAGGGTAGTGTTTGCTACAGGGCACCACGCTGCTGACCCATATTCCAGATGTGGCCGTATACCTTGTTGGTAAACTTTGTTAAGTATTGTCCCTCTAGCTCCCCATGTGGTTCCACTTAATTTTCTCATAACTCTTAGAGTTATGGTTCGTATAGTCCCCTCGTTGGACACACCCCTTAGACTTATGGTTCGTATAGACCGCTGGCTGCACACACCCTTTAGACTTATGGTTCGTATAGTCCGCTGGTTGCACAAACTTAAGACGTATGGTTCGTATAGTCCCCTGGTTGCACACACCTTAGACTTATGGTTCGTATAGCCCCCTGGTTGCACACACTTTAGACTTATGGTTCGCATAATCCCCTCCTGGTTGCACAAACCTTAGACTTATGGTTCGTATAGACCGCTGGTTGCACACACCTTAGACTTATGATTCGTATAATCCCCTGGATGTACACACCCCTTAGACTTATGGTTCGTATAGACCGCTGGTTGCACACACCCCTAACACTTATTGTTAATATAGCCTGCTAATTGTACACACTCGAAATGCAAGCCATCACACCCATTTGCCAGTCAGACGTGGCAGAGAACAAACAGAATATACCCACATGTTGAAACAATTCTGACATAACATATAGAGAAATGGGGAGACTAAAATCAAGCGGTAAAACTGAAGCATATGGATAAGGTGGTAAAACGAAGGTTGTATAAGTTAAACTTGGTATAGCCACATTCGTTTGGACAAAACCCGTGTGTTCCTTCAGTTCTAAGTTTAGTGACATCAAGTCTAAATAATCAGGTGCGACATACTGCCATTCCTATCCAGGATCAGATGCAAAATACTGACCCAGATTCCACCACACCTTTAGATAAGATAAAATGCATCAAGACTGAAGAACTCAGCTCTAGTAACTTCGAACAATAACAACAACCAACACATTCATAGACTTTTGAATCCTTCTTCCAGCCCACAGTAAACCCTTTTGGTGGATTTCCAAAACACAAGAGAGAACACCGTTAAATGCGAAATTCAAACAAAATCTGTTATAAAGGGGAAACAATTCCGATTTAGCTTGTCTTGGCTTCGTTCGTTCTCAATCTCCCGCTATCAAACCCTGAAAGGGCTTAAGTAGCAGAATGTAGTCTAGAGAACGGAATGCGTTGTGTCGTATTTTACAGCTTGACTGCGAAATTTGCACCTTTCGGTTCAACACATCCGACTTCAGCAAGCATTTTTTGAGTACAGAGTTAGCATTCTCTCTTCGATCCCTTCTCCTTAGCCAGTCTGCCCTGCTGCAGCCTGTTATCCAGGATCACCGCATGGAGATGTAGAAGGGTCTTGGCAGCTCTGGTTCGCTGGCCCTGACGCTAGCAGTCAGCCATGGGTCGCTGACCACTGCAGCTCATGCGCTGCTCAGCATATTGATCCCTCAAATTCCAAGTTAGCACACCCCACCTCACCACCACCCCGAGAAACGTCATAAAAAGCAGAAAGTGGTATACACATAATTTTTAAAAATTCCAATCGTTAAGTGAGAAAGTTGGCTTCTACAAATTATATTTTTAAATGCTGAGAAATCGGTGCATGGACTGCGAATTAAGTAAACATAAAGAGCAATTGAAATGTTATCGATGCTGTGGATTGAATGCTTGCTGAGACAATCTGACATCTTATCTGCAGTAGCAATAATTATGTAAGCTATTTGTTACTGGTTGATGCCACCATAAACAAGTATAGTTCAGATACCTCGTCGGAATAGAAACAAAACAAAACCCATAAGGTTCGAATCTAGTCATTCCCTGTGTTGTATGGATCTCCGGGTTTTAAGTTAGCATTTAGAGTTTATGTCGTTTTTTATTAGTTAGTTGCCCATCGTAAGCGAAGGTGGCGACATCGTCAGACGTTTTTGTATTGATCGTGTAACTTGTGCTGTATTTGTATTAAAGTGAGAAAGCAGCTGCGCTGGTCATCAACCTCACTCTCTGGTCCCCATCTACTTTGGACCAGTGGCAAGACATAAGTCAAGACGACTGGAGGTAACCCAGGATGAAGGCCCTACGGTCCCACCTCCGTTGAGACCAGGAGTCGCACATCGACAATATAAGTTTAGTAACCCACCTCAGCATTGCCTCAGAGGTGTCTATGAGAATGGCGTTGAAAGATTCTGTCATTTATTGGGCTTCTGTCACCTCCTTGTCTGAACCTGTGCTAAAAGTAATGGGACAATCTTTCCCCACAACGTGGTCTGAAACGCTTCCGCAACATGAGGGTCTTTTAACTTGTGAAGGTCATATCTGATCCTGTACTCTTGTGGTCTGGTTATTTTCTTTAGTTTGAGGTGAATGATTAGCATGAGCAGGTCATGGTCACTACCCCTGTCCGCCCTCGTAAATTTTCTCGTTTGGGTTTTATTAATGCTGAAAATGAATCTAGTTTGTACCAGTATGTAGTCTATTTGTTAGCGAGCGAAAAAGGAAGACAAATCCGGTCAAAAAAATGACTTGCTGAAATCGGATGTTTCGTGCCGAAATGCGCAGACATCGCTGCCTCACTGTGAAATACAATACAACGTCTCAAATGTATTTCTTTCAGGACGAATACCCAAAGAAGCAGAAGACTTCAGAAGTCAGTCTATTGTTTCCCAGGGTCGCCGGATTTTCTAAGAGTCCATCGGTCTTTCCCGATTGTCACTGGTCTTCATATAGAAAAATAAACAGTGTTGCAAATAATGGTAATCTGATCGCCAGAAATAGTTCACCATCTCCGGACAAGTATCTCAGTCCTTTAACTTTTACTTATTTAGATGTATGGAGGCAAAAATGTGAGGGGCGGGAGGCAATAGTAGTGTCAGGGCTCTTTCATCTTGACTCCTAGGTATCATCATCATCATCTTCTCTTCTCTCTCTCTGTCTGTCTGCATGTCCGCGAAACACACTTACACATACACAAAAATAATTCTCCTACTTCTCTCCCTTATACCGCCTATAACAATCTGGTTAACCATCGTACAGACACCGGAACACCTTGATTTGAAATTACGTACCAGTTATGCCATTTCTTTGTTTATTATTAGCTATTTTTGGTCAGTCAGATCTGCAAATAAAGTGTGTAACAAAAAATAAGTAACAGTCTCAGTTTTATTTCACGTCAACAAACAAATAACAGTTAATTTAGTTTAATTTTTTAAAAATTGCTGTTATTGTAATATCTATTTTTAGAAGCTTTAGTGCTGAACTTGTATATCATGGCGGACTTCGAATGCTTTCAGTATCTCGCTTCTGAACCGTTCAACTCAGATCACGGATCAAATCCATAGTCTAGATTCTGACTGGACATTACGTCCCCATTATGAAAACCTGATAAAAGCCACCTGTTATGAGTGAAGTAGTGAGTGTTGAAAGTGTTAAATCTCCGGATAAAGACATCAAAGTCAATAATGGCACTGGGAAAAATGGAGATGGACGAGACTATACCCCAACACCAAGGCCTGGTGATCATCGGGGACGCATGGAAGGCTTTGAAAATCGGTCAAAACAATCTTCATCCAGAAGTGACCTTACGCTTCGCGATGATAGAAATAACATTTACTCAGGACGTGACGGTTACAGATACAAGGACAGATCTAGTAGAAGAAGCACAAGCAGAGGTAGTTCACAGACTGGCAACGCCAACAGCAACGTGTCTGGAAGTATCAGTAGTGGAAATAATAGCAGCAATATGAACATCTCAAATCAGGGTGTTAGAGGCAGGCGTACAGATGATGTTTTGGACAGACGAAGCAATACAATCAACAGTGGTCGTCCAGGAAGGAGAGGTGAAGAACTACAGACACGTCTTCGCCCTCAACACAGTCAAGGCCTATCATCAGGTACAAACTTGATTATAAAGTAGAAAGAATTGTTAGTTATTCTATAGTATATTAGTGTATATTCTACATATGTAGTGTAATTTGCTTAAAAATATAATTATATTTTTCCCTGAGGACGATAAGAGCAAGGGGACTTTACGATGACCTCACAATGATCAAAAGATGAAAGCTGACTTGCCACTTGGTATGGTCACATCTCGAGGTCCAAGTGCTTTGCTTGCAAATACAATACTACAAGTACAAGGCAATTGAAGGCGGAGACATGCAAAAAATTATGGGAAGACAACATCCATTAATGGACTAACCTAACCTACAACCCTAATGGGCACTAAAAGCAACTGCAGCCAGAGAGCAATGATGAGTGACCTGAGTGGCGCATGATTGTGTAGGTGTCAACGACACTGACAACACGTCAACAGCAATGTCGACAGGTCACAGGATGAACTGAATTGAAGATAAAATTGATAGTTGACTATTGCATGTTGATGTAGAAATGTTGTTAGATTCTGATGAAATTTTTGTCTGGAAAACAAATTACTATGACTTTCACTATGACCATTTTGTAACTGTCCACACTATTTTGTTCTTAGAAACTAAGAGTTAATAACTTAATGACATAGACAAGTGCTTTGATATGCTAGAAAATGTATAACTTTGCCTTGTCAACTATATAGACCTATTCATTTTTGACAAAGTTCAAGAGTATTGAATTGTTAATAGTAAGTTACTAAGTAATGGTGACTGCAAAATTGCCTGTGTGGGTCCCAGAAAGCACATAATATGTCCACTGCAATGTTTTTAGCATGTTGAAAAAGGTGATTAGAGAGATTGTACATGGGCTAGCAGCCTCATCATATAAAGTGAACTGCTATATAAGTCACCGCTTTGTCTTCCACAAGAGCACAGTACACAAAGTGCACAGGCACATGTAAGGTACCAACTGCAGGTGGTTACAGTGATTATCACACTTTGTGCTTTGTAAGGAGCGAAATGGTGAAATAAGAGAAACAGAGAAAAGAATTGAAAAGCAGTTTTACATAAGAACAGTAATTTTGACCAATAAAGATCTGTGTATCAGGGACTGAACAAATGAAAACAGACAAAAGAAGTGAATTAACTAAGCTAGTCAAATAGTGTCAAAGAGTATAAATATAGAATAATGTGAAATTTAACCAAAATAAAGTAAGTGAAGCAGAAAATTGGATTTTTTTCAATCTATGGGTCTGTATTTCACTATTTAGGATGAATGTTAGACTATATTATGACAACGGAAAACAGTGTAATGATAATTATTCTATGGGAAACTGAATATTTTGGTCATATGACATGAAACACAAACATTAGAAACACCAGACGGTTCCATCATATCGTCATCAAAAACCTTCCAGGTCCCTGTGGTGTCTTCAACAATTATACACCAAGTCTTCTTTTTCTGGATCTTCCATTCCAGCTCTCTCCATCTTCCCTTTTTCCTTTATTATACAAAGGACTTTCTTCTTTCTTGGTTAGTTTAGTTGTACATTTCTTTTCAGCTGACTTGTGTATATTTGTTGAAGTTGTTTTGGCTTAAAATTTGTACTCTTGTGACATGCTTTATAGGTTTAATGTCACTATTCCTTGCTCCCCTTTCGGGCCCCAGCAACACTCAGTTGAATCCACATTAACAGAGACATTATTGAATATCTGGAACATACAGAAATGATGTCAAAAATATGGGGAAGGTTGACATAAATTGAACAGCAATTTCAGAGCGGAGGCAGAGGCACTGAGGGCGGCAGTGGAAGAAATGGTGACACACAGTGAAAATGAAAGCCATATAGTCCTGCTTACAGATGCTCTCGCCGTAGTCACAGCGCTAAAAAGCCAGAAAAACACTGAGCTTAATGACTTAAGAACAGCACTCTGCAAACTGTGCCAGCAGTCCGCACCAAAAAGGGTAGTGGTACAGTGGGTCCCATCACACTGCAACATCCAAGGCAACGAGGAGGCAGACAGACTGGCAAAAGAAGGTGCAAGACTACCACAAACAGATACTAGTATGACGTACGAAGAGTCAAAACGGCTTACAGATACATGACCAAATGGGAAACCGAACATACTGGTTACACTAAAAACGATGCCTATTACCAGTTGAACCGAAGAGAGCAGGTCGTTGTCTTCAGACTTCGCACTGGCCACAATAGACTGAGGTACCACCTATTCAACAAATTGAAGATAGGTGGTACCGACGAATGCCCGTGCGGTACTGGTAAAATGACCTCTGAACATCTGCTGCAGAACTGCCCGACATACGAGGATCAGAGAGAGCAGATGTGGCCATCACCAGTGGAACTGCAAGAAAAGCTCTATGGCAGTGGCGACAGCCTCAGGATGACCGCCGCTTTTTTCGAAAAAATAATGGTTACTGTCTGACTGCATACGAAGAAGAAGAAGAAACAAATTGAACAGTTATTCTCCTCCTTGTTTGTCTTATTTTCTTTCTCCCACAGTGCACACACAAACAGTAAAAACATGTTATATCAGTTGTTTTATGTAAATAGCAAGTAACAGAGTTTCATGGGAGATCTTAGGTGAGATTATGTTGGGCACAGACATGACAGGAAATTGGCTAATTGTTGCTACATATTTCAACTTTATGCTGCTTCTGCATACATTTAGCTGTTATTTTTACCCAAAAAAAAGATTAGTGTAAGGATCCTCTTTTTCTTTTTAATTGGTTCTTCCTAATGTCTACCAAAGCTGACATGGACTACCACTGAGATGCCTACGGGTCAGCAAAAGACTTCCTTCATTTCGTTTGTCCTGATTTGTTTCTGCTTTAATGGTTCTCTGCCAAGCTCTTTTAGGCGTTCCTATTGTTCATTATCCTTCTGGGGTCAAAAGTATGGCAGTTCAGATAATGGTATCTGGGTCTTCTAAGGACATATCTGATCCAGTTCTGCTGGCACAAATATGACATGACGTATCTTGCTGTAGAATAAAACGTTATCTGTTATGAAAAGGTAAAAATAGTTTCGTAGCAGACACTGATGTCAGGAATGGAGTATTGGGAACCACTGTACTAGGTCTCTTCTTTTTTTTGGGGGGGGGGGGGGGGGGGGGGGGGGGTATATTACCTTCCTTATTATCTGTCCTTCTGTAACAGAAAACCAGGTATCCATTAAAGCTTGGTTGACTGAAGTGTAGGAGTGTATTGATAGCAGGTACCAAACCAGATATCATTGCATGGAGAAACAAACTCTACCACTTTATATAAAGAGTAAAAATGTAAATACAACTATACCCTTCATTTGCAGGTGACAGTAAAGATATGAACAAAGGTTACAATGAAGATCTCCTAACAAAGCTGCTCAAACGAGTTATACGTGTGGGCTCTGAAAGAGAAAGACGACTTACATCAGCTCGACAACTAAGGGAATATCTACATACACCAGAAATTAGGACAACAAAAGTCTGTTGTATTTATTGCTGTGATTAACTTTAACGTTATTTTATATTCATTCTTTATTCTGCACTTTTAAAAAGTATTAAATAAAGTATGTGATGTTAATTTTTTTAGTGCTTCTTTTCAGATTATTGTTAGATCTTTTAAAAAAAAAATATATACAAGTGCTGTACTGTATTTAAAGTTGAAATGATAACAATTAGAAATGCTTGCTAAAGATTATTGTAAACAGAGTACCTAGTATATCTGTTAGTTGCAGATTTTTCAATATTTGAAGAATGATTTTCTGTGATATTGAATTTAACATATTAAAAGAGCCATCTTTAGTCACAGGTCTTGTGAGTTTTGTCACTGACCTCATGTCTATTTCTCATACATTAAGCTGGTTCATTTATAAGCTCTTGTGTATTACATTTTCGTAGTCATAAGTCATAAACGAGCACTCGTTCTTCAAAAAGTAGTGAATTCTGTGCGGGTCCCAACCCTGTCTCATTCCAGTTGTATAGTTTTGTCACAACGTGCCAAGTGAACGATTAGGTTTTCCACACCTTCTAAAGGCAGCCATGCTGGCGCTGAATGAGTTTAGGGATGGCATTGGCTATCTCTTTCCTGATCAGCGGGCCATGCTTGAGCAGTGATATTTGGTTTCACTACTTTTGTTTGGCTGCTGCACCGCTCCCTCTGCTTCCATTACCCTTTGTTTACTTGTAAATTGGTTGCCTCTTGGATATGCGCACTGATGAGAAAGCCAGAACAGGGTATTCTGCATATCTTCATAAAATCTTCATTAAAATGGACTGTGAAAAGAAAATTGCAAGTAATATTGTCGGCTAGACAAGCATAGTAGACGAACTGCATCGGACTACAACATTCAATAAGTGTTGAAATCAAACATCGGCATGAACGTATAATGTGGACCATTGTATAGAATTAAATTTAGTTAGTGTTGGAAATAACAAACACACTGGATAATGAGCAAGTTGTGGAGTTCTAATGGACGAATACATTTATAATATGGCCATTGAGTGATGGTATGAAATAAAAATACTGTGCGAATGCGCACCAGAGGTGAAAACAGGATGAAGGAACTTTTATACGATGGTGACTTCAATGTCTGCATGTTCACCCATTTTTGATAATAAGTAACAAAATATTTGATTTGATGTAGTTGAAAAAAAAACAGCATAATGATATAAACGGTGCACAGAACTTATCTTAATATGGTCCACTATTGGTGGCTTGCTATAGATTAGTATTATGAATCCACATCATATGATGGAAACAGATAGAATAGCACAAACAACCGGGTTAGTTGTTATACATCCTGAAGATGGGCTTAGCAACAGAAATAAACACTGTTGTAATAGATAGAGATGATAATTATTATAGCTGCTGTTCTGTTGAAAGTTGACCTTTCATATGTTTATATTTTGTTTCAGTCTTCAAAGCAGATATTTGAAGCAATTGACAGCTTGCAGAATGTTCTCTTTGAAAGGTAATATTTGGTATTTAAACAAATTATAAAAAAATAGGGGGGGGTGGTGTGTGTGTGTTTGTGAGACCTCTGTTTCACAAACTTATGTTGTTATGGATCCAGCAGTATCTGGGCTCGCTCCCTTCGGCCCAATGCCATGTAATGGTATCTGCACATACCAGCTTATAAACGTTTGCTTATTGTTTGAGGTGATGAAATTTGATAAAATAGCACATAAGCAGACTACCAGTATTATTGTTAATGACTTTCTCATTGATGAATATGCAAAAGGAATTATTTTGCATTTCCTAATCAACATTGAAACTTTCTTGTCCTTTTTAGAATCAGCAAAGAGCTAAAGCAAGAAGTTGCCATATGCATTGGCCACTTAGGCAGTTGCCTCTCAGGACAGGATGTACATGGGTATGTCAAATGTATATGCATACTGTATAACGTGGTGTTTGGACACGGAAAAGAGAGAATGTGGATTTTAACTTTGTCCATTTTAATTAGTTTTCAAAAGTCTTTTGCTTTAAAGTAAACTGTGACATGAAAGAAAGGAGAAAACGTACAAGGGCAAGTTGGCAAATTAATCACAGTGGCTATTTTTTTTTAAATTAATGAGACAAGAATCGAATTATTGTACTTACATTTTCCCTTATTTTTCAACATAATTTCCACCAACATTGATACACTTATCCCAGTGTTTTATCTGCAAGAACAAGCCCATTCATTTTTTTAAATGTTCATCAATCAGTTGTCCAAGTACCTACCATGAGCACACTTTCAGGAAATTCAATCAATCAAGCATTATGCTGTAGGCTAAACCATGCAAGCACCTTATTGCAATTGCTTTGCTGTCCATCGCTACTCGCCTGTCAGCTCAAATTATTTCTCTGCTGCTCCAATACTGTATGTATGGCTCCAGCAAATTTCAACCTCCTCCGCGCTGAACGAGGCCTAGAATGGCACAACGAGCCTTAGACGCCTAAGCGAACATTATTATTACTACTCCAATGCTTCTTTTGCAATCTGAACATGGTGACCAAGTCGGGCTTCATCAACAACTTTTTAGTGTCCTTGAGAAAATGTATCAACCCAGCTGTGCACCACTTTACATGACAAACACTTCTCACCATAAACAGGAAGCATTATGAATATCCTTTGCAGAAAGGCCTTTTGCCTAAAATATTTGGACAACAGCGGCTGTCCTTTGATGATTATACACTCTGTGAGGACGGACACCATTTTGCATCTGAGCTGCACACATGCATACAACACCTAGTGTCTGCTACCTACAGTAATCACAAAGCTGAATGTTACTACAACCTAGTAACGCCTACCAAAACTACTTACTATATTTTTCAGCTTTCCCATAAAAGTTTGTGACCTACTTGCTGACTTACCCTCATATTTGTTCAGATTTTTCTCTCTGAACATTTGATGTCTTCATTTGAAAAATGCAGTTATATTGGCCATTGTGACATCTTTATCTGGCATATGCAGCTTTAAAAAATGTAGTTTAGGAGTTCATTCCCTTTGCTACGGTCCACCAGGAAGATTATAGGCATGGCTTGACAAAAAGTGCTCGTCTGTGACAAGTAACAATTTTTGCTTTACAAGTAACAAAAATATCAGTTTTTAATTGTTACTACATAATGTCTCTCGCATGATTATTAATGATATTATGGTTAGAATAGATTGTACATAAGCTAGCTTATGATGGTGAATCTAAATGGGCCTTCACTACCACAATTTAAACTTACTAAAACCATAGATAAATGGTACTACAGTGCTAATACTACCAGACATGTTCAAGGACACAAACGCCATGCCTCTTATAGCAGTGCATTTTCTCTTAAGAAGAAAAAGACTACTACTCTGTAAGTAATACAATATATTTTGGTTTGGCACGCATTGTTATTTAGAAATAAAAGTGAATTAGTGCCTAGTTTAAATCTGTTAACAAAAATTGGATGACTGTAGTCCGATCATGCTGACTGGTAAGCCACCCTAAAATTTGTCCAAGCCCAGATATAGGACTGAGGAATAAAGGTTGCTTGTTCATGCAGTGTACAGACTATATTTACATTTTTACCTTTGATATAAAAAAAAGTCATACACTATACCTGGGTTTTGAACCCGTGTCTCTTTCGTCAAGAGACTGGTACCGTAACTTCTGTTCACATGCTCCTAATAGACAACTCTATTCCTCCACAATTCGTTTGTTCTTCTTGTAATTTCTGCTGCACCCTTTTTCCCCACACCAAATTGTTAGACAAAATGTACTTATTTTATTGTGTCACAGAGAAGAAACAGATGTATAGAGCACACCCTTAGAAATAAACCAAACAATATAAATGCAATGAAAAGGGGCGCACTGGAGATCAGAAGAGCAGGGAGGCTAAAACTTATTTGAAAAACTAAATATATATATATATATATATATATATATAGAGAGAGAGAGATATAGATGCATACATAGTTTCCCAATGTCTTCTGTCATTCAGTCAGTTAATAGCATTCCAAAAAATAGTATCACCCCAAAAACCAAATGTCCAAAGTATGGTCTGCATTCACCACTCTGTAAATTGTGTGCATGTTTAGTCTTTGTGACACCAGATATAAAACAAATATTTTGGTTTTCAATACTTGCACACTTGTTCCCGCACCAAATTGTTAGACTGTTTTATAGGATAGTTTTATATGTTGAAACAATTTTTCTTGCAGAAATGACATTTGTTTCAGATTTTTTGACTGGGTGTTTTCAAACGTGAACTCAGCTGAGACTGATGCGAAAGTCTTTTTGTCCATGGCACTTCTGGAGGTGAGAAAGTGTATTGTTAATCATACATCTCCGATTTTAATGTTAGCACTGAGCAAAGAAGCTGGGTTGTAGGGTGGATATGACACACCTTCAGAATTAAATCGAACAATATAACTGCAAATGCTCTGAATTTCAACACACATGGAAAGAGAAAAGTGAGGAGGCTTTCAGGCAAAGAGCGGTTAAAGTTGAAACTAGGGCAGCTTTACTTTCATGGCCAGATGTCTAGAAGCTGGAAATAAATTTTTTTATGTTTTATACATCAGTAGCTTCTTACAATTAACTTCCTACTATAAAGATGTTCTTAAAACTAGGAGGCAAGGAAGAGAAATAATAGAAATGAATGGGAAGAAAATGGCACTTATTTAGAGTATCTTGATGATGTAACGCATTTAAGAGGTATTACTCATTTGTAAATTGTTTTAAAATAACACCTAGTTTTGCTAAAGCGGGTTTAAACATTATCTAATTTAATTTATATAACACAGTTGTCATTTAACTCTACCAGACCTGAGGCCCTGAACCTAACTGTCCCATATACCTGTGCTCCTGAGCATTAAAGAGAAAAAAGCAACATGATATAGAAAAAATGTTAGTTACATGCAAACAAGTGGTTATAATAAGATGGAACTTGGAGACATTGTAGAAAATAGGTCTACCTTTCATCTAGCGTCAATATTCCACCTTTGTATGCCAATCCATCCAGCAGGATGAGCCTTGTTTCAATTTACAACAATTTAAACCAATTTTGCCAGAAAGTATCATCCAATAACAAGGATGAAAAGTCAATTGATTCACTCTCCTCTGTGATATATCTAGGAATGTTCACTGGGCCTTTTCCATCCTCATTGAAATTCAGATCTGTATTTAGTGATACAAAATTCCTTGTCCAACCTTCATCACCACCTAGATCTCCCCTATCAGCTGTTTGAGGGACACGTCCCCTTTCTCTTATTATCAATCTAGCTCTAGATCTATATGGTTCAAGATTCTCCTCATCACTCGAGCTTTCACTGTCTGTGTCACTTAAACTGGAAACGTATTCTTGATGAAATTCTGACTCCTCAGTCTAAATCAACCAAAGTATAGATCACCTGTTGGACTGTGATACGCCTAGACCTACTTCGCTTTCCTGTTGAAGTGCTTGGTTCATCAGCCGCTCGTTTCATTGTGAATTTTCAGAATTTTTTGCACGTTAAACCACACAGTCAATTCAAACATGGGGGCAGACATTTGCAATGGCTAACCATGAGGTTTGACTACGATTGGTTGGTTATTTTTAGATTGTGGCGCATTTATTTCACGTACTACGCAATGTACCAAGAATTAGGTACTGCGGTATAGCGGCAGATTTGGAAATTACCGAAAAATTGGTACAGCGGTCTGGTGGAGTTAATCTGTAAAGAAAACATCTCTCACCTTTAGCTTGAGATTTTTGGAATATGTGTGAATTTATTTTGTTTGAACCTCTTTTCATTCCTTCTAGATGCTTAAACAGGATGAAGTTCCACAGAAAGCAAGAGATTATATCACAGTATGTTGATAGTCTATTATATTACCTGTAATACGTATAGTGGTGAATCTTAATGATAATTGTTGTGTCCCTTTTTAACTAAAAATAAGTACATGGAACTTTCATTACAGTAGTCCTCATTGCATTGAACACGCACCAAATTATTTATGAGATCTTGAAGAGAAGGTAATGGAGAATGTTTTATGTAATAAGGGTGCCACGCATAGCCCTACTAGTTAAGATTGTGACACACTTAGTAGGGTGTATGTATCTTATTGGTTCCCCTGCAAGGGGATCAGAATGCACAGGGGGAAAAAATGTTTTTAATAAAATGTGTTCGTCTTGTTCTTTCTCGCTCCAGCTGAAACATAGTTCCAACACTATAATTGACTTCCTTCAACAAGACTGCCAAAGCACTTGCGTGCTCTTGTAATGGTATTTCTGTGTTCTTGCAATGACATTTCAGTAACAATTTGTTTTAAATGATGACATTGCTAGTCCCATACACAACTCTCTTTAGTCATATTTTACGACATTCATGGAGATTTGGCGGGCCTGTTCTTTTTTCCCTAGTGAGGAGCCCCAGGATTCGCTCATGGAAATAAATTTGATTATTATAATCAGGTTTGTGAGGAGCCCCAGGATTTGCTCATGGAAATAAATTTGATTCTTATAATCAGGTTTGTGAGGAGCCCCAGGATTTGCTCATGGAAATAAATTTGATTATTATAATCAAGTTTGTGAGGAATGTGCGAATGAGTGGTTAGGATAACTGTTACTGCTGAAGGTGGGTGTGCCAGACCGAAGTGTGCAGATATTGCAGTCAAGCTGTAAACTAGTGAGACAACACGTTCTGTTCTCCGGACTACATCCTGCTACTTGCAAAGCCCCCTATTCAGGGTTTGGTAGCTGGAGATTGAAAACAAACGCAGAAGAAGAAGGATCATAACTGTTTTCAAAGTTTGGAAACGTAGGTTCAGACCCCAGTAAAGTCTAGAATATTTTTAAAATTCAAGCATGCTGCACAAATTTATTGATTACTTTACTTATGAAAAAAATTGTAATAACACGTAAATCCCTCTGTGATTGACCAATATTGCATTAGGGGTGTGGTTGGATTATCCCTTAGGCTTAGTAGGCTGAAGTCTAGGGGCCGACGCATAAGCTAAGAAAAATTATAATGTAAATTCTATCATATGTGCAATAGGATAAATATTTGCACTTTTTTATAACATTCTAAAAGGATGGCTTATATATGGCATAAAGACCAAATAAAAACAGTCCATTAAGCATGTTCTTTTCCATAAAATTAGCCCTTTTCAGTCTGGACTAATTTTGCTGATTTGTCTTTCAGTCCGGGCGAAAAGACCAGAATTTTGTGCTAAAAGTTTTATTAAAAATAATATTCATTATTATTTTAAAAGACTGAGCTTAAATTAGAATCTAAACATGGTAAGACGCATAATTTAACTATCTATGACATGAAGTATTCATAATAAAGATTATATATTAACATGAAGCTTTAATGACATTAATGCAGAGGTGGAAATTAGAGAGTAATTTATTTTTCAGTTCCTATACACATACCTTTCATATTATGTCTTCCAGTCAAAGTTTGAATCGGGCGTGCGTTGAATATCCACAGGTAATCCAGATGTGTGATCATTGGACTGATCAAATAATAAATCATTTCTACTATTTTGAAGCCATGTCTTTCCTTGCATTATATGGGTAGACTTTCATATATCACAACACGTGCTGGAATCTACCTCCCAGAAATATAGCTACAGATGAACATCAATTGCACATGACCGGGAGCAACCATCGTGTAGAGCTGTTTAAAAAAAATTAAATTCAGCAACTACATAACGAAACACATTGATAGTTTGTCCATCACAAGTGATGAAGACCACTCTCTTTGTTCAGCCGTGTGGACAGTCGTATCTCTTGCTGTGTCCGCTGAAATGGGTGACTTGCGCAGAGATTTGGATTAAAGTAAGGAAGAAACTGCGCCTTTTGTCAACCTCACTCACAGAGCCTAAACTACCTTTTGCCAGTGGCAAGACATTCATCGAGACGACTGGAGATAGCATAGGATGCAGATTTTTGCCTCAGGGTTACCACCGAAGCCTTTCCGTAAACATGTAACCCGCAGGGTAGAAAGGTGGGAAGGCATCTAACGCAGTTTGTCGTGCCTTTTCGATAACCACAAGAGGTCGTATGGACAACACTCAGCATGTGAGTGAGTCTGGCATCTCTCCCCAGCTGTATTCAGTTCATAGTAGCATCTAAAATTCCCACACCATATTCGTGAAGGTGAACCGGCAGAACTAACCCGTGAGATACGACACAGGTATAACTAGTTTAAGAGTAGCGCCATTCAGCCGGCGTCCAGACCAGGATAAACGGATGGAAGAAATCACAAAAAAAAAGAACGAAATAACAAGTCCAGACGGAAAACAACTCCACGTATCCGTGAACACAGTGTAAGTCGTCGACTAGTGTGAATTCCAGGCAAATTCGTGGTCTGGCGGCATCCATAATGATCCAAAACAGTAGAGAAATATAGACTCGCAGCCAGTTACGGCGCCATCTTTGCCATACACGAAACACATATACATGTTTTAAACATCAATTTTAGGTGGGACGGGCGGCCTGTGCCGGTTGATACAAATTGTAAGGAATTAACTACATACTGCGCCGATATTTAGTTTTGATCACTGTTTTTAATTATCGATGTCATTGTTGAATACATAACATGCTTAGAGCGCTCATAAAATTGTGGGGACCATTCTGCTGTAGACAATATTTTTCCAGTTAGTGAAATCTTTGCATTAGTTGAAAAAATCTATTACTTTTCACATCAATTCACAGATAGGCACTTCTACTTGATGCTCTTGGTGATTTACCCGTTATAAAACGACTCGGCAATATGCACTTGAATGCTCATGCTGGTGTCACAAAGGGATTTAACTCTGGCTATGAAAGAATAATGGAAGCATTTGACAAACTGGCCTAAAATCTTCTATTTTTTTCTTCACTAGTTAAAGTCCCTGGTACATACAGAATGAGTGTGGCTTTTAGTGTTATGTCTAGTGTAGCTTCTTAAGCTAGTATTACTAGATCTAATAAGGTTTATGATTAATGTCTTTACAGAATGTCATGGCAAATGTCCATCAGATGCTGGAAGCTGCTGTTGCACCAAATCTTCTCATGGTGGTCTTGGACATAATAATTGTTATTGCCAGAGTGTTTCCTCACATTTTTAGTTCCTGCTTCAGGGTAAGTTCACTTTGGTAGCATCCACCCAGACCTAGTAAAGTAGTGGGTATTATGTCTTGTGTAAATGCTGGGAGCGCATTGCGGAAAACAGATCGGTCTGGAGAAATGCAGTAAACGTGGGTGTTGCTGAAGGAGAAAGTCACCGTTTTCAGACATCGCAAACCAAATGCTTGATCCGGAAGGAAAGAGCAGCTAAACTACCCTCACCTATAGCAGACGTCCTAGTGTGCAAATCATGTAAAAGAACATTCCATGCCTGCATTGGACTGATAAACCCTATGAGGTCCAGCAAACACTACACCAAAACATGTCAGATAGTGCAGAAACAAAACAGAACAGAACACATACAACAAGGATGATGTCAGTGGTCGTCATCGACAATGATGGACAGTTATCATATGCTAGATAGAAGTGATCAGAGGAATAGACACTTAAAAATTAGTCTCTAGGAAGAGGATACATGATACTTTCTGTTGAGTTTGTGAAAGTAGATTATAATCTTATAGAGGTACAATTAAAACATTATCATCATCTTGTGACATTTTTACATCTGGATAAAATAAAGCATATTGCAAATGGGATATGAAAATCATCATTTTGTGCCATTTTTACAGCTGGGTAAATGATAACTATAATTCTCCACAACTTCCTGTTCTGAATGTTGCTTACCAATCTTGCAGTTGGCCACGATATTAAACCGCCCAGCATTTGTCTTTTGTTTGTTTTCCCCTGTTATTTTTCTCCAACCTCTGCAAATAACATGTCCAAAAATAAGCATGAAGGTACGTTTTAAACCAAATATATTTGTATGGTGTATATAGGAAGTGACTGACATTGTGATTGGCTGGCTGATTGACCCCACACAGACCATACATCTCATTGACCACATGGCAGCTTCACTGGTTCAGCTGCAAGCATTTTGGCAGTCAGACATCCAGTTCTCTGTCATGCTACTGGGTCAGTTCACAGAGGACCTTGAACTTATGTTGGAACAGGTAAGCAACTTGAAATTGTTAAATATTAGCCCACCAAACCAAGAAAAGGCATACTGAATATTTTTTTAAACAAATTATATTGCTGTTTTAAGGTTGTGAAATAAAATGCTGCAATCTTAATTAGAGGAGCAGAGCAACATTATGGATCTTACCAGTCCAATTATGAGATAAGTTGTATGGTGACAGGGAGAAGACCGACAATTTCTTAAAAGAC
Source organism: Ariolimax columbianus (assembly GCA_036924085.1). Lineage (NCBI taxonomy): Eukaryota > Metazoa > Mollusca > Gastropoda > Stylommatophora > Arionidae > Ariolimax > Ariolimax columbianus. Next base: position 51,757,768 of record JAVGWX010000002.1, on the reverse strand, counting down.
CACAGTTATGTAGACACGCATACAATAGAAGTTCTTTAGGACAGACATTATGCACACTGTTATCAAAATGTATAATTTATTAAAGTATGGTGTGGCAAAAACTGGACAATGGTGTTTAAAGAAGGACGTGAGTTTTGTCACCATACTCTGCCTGCATTCTGCAATGAATGTCATCTGGTCGACATCCTTCAGCTGTTAGAAACCGAATCACAGCTTGCTGATCAACTCTGGACGTATTCCTTATCACACACGCCATGTTTTCAACTGTCTGCTGAGAAAACTATGAGACGGAAGATAATGACATTTTACAAACTTGACGGTTGGTATGTGCTGTTTACACCAGAAGAGACATCATGTGCATTGTACGTATGTTCACGTGTTACAGTTTGGTCTGGTTTCATTTTAACACGCCTCATACAAAGTAACAACAATTTAAATACTTGGAAAGCATACACCAAGCAACTAATTAGAAAGTGTAGCAGTAGATACTCTCAGATAAAGTTCAGACCTCAAAAAAAAGGTTTACGTTTGTTTGCTGTTATTAACACAAAGTATAAAACACATTATCTACATGATCATTTGTGGGTGGAAGATAATATACTATGTGAATTTATTTTATGAGTGCGGATGCACAAGCACAGCATTTGAGATGAAATTGTCAGCATTTTGAATAAACTTTGCCATCCTTTGGAAGAACAGGTTGGTAGTTTTACATCTCTTAGCTCTACTAATTTATCCTGAACTGTATAATATGTAATCTTTCTGAAATCATGGTTTTCGTTTGGTTTCATCTGTCCTTCAGGACTTGAACCAGGCTGTGGGTGAGTCTTCGCTGGAGACTGTGACAGCCAAGATAACAGCCCTCCTGCGTGTGTTCTACACTGTGGTGCTTAGCCTGGGGGACTCCATCAGTACTCTTAGAGGCGGACAAATTACCGTTGACTACTTAGTTGAGGTAGGTCAGGAACTGTATATTCTTCGGCGTTCATTCTGAAAAGGGCGTTTAATCGTAGTTTACACGGAGGCTGCGATATCTGCGCCTTTCGGCCCGACACATTCTATTTGAGCAGGCTTTTTTGAGTATCGGGTTTGCCTTCCCACTTCTGCTCCTATCCCTTGGCCAGATTGCACTAATGACTAGTGCAGTCTGTTTCTAGGGCCGCCACATGACGGAGGAATAGGGTGTTGGTTAGATATGGTTCACTGACCTTGATGCAAGCAACCATCTATGATTCACTGGCTACTGTCAGCTCATGTCTTGCTGCATCTTGACTCCCAAATATTATGTTCAAACTCTTAAATGACAGAAGTATAAATAAACTTTATTGTTGTATGGGGGGTATTTTAAAAATGTTACATTCTAAGCCTTATCCTATGGCCCATGATGTTAGTGGTATCACACTTGAAAAAGAAGCAGACGATACAGATATGTGTCACTTGGCGTTCATAAAATGTTCTTTGGAATAGGATGTTATTTAATTTTGACATTTTGGGAACACCTTACTATATACTTAACAAGTTATATTGGATACTAAAGCCATTGGATACTAATGTCCTCTGTGGTCTGCTGGGGCTTTTTTGTATGATAAGGACAAGAATAGCACCACTGCATCACAGAGAGCATGGCGTAAGAGGTGACTGCGTGACAACGTTTGTTTAGAGCATCATAGATAGCGCCTAACAACCTGCGGGTCTACTTTGCTCTAGTGTTTGAATCTATTAAGATGGACTCGCACATTGGATGACCGCCCTCCGTTAGCGTTTGTCCCAACATAGTGGAGTATTAAGCTGCTCGAGCCTAGCTTGCTAAGCAGGAAAACCTTCTCCCGGTTACATTTAGCTCATACCAGAGCTGGGACCTGCACAGGGGCATCTGTCTCTGTAGAAGTATAGGTCGACTAAGAACTAAAGTCATTTGCTGGTTTTCCACCTTCGTGCTGTTTAATTACCTTTTCACTTACAAATCAATGCTTCTCTTTTGCCATTTGCTGCGGCTGTCACTAAGTGTGGTTTTGCAGCATTTGGGAGTAATAATGGAAATGTGTTTTAGAAAAAAATTACACATGATAATGCAACAACGCTTAAGAGACATGTGATTCATGAGATTTGATACTGTTCTCTGTGATTCAAAGCATACACTGTTATATAGCAAACTTGTTGTTTGTGAGTAGGAAAAGTTTTCAAGTTAAGTTAGCAATAGACAGTACAGTGCATACATAGGCCAGTAACACGGATGTTGTTTATGACTACCAAGACATATGTACTGTGCCATTATATGCCTGTTATTGCAATTGCTTTGTACTGTATACAGGAGATATGAGATTCATATGTTGCGTACAGGAAGCGGTTGCTTTCGCTGTTTCAATTATGCCAGGACTTCCAGTTTTATGATTAGCATTTAACAACTCTATTATAACCTCATGGCATCACAGACATTTATGAACATAAGGACATCATGCAACACATAACTGTATTTTGAGAAGAAAAAACCATTAACATATTAAATGCATACCAATAGAAAAAGCATACAGTAGTGGTTTGGGTGGATCTAGAAACGGCATTCGACAAGGTGTGGAAAGAGGGACAAAGTCAAGCTACAAAGAATCAAAGTATCTGGAAAAATGTACAGATGGATCAGCCACTACCTCGAAAACAGAACAGCCAGAGTTCAAGTACAAGGGCAGATGAGCAAAAAGGTTTCTTTCGCCAGTCTTCTGGCCTGCCCCAATGTCAAATCCAGCATCTCCTTGATGTCCTAAGTCTACCTTCTTCTCGGTCTTTTCTTGCTTTTTCCAGTGACCATGCCTTCCATAACTGCTCTCCACTCCGGTGTGTCATTTGGCGTGTCCAAATAAACCTCAGGTTTCGGGTCATCACGTCATTTATGAGCTAATTCTCTTCTACATTCAGGTCTTGCTGGATGGATTTGTTTCTTTCTTTCTTTGTCCATGGGATTTTCAGGACTCTTCTGTAGCAGTGTTTCAAAAGCACCGATCTTTGCTCTTATACTTTTGTAATCGTCCATGTTTCACATCCATAGGTTGCCACAGGAAAAATACATGTTCTTTTTTTTATAGTTTTTTTGTTTGTATTATGCCAAAGGTTCTGCATACTCTTTTATCTTCTGCATTGTGATAGTCAGTCGTTGTCTTACTTCTTTTGTACAGTATCCAGTCTCCATTGTTGTTCAGTAATGTTGTAGTTTCTAGTTATGTGATTAGGCGAAAGCATTTATTAATTAAACAAAGAGGTGTAACAGTAGTTGTAGCATATTACTTATTATAGTTAAAATAAGAATTAGTGGCTTATTATGTCCATGGATGGAGTATCAATGGCAGAGTTTAAGAATATGGCCCAATACAGGAATTGGCAACTGTTGCAGTCTTTATGCTCCATTTCGAACCAGAAGGATTAAGTATTCTGCCATTATTTTGTCAAGTGGAAATGTAGCAAATTTTGATTATTTTGTCAAGTCGGAATGTAGCAAATTTTCCGGTTTGTTTTTTGGTCTCCTGAACCCAATACTATTTTGCATGTTAAGAGTTTTTTCTTCAATGCTCATCCTGAAACAGAGTTTTGTTGTGTTTACAGTGAGGCTGCGATATCTGTATCTTTTGGTCCGACACAACACATTTTTGGGGATGGGTTTGCCTTATCTCTACGATACTCATTCTCTCAGCCTCACTGCACATATGCTGCCTGTTTCCAGCCCTCAACTTGGGGGAAGAATAAGGTCTTGTTCAGCTCTGGGCTGCTAATCCTGATGGAAGCAGTAAGCTTTGAGTCACTGGTTGCTGTTCTCTCGTTCACTGCAACTTCAGCCCCATTAAGGATTTTAAAGTTGTATCTATAGTTGTTTTGTGTATTGATATAAAAGGTCATGGTAGTCCCATATAAAAGGTCATGGTAGTCCCATATCAGACACTGCTGTCAAGGATGAAGTTTTTTTTTGTACTAGTCCTTTAATTTTTATGAAGTGAGGTGTCCAATTCCTACCTCGCTGTCTTTACTTCCTTAACAGTAAGCCATGGGCCAATTTGGTTGACTGAAGTGTGTCAGTAATGGAGATCGAATCGGTACCTTTGCCACACATAGCAAATGCTCTACCATCCTGCTAATCACTTATTCATACTCATATGTATATAATTAAAGCATATTGACTTAATTTTAATGCTGATCTGTAAATTGAAGAGATTTATGTAAAATAAGATTTGTTTATGTTTTATCAACAGCTACTAAACAAACTTGTTACCAGCCTAGGGCCAGCTGTGAAGATGGGCAAAATGGAAAAAATCACTATCTTAAGTAAGAATAGTAGTTTTATACATATATATTAATTCATCATCATCTTGATATGTACATTGTGTAGTTATGCTTTGTATTTGTTTGTACTAGTTAGTGCTACTACTTCAAGAGAAGTAGAGGCAGACCAAAATACACATGAAGATGAGAACTCACTCAAGACAGACATAAAGAAAACATGGAAGGCTCCAACAGAAGGCCAAGGACAAAAGGACTTGTGTATTTGTTGAAGACCTGTGGTCTGAAAGATTAAATTGATTGGACATCTCTTCTTTTCTGTCCATTTTGACTTTCAATGCACTCAAGTGTTAGGTCTCAGTGAGATCAGTTAGTTTCAGTATGTTTGTGCTTTTAAATTTATCTTCTTTGAATTTTATTCAAAGTAAAGCTATGGTGTAGAACAGAAGCACATATGGCTATCAAAACAGTACCATTCCTGGGCAAACTCAATTGGGATAGAAATTGTTGTAATTTTTTTGGTTTTTGCGTTCACCTTATTTCTCTATGCCCAATGCAGTGTGCGTTGCACTGTGGTTTTAATTTTTGCGCCTTTCGGCCTAGTGCATCCAACTTCAGCATTCATTTTATGTAAGAGCCTGCTTCCTCCTGCATTTTTACTAAGGGTCCCTGAGGTAGTGGTCCGTGCTGTGATGGGAATCGAACCCAGCACCTTCTGGTTGTGAGCCGTGTCACTTAACCACAAGCCCACGCCGTCCCTCGGGATACAAATAACCTCATGCTTTCTTTTGATATATTCAAGTTGGCCAGAAGAAAAATGGTGTAAAAACATGAAGAGTGAACAAGCAGTTAGCAAGAAGAATTGAAGCCTTTGAAACGTGGAGATATATATATATATATACAATATTCTCTCTCTCTCTATATATATATAGAGAGAGAGAGAATATTGTGGCACATCTTGTAGAAAGAAAAGAAGACAAATAAAGAGATCATGGTTGTGAGTAAAAAGATCATTTTTGAACAAAATCATAGATAGAAGCTCACATATTTTTACCCTCTAAAACAGCACCTTTCTGACAACAATACGGGAAGAAAATTACTTACTGAGTCGCTCCTCTTCTACCGTGAGGTGTAGAGGTTTGCCAGAGAGAACGTCACACTGCTCTATCCGTCGTCTTTTTCCTGGCCTCTTTCCAATCCAGCCCTCTATCACTTAGGGACTGTCGTATGTTGTCTTCCCAAAATACTTTGGGACGTCCTGCGGGTCTGTGTCCTTGGCTTTTTATCTCCCACAGGAAGAAAATGTAAAGTGCAAACATGCCAGAAGTAGGCATTGCAAAAGTGGGAAGATAACATCAAAAGATGGATAGGGCCAAGGTATAACAATGAAAGAACTGACAGCAGCCAGCGACTCAGCTGCTTGTATCAGGGTCAGCGAACCATAGCTGGCCAAAACAAGGTATAACAATGAAAGAACTGACAGCAGCCAGCGACTCAGCTGCTTGTATCAGGGTCAGCGAACCATAGCTGGCCAAAACAAGGTATAACAATGAAAGAACTGACAGCAGCCAGCGACTCAGCTGCTTGTATCAGGGTCAGCGAACGATAGCTGGCCAAAACAAGGTATAACAATGAAAGAACTGACAGCAGCCAGCGACTCAGCTGCTTGTATCAGGGTCAGCGAACCATAGCTGGCCAAAACAAGGTATAACAATGAAAGAACTGACAGCAGCCAGCGACTCAGCTGCTTGTATCAGGGTCAGCGAACCATAGCTGGCCAAAACAAGGTATAACAATGAAAGAACTGACAGCAGCCAGCGACTCAGCTGCTTGTATCAGGGTCAGCGAACCATAGCTGGCCAAAACAAGGTATAACAATGAAAGAACTGACAGCAGCCAGCGACTCAGCTGCTTGTATCAGGGTCAGCGAACCATAGCTGGCCAAAACAAGGTATAACAATGAAAGAATTGACAGCAGCCAGCGACTCAGCTGCTTGTATCAGGGTCAGCGAACCATAGCTGGCCAAAACAAGGTATAACAATGAAAGAACTGACAGCAGCCAGCGACTCAGCTGCTTGTATCAGGGTCAGCGAACCATAGCTGGCCAAAACCCTATTCTGCCTCCACATGGTGACCCTGGAAACTGGCTGCACTAGTGTAGTCTTGCCAGAGGACAGGGATCGCAGATGGAAGGCAAACCTAGTACTAAAAAAAGTCAGCTGAAATTGGATGTGCTGGGCTGAAAGGTGCAGATATTGCAGCTTTGTTGTGAACTATGACACAACATCATTTTCAGGACAAACACCGAAGAAGAAGAAGAGATGGGCATAGAAAAGCCTGTCAGATTGTATGCTCATTGCATGAGACAGAGGACTTTGGAGATCATTAAAGCCAACATTTATTGTAGTTATTGTCATTTATACAAACCAGTCCATGTTTTTACAAATTTCTATAATTTTATCATGAAAAAAAAGGGAAACGGACAAATAGAACTGACTTCATTGCACCTAGGCATCCACACATATGTGTGTGTTCAGTCCCTTTCATTGCTAAAAGTGCAAACTGCAGCTCCAAAATTTTCCACTGACTTTGTCATGTATCCATTTATAGTTGGGTTGACTGGGAGAAGCAATCATTCCATGGAAAAAAAAACCTTGACATGTCCATGTTGGAGTACAATGTGATTTGAACCTAGTATGATGGTATTGTGAGCAAAGCTCACAGCTCCTAGGCCATATGCTTCCCTCAAAACTTATGTTTTACGGTAATTAGCATTTAGGGGAACCAGATGTTTTTATTTTCTGCACTGGTATGGCAGGATTACTAATGTAGAGCTATTGGAAAGAAAAAGACAATCCCCAGTGGGGCAGAACATAATGTGATGGAGGTGGCTAGGACATACATTAAGTAGACCATTGAATAGTGAGATAGTTAATCACCGTAAACATGGTGGAAGCTGAACAGATGGGGTACCAGCTGGAAGTCTTGGCAAAAAAACACGGTGTGCGTTTGTTTGGGGTTTATCTCTACTGGAGGTGATAAACTGAAAGGTAAGGGCTCGACCTCATCGCCACGAGTTTCCCCATATGGTTCAGTCTCTCTCAGCAGAATGGTATCCCGCCTGCCGAAAGCATCGCACAGAGCACGAACTCCGTAGTTCCAGCGATGAACCCAGGGATCTCCTGAAAAATTGTCAGAGCAGGTATAGGGCTTGTCTCTTATGGCAAAGGAATTGGTTTTGATTCATAGTTGTGCGCGCTCCAGAGAGAAGCCAAGGTCACCCCATCTCAGATACAGCTGAGACCTAGCACAATTAAGCTTCTACCGATTCATCTTTGATGATAGTCTCTACTAAGGGACAGCTTATATTATAAATGATCATTCCTGTGGGTATTAATTCATGTACTTATCTGTTTTCCGTGCTTCCAAAGGCAATGACAGTGTGAGACTCATCCTTCATCAGCTGTCTGCAGAGACTGCCATGAGCTGCGGCGACATCATTTTGCCATACATCATTTATCAGGCCAGTGCTGCCAGGACATCCTCAAATTCAGTTGCTGTTTCCATGTTGCGCCTGCTACAAATGGTATGTCCTGTTAATTTGGAAATATGAATGTGCTGAAAAGTTCAGGGGTTTATTGGTGATCAGATCCAGACTATCATTATCTATCAATCAATCAAAACTTTCCCTCTCAGAAAGTAGCACATGTCTTCAACAAATTCATACCAAGTCTGCGTGTCCTGTGCCATCCATTCCAGCTCATACCTTTCCTGTACCCTTAATGTTTGCTTCTAATGCCCTCCTCCATGTGTGGCTTGGTAGGCCTCTACATATCTTGCCTCTAGGATTCCAGAACAGAGACTGCTCGTATTACTATCAACAGGTTTTTGTAATATTACGTGCCCTTCTGATTATATACTGAATTATATTATGCTTTAGTTATAGGATCCTTCCCTTTTTGGGAGAGAAAAGATTAGACGCACTGAACCCTATATTGCATTCTGTAAAAAGGAACAGCTAGTGAGGGTTGTTCATGGCGATAGCAGTTATCCAATCATTTCTCATATTAGTTAACCTCTGTAGTGCAATGGCCATTCTTCTTATTTCTTTTTGGCATTCTCATAAATGAATAAATAACTTGTTCTGCTGAAGACGTATGTGTCGGACCGAAAGGTGCAACTATCGCAGTCATGCAGTAAACTAGCGACACACCGCATTCCGTTCTCCGGGCTACATCCTGCTGCTTGCAAAGTCCCATTCAGGACTTGTCAGGACTTGGTATTGAGAACAAACACAGAAGAAGAAGAAAATAACTTGTTGGTGTTATTGGTTTTGTTGTGTGTTTGTTAGTTTTTAAGATACAAGAAGATGAAAATTTATTTGAAAAAACCCAAAAATTTGAACTCGCCCGCTAGGCCTAGTCGCTTTTATAAAAATCCACGGAAACCACAACAAAGTATCGATACTTTGTTTATATTATCAGCACAATTGTTAGTTTCCAATTCATATGTAGTTATTATATCTAAACAAACGAAATAAACAGATCTACCCGTGAAAGATCTTTTCCAACAACCTACTTCACCTTTCTAAAAAAATTGGCCGGGTCAAATCCTCAAAATAAGAAATATCGTCTAAAATCCATTTGTAATCTAACATATAATACTTGAACCAGCAAAAAACCTGTGTAGATGGACGTGACGTGTGCAGCAGTAAAAAATGGCTATTGGTAGGGTCTCCGTGCATACTCATTTATGAATCAAAAATGAGTCAAATTCCGCTGCATGAGACAGTTGACAGCGTGATAAAGGTTAACCTACAGGATCATCGGTTCCAGTCATACATAGTGTAGAGACAACTGCGTGGGTAATATCTGTAGTAAGGAGATGGGGTTTGATAGTTTCATAGAGAATACTTTAGGGTGCCTTATCTTAACCTTACGCACTCCACATTATTTTAGAAAAAAATTTGACCTAATTAATTTTCTTAATTAGTCGCTGTGGTAGTCGTCTTTCAAAATTTGTAACTTTTATGTTTGTTTGTCAATAAATATGATTTTCTGGCGTGTAGATACACAATAGCATAACGAACATGTGGGTGTTATTGTTTTTGTTGTATGTTTGTTAGTTTTTGAGATTTAAAAAGATGAAGTTGAAAATTTATAAAAATTTGGACTCGACCACTAGGCCTAGTCGCTTCGATAGAAAACCATGGAAACCACAACAACGTATCGATACTGTGTTTACAATATCGCCACAACTGTTAGTTTCAATTCAAACGTAGTTCTTTTATTTAAACAAACAAAATAAACAGATCTACGCGATAAAAATCTTTCTCAACAACCTACTTCCCCTTTCGCAAAAAGTCGGCTTGCTCCAAATGGCGTATACAAAATTAAAACTGTTCAAAAGCCATTTGTAATTGAACACACGATACTTTAACCGGCAAAATATCGTGTATATATGGAGGGCGTAGTCAGCAGTAAAAAATGGCTGTCAGGAGTGACTCCGTTCAAAAAAAAAATTTTTTTTTCCGCACACCGTTTTTGCAGGCCGAGCTGGTTAGAAGAGAACGGACAAGGGCGTGCTAAAGGTTAAAAGGCAGCCGATTTAGCACAGTGGTTAGTGCTCTGGTTTCCCAGCTCAGTGTTTGGGGTTCGATCCCCAGTTGGTGTTTGATTTTTTTCCTGGTCCAAAAATGGCTTTTGGGGTCCACCCAGCCTCTAAAATTTGGTACCAGAATAATTTGAGAAAGTAAAGGCGATCTTGCGTAATGTTGACCACATCACCCCTAATGGGGCATTGGTCAAGAAAAATATAGGCCCAACAGAATCTTTTTTTTCTTCTTATGTTCATAAAACCTTAATATCAAACAACCCTATTCATCCTTCCATACATGTATGTTGCTGGGGGATGAATAAGTTGTGATTATGTGAGTTTAGGCTTGGGATCGGCTAACACATTCAGTAAAACTATAAAAGGAATAAATAAAGAAAGACCTGGGCACATGGTAGAAGAGATGTCTGAGTCATTCATTCTTCAGAACACCAACATGTTCATCTTATTACTAATGCGCTATACCCATTCTCGTTGTGCTCGTGGCACGACAGACAGTTTTATCTTTGGTGTGCATGTCTCACACTCCCTATTCATTAAGATGCGGGCTCAAAACTCAACCAATAGAATAGGTGAACTTTTATTTATCCTCATTGGTTGAATAAATATGGAGTGTATTTTCTATTTTCTTCTAAATACTAAACAGTTAATTTTAAAACCTGAGCATCAAATTTTAATATGTAATAGCAGTCAATATAAATAAAGCAGATGTAAAAATAGTCCTGTGTGTCTTCATATATTTGTGTTTATTTATGAGTATTTTACAACACAATTATTGGTGTCGTAAACAGTTGTACATCAATAAAAGCTTGAAGCGTGATTATATATTGTTATTCTATGGTACCGCAATTATTGTACGCAGAGCAAGAGGCATGTGAAGTTGATTTTGTTGTTGTTTGGTCACAATGGGTAACTTTACATTTTTTGTGAGCCTTAATAAGGCCATTAAGTGGCGGGCTGCAGCAGCTTTTCTCACATCTTGATTGAGGGGGACACCTGGGTTCCTCAGACGGTTGTACTGAGCTTGACTTCAACTGCATGTCTCTTAATGCTATAGGGATCACTTTGATCTTTCACCTCATTATATAGTCTGTCATAAAACAGTCTGTTACCAGGGAGAACTGCTTGAAAGTGAGGTGGGGCTTGGTCAACATATTCTACCTGACCCTGACTAACCTGATCAGTATGTTTTGCCTGACCCTGACTAACATGTCTGATCAGTATATTTTACCTGACCCTGACTAACATGTCTGATCAGTATGTTTTACCTGACCCTGACTAACATGTCTTCTCCTTCTTCTTTGATCGTTCTCAATCTCAAACTACAAAATCCTGAAAGGGCTTAAGTAGCAGAATGTACTCCAGAGAACGGAATGCGTTGTGTCGTAGTTTACAGCTTGACTGCGATATTTGCACCTTTTGGTCCAACACATCCGACTTCAGCAAGCATTTTTTGAGTACCGGGTTAGCATTCCCTCTTCGATCCCTTCTCCTTAGCCAGTCTGCCCTACTGCAGCCTGTCATCCAGGATCACCGCGTGGAGGTGTAGAAGGGTCTTGGCAGCTCTGGTTTGCTGGCCCTGACACTAGCAGTCAGCTATGGGTCACTGACCACTGCAGCTCATGCGCTGCTCAGCATCTTGATCCCACTAACATGTCTGATAAGTATGTTTTACCTGACCCTGACTAACATGTCTGATCAGTATGTTTTACCTGACCCTGACTAACATGTCTGATCAGTATGTTTTACCTGACCCTGACTAACATGTCTGATCAGTATGTTTTACCTGACCCTGACTAACATGTCTGATCAGTATGTTTTACCTGACCAGATGTTAGTCTCCTCTCCCTATGTAAAATTGATAGGTATATGTTGAATCGAGAAAAATGGCATAGAATTCTCTTGTGCTATATACTTATATAGCGATGTGATTCTGTGTAACTAGAGAGCCCATTATAGTGGGGAAGAGCTAGGGTAAGACAATACGGAGTATAAACACTAAGTACTCAGTATATTTAAATAGTAATTGAAGAAGCTTAAAAGGGTGAAATGAATGTTTTACTAAAAAAATATTACCAGATATTGATTAAAATTTGTTATTGAACTGCATATCAACCTTTAAAGTTTTCCAATGACTATTGACTGCAGTTCTTGTCAACATTAAACACATTTGATTATTTGTGAGTTTGCAATTAATGCAGTATTTATGCTTAATACCAACATTGGAAAGCCATGTCATTTTCTTTCAACAGATTGTGGAGGTGTTTAGCACACAACTGCCTGTCTATGTGTTGCTACAGCTGCTTGGACCTGACTCGGTGCTTCCCTTGTATCGCTTCTCTCATTGTCCACAGGTAGGTTGTGGTTTTCAACTGTTCAATAATTTTTTTTTTTTTTCTTCTGGAGTTTTTGCTGGTTATGTTCAATTTGTTGCACATCCTGCCATGGACAGTCTTATATAGTTTTGTTAGCAAAATAGTTTCATTTACCAACTTCTGAAGTTCTAGACCACCTTTTCATTACACCTTGGGATGTAAGAAGCGACACTGTAACATGCTATGAAAGAAATATTGAAATCTCTATTCCATTTATTTCTTGTTAACCCTTTACCACCCTAAACTGCCCACAGTCAAAGTCCCACTTAATGTCACAATCACCATAAACCCTCATTTTGGTTGCTGCTGTTAAGCAATAAGAGCTAGTATTTAGCAAGAACTAGATTTCCTATTTTTGTTTGTTTGTTGGTACAGCTACCAGTTTATACGAAGATCAGATTAATGTGTACATTGGTCCTGTTACTATTCCTCTATGCTTGGACAAATACATCTGACCTGCAGCTGAGGGTACAGGCCTTGGAGATGAGATGTTTTCGAAGACTTCTAAATGTCACATGCAAAGGCCGAGTTAAAAATGAGGAAATACAAGAAATAATTAAAACAGTAATAAGGTCTTTTGAAAACCTCTTGGCAATGGTCAACAGACGGAAACTCGCTTGGTACAGCCACATATCGAGATCAATTGGTCTTGCGAATACCATCCTGCACAGAAAAATGCAAGGCGAACGACAAAGAGATGGGAGAACAACATTTAAAAAATGGACCAATCTCTCTGACCAGAGGAAGCACAGAGATTGGCCACTAACATAGAGGGTGCCGTGGGGGTGTCTTCATGCGTGTCCTAATGACCTCACAGGTTACGGGAGGACCTGACTTGAGTTTGGGAAAATATTTGAAAATTCATTGTTGTTTACAATTTTTGCAATTGTTGAAAGCTATGGCTTTTACAGATGAAATCTTTGCTTCAAGAGATGAGATGATTTTGAATTTTATCAGGATGGTGATCATATCAAATACCCTGTTTCTTTCCAGTAGGAGAATGGGGTCACCACTGCAGTTGGTGTCCTTCAGGAAGCCTGTGTCAAAATATTTATGTACTCTTGTAGAGCTAGCCACTGTGCATTGATCAACAGTCGGGCTCATTCCAGAGATCTCTTCGTAGTCGGGCGCTGAAAGGCAAAACAGGAACAGCAAAAAGAAGTAGAGGTGGTTTCTATGGTAGCCAGTCCCATGCACAGCCCTAGTTAACCACCTTTAAAGGCATGTATAGTGGTCCTATTCTTTAGTCCCTATTAAGGAACCATGTGAATCCACACCAATGATGATCAACAGTCACCTAAATAATGGTAAAGGCCATTATTTTTAAGGCAAGAAAGTATTTGAACATTCATAAAGCATTCAATATACGAGGCATGCATGTTCAAATGAAGCCGGACTGAACTCCACCAAGTGAACATACGTACGATTCACATGATGTCACTTCTGGTGTAAACAGCAAATACCAACCGTCAAGCTTGCAAGAAACTGAAGTATCAGAAGGTGTGTTCACAATGGGTACCTCGGTTGCTGACCAACCACCATAAGGAAGAACGCATGGGATGGATAGCGAACCACTTGCTGCGATACGAAGAGGAGGTAGATTTGTTTATTTTGCTCATAGTGGCAGGTGATGAATCATGGAGCCACCACTTTGAGCCGAGCAACAAAACTGTTAGCATGCAATGGAAACATCCTGGATCACCGAAACCAAAAAAATTCAAATCACACATTTCTGCTGGTAAGGTTATGCTGATGCGTTATTTTACCATGACAGACTTTTGTTGGTAGGCTTTAAAGAGCATGGCGTGAACTTCAGTGCCATCTGCTACAATGACACACTAGACAAACTACATACAGCATTCAAGAATAAATGACTTGGCATGCTTTCGCGTGGTGTGATTCTGTTGCTCGATAATGTGTGTCCACATGTCCCGAACATTGTTCAGAAAGCATTAGCACAGAAAATATGGGAAGTACTGCCACACCCATCCTATAGCCCCGATATGTCCCCTTGTGACTTATAATTTGTTTGGACCCTTAAAAAATTTCTGAAGGGACAAAGATTCGACCCCAATGCAGATGTCATGGCCTCTGTGACCAAGTGGTTCAAAGAGCAACCGGTCCTTTGTTTCGGATGGCATCCGCTGTCTAACCAACCAGTGGGATGCGTGTCTGAATGCCTGTGGCGACTTTTTCTAAACTAACCCTGTGGCATGTTTGCTTCATAACAATTGCTATATTTAATTCTGTCACACCAGATGATGTAACATTCATATGTTTGTAATAAAGATATTGGGACTGGTTTGATGTGAACACGCCTCTTTGCGATAAATGGCTATGAAATATATGTTTCAGGTACTAACTGAACTAATGGCTGTATACCATTCACTGTTGGCTCTGAAAAGTGTACCCCTTCTGGAGGAAGCATACAGGTAGGCATCATTCAATTGTCTATTTGTGTAATGTTGTGCACAGTTGAGCTACAATTATAGCATTTTGTTGGTAGTTGGGGATCTGTAACTGAACAATCATACATAGACTTTCATGTCAGGTTGTTAAAAGAATTTGGAAGGTGGAAAACTACTTCAACCTAGTACACATACAACTTTTGAAAAGATTAAGGTTTATCTGGAGCAGACCAGCGATGCTGACGTAACTCATAGAGATGATGGTAGGAAACGCCCGGTAGCAAGGCTTCATACAGTGACAGCTGGATGGTTACCAGCACCACCAAAGGTAGAGTGCAGTTCCTAACGGGGAAAATCCTGGACAATTGTGAGCTGGACCTTTCTGCGGTTAGTAAGTCAGAAGAAGGAAATCACCCACACTACTAGTAGTCAAATGTGAGTCTGGATGGCAAACCAAGGTAGATGGAGGACACCTTCTAAAGTTGACCAGATAGGTTTACAAAACAAAAGGATAGTTTTTGGTTATCTGATGTCAGGCACTGATCAGCTTGATTGAATACCAGAATTTCAGACAATAGAAGCAGTGAATTTTAACCGCTGGTTTTACATCATGTCTCGTTTTTTTGTTGTGATTTGTTAGTTTTCATTCGTTCCTTGTCCCTGAAGAAGGGCTTGCTGTACATATCTTGTTTTTGTCCTGGTACGTCTACTGAGCCATTAGCTATATATGTTTTTATTGACTGAGATAGAGGAACAAGTCTTCTTCTTTGTTCGTTCTCAATCTCCCGCTACCAAGCCCTGAAAAGGGTTTTACAAGTAGCAGGATGTTGTCAGGAAAATGGAATGTGTTGTGTACAGCTTGAATGCGATATTTGCACCTTTCGGTCTGACGCATCCATCTTCAGCAGGCATTTTTTACCGGGCTAACCTTCCCTCTTCGATCCCTTGTTCTTATCCAGTCTGCTTTGTTGCAGCCTGTTATCTAGGATCACCTCATTGAGGTGTAGAAGGGTCTAGACATCTTTGGTTCGCTGACCCTGATGCGGTCAGCTGTTATCCAGGATACCTCGTGGAGGTGTAGAAGTGTCTTAACAGCTCTGGCTCAGTAACCCTGACGCTTTCACTCAGCTATGGGTCGCTGACCATAGGAGCTCATGCACTGCTCGGCATCTTGATCCCAGAGAAACGAGTGAGGAAAAGAGCATGCAGAACACTCTAAATAATGGTACATAACAGAAGTGAATAACACTAGGGTGTGCAGGTCTTCTATCTTTCTTGTGGCTTATCATTACTACAACAAGGAGTAGCCAACCCCATGCCCATTGCTCCTTATTTACCTCTTACAACGTGCCTGACAGGTTACAGTGTAACAATTCTTTGCTCCACTTTTGAGCCCTAATAACATATGATTGACTAATTTTGCAGCATTTCTATATTTGTATCTGCTGTATATGCTGTTACCCTACTGATGTAGTTAGCAGTCTATGTTCACATGCATCATCATTTGACAGCTTCATTATAAGAAATGACTTTCATTTTTGTTACCAAATCTTCTTTGATTTTTCATTTGACTTTGTAGATATTGTTGCTGATTTTTTTTACAAATATGCCGACAGTAAAACACAGTTGATATCCTACTCTTGTTATGAGTGTTGCTTTCTGACAGACAGTGCTTATCACAGTTTAAATTGAATAAAAATGGCAAGAAATTTTCCTGCCCGTCTGCATTTCTGATAAAAGTTTTCTTGATTACATATGAAGAGACTTAAAAGTCTAGGAAATGTACTTTTTTGCAGAGCCAGTGTTGACTTTCTGCCCTGCCCCTTTGTATGTGGAACTTGAGGTACAAATCGATAAATGTGCAGAGCCCAACAATGGTTGCCAAAATAGTGGTATTAGGTGCAAATATCGCAGTCAAGCTGTAAACTACGACACAACGCATTCCGTTCTCTGGACTACATTCTGCTACTTAAGCCCTTTCAGGGTTTGGTAGTGGGAGATTGAGAACGAACGAAGAAGAAGAGGAAGCCCAACTGTACTTCTAAATTGTCGTAGAATCTTATCCATGCAGCAATTCTAGCAGGCTCTTTGAAAGAAAAAGTACTTGATTCTCTAATAGTAGCTACATATACATAGTTTTCTATAACACTGTGCACGCTAATAACAACTATTTTCCTTATTGGACACGTCATATATGTAAATGTAGCAGTAATTACTTGTGACTAATTCCTGACTCTTCTTTGTAGACTTGTACTGAGTGACACTGCGGTGTGCTACAATGTCCTTCTGGCTGATGACAACCAGATGCAGCTTGTGGCCGGGGACAACCCATTCAAGACTGTTAAGTACAGCAGCAGGCAGGCCCAACAAGCCATCATGTTCAACATAGGAGCTCTCACTGAAATAGCCAACACTAAGAGTAATCTGATAGGGGTAAGAGTTACATTCAGTGTCAAACAGTGTCAGCTGATTTTCTAATGGCTTAATTGACCTAGCCCATCTGGTTTCACTTGATGTTTTCAGATTAGGGGAACCAAAAGCCAAGAGAAAGATAATGCTAGAATGGATACCAGGAAATGAGACAATGGGCAGGTTAGCAAAGGAGAAAGTAACACAAGAACAAAAAGAGCAAACGGTCACCTTCCAAAAAACAAGACCCTTGTCTAAACCATAAGGAAAGTTTACCAAACGAGAGACCTATGTCTTGGTCATACGGAGAAAGTGATCCTGTTCCGCAGGAAATAACAGATTGAATTATCCACTATAGCAATTTTATCCAGAGAACTTGACTTTACGTGTGGACGTAATAGAAGAATGTGACAAACAAAAAGAAGAAGAAAATTCAAACGGGTCAATATCTGATTTTTAGATACCTGTTGCTTAATGATCTAAGGGCAGTAATCTGTGTCAACTATGCCAGCAGTCCGCACCAAAAAGAGTAGTGGTACAGTGGGTTCTATCTCACTGTAACATCCGAGGCAATGAGGAGGCAGACAGACTGGCAAAAGAAGGTGCAAGACTACAACAACCAGATACTAGTATGACATACGAAGAGTCAAAAAGGCTTATTAGAGCTAGATACATGACCAAATGGGAAATAGAACATACTGGCTACACAAAAAACGATGCCTATTACCAGTTGAACAGAAAAGAGCAGGTCGTGGTCTTCAGACTTCGCACTGGCCACAATAGACTGAGGTACCACCTATTCAACAAATTGAAGATATGTGGCACTGACGAATGCTCGTGTGGTACCGGGAAAATGACCGCTGAACATTTGCTGCAAAATTGCCCGACATACGAGGATCAGAGAAAGCAGATGTGGCCATCACCAGTGCCAACACAAGACAAGCTCTATGGCAGTGTCGACAGCCTCAGAATGACTGCTGCTTTTTTTGAAAAAATACAGGTTGACGTCTGACAGCGTACGACGAAGAAGAAGATACCTGTTCTGCAAATCTATCAGGTCGCCATCCTGGGTCTTCCGTGGTTTGCTGTTTCAATTGGCTGTTAGTATTAAGTTTGTAGGTAGTTTCCTTCCTGCGGCTTGCTAGGCCTATGGTTCAAAGCTTAACGGTTCTCCCAAATAAATGGAGACATGCTACTGGAGATAATTTTATATCAGCGCTTTTCAAGAGTTCAGGCCTGGATATCCATTATTATTTGTATGATCTATCATCTCTTCTCATTTCATTTGTTCACATATGTTGTTAGACATCTTGATGGGTTGCAATATTCTTTTGTTGTTCAACTGTGTCATCTTATTCTTGTCTCTTATTCATTCAAGCTGGAGTATAGGGCACCATTACAGTTGGCCTGGCCTCCTTTTAGAATTCGCAGGGCTGAAGCACTTTGTCTGCTATTGCAGTGGTGGTTTATGTGGTAATTTGTTTTACACAATGAGGTTGCTAGGCCCATGTTGTCGATCTGTGTGTCTTTTATTTCAGTCCATACCTCTGTAGTGTTTCTTGAAAACCATCAATCCATTTTCCTCTTGGTATTGGCTCGTGCAGCGGAAAAGTTTGCAGCCATTCTTGTGAAATGACCATACCGTTTAATTTTCTGTCTGATTATATGTATGTCAAGCATGGCAGTGTTCCCACTGTCTTTCTGCTTCATTCCTGACTATGTCCCATCTGGCGTATTGTCTATACACTCTGACATAACAAAACAGATGTTATCTGGAAAATGAAGACATTAACTCTATCAAAATCTTCCAGCTCTCTGTGGAGCACGTCTTCATCAAAATACATGCCAAGCCATCCTATCCTGAGCCAACGATTGCTGTTTTGTCCACGTCTTTCCTGTACCCGTTATATTTGTCTGTAGCTGTCTTCTCCGTGTGTGTTTTGATCTGCCTCTACTTCTCTTACCTTAAGGATTCTAGAACAGAAAATGTTTTGTAATGCTATCAGTTGGTTATCTTGATGTGTGTTCTATCCAACCTTCTCACATCATGTTCCACTGATATCTGTGGTTTTCTCTAACAGTGCCACATTAGTAATCTTATATTATTTCAATCTCTATTCTGCACATACACCCATCTTTGAAAGTTTGTATATTTTGACTTGTGCTTCATGTTTCAGAGCCATACAATAGAACAGAGTTTACATTGGAGTTGGAAGGTTCTTGTATTTTTGTGTCAATTTTTTTAATCTCCTAAATTCCTTAATGCATCTGCTGAAGAAATATGCTCTGCTGATTTCTATTTTGGATAATCATCTTGAGCTACTCCAATGTTGACTCACTGTGGGCACATTTAAAGCCAGGATGTACACTATCATTGATGTCAGACCCAGCATTACCAAAACAGTAGATACAACTGGACCCTATGAGGTTTGAATCCTCTCCGTCATCTATGCACTTTTTACCTTCAATATCATGTTTTGAGATCGGACACAATGACTGTCTTTATTAGTAAGGCCTCATTTATTCATTGCTAAGAGTCAGCATTATCTTTGCCCTTATAACCATCAACCAATTCTCTCCAAGTTATCCTACTATATGCAGTTTTCTCTAGGTCTCTCCAGCTTCTACCCATTTTTCTTGTCTTCCTCTAGGTATTTTTGCTTTGTGTTCTTTGCCCTTCCTTTGTCTCATTTTCCCACCGGGTTCCATGACAGAGGTAATATAGGGATATTAGATTGGAGCTTTCAGAAGGGGGTTATTTCAAAGTGGATTAAGTTGTGAACTAAATAGGTAGGTTAGTTGGGTTTTTATCTGACTTAGAAAGGTTAGAGCACTTGTCTCTCACTGCAAAGAGGTCAAGTTCCATCCCTGGTTTCAATATGCAGCAATCTACCCAGTCATTAATGGCCTGCTGGCTTACAGTTAGAGAGAGAGAACAAAGGTAGTTAGGAGACAAGGACCCATCACACCAACTGTCTGTGGCCATAATGAATGGCAGAGTCCCATGCTGTGTGCAGTGATGATGATGTCATTCCAATTTGACCCAGCCAGGTATTGCGTGAATGGCCATGGGGCGGGACCATAATGAAGAGGGTCTTTTTCCATGTCCAATGCCTGCTTTAAGAGGTAGTGGATGGGAATCTCAGCAAAACGGGTCACATGTTCAAATCTAGGCAGACAATAACTGTTTAGCAGGGATGCGATGCTTTCCAGACATGTCCATCTGATGACTTCATTGTTTGTGACCCTTTCATGCCAGTTGAACACAAAAGTGATGCACCTATGGCTGCACTTGTGGAAGGCTTCATGCCTGCTCCGAAGAATAGTTTGGGTTTCGGAGCCATACAGCAGGATGCAGACTCCACAGGCTTTGTAAATCCGTAGCTAGGTTTCCAGTGAAAGCCTCCACTGGGTCCAGACTCGATGCAGCCAAGGAGGCACAAAGGAGGCAGCCAGGCCGATTCTCCAAACAATGAAGCAAGGAACAGTATACATTGACCTTATATCTCAATATGGCGAGACCTTATAAATAAAAGCTGTAACACCTCATCCCTGATGACAGTGTCTGATTTGAGGTAACCTTTGCCTCCCTTTTTTTACATAATGAAACATGTTTTCTTGACTTGTTTCAGATGTGGGCACTTTCCCCCAGTATATTCACCCTACTGTCCCGGAACCTCATGATCACTGACCCATGGATGAACAAGCACCAGGCCCAAGTTGTCTACTGCGTGCTGCATGCTTTCTACTCACACTGTCACAGGTTAACTGGAGCCAAATAATCTTAAACATTTACCCAAATAGTTTACTTAGAAGGAGGAAAGAATAGAACCCCTGTAACCCAAGAAGCATGTAGCAAATAGTGACTGACGTGTGTTGTTTGTGTAGCTAGCAAACTCATTAGGTAAAACAAGTGCTACTGAAATCACTTCTGCAAGAGTACACATAAGTGCTTTGATACAGGCTTCCTGTAACAGAGCCAGTGTAGTGATTACCCCCATGCTTCATATGGAGCAGAAAGGAGACAAGATGATTTTTAAACTACATTAGTTAGTTTTCTTTCCACTTGCGTCGTGGGGAGCTTCAGTCGTCTATACTGCCCCCAGTGCGTTGTGTCGTTCTTCTTCTTCGTTCGCTCTCAATCTCCCACTACCAAACCCTGAAACGGCTTAAGTAGCAGAATGCAGTTCAGAGAACGGAATGCGTTGTGTCGTAATTTACAGCTTGACTGTGATGTTTGCACCCTTCAGTCCAACACATCCGACTTCAGCAAGCATTTTTTGAGTACCGGGTTAGCATTCTCTCTTCGATCCCTTCTCCTTAGCCAGTCTGCCCTGCTGCAGCCTGTTATCAAGAATCACTGCGTGGAGGTGTATAAGGGTCTTGGCAGCTCTAGTTTGCTGGCCCTGATGCTAGCAGTCAGCTATGGGTCGCTGACCACTGCAGCTCATGCACTGCTCAGCTCCTTGATCCCTGTTGTGTCGTTGAATGGGAGCCCTTATCGCTGCGCAATCACTCTGTCATCTATCCACTTGCCTCGCGGCCACCCCTTGCCCTGTGGCAAGATCTGTAAGTGTTGTGAGCCATCAGTGGAAGTTGATGAAGGTGCATTCTCATGAGATGACCAAACCAACTTATTTTCTCCCTGGAAATGTATTCGACACAAGATATGGTGCTGACTATACTTCGAATGTTGTCGTTCTGCATTCTGTCTCTCCTGGTAACACCGATGACCTTTCTCAAACACTTCATTTCACAAGTCGAAATTCTGCTCTCACGACCCTGGACAGAGGCCATGTTTGGCACTGGTAACACGGAGTCGGCATCAATATACCGTTTATCAGCTGTTGCTTTGTTGCCAAACTAATGCTCGGGTGTCTAAGCAGTGGGGACAGCTAAGTCACTGCAGATGCCTTCTGACAATTAGTCTTAATTTCCCTGTCTATCCTACCGTCTGCTGAAAAAATTCTGCCCAAATACTTGAACTCATGGACCTGTTGAAGAGCAATATCACTTGAGTGGCCCAGGTGTTCTACTGATCATCAGAGTTTCTGTTTTGTTCTCACTAATTAGCACATTGTGTTTAGCAAGCACGTTCATGTGGTTTTGCAGTTTGTTTTCATCGTCATACAGCAAGCACTGATCATCTGCAAAGAACAACTCGTGTATTGAAATATTCTGCATTGATGCCTCAATTTGACTAGTCCCTGGTGCGATTTTATCCGTGTAGATGTTAAACAACAGAGGAGAAAGCACACAACCTTATTCACGCCTGTAGTGATTTCAAAAGCATCTGTGACACGATCAGTCGTTCGGACGACATTTGTACCCAAACAATACAGTGCTTTGACAAACTACATTACGGCATTAAATTAAATTGCATGAATGGACTAGTTTTTTCCATGTTTTTTTTTTTTTGTGTATGGTTTTTCCTTATTAGTTATGACAGCCTAAAAATAAAAAAACGAGACAGACAAACATTCATTGGACACACATGGAAAAAGTAGGAGCTGGACAAACCTTGTGACATAATAAAACAAGAACATATGACGATGATTTTGTGTACATTTACTGCATACATAAGCTATATACGTGGGGAGGTACAAAAACAAACTGAAAAAGGCATGTTGTGTTAATAAAAGAAACATTCTGGTTATTAATTGACACCCACTTGTTCTGTTCTGTTCCTAAGAATCGACATCATTGCAGCCCGTGCATACTCATAGGTGCTCAGTCTCTCTCAGTAAATGGCGAAGGGTGTGCATACTGATGCTTCCTGCAGTTCGTTGGTTGTACACACTTCTGCTCTGTCCTCTCTTGCACCCCAGCCCACTCGAGTCTTGTTCTATATCAAAGATCTAGTCTATGATTTGCTGATTCATCTAAGAGGCCGTCATTGACAGACTTCAAAATGTCATTCCTATCCATATCTAGTTTGCCCATCATTGGTGCCTGTGAAACCAGGATGTCATCTCTTTTGTTGCCCAGAACCCCAGAATGACTAGATCCTTGTACTTGTGTTTTGTGGTTGTTGTTGCTAATATCTTATTCCTGTTACTAGCCTCTGAGTTTCCCTTCGTTCTGTCTTTTCATTCGCCAAGTTTTTTTTAATGATGTCTACATATGGAGTCCAGTTCACTATATCTTCTTCTTCTGCGTTCGTTGTTATTCTGCCACTACCAAGCCCTGAACAGGGCTGTACAAGTAGCAAGATGTAGTCCGAAGAATGGAATGCATTGTGTCACTAGTTTACAGCTTGACTGATATTTGCACGTTTCGATCCAACACATCCGTCTTCGGCAGATGATGGATGTTGCTGTGGTGGAGAATTCTGGACAGCTTTGTGTGTAGGTTCGTCCCGTGAGCCAGAGCTCAGTACACAATTGCATAAGTATTTAACAGTCTTGCAGGATGTGATCGGCTGTCTGTGCTCATGGGTGATGGAGTCTATTTTAGCCTGTGTATATGGCCATTCAATCTGCTATGTCCCACACTCATGTGCAACAAGCTCACTTGCTCAGCTCGCTCAAGGCAGTGATAGTTGTCTCTTGTTTTGTCGACTTTCCTTATGGCTTGGACAATGGTCATCTTTTCCAGGATTCCAGGAAGATGATTTTTAAACATTTTTTTACTCATGCTGTTCCTTCCATTGCTAACCTGTCCATCCTCTCGTTTTCTAGTATACTGCAGTGTGATAGAAATTACTGTAACACAATCCTTACCATGTTTTTGTTAGATATCTCATACAACCCTTACCATGTTTTTGTTGTATATCTCAAACAACCCTTACCATGTTTTTGTTAGATATCTCAAACAACCCTTACCATGTTTATGTTGTATATCTCATACAGACATGCCAACTTCATGTCCAGCAGTGTGCTGATAGCTCCTCAAATGGATGCTTCAAGGCTGGCCACCATGAGTCAGGCCAACAACCAGAACTTTACAGAAATCCTCAGGATCATTGTTACAATCCTCGACAGTGACAGCACGTCATTTGACAGCAGGTCTGAATTTTTGTTGTTGTTAGTCCATCATGTGTGATGCGGACCTTTCCTTTTTTCATTTTAGCTAGTTCTTCCAGTTGAGTATTCTGTAATTCCGGATTGTTGATGGGTGCGGAGATGACTGAAAAGTCCGATTTGGGATCTGCATACTCGCCGGCAGTGAGGGCATGGAAAGTTTGCTTCGCAAGATTGTGATATTTCACAGGCGTTTCTGGCCTTTCTCCGTTGTTCTGCTGCAGTCTTTTTAGAAGCCTCGCATGATATTGCTTCTTTGCGGAGAGCTGTGCGCCAGGTTGTACGGTCCTTTGTAGCAGCAGGTTTATGCAGAAGGCTTTTAAAGACGTTTTTAGTGTGTCTTTAAAGTGCTTTTTTTTTTTTTCCTCCTTGGGAGCGTTTGCCCTTCTGCATCTCGCCACAGATTATTATTTTTGGCAACTGATAGTCTGGCATGCAAACCACATGACCCGCCCAACGAATCTGTGATTGCATCATGATGGTATCAATGCTAGGGATACCAGCTCTCACAAGAACAGAAGTGTCCGGGACCCTGTCTTGCCATTAGACATTCATCACCCTCCTGAGACGAAGTGTGTGAAAGTAATTCAGTTTCTTTGCCTGACGCCTGTATACAGTCCATGTTTCATTTGCATATAACAATGCAGGGACCACCACTGTATACCTTCAGCTTCGTCTAGAGGCTGATGCCATTTGGACTGAATATAGTGCAGATGACACCATGTTAAGTTTTCAAATATATTTTTCTGTACACTAGAATGAATAGATCCACTGTAACCTTCCAATCATCTGAAAGATAATTAAAGAAGGTGGGTCATGGGGCTGCAACCAGTTGCTACATCGACCTCCCCTATGCAAGTGCGAAAAGGTGACCTAATTTAGTTGCTTCTCTTCTGCCATGGGGTGTAGAGGTATCCGTTCTCTTCTCACCCATAGTTTCTACATGATGGGGTAGCTGTACCGATGCGCAACCCTCATTAGTCACCACTCACCTGGCAGCTTATAATGATGTTACTATTGTTGGATCCCTTTCGTATCCTAGTAACACACAGTCTGTCTATACTTAGCTTCAAGTGAAAAAGTAATGAGACAAGAACATGTATATGCACACACACACAGATTTGAGTGTTGATCGTATTACTTTATTTAAAAGTTGCCCATTGCAAACGAAGATGGCGATAGCATCAGACTTGTGTTGGGGGTTGGCAATGCAACACAGCCAATGAGCTGACAGCAACAGCAGCCCTGGAAACAGGCTACACTGGTGCAGTCTGGCTAAGACAATAGGGATCGCAGTAGGAAGGCACACTCAGTACCAAAAAAAATCCAGCTGAAGCCAGATGTGTTGAGCTGAAAGGCACAGATATCGCAGCCTTGCTGTAAACTATGACACTTCCTTTCTGGGAGGAATACCGAAGAAGAAGACTTGTGTTATAATATGTGATCATGTGGCTGCAAAGAATTATTCTAGCTTGACAGGTCTTGCAACACATTTTATGAACAAGTGTTCAGCAAAGAGATGGTTACTTCTTTCATTTTATGAACAAGTGTTCAGCAAAGAGATGGTTACTTCTTTCATTTTATGAACAAGTGTTCAGCAAAGAGATGGTTACTTCTTTCATTTTATGAACAAGTGTTCAGCAAAGAGATGGTTACTTCTTTCATTTTATGAACAAGTGTTCAGCAAAGAGATGGTTACTTCTTTCATTTTATGAACAAGTGTTCAGCAAAGAGATGGTTACTTCTTTCATTTTATGAACAAGTGTTTAGCAAAGAGATGGTTACTTCTTTCATTTTATGAACAAGTGTTCAGCAAAGAGATGGTTACTTCTTTCATTTTATGAACAAGTGTTCAGCAAAGAGATGGTTACTTCTTTCATTTTATGAACAAGTGTTCAGCAAAGAGATGGTTACTTCTTTCATTTTATGAACAAGTGTTTAGCAAAGAGATGGTTACTTCTTTCATTTTATGAACAAGTGTTCAGCAAAGAGATGGTTACTTCTTTCATTTTATGAACAAGTGTTCAGCAAAGAGATGGTTACTTCTTTCATTTTATGAACAAGTGTTCAGCAAAGAGATGGTTACTTCTTTCATTTTAGTAAGACTATAGGAAGCTCTAGTTGAATAGTTGCCCATTTGTTCTGTATCTGATATGTATGCCAGTGACACAGCCATCAGAAAGCAGGCTGCAAATACCATGCTAAAGAGTGTTGAGGTGAACACACCATCCACGTTTGACTTTGTTTATGACTGGCAAGACTGCATAGTTCACCATCATAAGGTACTAGAATAAACAGGTCACCATGAAACTGATAGCTTTGATACATTTGTCAGCACAGCCGAATTTGCATAGTCTGTCCCTGTTGACAGTGCCAACGGCCTTGGTCAGGTCAATGAAGTTGTGTACAAGCCACTGTGCCTTTAATTTTTTTCTGGATTTGATGTGCCAAAAATGTGGATTGTCCTGAGACCCGCTCGAAAACCACACTGTATCTTTGGGATTAGCTTCTGGTCAAGATGATTAGTTCAATGGTTGATCAAAACTGGCTGGAATTTTTCCAGGAATTGAAAGGAGTAAGGGAAGATTCCCCTATGGCTATCACATGATTGATAATTGTCCATGCGTTTGTACATGTGGACAAAGGTGGTATCTTTCAGTCCCTGTGATAATGTCCTTCATACCAAATTGAACTAAATATGTCTGTTATGTTGTGAACAGCGCCACAGGTCTCCTGCTTTGTAAGTAAAGTAAAGTAACCCATATCATAAATGCCGTAGGGGTGTGAGGTGTTAGCGATCTCACATTTCAAAGGCTCGACCCAGCCTTAAATGGGTACCGGTTCAAGTCCGGGAATATTTTTTTTGGGTGTATGTTTGCGTTTGCCTTATTTCTCTATTCCCCAAGGCGGTGTGCGTACTGTGCTTTTTATTTTGCCTGTCGGCCCAGTGCATCCGATTTCAGCATGCATTTTATGTAAGGGTCTGCTTCATCCTGCATTTACTAATGGTTTGCTTCCCCGGGGTAACAGCTGATGCTGTGATGGGATCGAACCCAGCACCTTCTGGCTGTGAGTCGTGTCACTTAACCACTAGCCGACGCAGTCCCCAGTCCGAGAAGTAAAAGCGGCGAGGTAGAGGAGACGGCTACCGCCCTCATATAGCCGAGCTTTGTAAACCTCAACATAAATAGCATTAGATCCAATGACTTTTCTGCTGGACATTAGGCTGATTGCACTGGGTCAAGCATATCATTGATGACAACTTATGGCATGCATGCTATGACTTATTCAATGATAATTGAGGGATAATTTTTAATAGCACTGCAGAGCTCTGCCCAGCACTCTGGAATATGGCCCTTATCTGTGAGCAGTGCCATGCTATCAGCATTTAGCATAGGAGATGAGTGATGTTGGTGGATGCTCTCATACTGAGTTAATTGAACTCTTGATGACATTTATTGAGTTGAGTGTTACAGTGAGTCTTACATTCCGAGGTGTACTTGAGAAGGCAGACCTGGGTCCCCCTTACTGCAGTGCAATGTGTTACAGTGAGTCTTACATTCCGAGGCGTACTTGAGAAGTCAGACCTGGGTCCCCCTTACTGCAGTGCAATGTGAGGCTCCTCCATTTGGGTCACTACTACGGTGTTGAGCCTCATGTCATTGACCAGACTGCTATGACACAGTCTGCTTCCAGGAACTTGATGTGAATGAGAGGTGGGGTCTTAATCAGTTAAACCCTGATGTACTCTTTGCTCCCTGAAATGTGTGATATGATTGCGTACGACAGACTGTCTTTGGGGCATCATAAAACCGTTTTGAGTCATTGATATCTGCAAATCTCTGGATTTTATTCACTTTGTTACATCATCCTGTGCTTATTCTGGAAAATTGGTGATTACTGCCCTTTTGAGTGTTAGGGATGGTTCATTTTGGTGGGTTCTGTACAAATGTTTTTCAACCAGCAAGAAATGAATATCTTCTTCATTTTCATCAAACCAGCCAGGGTTCTTGCCTGCTGTTTGTTCCAGATTATCTGAAACCGTTGAGTACAAAATTATCTTCAGAGTGGTCTATTCTTCTTCTACTGTAGTCAGACAGAACTGTTCATCCTTCAAGCATCAATCCCAATTCATTAAAATGCATTTTGCAAGTCCTCCGTTAGCCAGATTTTAAAGGTAGAATTGCTTCACAGGTCTCTGACCTTGATGACATTGCTTGGGCTCTATGTGGAGTATGAATTTTGACACAATCAGCCTGTAGTCTGTCCAGCATTTGGTACTTTCATATCTTGTCAGTCAGTCGTTCTGGTGCTGACGTAGTCAATAAGGTGGCACTGTTTAGAGCGAGGATGCATCCATGATATTTGTTTGCAAGGGGGTAGACGAAACATTGTGTTGCTCAACAATAGGAACATGTTGCTATTACATTAACCTATACCGTGTACTCCAATTATTCCCTGTCAGGTCTGATTGTCGGTCCCCACTCTGTCATTGAAGTCATCAAGGATGAGGCGTTTCTTGAACTTTGGATCTGTGGGGATGTGGAAGAGTTGAGTTGCTCCTTTTGTTAAAATTCTCTGGGTTGGTCGTTGTTTGCGTAAAGACACTGATCAGTGTAGTGTTCCTCTTGTCTCCTGTAGAAAGCTGTAGGCTAATAATACGATCATTGACATCTTTCGAGTCGTTTGACATGCTGACAAACGAGATGAGATCTGATGGCGAAACTGACACCAGCTTCTTTTGTAACTGTTATGCCCACTAAAAAAAATAAAACGTGGTCACCTACATCTTCTTTGATCTGACTCTCATCAGGCCAGACATTTCTCACTAAGGGTTGCTATATCCATAATGTAGCTTGCCAGTTCTATGACCACCAGCACCTTCATCCTGTATGTTCTTTCAGCATTGGTGCCATCTTTTAACATTCATGTTGTTCACATACTGAAGGCAAAAGTATTCCGTATTTTGCTTTATTTTTATTTGGAACGAATTAGTTGAATTCCCTCCAGCCCTGTTAAACTGGTTAGGTCAGTCAAAGTAGACTATGTTTAGGACACCTCATCTAGTTCTTTACTAATGCTCTGTATGAGAAGATTGATCCAAAAGAGAACTGCTCAGTAGCCCTTAGGGCTGCTGAGCTCAGCTGCTGCTTCAAGTTGCAATAGAAAAAAAACTAAGCGTATTTCCTGAGTTGTCTCTGTGCAGGTTTGTTGACTGTGACTTCAGTGTTATCGGCACCTGCTTTTTTTATCACCACATGACTTGTTTGAAATGAAAAACAAAATATATGTTCATGTGGTGTATCTGGCGTGCGCTGTGCTTGGATTTAAGTGAGGTAGACTTACACTGGTCATCAGCCTCACTTTCTCGTTCTGAGACACGAGTCCAGCAGCAAGACCAGACCTAGTCAAGATGGCTGGAGATGCTGCAGGATGCAGTGGATAAACATGACATTCGAGTGTCTCGTCATCTGTGCGTTCCACAGAGTCAAGACTTCACAAGCCTTAGCTCACCGATGGTTGAGTCCCCCAAATGCCCTCGCCTTGTTTATCGTGCTGGGGTGTGGCCACTGCACATGTTACAGTTACTTGCATCCACATGTAAGAGCCGGCTTGCAGGTGGAATCCAGGGTGAGTAAACCATATCTAGTGAAAGCACACCGAGTTCTTTTTTTTTTTTTTTATATATTCGCCTTATTTCTTTATTCCCCAGGCGGTGTGCGTTGCACTATGGTTTTTATTTTGTGTCTGTTGCCCCAGTGCATCCGACTTCGGCATGCATTATTTTATGTTAGGGTCTGCTTCCCCGGGGGTAATGGCCAGTGCTGTGATGGGGAGCGAACCCAGCACCTTTGAGTTGTGAGCTGTGTCACTTAACCACTAGGCCACGCCGTTCCCACCATGTTCTTACCACCCAATATATCCTGATCACCTTATTTATTATTATTTGTTTCAGGGGGAGTTGTGTAATTGTTATGTCATATTGTTATAGATTTGTACCTTTCACTCCTACTTTAAGATAACTTAACAACTGCATTATAATTCTGACAGATGCCTGTTGATGAAATGGACATCTGACATAATAGCAGCTCTAGCGACTACACCACGAATCTACACCTCATCATCTCTGAGCAACTTCATAAGCTCTATCATTATGCAAGGTCAGGGTTCAGTTCTATATGATGATTATTAGTTTTTGTTACATGTGTAACAACACATCCCGTCTGAAGTACGTCAGTCAAGTACTGGCACCAAATTTGACTGGGAGATACAGGCAAGAACTCAACACGGATTCTGGACATTTTCACTTATTAGTTGTTTAACCTCAACGTCCACTTTCCCAGTCTCTGCATTCTCTCCCCAGAGTGATAATGACCCTATGGTAGTCTGTAATTTTATCTCCAGTGTGAATCCATTCTGTCCCTTTGTTTCTGGTCTCTACTGTGGTTACTTGACCAATTGTTCACCATTACTAAGACATCCACACATTCCAATGCAGACAAATAATATAAATGATCATCATTCCTTAAAAAATCTATTATCAGTTTCAGACAGAGACACTGGCCAATAACAGTGAGACCAAAGTGGCCTAACAGAATAAGGAAACAACTCAACAATGACATATATTGATAGAAAAACAATTAAATGATTTAGACGTATATCAAAAATGCTCCCAACTCAGAACACAAGACAGCAGGACTTCGCAATAAGAGAAATATCAAGAAAGAGATGGATTGACAGTGTTAAAAATATTGCAGAGGCATGGATTGAAAATAACTGCCACATAGACATCACACAAATAAGATGACACCTGGTAACATAAAGTAGACAGGTGAGATGATAAACCAAACTAAGAAAATAATTGTAAAAGACTACCATCTTGACTATCATCATACGTTCATTAATTCTTAAGTATATTTCCATTGCTAGGATCCACCGCAAGGATTAATGCTGGGGAATAAAGACCACTTGCCCTGCAGGTGTACTGTACAGCCCCATAGATAAAAGCCTATGTTGTTCAAAGGTTCTGTACCTATGCAAAACTGTCTTCAAGTAGCTGCTTATTATACTGACTTTTGGCTGTTGTTTTGGCAGGCTACCACAAAGAGCAGCAGATTTTCCAGTGTACAGCTCAGTGTCTCAAGTCAGTTTTCAAGGTGGCAAGTTTCCCGGACCCAGTTGTCAAGAAGTGAGCTGTTCATGATTAAAACTTTACTATTATACATATTTTTAGGGGGGTAAATATTCAGTCACTGAAAAATTGGAACTTACAAGAGTCTATAAAAATATAGTAAGCCAGGATACTGGAAAATTGAATTGTCAAGATTTGCTGCAAAACTGCCCGACATACGAGGATCAGAGAGAGCAGATGTGGCCATCACCAGTGGCAACACTAGACAAGCTCTATGGCAGTGTCGACAGCCTCAGGATGACCGCTGCTTTTTTCGAAAAAATAAAAGTTGATGTCTGACTGCGTACGATGAAAAATTGTCAAGAATATAAAAGTATAGTAAGCTCAACTACTAGAAAATTGTACTGTCAAGAGTCTATAAAAATATAGCATGTTATACTACTAGAAAATTGTACTCTCAAGAGTATATAAAAATATAGCATATTATACTACTAGAAGGGGAGGAAGATTAACGTCTGGTCAGGTAAAATATACTCATCAGATATGTTAGTCAGGGTCAGGCAAAACATACTGGCCAAGACCCTCACCTCAGCCTCCTTGTAGCAGTCCCTGGAAACGAGCTGTTTTCATGGCAGCCTGGCTAGTGAGGGGAGGGATCGACGTGATCCCTAGTAGTGAGTGACACACAGATGAAGCCAAGCATAGCACAACCGCCTGGAGGATCCTGGTTCACCTTCATCAGCACGCTCAGGAGGTGAGGAAAGCTACTGAAACCCACCACTTAATTCTTTTCAGGGCGCACAAAAGAGAAACCTACTCAATCTGGGCATTCGCAAATAACATACTACTAGAAAATTGAGCTGTCAAGAATCTATAAAAAATATAGCAAGCTAGACTACTAGAAAATGTAACTGTCAAAAAGCCTATAAAAAATATAGCATGTTATTCTATTAGAAAATTGAACAGTCAAGAGCCTATAAAAATATAGCATGTTATACTACTAGAAAATTAAACTATCAAGAGCCTATAAAAATATAGCAAGCTAGACTATAGAAAATTTAACAGTCATCTATAAAAATATAGCAAGCTAGACTATAGAAAATTTAACTGGCATATCCATCAGATACCTAAAGCACATAATAAAATAAATGAATGCCATTTATTATCCAAATGATAGAAATGTCTGTTATAATCTGACATTCTTTTAAAACTATGATAACCACCATCTCACAGGTGTATGGAGTTGTGTGTGTACAGACTGAGTGATGCCAGAAAACCTGTCAGGGAGTGTTTCTTGTCCCTACTGAAAATTTTACCTGTTGACAAGATACTCAAGTGAGCTGTTTATAATTTTGTTGAAATATTTTGCTTAATGGTTATAAAATGAGATTTTATTTTAGTGGGGTAAATGAGAGATAAGGCTCTCACCTCTCAAGAAATAAATGAACGAAAATGGGAATCGTGGGGTATTTTAATCCTGCATATTTCAAGCATCTTCTGGTCTCGAGAGGTGAGATTGTGGCCTAGTTCTATTGGAGACTTGATAAAACTTGGAAGTCCTGTATAAGCAATGTGCATTTAAAAGTATCGTTTGCAGTTAAAAAGAGAAAAGAGCAAGCTGTTAGCCAATGTCCGGCAAAAAATTTAAAGATAACAAAAATTATAAAGATAACAAAAATTCCTACCCAATAATGACCTGCATGAAAATGACGGCTCCTCCGTCTTGCAAAGACACTATCTGCACACCCTATACCCTATTGCAAGTATGTACAAAAAACTTCTACACACCCAGAATCAAAGGGGAGTGGAGTCGAAGATGCAGCACAGTGAATAAGCTGACAGCAGCCAGTGATTATTAGCTGGCTGCTTGCATCAGGGTCAGCGAACCAGAGTTGACCAAGACCCTATTCCGCCTCCAAGCAGCAGGCCTGGAAACAAAAGCTGCACTGGTATAGTCTGGCTAAGAGAATAGGGATCACACAGTGGGATGGCAAATCAGGTACACAAAGGTGTTGCTGTGAAACAGTATATGCCGGGCTGAAAGGCACAAATATTGCAGCCTCGCTGTAAACTATGACACAATGTCCTTTTCAAGACGAATGTCGCAGAAGAAGGAGAGTGACTAAGAGAAGACATTCCTTTATTTGGGGCTATCTTCTCGCCCAGTGAGGCTACCTTGGCTTTCTCTTCTAGTACATGGTAACTTTCTTCTGATTATTCTCCTCACCCCTGGGAAAGAGTTGTTTGCACTTGCGTCATAAATGGGGTACTATATACTGTCAGTATACGAGTTATTCCCATTGCTCAGGTCCATGGAGGATTTAAAGGGCTGAGGAATAAATGCAGTCTGCCCTGCAGTCACCATACAATGTACAGACTAGGTTTTTATTTTATCTCTAATAACAAAAGATACCTATGCCATATCAAGTATTTGAGCACTTGTCCTTGTGATCAATGATAAACATTTACACTGCTTGCTCTGTTCCTCTGTCTGCTATGTTCCTCTGACTGCTCTGTTCCTCTGACTGCTCTGTTCCTCTGTCTGCTATGTTCCTCTGACCATCTATATGCTCTGATCCTCTGTCTGCTCTGATCCTCTGTCTGCTCTGATCCTCTGACTGCTCTGATCCTCTGACTGCTCCATTCCTCTGCCTGCCAGCTCTGATCCTCTGACCATCTGTCTGCTCTGATGCTCTGAATGCTCTGACCATCTATATGCTCTGATCCTCTGACCATCGTCTGCTCTGATGCTCTGTTCCTCTGCCTGCCAGCTCTGATTCTCTGACCATCCGTCTGCTCTGACTGCTCTGTTCTTCTGCCTGCCAGCTCTGATCCTCTGCCTACCAGCTCTGATCCTCTGACCATCTGTCTGCTCTGATCCTCTGACTGCTCTGACCATCTATATGCTCTGATCCTCTGACCATCGTCTGCTCTGATGCTCTGTTTCTCTGCCTGCCAGCTCTGATTCTCTGACCATCCGTCTGCTCTGACTGCTCTGTTCTTCTGCCTGCCAGCTCTGATCCTCTGCCTGCCAACTCTGATCCTCTGACCATCGTCTGCTCTGTTCCTCTGCCTGCCAGCTCTGATTCTCTGACCATCCGTCTGCTCTGACTGCTCTGTTCTTCTGCCTGCCAGCTCTGATCCTCTGCCTGCCAGCTCTGATCCTCTGACCATCTGTCTGCTCTGATCCTCTGACTGCTCTGACCATCTATATGCTCTGATCCTCTGACCATCGTCTGCTCTGATGCTCTGTTTCTCTGCCTGCCAGCTCTGATTCTCTGACCATCCGTCTGCTCTGACTGCTCTGTTCTTCTGCCTGCCAGCTCTGATCCTCTGCCTGCCAACTCTGATCCTCTGACCATCGTCTGCTCTGTTCCTCTGCCTGCCAGCTCTGATTCTCTGACCATCCGTCTGCTCTGATCCTCTGACTGCTCTGATCCTCTGTCTGCTCTGATCCTCTGTCTGCTCTGTTCCTCTGCCTGCCAGCTCTGATTCTCTGCCTGCCAGCTCTGACCATCTGTCTGCTCTGATCCTCTGACTGCTCTGACCATCTATATGCTCTGTTCCTCTGTCTGCTCTGATCCTCTGCTAGCTCTGGCCATCTGTCTGCTCTGATCCTCTGCCTGCCAGCTCTGATCCTCTGCCTGCCTGCTCTGGTCCTCTGACCATCTGATCCTCTGACTGCTCTGACCATCTATATGCTCTGATCCTCTGACCATCGTCTGCTCTGTTGCTCTGTTCCTCTGCCTGCCAGCTCTGATTCTCTGACCATCTGTTTGCTCTGATCCTCTGCCTGCTCTGACCATCTATATGATCCGACCTCCTTCTGCTCTTATCCTCTGTTCCTCTGCCTGCCAGCTCTGATCCTCTGACCATCTGTCTGCTCTGATCCTCCGTCTGCTCTGATGCTCTGTTCCTCTGCCTGCCAGCTCTGATCCTCTGACTGCTCTGATCCTCTGACTGCTCTGTTTCTCTGCCTGCCAGTTCGGATCCTCTGCCTGCCAGCTCTGATCCTCTGACCATCTGTCTGCTCTGATCCTCTGACTTCTATGTTCCTCTGACCATCTGTCTGCTCTGATCCTCTGACTGCTCTGTTCCTCTGCCTACCAGTTCTGATTCTCTGCCTGCCAGCTCTGATCCTCTGACCATCTATCTGCTCTGATCCTCTGACTGCTCTGACCATCTATATGCTCTGATCCTCCGTCTGCTCTGATCCTCCGTCTGCTCTGATGCTCTGTTCCTCTGCCTGCCAGCTCTGATCCTCTGACCATCTGTCTGCTCTGATCCTCCGTCTGCTCTGATGCTCTGTTCCTCTGCCTGCCAGCTCTGATCCTCTGACTGCTCTGATCCTCTGACTGCTCTGTTCCTCTGCCTGCCAGTTCTGATTCTCTGCCTGCCAGCTCTGATCCTCTGACCATCTGTCTGCTCTGATCCTCTGACTGCTCTGACCATCTATATGCTCTGTTCCTCTGTCTGCTCTGATGTTTTGTTCCTCTGCCTGCCAGCTCTGATCCTCTGTCTGCCAGCTCTGACCCTCTAACCATCTGTCTGCTCTGATCCTCTACTTGTTCCGATCCTCTGCTTGCTCTGACCATCTGTCTGCTCTGATCCTTTGTCAGTTCTCACCCTTTGTTTGGTCTGATCCTCTCATCATGTGTCTGTGTCTGCCCCTCTCTTCACAATCAGTCCTGCAAGTAGTTAACTGTATTGCATAGCATTTTTTAAAACAATTGGCATGCAAGAGGAACATAAATTAACATAGCATTTATATATAACCTCTTATTTATTTTGACGTGTTCAGTATGGACCAGTTTGAAGGAGAAGAAGAGTGGATGTCTAGTGAGAGGAGGAACAAGGAGGTTGGGCTGACAGCTGTCTGGCATGTCCGCAGGGCACACATGGCTCATGCTCCTTTAGGAAACTTTCACTCTCACAACTTCAGACACATCATGGCATTCATATTGAGTGGCACACCACCTAGGTAAACTTTTTAACATAAATAATTCTTTCTGTATCACCTTTTTTTGAGCCGATCAAGTGTTTTTTCCTGTTTAATTAACATAACATGATTCTAATGTTTCACATGATTCACAATCTTGAAGTCTTAATTCCATTTTGAAAAATGCCACATGCTTAGGACTCTTCCATAAATGGATGCTGCTCATGTGCCAGAAAATCCACCTTACTTTAGGTCATTCTAAATATGTAAATGTCATACCAGGGAATGAAAAGGTAGATAGGCTTGCGAAATGAGAAGAAGATTGTGAATAGAAAAACATTGAAATCACAGACTTTGAGAACAAGAGAGCTCTCCAAGCTGTCAGATAACAGAACCAATCCAATACTTAATTTCTGTATCCATTTCACCACTTCATGTGGCAGAGGTCCAGTGTCCAGCCACCATGATTGCCATGTTGTTTACCTCGAGCAAGCTAATCATTGTATACACTTTTGGCAGGTTTGGGGATTTTGTGAATTGTTTTTGGTCCTGGACAGCACCGCACTCGTTGTATCCCCATCTCATCAGGTTTTTTTTTCTGTATCGACTGGAATCTATTTAAAGCTCTCAATATTAGATTTGGTAGGTAAGCTCCAGGGACAACCTCCTGGGGTTTGTTGCGCCATTTCTCAATGTGATGCTATCATGGAGAGGCTAAGATTTTTTTTCGGAAACTCAGTCTAGACGTTCGTATCATTTTCTGTAATTGGTGTCCATACATTGGGTGTCTTGGATAGTTGGTGTATTTACCTATTTCAACTTCTGCTGCAAAACTTCTTCTGCTCAGGGGGGTTGCTATACCAAGTATGAGGTATATTTTCCCCTTATAAACAGGGCAGCCTATCTTAGGCTTCTCTCATTATCATACAGCTTATCGCTCAATTGGATTGGAGAGGGTGCTGTCAGTCTGCCCCTGTTATGGAGTCAACAGACTTTAAGAACATGTTCTATTGTTTTTCAGTTATCTCCATCATCGTAGGCGTCTCAGTCTCCATAGTTCATACGCAAGGCGCCCTGTGAGTTTTGTCCAACTGTCTCCTGTATTTTTACTCTGTCTGTAATGGCTGTAAAGGAATACGTGAGTGACAGTCTCTGCCACAGATCGTACAACCATGCTTAGTAGGCCGGCTTGCTGGGCTGTTACTTGATCTCTTCAGTCTCTCTCTTTTCTCTGCAGCCAGAAGACCTCTACGAGCGTCAGCAGTCACTATGCCCCCTCCAACTGACTGTCTCCAAGCAGCTCGATCCTGAGCAATTTTTTCCCAGTCCTCCAATGGGATGTCACATGACTTCATGTGCCTCTTTCAGTGAATTGCAGTGTGGGACGATCGATTCTTCTAACTCTAATGACTAGCTGTCCGTAGAGGATATCCTTTGGCATTCTCATCTTCCATGTGGTAACTGTTTTCCGCAGTTCTCTCAACACTGCACATTTCTGTATATCCAATTTATAATTTGTTGAACAAATGGTGCCTGAATCTGCAATTGTCAGTTCACAGCCTAAATATCATAGATCTCTATTTTTTTAGGCATGGAGTAATATGCCTCTTTTATATGTGTGTGCCTTTTGTTACTTTTGTTGTGTAAGTGTGCTGGTGTTGTGTGTGCTCAATGTGCGGATAATATGCTCTTATATTATTTGTTCTTTGATTTGTAACAAGATGTTTAACTACGGTTTTTCCAACAAATATAATGTTTTTTTCCCTTCTGAATCTTTCAGTCAAAATGGGAGCTTTCATTGGCTTGAAGCAATGTTTCATGCAAAACAAAGAAATGGCAAGACTAAAACCCAGAATGATATGTCTGTGAACCTCACGGATGTGGTGAGTACATACATCTCATCTCTGCACATAATTACCTACAGGTGTGCATATTTGCTTAACTAGGTGGATTTTAGGAAGCAAAGAATTGTCTAGATTGCTACCATGATATATGAATGAATCTAGCTCTTGAAATGGAGTATATACATTCTGCTATAATTCCATTGCAGATTAGCAATGAGTCTTTGCTGTGGTTTTGGGCTACATGGGAGTGTGCTCAATTTGCCATTGTGTCCCGCCTGCGTACCCCACTTGGCAAGGCTACAGAGACATTTATGGCAATTGAGGGTGTGATCAAGGCATTTGCTGCGGAATCTCAAAACTTCAGTAACTTGGATGATGCCCTGGACAGGAGAGATGGGGTCAGAGGTCAGTTCCTAATTAATTCTGTACTATTTAAATATATCAGCATTGGCACTAATGATATCTCTTTACAAAAGATCAACAGTCAGACTTACGTTTTCACTAGAAAAACTGTTTTTCAGAGAGCAGAACTTTACTTTGGTAATTCGTTATCAGCGGCTTAAAAATATTTTTGTTCAATCAAGGGTAGCTGGTACTGTTTTTTTCACCACTATCACCTTGATTTGTTTTATCTCAGAAACTAACATACACAACAAAAACAGTATAACACCAACACATTCTCTATTCATTTATTTCTCTACTCACAAACAAATCATATTAATAGACCATTAAATTTAAGTGTTACGGGTTCTCAAAGTACTAAGTAGCAACAAGGCGTCCTGAAAAATAATGGAGTGGCAGGGGAAATTGTGTCAATTTTGTATTTAGATTGGTGAAGGTTAAGATGTAATTTCACACATATATAATGTAGCTGTCCAAGTTCAATTGCCAATGGTTATCCCGAAGTTGCCTCACAAATGTTCAATGCGTCCGTCCTTTGTCACTCTATAAATGTCAGTACTGTAATCTAACTCCTAGACGTGTTGCAGCATGTTTTCATCAATGGTTTGCACTGCAGCGTTAATGCGATCTCATAGTTCACCCACATCTTGGGGGATTGGAGGTTTGTAAACAGTGTCTTTAACACATCCCCATAAAAGAAGTCATATGATGTGACATCCAGTGACCTTGGTGGCCTGCGTAGAAGATGTTGATCACTGTTCCTTACACACCCTATCCATCGAGAAAGGACGTTCCTTACATTATGATGGTAGTGGCATGGAGCTCCATCGAGCTTCAAGATAAAGTCTGCACTATCATGTTCCAGCTGTGACGTAAGCCATGTAGTTAGCATGTTCAGAAATGTTTCACCTTTTATCAATGACTGACAAAGATACCAGCACCCATCATCACATCTGATGGCATCTTCCAGGACAACCTCTAACTTCTTTCACTTTGCTCTGTTTGTGATCATATCTTTTTACTGTACCACATCCAGTTCATGATTTCTGTTGAGGCTTATAAAGTTCTGCACCGAGTTATTTTAGGCTTTCCATCTAGAGTTCATTGCATGGCAGTATCTGCTGATAGTATGATTGTCTATTCACCATTGTTGCTCTTTGTTTTTGACATTTTGCTGACTAGTTGTAATCTGCCTGCCCATTAACAGGAGAGAAAGTCGGTGAATACGTATGCCTTCAGCGTGTGCATTTGCTGATGAACTTCATGGAGCACCTAGACAAGCTCTTGTACAATGCCTACGAGGGATGTGCCGTAGCTATGCCAGCTGTTCACAAAGTAAGTCCCATCACTCTTGTTTTCTGTTATGTACAACCTGCGTCACCGACACCACATGGGTGCTCAACCCCTTTCAGGAAATGATGAGTAAAAGATCAAGATAGTCCCATTTCAGGCTGCTGTCAGGAATGAAGTGCTAGAGACCCTTTTTTGAGGCCACAGCCTATAATGGAGTGGGGTGGACAGTACCTCTCCTCTATGCCTTTTCTTGCTTAACAGTAAGACAGGTAAGTACACATTTACTACTGGGATGTACTGGTAATGGAAATTGAATCTGTACCTTTGCCATGAAAAGTGAATGCTCAACCACTACTCTAATAGACAAAGATTATGTGCACTCATGATTCCAGGAGATTGCTGGTTGTACACTTCCATTCAACCATCTCAGGCATCCCTTCCTGCTTGACCTAGATCAATATATGGATTACAATGGCCACCTATTGATGACACAGCAATAGATGAATCAGATGGATATATTTGACCGAAAGGTGCAAATATCGCAGTCAAGCTGTAAACTAGCGACACAGCGCATTCTGTACTCCGGACTGCATTCTGCTACTTGCAAAGCCTTGTTCCCAAGCATGACCAGGACGTTATGTGGGATTTTAGTCAGTATGTTTCACCTGAACGTGGTACTTTCCGGGTCTGCATTAGGCTCCATCTTTGAACCCATTAACTGACCAAACATATTTCAAATGGATGAACAGAAAAAGTGGTCTCTATCACCTGTGATGGACGAACACCACCACCATGCGGGTCCACACTGATTGTATACTGGTAAAAATGTATACACAGGAATAGATAGTTCCATAATGTAGAAATATAATGAGAATACTCATTGTGCAGAATACGTGGCAAAATAGAAAATAAGATCGTTCTGCCATCTCGTGAGAATACAGCTTGATGAACTACTGCTGCACATGTATAGTAAAAGATCTGGTTACAAAGCATGATGAAGGCCATGTGACAGATGGATAGATGATATAAGAGAAATCCTACACCAATACAGGCTTGCAACTACCGACACAACATGCTTGGACTAAGATGTGCAACATCAACTCTAACAATGCTTGACAACAAGCAGATGATTTTAAAAAAAAATTTTTTTGCGTTCGCCTTATTTCTCTAATCCCCAAGGGGGTGTGTTTTGCACTGTGGTTTTTATTTTGTGCCTGTCAGCCCAGTGCATCTCACTTCAGCGTGCATTTTTATGTAAGGGCCTGCTTCCTCCTGCATTTTCTAAGGGTTTGCTTTCCCGGGATAACGGCCGGTGCTGTGATGGGGATCGAACCTAGCACCTTCTGTTTGTGAGCTGTGTCACTTAACCACTAGCCAACGCAGTCTCCAAGCAGATGATAAAAGTAAATCCCATAACAGATACTGCCGTCAGGAATATAATGTGACCAGATGTCTTACTCTTTGTGTTCTGCCTTCCCTAACTGTGTAAGCCAGTTACCTATTTG
This sequence comes from Ariolimax columbianus, assembly GCA_036924085.1. Taxonomy (NCBI): domain Eukaryota; kingdom Metazoa; phylum Mollusca; class Gastropoda; order Stylommatophora; family Arionidae; genus Ariolimax; species Ariolimax columbianus. The sequence continues at coordinate 51,716,565 of JAVGWX010000002.1, read as the reverse complement.
CAGCTTGGTTGACTGGATCTAGGTAGATGGTGAAGGTCTTACAGATAAATCAATTTTAAGTGTTTGATTTTTGTCATTGTGCAATTTTTTGGAATTTTTATTACTCAGGTTGTCAAAACATTCTTTCGCACCAACCGCAACACTTGCCAAGAATGGCTGTCAAGAATACGTATGTCCTTGCTGACTATAGCTGTCCACTGTGGCATGTGGGCTATGGCTGTTCGTCAGGCGTTTGAACTGCTCAGGGACTTGGATGATGCTGGAAATGTTCAGGTGTGTGATTGTATTCAGTTTTTAAAATGTATGTTATTATTGTGGATACAGTAACACAACAGCTCTTGCTTTTCAGCCCAGTACCATGTTGTAGTATCTGCATGTGTTTGTTAGTCACTGTATTTTTGTATAGTATGACCCCACAAATATGGATGGGTTAGGTGTAAGACCCCTAGTGAAATATGGATCATTGCCTGGTTTACATAACCTCTACACCTCACGGTAGAAGAGGAGCGACTAAGTAAGCCTGGTTTACATGCATTCACATATAAAATCATATCATCATTTTTTCCATTCTGATCCTGACAAAATCTAGTTTTTACTTATTGCATTTGGAGTTTTTGTTTTTAGTTTTCTTTCAAACCCAGATGGCTGCACCACACATATCAGGCATTGAGTGTTTCTTCTTTTTCTTCCGCGTTTGTCCTAAACAGGACGTTTGTTTCGTAGTTTACAACAAGGCTGTGATATCTGTGACTTTCGGCCCAACACATCAGATTTTTGGGACAATGGTTTGTCTTCCCTCTTTGATTGTAATCTCTTAGCCAAGCTGCATGGTTGCAATTTTAGTCCAAGGCTGCCACCTGGAGACGAAATAGGACCTTGGTTAGTTACGGATCACTATCCCTGACGCAAGCATCCAGCTATGAGTCGCTGACCGCTTTCACCTTATTCACTGTTACATCTTTGGCCTCATTTGCCATGTCTTTATGGCGGGTTGGACAAAACTAAGTCTTCTGACTTAGAGGAATTAGGCCATACTCTTGTGACATGCTCTCAGTATGGTGGTGGGCCCATTCTTATCTATCACGTACACGACTCTCCTGGATACTACTCTGGCAAATACCACATTTTCACTATATTATGTTCACAACTGAGCTTGTCCAAAATGCAGAGCAGTACCTCGCTCACATCCACCATTTTATGACTATGCTCCAGCAGTTAGTGTTGAACAATTGTAGAACATAGCTAACAGGACTGTACTTGGCCTTATTGCATTTCTTCCCCATGCAGGAAGCTTGTGACACAGCTATTAGACATTCTGGCAGTGATAGTTTTTGGGTCACTTTGCCAGTCCCTTGCCCAGCCCTCCTTTTGTGACATGAATTGTAAACTGCAGTTATTGTTCGAAGCTACCCGTTCTGAGTTAACGTTTTTTCTGTAGCATGTTACAGTGACCCTTCTTACATCCCGAGGCGTACTTGCGAAGTTGGACCATGGTCCTCCTGGCTGTAGTATACTATTTAGCTCCACATTAAGATTACAGTGTCGATCTTCACCTCATTGACCAGACTGCTGGGACACAGCTTGTTACCAGACCACGAATGAGGTAGGGATCTTGGTCAGTATATTTCACCTGGTCCTGATTACCCTTTTCTACCTAGAGTGCAGCTGTTCTATTCTCATCTCCATCCATTCTCTTCTTGTCACCCTCTATCCTCTTCTTGTCACCTTACCGACCAATGCCTGTTAGCGCCAAGACAGAACACTTGTACTTAGGCATGGGTGCAGTGGCTGCTTCTGTAGCTACATGATTGGCATTATGAGACTGCTATCAATCAAATCAAAATTCACTGCGAAGCATAGGTCCTCAACAAATGCTCAAAAAATCTTTCTGACATGCGCCATCATTTCCAGATCCATCTACCCCCACCCCCAGTCTATCCTGAGGCTGCTAGCCCCATCACATGAACATGTATGGCTCAGTAAAAACATGGGCACACAAACTAAATCCTATAGTAATTAGGCCTTCAGGGTCAAAGAACAACACATTTAAAAATCATAATGACAATAGTGAAAAAGAATTAAAATACTTATCTACTAGACTCAACAAACATGAGAACCCAATACATCCCACTTAACAAGCAAGCACTTGAACAGAATTCAACCACAGCAAACTCCAGATTGCCACCTGTGCATACACCCATATAAAACCATTGATCGTTATCTCTTTGAATGCTCTGTGCTCAACAATGTAAAGAAATTATTATTCCTTCAAGACCAGATAAATGGAATACTTTCTATGGCACTAAACAACAATTAGCACGTGCAGATACTTATGCATGGTATTGGGACGAAGGACGAGAGCCTGGATGCTGCAACAGCTCAACAACATGAATGACCATTTGGTATGGTTCGAGGAAGAAAATACACAAAAGGAAACGCAGTATCCTCTTTAGCCACCTTTTACAAAATGCTAGGCAGGGGACAATGTTCCTATTCTGTGCTCTCCGGGAGGGGGGTTATTTTTTCCTGTAAATCTCTTTTTTTTTTTTCTTTAGCCCAAGTATTTTAGCATGTAAATCCTTATCTACTCACAGAGTCCTGTATTTGAGCAAGCTCTGGTGTACCTGATACAAGCTTTATGTGAACTGTGTGCACCAGAGAGCATTATGGGGGTCTACCAGTGGTGTAAGGAAACCACAGGCCAGTCAATGACATGGATACAGGCTGCTGCAGAGAAAGCTAATAAAAGGTAAGGCTAACAAGGCTACATGAAGACATAAGATTTTGTGCCTTTTTTTTAAACATATCTATATTTTTGTTTGATTTTTTTTATTAAGGCGTAAGATATGCTGTATCCCATTTTATAGTTGGTCTGCTGCTTTCTGCACCTTTTGGACTGGCCAGAAAACAGTCTTCAGTGAAGAATTATGACAAAGAACAACAAAAACAAATAGGCATTGTACCTTCAACACAAGTGGATATTCATAGAACACATGTTAAAGATAACGCAAACCAGTTTTGCTAGACAGGTATTTTACTGGGATCCACACGATTTATGGTGAAGAGGAAGGAAGAACAGTACAAAAATGGTAGTGAACTCTGAACTGCAAGCTCAGATTTAATTGAGGGAAGCAAAATGATTGACCTCACTTTGTAGTTTAGGTGACTAAAACCTGGTTGTTAACCTGCAGCACCCCTCAGTCCAGATCATCTTGACACACTCGGCCTACAAAAACGGTGTACGGAAAACAATTTTTATTTTTTGAACGGAGTCACTCCCGACAGCCATTTTTTACTGCTGAATACATAGTCCATATATACACGATATTTTGCCGGTTAAAGTATCGTATGTGCGATTACAAATGGCTTCTGAACAGTTTTAATTTTGTATACGCCGTTTGGACCAAGCCGACTTTTTGCGAAAGGGAAAGTAGGTTGTTGGGAAAGATTTTTATCGCGTAGATCTGTTTATTTTGTTTGTTTAAATGAAAGAACTACGTTTGAATTGGAAACTAACAGTTGTGTCGATATTGTAAACACAGTATCGATACGTTGTTGTGGTTTCCATGGTTTTCTATCGAAGCGACTAGGCCTAGCGGTCGAGTCCAAATTTTTTCCGAGATTTTCATAAATTTTCAACTTCATCTTTTTGAATCTCAAAAACTAACAAACACACAACAACGACAATAACACCCACATGTTCGTTATGCTATTGTGTGTCTACACGCCAGAAAATCATATTTATTGACAAACAAACATAAAAATTATAAATTTTCTAAGACGACTACCATAGCGAGAAATTAAGAAAATTAATTAGGTCAAATTTTTTCAAAATATGACTGGCGTGCTGAAGGTTAATAAGTGTCTCGATGTGTGCATCCTGGGAAGCAAAGAGTAAGGGCTACTGCAACTGTTCATCCATATCGTAAAAGGCATCTCCGTCATATCTCTCTCGCCTCTCTCTCTCTCTCTCTCTCTCTCTATATATATATATATATATATATCTATCCATGCAAAAACAAAAGACAACTGGAAGGGTAACCTCTACAGCTCAGGCTTCAAGAAGAGTGACTAAGTAAACAAAATCTATCACATATAATGAGGCCAAGACCATAATTAAAGCCAACCAGGGTAAAATGGGCTGATCAACACCCTAACTTCCGAAAAGAAGACAGCTACTATAACTTAACTAGAGAAGAGCAAGTCATCATCTTCAGACTGAGAACTGGGCATAACAGACTCAAGGGTCATCTTTATAACAAAATGAGAATTGGGACAGATGACAGGTTCCTGCGTGGGGAGCAAATCATGACCGTGGAACACATCCTGCAAAGCTGCACGCTCACGCAGGAAAAGAGAGAACAATACTGGCCTCGTAAGACAGATATGAGACAAAAGCTGTACGGAGATGAAACAGCCTTACAAACAACAGTGTCCTTTGTAATAGAAACCGGAACCTTGATCTGATGATGAACGAAGAAGAAGAAAACAAAATATGTGGTGTACTAGGCCGGGATTGTAGCACAGATCTTTAACAATTATATGTCGTCCTCCTGACCTGTGCCTTTCCAGCTTTCTCCAAATCAACTTTGTCCCTTGTGTGTCCACCTGAAGCTCTCTTCTCAATCTTTGTTTCACACAGTTTCAGGGTATCAATCTTATACTTTCTCATTTCTGCTACCGCTGATGCACTTGTGCTCTGTTCCTTCATTGTATGAACATTGCAGACAATAAATCAGTAGGTTTCCTTAGATGAGCTAAGTCAGCAATGCAGATTCTTTTTGGTTGTCTCTGCCCTGAATTATTTGCCTTTTTGACAGAGAACTTTCATCTGTTGAATTATATTTTTAGTTTATTTGATGAAATTTATGTGCTTATAGTTTCTAGATGATTGGGTAGCCATGCCCAACCTTCATGGCTGGTTACAGTGTTACTATTCTTTCCAGACCCATCGGGTCCTGCTAACACTCTGCTCCTTTCTGTTGTGACAGGTATGAAAAGTCAGCAGCAGAGTTCCAGATTTCTCTCAGATCCATGCTGGCAGACAATAGTAATAACTTAGATTTGCCTGATGAGCTGAACCCATCACACTCACCAAAAGGTAGCCCTCGTAAGAGGGATGGAATGAAGGTCTCCAATCAGAACACAGGAAAATCAAACTCTGCAGCCAACAGCTTTGTAGCTAATCAGGTAAATATTTTCCAAATGTAATATCTCTGTGTCTTACTTGTTGATTGCCTGATTCCACTACCCAAGCAACAGCTGGACCCATGTGAATACAGATGGATCAGCAACAAATCTGATTCTTGATGTTGTTATGTTTTCATTTGTTCTTTGTCCCCGGTGAAGGCCTTGTGGTCGCAACTTGGGTTTTCTTTTTGTCTCTGTCCCAGGAAAGTAACTAAGCCGTACCTATATTGTTTTTATTTATTTATATACCTTTGACCTTCATGGCCTTCGCAGCTTCAGTTTATTTTTAAGAGGCTGAGCACTTTCTTCTTCTTTTATCCCTGGAAAAATGAGTTACATTCTCTGTTGTTCCTATATCATATTTGTGGTATTGTTGTTAAATTAAAGGTAATGGTAGTTGCATAGCAGACATGTCTGTCAGGGATGAAGTGTTAGAAATGTAATTGTACTGGGAGTTGGTTTTTACCAAGGTGGGATGGGGAGTTTGCTTTTATAAATGTGAGATGACCAGTTCCCTTCTTCACTGCCTTTTCTTCCATAACAGTAAGCCATGTACCCATTTACTACTGAGTCAGCTGAAGCATGTTCATGACAGGGAGCAAATACATAACCTTTGCAATGAGAAGCGAGTGCTGTACTGCTCAAACACTCTATTGTTTCTTAAGTTTTCTTTTAAACTGAGGTCTACAGACTTTTGGTCTGTGAATGCCATAAGTTTGGCAGCATTCTGTCCTAGAGGAGTTGAAGGCTGAGTACCTATGGTTCAGCATATGCTGTGTCATGATGTTGATTGTACTGAATCAGCATGTTGTTGGTTGTACTGAATCAGCATACTGTGTCATGATGTTGGTTGTACTGAATCAGCATGTTGTGTCATAATGTTGGTTGTACTGAATCAGCATGTTGTTGGTTGTACTGAATCAGCATGATGTTGGTTGTTCTGAATCAGCATGTTGTTGGTTGTTCTGAATCAGCATGTTGTTGGTTGTACTGAATCAGCATGTTGTGTCATGATGTTGGTTGTACTGAATCAGCATGCTGTGTCATGATGGGTCAATCCCCTATACATTAAAAATGAGACACATCAAATGTTATATATATTCCACATTAGTATGTAGTGCAGAAACATGGACTACGAACAAACAGTTTAAAAACAAAATAGAGACCCTTGAAATGGGGTTATACAGAAGAATGTAGTGCAGAAACATGGAAAGAGAAACAAGCAAATAGCGACATCCTGACGAGTAGGCACGGGATGGAGAACTTTTGACAGACATTAATATTAGACAAGTCATATATTTTGGTCATATAACAAGACAATACTTTATTGAAAACAATACTAGAGGGAAAGGTTGGAGATCGACGGATAAGAGATGGGCAGCAATATAAGTGAAAGATCAACATCAAAAGATGGACTAATGTCAGTCTGGCAGAGTGTACAGTTAAGGCAAGAGACACAGGATATTCGAGGTCTGTTGCAGCCAACCATCGTTGGGGAGATGGCAATTGAATTGTCATGATGTTGGTTGTACTGTAGATGAGCTAACATAACATTTTTCTTGTATGTGCGTTAAAAAGTTACTTTACATTGAATTGGTGAATATTGTATTGCAATCTTAGGTGACAGACTGCTACATGCGACTTAATGACTGGACCTCAGTGATTGAGTGGCAGGAATCACTAGCCCAGCAACAAGAGCAACTGTTCCATCTTCAAATGGAGGGAAACCATGTGAACACTACAACCTCCATCCGCAGCAGTGTGGATGTCAACTATATAAAGTATGCTACAAATGTTAACCATGTCAAATTATTATTGTAATTACCTTTTTTGTATTTCTTATGATAAAGGTAACCAGGTTAGTCCCTGTTAGTGATATACTCTCGTATACCCAACTGTAAATGGGCACCTGACTAAACCTTTACACTGCTGCATTAAAAATTTATACAACTTCCCTTGCCACTGCATTATTTTTCAGCGCTTTACATTTTTCTTCAGTTGTTGACTTTGAGAGCCTGTAAATTTTTTATTTGGTGGTCTATTAATATGATTTGATTGTGAATAGATAAATAAATAATTTGTTGGTGTTATTGTTTTTGTTGTGTGTGTGTTAGTTTCTGAGATACAAGAAGATGAAGTTGATAGTGTTGAAAAACAGCACAAGCATATAGACTCACCCGTTATTGGCGTCTCTTGGTTGAAAATAAACCCAAAAGGGACTATTGATGTTTTCCGTAATGGCAATATCTGTCATTTTCGACTATAAACGTAATTATTGTATCTACATAAACAAACTAAATAGATTTACCTCAGAAAAATCTCCTGTAGAAACTTAACTTTCCAATTTTCAATAAAGGGGGAGGAAATCTTCAAATCCAAGTGAAAAACATAAGAAATCGTTTCCAAAAGTCTCAAACAAATGTCAAAATCTAACTGCACCGGCGGACGTCAGAACTCTCTGCAATCAAAAGAGCAGTATTGTTCAGACTACTTCTACGTAGCCGTTTGGTTACATTTGACTATAACAGCTGTTGCTATGCAAGAACATCAATAAGTCTATTTTGGTATGATTTTCGTGACGTCAGTCGATTTGGATCACTAGCCACCATAAAGGTTAATGTAAAGGAAGACAAGGCAGCGAAAAAGGGAACTAGTACCTCACCTAAAACAAAACTTAAATCTAGTTTAAATAGGTCTCTAACAGAACATGTCTTTACCCTGTTATCTTATTTTCTATTTGAAGGGCCCTGTCAGAATTTGAAATCGGAAATGTGGAAGGTGTCAAGCAGCACCTGGAACTGGTCCCTGGTCTCAGCATTTCAGACACATCTGCTCAGCGACCTGAAGGCTGTGGGGGTTTCTCTAGCTGGGACTTGAGGCGTGAAGAGGACCAGCTGCACAGGATGTTTATCAAGGCATCAACACAACTTTTAGAACAAACAGAAACATTGCACAGGTATGGTGTTCTATAAGAATCCTTAAAAACAGATTGTTTCGTCACAATCCTTGTTGTTCTTTCTCTTCTCAATTTTGCTCCTTACGAATCATGCTGCAACCTTACATGATCCATACATAATAGCACTATTTGTGGTTTTCTGTAGCAATGTGTTTTACATGAAGAGGTTGCTGACCCCATGCACATCCCTCTTGCTGTTTTTACTACATGGATGGAGTGACAGTGAGCTTATTCTTTCCTCTCCAGTGACTGACATTGGATCTACTCTGCAAAATTTTCAAACTAGTAGACATTAATTAGTAGATGACAGTATGGCCGCTGCTCGGGCAAAAATCTACTCAAATTATTCTAGGGAATAATAGAGAATATGTCGCAAAAAAAAGGGGACTGTGTGGCTATGACTTAAGGTCTTGGTTATATGGCTAGCAGAGCGGCTTAGATTGCACCTGACATGCTGTGTGTCTACCTTGCTCTAATTTACGCTTCCACTTCCACCATTCTCAAAAATAGGCAATCATATATTTCAGAGATTGATCTGGTGAGTCACCAGTGGACTTTCACCTGCCAAAAAAGGGGAAACAAATGAGGTCACACCTTCCCATGACATTTAACGACATAGTGGACTGAAGATAGATAGGTAGGAGAGTATTATTAGCAACAAGACCATTGAATAAATCTGCTTGTGAGACATAGACGAGAATTGGGGCCCAAGTTGCAGCTGCGAATGAGCTGACAGCATCCAGTGTATCATAACTGGCTGCTTGCATCAGATTTAGCGAACCATAGCTAACCAAGACCATATTCTTCCTCTATGTGGTGGTCCTGGAAACAGGTTGAACTATGCCAAGGCATAGGGAAGGCAAACCCAGTACTATAAAAAGCCCGCTGAAATCGTATCCAAAAGGCACAGATATAGCAATCTTGCTGTAAACTACGTCTTAATGTCCTTTTCAGGATGAACGTAGAAGAAGATGAGAATTGGGTCACTGCAACACAGAGAGCATGTTGTAAGAGACAAATATCAGTCTAGTCTAACTCTTCTAGCATAGAAGACACTGCTACTTCTGGCACTGCACCCCCAGACATTCACTCAGCCTAAGAGCCTACTGAGTCTGGTGTAGCCGTATGAGTTTGAAAGATAGCCCTAGAAACAATACCTTATGGCATATTTCAATCATCAATCAAATAGAACTTTTTCAGATCCCTGTGGAGCACATGTTTATTACATGGTCAGTCTACCTGTGTTGAGCGATTTGCTCCACCTCTACATTTTCCCTCTTCTTTGTTTGTTTGTTTGTTTCAAGATCCCTTCACCATGTGTATTTTGGTATCCCTCTACTTTTTCTGTACTGGGAATTCCAGAAGTTTCTAATAGTGTATTGGTAAAGTGTAACCATTAAATTGAAAACATTTGTGGTTATCATTCTCTGCTGTGTGTCTTTGCCAAACAGGGCCGACACTGTAAGATGCATCCAACAAACAGAGAGACTTGGTGATGGTCTGCTGAGAGTGTGTGCCATGGACTGGCCACCTTCATTGCCTCAAGACGGACTTACCCAGCTAGCATCTCTTGTAGCCTTGAGGAAGCAGCTAGAGGATCGACAGTACAAGGTACACTTTAACCTTATTTGTCGCTGTCAGTAATATTTAGCCTACATATTCAGAGAGCTGCCGGGGTCAAAGCTAATGCCAGGTTAATGTGAAACATACTGACCAAGACATCGTCTTATGACACCCTGACATGAGACGGGCTCTTGGTCAGGTGAAAAATACTGATCAAATCATATCAGGTGAAACATACTGACCAAGACACCACTTCATGTTAGGGTCAAGTGAAACATACAGACCAAGACACCACCTCATGTTAGGGTCAAGTGAAACATGCTGATCAAGACACTACCTCATGTGGTTCAGTTGAAACATACTGACCAAGACACCACCTCACGTCACGTGAAACATACTGATCAAGACACTACCTTATCTGAGTCAGGTGGAACATGCTGACTAAGACAGCACCTCATGTGGTTCAGGTGAAACATACTGACCAAGACACCACTTCACTTCCATGCCATGCTCTTATAAACAGACTTGTATTATAGCTCCAAGGCAACAAGGTGTGGAATCAACGCTAATCCCCACAGACACTAATCCCCATGGACACTAATCCCCACAGACACTAATCCCCATGGACACTAATCCCCACAGACACTAATCCCCACAGACACTAATCCCCATGGACACTAATCCCCATGGACACTAATCCCCATGGACACTAATCCCCACAGACACTAATCCCCACGGACACTAATCCCCACAGACACTAATCCCCATGGACACTAATCCCCATGGACACTAATCCCCACGGACACTAATCCCCACAGACACTAATCCCCAGGGACACTAATCCCCATGGACACTAATCCCCATGGACACTAATCCCCATGGACACTAATCCCCATGGACACTAATCCCCACGGACACTAATCCCCACAGACACTAATCCCCATGGACACTAATCCCCACAGACACTAATCCCCACGGACACTAATCCCCATGGACACTAATCCCCAGGGACACTAATCCCCACAGACACTAATCCCCACGGACACTAATCCCCACGGACACTAATCCCCACGGACACTAATCCCCACGGACACTAATCCCCACAGACACTAATCCCCACAGACACTAATCCCCACGGACATTAATCCCCATGGACACTAATATTCATATTTTAATGTTGAACTTAATTTCTTTTGATTTCTATAAGTTCCTAAATGCAATGAAAATTTGTGTATTTTTATTATCTGTTTCTCCTATGTGTACATGGTGCTAAGATAAAGAATAATTCAACATCTTGTAGGTGTGCAGTTTATAATGCTTGTTACCTTTTCTCAGATAAGCCTAGTTCCATTGTCCACAACACTTGAGCCAGGTGTCGGAGATGACCTCAGAGTTTGCAACCAGTTATTAAGGACAGTCCACCTGCAGCAACGATTGCTCGTGTGTGATAAGAATTCAGGTGAGAAATCATTATGATCTGTTCATTCTTTCATTCAACTGATCTGGCTGTCTTTTCAGTTGTTTTTCTTTTCAAGATGCAAAAAATATATTTTTGTGTGTGAGCTGTTTATTCGCATGATGGTGTCTTTCCTAAGAGTAGCATCTCTGGCAGCAACGGCTGCCTTGCAGGTAGACTAGGGACAGCCAAAGGCTGCGGAAGTAGTCCAATAAAAATGCATGCTGAAGACTGATGCACTAACTTAACTTACCGTCTTTATACAGGGAGGAAGATTAACGCCTAGACAGGCAAAATATACTGATCACACGTGTTAGTCAGGCATAATATACTGGCCAAGACCCTCACCTCGGCTTCCTAGTAGCCCTCCCTGGATACGGGCTGTTTTCATGGCAGCCTGGCTAACGAGGTGAGGGATCGATGGGATCCCCGTAATAGTGAGTGACACGCAGATGAAGCCAAGCATAGCACAACCGCCTGAAGGTCCCAGGTCGACCTTCATCAGCACACTCGGGATGTGAAGAAAGCTGCTGCAACCAGCCACTTAACATCCTTTTCAGGGCACACAAAATAGTAATCTACTCATTGTTGGCATTCACAAACAACAAAAACAACTCAAATACAAGTTTCTTTCACAGCTATAGTTAAACAAGAGATAGTGCTGTTCCTTGAATGAGTGATGGGACCAAAGATTAATGATGTACTGTCTCACATCTGTAATCAGGACAGTGATAATTAATGAGCTGTCTCCTGCCTGTTATCAGAACAGAGATTGTTCATCCCGTAACCCATCAGGTTGTTGGGGCACACACGAAGACACTCCCAAAATCCTATGCCATCCCTTTCTGTCTGTCGCCGCCTGACTTATCTCACCAGGATGAAGGCCTGACAACTCAGTGATGTTGTCCACCCATCTCTTCCTTGGACGTCCTCGCCCTCTCTGTCCCGGTACGGAACCAAAGAGTATCGAGTTGATAATTCCGTTGGACTTCGCGACGTGCCCGCACCAGGTCATCTTTCGTCTTTTGATAGCTGTGAACAGATCTTCAAAAGGGCCAATAGCGTCTTCAACTCTCTCGTATTACTACTTTCGTGACACGATCTTTATATGTAACATTTAGGATTTTTCTATAGCACCTCATTTCCATTGATGTATTCTGCCCTGAATATCTGCTGTAATGGTCCAAGTCTCGCAGGCATACAGAAATATTGACAGCACCAAAGAGCGCATTAGTCTAACTTTTATGCCGAGGGCGAGCCGCTTGTCTTGCCATATAGGTTTCAGCCGAGTCAGCGACGCTGTTGTTTGTGCTATTCTTGCAATTACCTCTGGCTTCGATCCCTCTTCGCTGATCAACAATCCTAGATATTTGAAACGTTTTACCACCTCAAGTTCCTGCCCATTTGCCTCTATTGTTCCCTAGGCTGTCATTAAACAGGAGTGAAATTGAGGTCTCAATTCAAACTACATGACCCCAAGACACATGCAGTACATACATAGCCTCTGTTAGGAAATTGCTTAGCTCCTGACCTATTCGCAGTTTGATTGTTCTTACAAATAGGAGTAGTGGCAAAATCTAGAACTTGAATGCTCTGAGTGAATGTAACAATAAATGATACTTCATGTAGGAGAAAGAAAACGTTTCAAACCATCTGCTGCCACTGCAATGGGAGGCTCCTACATGTTCGGGACCTGGGGCTCGCGCCCCAGCCCTATCCGGTAGAGCCGCAGAAAGAGGTCTCTGCCGTCCGCCGATCAAAGCGGGCGGACAGCTGCTTGATACTCACCTTATACGGCGATGGGGTGCGAAACCACCAACATAAGACTTAGTTCCTGGTCGGGGTGTCGAAAACAGTAGAGCAGCCACCTCACTGTGAACTGTCGAGACTCAACCAATGACCATGAGATCTGTCCGCACACTAGGCGAACAACATCTCTGTGACATTACCAGGCTTGTCCTCTGGTTAAATGCACTTCTGCTTCGATATCTACCTCTGTACGTTATCAGCCATACAGCTATCATGCTGGACGCAGAAGAGATGCAGACCAGCGGACATTGCACACCTGCCCCACTGTATCAACATCCCAGGTGGCGGGGAATGCTAGGCGTACCATCTCTGCATAGAAGCCAAGAAAATAAAGGGAGAAAGAGATACCCCACTCACATGCAAATGCTACGTTTCTGGCAGGACGTGACGATCCTGTGGTACAGACACACTGGACTGCCTCTCTTCCGGGTAAACCAGTACATATCATATATCTCATATATCATCTCACATATCTTCATCGCACCCTATAGACACGAGTAGTGAAGACTCGATAGTCTGGTAAGACAACTTCCATAAGAGAGACAACTCTGATTATAAACAACTGCTGCCTTGCAGATAGGCTGGGGACAGCCAAAGGCTAAGGAGGGCATCCCTACAGAAACGCCTGTTGAAATCGGATGCACGGGGCCGCAAGCCTAACAAAACAGTGCAACGTAAATCGCAGCATGATGACAGTACAACCGATTAGAAAAACGCATGGCGCTCATCCTGCGGAGTCCCGCCAGGCAGCGATAGTGCCGGGCCTCACGCCTCGAAGGGGCCCACCCTTGACTACTGGTGGTCACCCACCCATGTGTCGTGGAGTCAAGGCACATGGCTATGGGGCAACCTTTATTGACCAAAAACTCAAGAACCTCAAAATACTACAGTGGAATGCGGAGGGAGTCATTAACAAAAAACTTTCCCTAACACATCACCTGCATGAAGGTAAGATTGACGTGGCATGTATCCAGGAAACGCACCTCAACAAAAACCATAAATTCTCAATCAGAGGATACCAGACCTTCCGTCTCGATAGAGAAGGCCACAAAGGAGGGGTCCTGATACTGACCAGAAACTGCATACCGAGTAGCGCGGTATCTGTCAATCACACCGGACAAGCAGAAATTGTAGGAGTTGACATAATGGCTCAAGAGACGAAGCTCCGCATTTTCAATCTGTACGGACCACCAAATAGAGACCTATCGCTCTCGAGTATGGAGGTCAGAGACTCCAACTGCATAGTAGTTGGAGATTTCAACAGCCACTCGGAGAGATGGGGATACTCTGACACAGACAGCAGAGGTGACGAAGTGGAAGATTGGGAGATAGATGCAAATCTCTCCCTAATCAATAGGCCGGAGGATAGCCCTAGCTTCTATTCAAGAACATGGCATACCACCTCGATTCCAGATTTGGCCTTCTCCACACAGGACATACACCATAAAATAGACCGCCAGGTGCGAAACCAACTGGCAGGTAGCGACCACAGGCCGATCAGGCTAACCATTGACATGGAAGTAGGCCCACAGGAAACAAAACCGCTCCCACGTTGGAATTACAAACGAGCCGACTGGGACAGATTTGCAATTCTGACAGATGGGCTGTGTGAAACCATCAACACACGAAACACCAAAATGAAGCCCATGGTGGAAAGCCTAAGCAAGGCAATAATGCAAGCCGCCACTGAAACCATACCAAGAGGAGCTAGGAAAAACTATAAGCCCTACTGGAATGATGAGTTGCAGAAAGTGGAAGATGCAGTAACAAATGCTAGGAACATGGCAGAGCGAGAAAAATCCATGGAGGCAAACATCGCCCTCAAAGCCGCCACGGCGAAATACAAACACACTCTTAAGCAAACAGCAAGAGAAAGCTGGAAAAATAAAACGGAAAGCCTAAACCTGGACAAAGACGGGAACAAGCTATGGAAGCTAGTCAGAGCCATGAACGACGAAACCCCGTCAAATAAACAAATTACTATCAAGCAGGGCGAGAACTTGATCACAGGTAAGAAAGCCGCAAACGCCTTTGTCGATCACTATGCCAGAGCAAACCACATCGAGGTCCCTGCAGATAAGCATACAGACATTAGCGAAGAGCTAAAGGGGCACGGCACCTGAAGAGCACATGATGGCCAAATTAACAATGCGCGATATGGAAGAGGCTATGAAAACATTAAAGAAAAGGAAACCTCCAGGAAAAGACGGGATAACAAACGAAATGCTGATGGGGCTGGGCCAAACAGCGAAGAGGAAACTGCTATCGGTCTTGAACCAAAGCTGGAAAAGGGGAATTGTACCCCAGGCATGGAAAGACGCAATACTGGTACCAGTACCAAAAACAGGAAAGGATAAAACAGATCCAAATGGATACAGGCCCATCAGCCTACTGAGCTGTGTCGGCAAGCTGATGGAACGGATGATAAACACCAGACTGATGTGGCATCTGGAAGAAAAACGAATACTAATTCCACAGCAAGTCGGCTTTAGACAGCACAGATCCACTGAGGACCAGGTCATCCTCATAGCCCAGGAGATAGAAGATGCCTACCAGGCACAGAAACACACAGTAGCTGTTTGGGTGGATCTGGAAAAGGCATTTGACAAAGTCTGGAAAGACGGACTTGAGTCAAGCTAAGAAGAAGTGATGTTTGTGGGAAAATGTACAAATGGATCAACCACTACCTCAAACAAAGAACGGCCAGAGTCCAAGTACAAGGGCAGATGAGCAAAAAGGTGACACTCAAGCAGGGAGTACCCCAAGGGGGAGTACTGTCACCCACACTCTTCCTGGTATATATAAACGATATTACAGAGAATATACCAAGAAGAGTCCATAGCTCAATGTTTGCAGACGATCTGGCTATGTGGACCTCTGAAAAGAATCTCACCATAGCAAGAAATCGGATGCAGACGGCCCTAACATCGCTGGAAGAGTGGGCGAACTCATGGCTGGTCAAAATAAACGAGGAGAAAACCACATGCACAATATTCTCGCTTTCATTAAAACCCCAAAATACTAAATTAAGTCTAAATGGCAAATTCCTGCAGCCAAACGACAACCCAACCTATCTGCGAGTCACATTTGATTGGCGCATGACATGGAAAAGTCAGATTGAGAGAAACCGAATGAAAGCCAGAGAAAGAATGGCAATCATGAGGAAACTTGCTGGCATAAGCTGGGGAGCAGACGAAGGCATACTAAAGAAACTGTACACTGGAAGAGTGAGAACAGTTCTCGAGTATGGCATTGCGGCATGGACAACAGCAGCGAAGGCGAACTTCGATAAAGTTAGCAAACTTCAAAACCAAGCCATGAGAATTATAACAGGTGGCATGAAGTCAACGCCAATTGTAGAACTTGAAAAGATTACAAAACTGCAATCCATGACCGAAAGAAGAGACTGCAGAGCCCAGCTGCAGTCAGAGAAACTCCGAAGACTGACCGACCATCTAATGCACCAAAGACTAACCAATTTGGGAAATGGGAAACTAAAGCGGAGAAACTTTGCAGAAATAGCCAAAGCAAAGATGCACGAAGATCCCATAAACGCACTAACAACACCAAAACCCATCACTACTGTACGAAAACCTACCTGGAGGCAGGATATATTTCCAGAGGTGGTAGAAAATATACCAGGTATTGCAAACAAAAACTGCCAGACTGAAAAAGAAAGGAGAGATACTACCCTAAGCTTCATAACGAAAAGCTACCCAAGCATGGAATGGACCCATGCATACACCGACGGTTCTGTAACAAATACTACACAGAACGGAGGGGCAGGAGCATTCCTGAACCTACCAAATGGCAGAAAAATAACACTGTCATTCGCTACTGGTAAGTACACAAGCAATTTCAGAGCGGAGGCAGAGGCACTGAGGGCGGCAGTGGAAGAAATGGTGACACACAGGGAAAATGAAAGCCATATAGTCCTGCTTACAGATGCTCTCGCCGTAGTCACAGCGCTAAAAAGCCAGAAAAATACTGAGCTTAATGACTTAAGAGCAGCACTCTGCAAACTGTGCCAGCAGTCCGCACCAAAAAGGGTAGTGGTACAGTGGGTCCCATCACACTGCAACATCCAAGGCAACGAGGAGGCAGACAGACTGGCAAAAGAAGGTGCAAGACTACCACAAACAGATACCAGTATAACGTACGAAGAGTCAAAACGGCTTATCAAAGCCAGATACATGACCAAATGGGAAACCGAACATACTGGTTACACCAAAAACGATGCCTATTACCAGTTGAACCGAAGAGAGCAGGTCGTTGTCTTCAGACTTCGCACTGGCCACAATAGACTGAGGTACCACCTATTCAACAAATTGAAGATAGGGTGTACCGACGAATGCCCGTGCGGTACTGGTAAAATGACCGCTGAACATCTGCTGCAGAACTGCCCGACATACGAGGATCAGAGAGAGCAGATGTGGCCATCACCAGTGGAACTGCAAGACAAGCTCTATGGCAGTGGCGACAGCCTCAGGATGACCGCCGCTTTTTTCGAAAAAATAATGGTTACTGTCTGACTGCGTACGAAGAAGAAGAAGAAGAAACCATCTGCTGCCTTGCTGGGTACCATTTGCTGCCTTGCTGGGTACAACCAGTAAATAGAGAGAGCTAACTTGGTTAACCTTTATCACCCTACATACAAAATGGACGCAATTTCCTATTATCTACTTTTGTATTTCAGGACGTCTTGTCGTTTAACTATGGTTGCTACTTTGAGAGACTGCAACATTTTTATTTGCAACATGGTTTGTTTGTGAGTAGAGAAATAAATGAATAACGAATTTTATAGTCTTATTGTTTTTTTGTGTGTGCTAGTTTCTGAGATAAAAAAAAGTTAAGAGGATAATGTTGAAAAAAAACAGCACACTTTCAGCGTCCCTTGGTTGAAAAAAAAAGAAAAATCTCAGACAACAGGTTATCAATGTTTGCCGTAATGGCTATGTCTGTCAATTCAACTATAAACGTAATTATTGTAGCTAAATAAACAATCGAAACAGACCTATCTTGCAGAAACTTGACTCCCCCATTCTCATCAATGGATTAATCTTCAAATCCAAGGTAAAAACAGAAGAAATCATTTTCTAACACCTAAAACTAATTCTACAATCGCCAGTGCTGGTATCTAGCCATACATTATGGAAGAAATAACTCTCAACAATCAAAAGACTAGTATTTTTTAGACTATTACCACGCAGCCATTCATTTTCAAATTTGATTAAAACGGCCGTCTCTATGCATGCATAACATAAGTCAACCACTGGCGACATCCGCTTCAAGATAAAAAATGGCGTCGTCATTGCACTGACTCCCGAGCTGTAAAGGTCAAAAAGGCTTGAGGAACACAGATGTGTCAGACTAAAAAGCATACAATTGTTAATTAAAATGTAACACAATATTTCATGGCTTAAAAAATGATTTATAGATGAACAAAGATCAATGATGAGTTATCTTTGACTATTCTGACAGAACTATCCTATCAGTTGTCCAACCTTCAACTGGCAGCAGCTACTGTGGCCAGGAAGCAAATGAACACTGCCACAGCCGAGGACAATCTCCTGAGGCAAGCCGCTACTGTTATTGGCAGCTCAACTCCACCAGACTCTATCCTGTCAGCACTTATCAACATCAGATCTATGACATCGGCAGGGAGTGCTATGCAGAAGGACTTGCTCAAGCTGCAGGTTTGTTGCTTTTGATATGTATTTATGAAATGGAAACTGTCAGGTGCTGAAAATATGGTATTCTTCAGGGGCGATTAACTTTTTTATGGATGAATAAAAGGGAAGGGTAGTCCATAAGCAGATGCTGTCAAGGGTTAAAAACTTCATTTAACTATTTCTCAGCTGTTTCTAATGTATCGTGGCCAGTTCCATTCCTTGCTGGCTGCCTTATCTTCCCTAATTGGGATAACATTTTATAGCTTATTTAAAGTTAGTTGCCAATTGCAAGCAGTGATGGCGACGACATCAGGAGGTTTTATTTTTTGTCTTGATAATGTAACTTGAGCTGTGTTTGGATTATAGTGAGGAAGAAACTGCACTGATCATCAACCTCACTCTCTGGTCCTGAGCTACCTTGGACCAGTGGCAAGGTGACCAGTCAAGATAACTGAAGGTAACTCAGTATGCAAGCACTCTGATCTGACCTCCTCTGAGACCAGGGGGTACTTGAAATTTGTGGGATTAGGTCGTCCAGCATTACTGTTCATTGCTTTGAGAGGCGAGTGCCTTACCTCTCATCTACAGCTTAGAAGAGCGAAGATGGCAGAACCAGAGATCAAATTTTAGTCATTTGCTAAATCTAATTTTTAAGTGAGTATTATCGAAACAAAGAATAGTAACATTGCAACCTGTCAGGCATGTCATAAAAGACAACTAAGGAGTTTTGGACATGTAGGGCTGGCTGTTCTAGAAACTTTAAGTCACACAACTTCAACACATATAGACAGGTCAACATGCAATGACTTGGCATGTATAAGTTAACTGATTCACTATGACGAGCTGACATATCAACTCCTGAAAATCCTCAAAAATATCCATGACCGCACTGATCTTTTGTGTACAAAAAATCACCCATTTGTCAATTCCAAGAATTAAAAAAATTTAAGAAATCTTTTACTACAGATGTGACTTCACCTTGGTGAAGACATTTCTGTCACGTTTGAAGTCAGTTCTTTGTTCAAATATGTTGAAATGGGTGCTGATTTTGTTGAAAATAATTGAGATTTTCACATCTAAAATGTGAAAATTATTGGAGCTGATCAGGTGAGTTATCTTTTATTAGAAGTGATTTTTTTGTTCAGATTTAAATAAATAGCAGAATTATTGAGCAGTGAGTAAGCAATTTATTTTTTTTGTTGGTTGAAAACTAAATTATGCCACTTGTAATCTCTTGTACACTAATCTGTATCCCCCACAAATACAGTATCTTTATTCCATTATGTTGGTTGTTCAATTGTGAATAGTTTAGTGAATAATATGCGACATGTTAAAGAAATATAACTGATGATAAATTTGTCTCAAGTGAGTGATATTGTGTGGTAGTCTTCTGGCAGGAAAAAAACTTGAGAGTCAATTAGTAAAAGACCTATTCTTCACAAAGAGCTGAACAAGTTTTAATTGTTTTTTGATGGAAATCTCTTTTTGACATCTACCCGCTCATGCCTCTCTGAATTTTGTGCACAATATATAATTTTTCTCATACACCTTTAACATGCACCCAAGGATCATTCACATTTGAGAGTGAAGTGATGTTTACAAACATCCCTGGAGAGAAAAGTTAGAATATGTCAAATAAATAGAAATTAAAAGGAAACGTAGAAAATGTAATGAAAGGTCAAAAATGAAATATGTATTATTTTTATTTATACAGAGAGAGGGAGCAAAACTGCTGCGGACACTTGGCAAACAGAGAAGTTCTCTTGATGTGTTGGCAGGTAGTGTGCTAGCATCCAGCTGGCCAAGAGATGGTTCATCTAGCTGGACGCTAGATATAGCCTGTTCTCAGATCAATGCCAAGTCGTTGCTTACATTGGTCAAATGGTTGCAGGTGAATTTCTGATAAACTTAAGTATATAACATTTTAGTTTATTTACTTAGTATATTTTTTTACCCTGTATTCATTTTTATCTTTTGGATTAGTCTTCTTCTTCTTGTTTGCCATGTTTTTGATTATGTCTATACGTGAAGTCGAGTTCTCTGAATAAAGGTTGCAGTGGTCGAACGTTCTTCAAGGCTCTCAAATAGCTTTGTGTGAAGGTTCGTCTCCGTGGGCCAGTGTTCAGTACACAGTTGCCTAAGCATATGTCTTCTAGGATATGTTTAGCTGTCTGTATTTCTTGTTCACACATACACTCCTTCGTACGCAGTTCACACATACACTCCTTCGTACGCAGTTCACACATACACAATATGGCAAAATTTAGTCTATGGGCTACTCAATCTGCAGTTTAGATTAGTTTGTCATTTCAAAAATTGTATATGGCCAAGCTGCTTTGATTTCAGTCACTTAACTAACAGGACATGGGTTCAAAACCTTTGTGCGGCCTAGATTTGTAAAAGTAAAAACCTAGTGCTAAAATGCTGTTGGTTGTAACGTATTTTTTTTGTTGGTATTAATGCCTTTGCCAAACTCACTCATTCCTGTTTGTGTGATGATTAACAGATTGATAAATATTTTTTTTTAAACAATTTTATTACAATATCCCTTACAATTACAATGAAGGTGGAAAGTTGTTTGATGCTACTTGTGTCGAGTTAACTCTTGTTTTTTTTTGGAAGTGTATTACAGGGTCTCTTTTTAACATCCTGAGCCATTATATATGACAAGATTGCTTTCCACATCCACAACTTTCTTTAGTCTTCTGTTATGACATGTTTTTAATTTAAACTGGACTTATTCTTTTAATTTGGATGGCCGGGTGGAAGGTGTGTGTGTCCTGTCTACCTCCAGCTTGTGGAAGTCACTCGTACCGTCTTACTCCGTTATTTCAACTCTTGATAACATTTCTTTGATGGTGGATTACAGTGGCTCTTCTTATATCCTAAAAAGTACTTGTGAAGGTGGACTGGGGTTCTTCAGACTCTCCTGACTGAGTGCAATACACAGCTTTTTAGTAAGTTCACTACTATGGGGATTAGTCAGACTGCTCGACACTCATTGTTTCCCAGAGCATAAATTAGGTTCGAAATGGGGTCTTGAACAGTATGTTTTACCTGACCCTGATTACTCTTTACTACCAGATGGAAAGTTACCTCAGACAACATATGACTGAGCCAAAAGTAGCAGACGACTGACCTTAAACTACATGTGACTGTCCCCAAACTACATGCAACTATTCTCTGTCCCCAAACTACATGCAACTATTATCTGTCTGTCCCCAAACTACATGCAACTATTATCTGTCCCCAAACTACATGCAACTATTATCTGTCTGTCCCCAAACTACATGCAACTATTATCTGTCCCAAAACTACATGCAACTATTATCTGTCTGTCCCCAAACTACATGCAACTATTCTCTGTCCCAAAACTACATGCAACTATTATCTGTCTGTCCCCAAACTACATGCAACTATTCTCTGTCCCCAAACTACATGCAACTATTCTCTGTCCCCAAACTACATACAACTATTCTCTGTCCCCAAACTACATGCAACTATTCTCTGTCTGTCCCCAAACTACATGCAACTATTCTCTGTCCCCAAACTACATGCAACTATTCTCTGTCCCCAAACTACATGCAACTATTCTCTGTCTGTCCCCAAACTACATGCAACTATTCTCTGTCCCCAAACTACATGCAACTATTCTCTGTCCCCAAACTACGTGCAACTATTCTCTGTCTGTCCCCAAACTACATGCAACTATTCTCTGTCCCCAAACTACATGCAACTATTCTCTGTCCCCAAACTACATGCAACTATTCTCTGTCTGTCCCCAAACTACATGCAACTATTCTCTGTCTGTCCCCAAACTACATGCAACTATTCTCTGTCTGTCCCCAAACTACATGCAACTATTCTCTGTCAACAAACTACATGCAACTATTCTCTGTCCCCAAACTACATGCAACTATTCTCTGTCTGTCCCCAAACTACATGCAACTATTCTCTGTCTGTCCCCAAACTACATGCAACTATTCTCTGTCTGTCCCCAAACTACATGCAACTATTTTCTGTCTGTCCCCAAACTACATGCAACTATTCTCTGTCTGTCCCCAAACTACATGCAACTATTCTCTGTCTGTCCCCAAACTACATGCAACTATTCTCTGTCCCCAAACTACATGCAACTATTCTCTGTCCCCAAACTACATGCAACTATTCTCTGTCCCCAAACTACATGCAACTATTCTCTGTCCCCAAACTACATGCAACTATTCTCGGTCCACAAACTACATGCAACTATTCTCTCTCTGTCCCCAAACTACATGCAACTATTCTCTGTCCCAAAACTACATGCAACTATTCTCTGTCCCCAAACTACATGCAACTATTCTCTGTCTGTCCCCAAACTACATGCAACTATTCTCTGTCCCCAAACTACATGCAACTATTCTCTGTCCCCAAACTACGTGCAACTATTCTCTGTCTGTCCCCAAACTACATGCAACTATTCTCTGTCCCCAAACTACATGCAACTATTATCTGTCCCCAAACTACATGCAACTATTATCTGTCTGTCCCCAAACTACATGCAACTATTCTCTGTCCCCAAACTACATGCAACTATTCTCTGTCTGTCCCCAAACTACATGCAACTATTCTCTGTCCCCAAACTACATGCAACTATTCTCTGTCTGTCCCCAAACTACATGCAACTATTCTCTGTCCCAAAACTACATGCAACTATTCTCTCTCTGTCCCCAAACTACATGCAACTATTCTCTGTCCCAAAACTACATGCAACTATTCTCTGTCCCCAAACTACATGCAACTATTCTCTGTCCCCAAACTACATGCAACTATTCTCTGTCTGTCCCCAAACTACATGCAACTATTCTCTGTCTGTCCCCAAACTACATGCAACTATTCTCTGTCTGTCCCCAAACTACATGCAACTATTCTCTGTCAACAAACTACATGCAACTATTCTCTGTCCCCAAACTACATGCAACTATTCTCTGTCCCCAAACTACATGCAACTATTCTCTGTCTGTCCCCAAACTACATGCAACTATTCTCTGTCCCCAAACTACATGCAACTATTCTCTGTCCCCAAACTACATGCAACTATTCTCTGTCTGTCCCCAAACTACATGCAACTATTCTCTGTCTGTCCCCAAACTACATGCAACTATTCTCTGTCAACAAACTACATGCAACTATTCTCTGTCCCCAAACTACATGCAACTATTCTCTGTCCCCAAACTACATGCAACTATTCTCTGTCTGTCCCCAAACTACATGCAACTATTCTCTGTCCCCAAACTACATGCAACTATTCTCTGTCTGTCCCCAAACTACATGCAACTATTCTCTGTCAACAAACTACATGCAACTATTCTCTGTCCCCAAACTACATGCAACTATTCTCTGTCTGTCCCCAAACTACATGCAACTATTCTCTGTCTGTCCCAAACTACATGCAACTATTCTGTCTGTCCCCAAACTACATGCAACTATTCTCTGTCTGTCCCCAAACTACATGCAACTATTCTGTCTGTCCCCAAACTACAAATGACTCTCCATTCTCAGGCTGACCCCAAACTACATGTGACCATTCTCAGTCTGTTCCCAAACTACAAATGACTCTCCATTCTCTGTCTGTCCCCAAACTACAAATGACTCTCCATTCTCAGGCTGACCCCAAACTACATGTGACCATTCTCAGTCTGTTCCCAAACTACAAATGACTCTCCATTCTCTGTCTGATCCCAAACTACAAATGACTCTCCATTCTCAGGCTGACCCCAAGCTCCTGAGCTCGCTGACTGGTCAGATGTCTCAGCTGGGTGTCAACAATGAGATGAGCAGTCCGTCAACTCTCGCTACCAATCTGAGCAGTCTCCTAGACATGGAGAGGCTGGCAGTCAGCCTGGGACAAGCTAGTCTACTGGAGCCTAGTATGTAACACATGCACTCATATATATGGCATACACACACAAACAACAAACAGCTATCTAAGGTAAATTAATGAAACAAAATAAGAATGTAGCCCTTCTGTTAACAAGGCCCAAAAGACAAGCAAGGAATAGTAACATTGTAATGTGCCATTCATGTTGACAGAGGGTCAAGAATGGGGCCACTTCCCAATCCTGTAGAACTAAGCCACGTGAAAAAGTAAACACGTCCACTCATCAAGGAAAAAGAAATAAACATGTAATTTTAAAAATGAATTAAAAATTGTCATGAGCTCTGCAAATCTCATATGTTTATTATCCTTGGGATATTCATTGAGTGAAGTTGAGCTGATAAATAAGCAGTCAAGTACAATTACATGGCTTGGCTTGGCTTTGTTCATTCTCAAATCTCCAGCTACCACACCCTGAAAAGGGCTTAAGTAGCAGAATGTACTCCAGAGAATGGAATGTGTTGTGTCATAGTTTACAGTCTTTTAAAAAAAAAGTTATTAATTAATTTTATTTTTTGTTGTGGCTAGAGACCAATATTAACCTTTAGCACACTATGTCCGATCCCTTCTAACCAACTAGGCCTACAAAAACAGTGTACAGAAAAAACAAATTTCTTTTTGAACAGAGTCACTCCCGACAGCCATTTTTTACTGCTGAATACGCCCTCCATATATACACGATATTTTGTCGGTTAAAGTATCGTATGTTCGATTACAAATGGCTTTTGAACAGTTTTAATTTTGTATACGCCGTTTGGAGAAAGCCGACTTTTCGCGAAAGGGGAAGTAGGTTGTTGGGAAAGATCTTTATCGAGTAGATCTGTTTATTTTGTTTGTTTAAATGAAAGAACTACGTTTGAATTGGAAACTAACAGTTGTGTCGATATTGTAAACACAGTATCGATACATTGTTGTGGTTTCCATGGTTTTCTATCGAAGCGACTAGGCCTAGTGGTCAAGTCCAAATTTTTTTCTGAGTTTTCATAAATTTTCAACTTTTATCTTTTTGAATCTCAAAAACTAACAAACACACAACAAAAACAATAACACCCACATGTTCGTTATGCTATTGTGTGTCTACACGCCAGAAAATCATATTTATTGACAATCAAACATAAAAATTAAAAATTTTGTAAGACGACTACCATAGCGAGAAATTAAGAAAATTAATTAGGTCAAATTTTTTCCTAAAAAAATGTGGCGTGCTAAAGGTTAATAAAGAGATTGTTGGTGTTATCGATGTTCCACAAACATAGACTCACCTGCTAGCGACGTCCATTGGTTAGAACCACAAACAGAAATTGTCTAAAAACATTAATACTATTATCAATGTTTACCGTAAAGGCTATATCTATCACTTCGACTATAAACGTAATTATTGTATCTACATACCTCTACACCTCACGGTAGAAGAGGAGCGACTAAGTAAGTTATTGTATCTACATAAATAAACTAAATAGATCTAGCTAAAAACAAAATCCGTTGCAGAAACTTAACTTCCCCATTTCTCAATAATGCGAGAATCTTCTAATCCAACCGAAAAACAGAAGAAATCGTTTCAAAAAATATTTACAAAAATTTTAATTGACCATTGTTTTCGTTTTATCGTACAAGACGGAAGTTGATACTCTCTGCAATGAAAAGAGCAGAATGTTCAGCCGTTTCTATGGCATTAACCCAGTAGTCTATATACATATGATAAAGCGATGACCCTACAGCTGGTGTAGAGTTTTGATGGTGGTATGGAACAAACGGGTCGTAATCTCATTAGTACGGTAACGGTTAACTGAAATCAACTTTTTATTGTAACACAAATCAGTTTCTAGCGATGGTCATTTACTTGTAATCTGTATGAATTGTTTTTAATTTTAAATAGTGTGACGATTTAATGGCAGAATGATATTTTGGAAAGAATATTCATGTATCTGACATGAAAAGTTGTTAATGAATTCGCTTGTATTGTCAATAGTAATTACTATTATTATTAAAGTTCTCAAACTTCTTTAAGGCTCATCAATAGCAGACAGTCCTATGCTGCCAGACACGGAAGGGGTTATAGGTCGACTCTTGCACCTGAGCACCATGCAAAGCCCAAGCCTCGCTAAAGCCTGGTCTACCCTTGCTGGTTGGTGCTATAAGTGGGGCAGAAAGGCTGTGGACAATGCCAGGTATGTCTCATATGAGTGGTGGAGATAAACTACTACAGTGGAGTTTATCATCATCATGTAATTTTCAGTCCATTAGGAGCTTCTTTATTGTTCACTCTTAAAAATCACATCTATCTCCCTCTTAAACTTTTTGTACTGGGCTTCTCTTACTGCCATACAATTTCCTCTGCCTGGTGGAACTCTTCAAATGAAACACCACATCTATAATAAATATATGCCATTATTGGTATGGGTGTAAGTTACATTGTGCCACATATTACAGTTGTACTGTGATATCTACAGCTTTCGGCACAGCAAATCTGCTTTTCATCAACATTAGGAGCATCAGACACTGATGGTAACCTTTCATGCACATCATTAAGAGTGGCTGGACGGTTAGCAACCTCATCAGATACTGATGGTAACCTTTCATGCACATCATTAAGAGTGGCTAGATGGTTAGCAATCTCATCAGACACTGATGGTAACCTTTCATGCACATCATTAAGAGTGGCTGGACGGTTAGCAACCTCATCAGATACTGAAAGTAACCTTTCATGCACATCATTAAGAGTGGCTAGATGGTTAGCAACCTCATCATATAGAACCATTGCTATTGAGACCGCCACTATACTTTCTGTGAGGTCGAATTTAGATAAAATTCGAGAATGGTCTGTGAGCTGGCAAATGGAGCTTAATGTAGATAAATGTACAGTCATCCACCTTGTTAGATCAAATAGGGAACATAATTACAGAATGGGAGAGAACAATATTAGAAAGATAAAAAAAGAAAAGAGGCTTAGAGTTATAATAAATCATGCAGGTAAAATGAGGGAGCAAGTCCAGGTAGCAGTGAAAAGGACAAATGTAGTGTAAGGTATGATAACAAGAAATATTAAACATAAAAGTATGGAAGGGATTGACAAACTATATAAAGTATTAGTTAGACCGAAATTGGAGTACTGTGTACAGGTGTGGAGTCCTTATCTTAGAGCAGATATAAACATGCTGGAAAGAATACAAAAAAGAGCAACAAAGCCGATGGTGGGATTCCAGAATTACAGTTATGAGGAAAGATTCAGAAAAACCGGCCAACAGCATCTAGAAAAGAGAAGAATTCAAGGTGACTTAATACAGGTTTATAAGATAATGAAAGCAAAGGATAAATTAAGACTATAATAAGTTTTTCAAAATACAGCCACCTACAAGAACAATAGGGTATAGCTACAAATTAACTAAAGAAAGGTCCAAATGAGATATTAGGAAATATTTTGCCACAGAAAGTAGTGACGGTAGGGATAATTAATGTATTTAAGAATAGATTGGATGTGCATAGCTTTTTGACCAAGGAAATGTAAATGAAACTGGTTGTATATAGACTGCAGAGTCTTATAAACCAGTATAAAGACGTTAAGGGGGCTAGCAGTAGTGGTTCACTATGATTCACTTGGAGCAAAAAAGCCAATCATCATCAGGAGGATCAAAGTGGTTAGAGCACTTCCTTCTGATAACAAAAGTACTGGTAAACACATGGTCAAGTCTACTCAGCTGTAAATGGGTACCTCACAGTGACAGAAGGCAAAGGTAGTGACGAATTTAACTGTCACCCCACTTTACTTAAAACTGAGACCTGATACATTTATTTTTCTGCACTTCATCATCGATGACAGTCTGCTATGGGTAGGTCACTTTTACCATCACCTTTTTACCAAAAAACAAACTATGTAAGTAGAAAATATAGCTAGAAGAACTTGATTTCTGGTTCACCTTAGAGCATATGTCTGCAGCGGATGTACTCCACCAATTCATGTTTTGGGCCATCTACTAGAGCTCCGCATATGAGACTCCAGTTGCCCTGACCTTATGTACCAATTTACGCGTGGGTAGACTGGAATATATCAATCTCTGAAATTTAACCCGATGCCTTTGCCATGAAAACCAATTAACCTAACCCCTCTGCTACTAAGACATCAAGTTGGCAGCTTTTATTCCTTATAAAATTTGGGAAATGGTTTCTGTGTCATTTCCATAACCACAGTGATACTGTAATGATCATTATTAGAACTTGTTCTCTAGAAACTGTTGAAGAACTATTTGTCTTAAAATGTCTTAACCGATACAGAAACGATCATTATTAGAACTTGTTCTCTAGACACTGTTGAAGAACTATTTGTCTTAAAATGTCTTAACCAATGACTCATTTAGCTGGCATGTCTTTTCCAGCAGTGGCTATGTGGAGCTTTCTCTGGAAGAGGAAACCCAGGTCTTAACAATCCTGCCAAAGGTATGAGTTTGAATCTTATTATCAGAAATTTATAAATGAGTCATATATAAATATGGGGCGGAAGATGCAGCAACCAATGACCTGATAGCTGGCTGCCTGCATTAGGATGAGTCCCAGAACTGATCAAGACCTTAATTTGCCTCCAAGTGGTGGCCTTGGAAACAGTCTGCAACCTTGCAGCCTGGCTAACCGATTAGGGATTGAAGCAAACACGATTACAAAAATGATGTCCTGAAATCAGATGTGTTGAAAGACGCAGAGGTCGCACCCTCGCTGTAAACTACAACACAAACATCTTTTTCAGGATGAATGCTGAAGAAGATATAAAATTAATAGCTTCAAGTTTATATTAGTTCACAAGAACACTCCTGGCCAATTGTCATAGTTATATTGTATCGTTTCTGGTGACCAATCAACAAGTAGCTATTAGTAGCTTGCATGACATAAAGGATTTAAGCTTATATGATGCATTTAACAGGTGCAGAGTGCTTCATTTATCAAAATGAGGATATTTATTTGTTAAAATTTGCACCTCTTGTGTTGTCACTGTACATGTGTAGCAATGATGTGCATGCATGCACTCACACACACAAGATCTTGGAAATTTAGTAAAAGTTTTCAGTAACTCATAATTCTCAGACTGTTCTGATTTCTGGCTTCCAGATTTTTAAACTTATTTCTTTATTTCGGAAGTTTCCCTTTGGATTTCATTATATTTAATTACCAGCCATTTTCAACTAAGTATAATTTAATAAAGAAAGAATATATTGGTTTAAACAAAATTGTAATCAGTGAATAAAAAATGCATGTTGTTGTCCTCAGAACATGGTTGCGGAGGAGAAGGAGAAAGTTCTATCAGTCCTCAGTCAGATTCATAACTTGGAGTCAAGTGAGGAGGACATTATTGATGAAGATCAGGTAAGGGAGAATTTCAATGAAATAAGTTTAGGGTACTCTATGGTGAGTATCTCCCCAAGTGGATACCGGGACTTTTACTAGAGAGGAATGAATAGAACCACTGTTCTGCCATGCATGATGTTGTCAAAGGCAACTAAAGAGAGTTGGGCATGGGGCTAGTTACCTCATCATGTAAAACAAATTCCTTCAAAAGCACACAAAATGTTTTGGGCACGTTTCCTAAAAGAGGTCAGATGTGATGGTAACTCCATACTCCAACTAGAGTGAAATAGGGAATAACCCAGATTGAGCATATGAGAGGCTGATTAGTTAGAGTATTTATCTCAACTTCCAAGTGAGTGATTGATTCTAGGTCACAACATACTCCAGTCTACCCAGCTGTTAATTGATACATTGACTTAGAGTAGGCAAAGACAATGAGCAAAGTAATTGGTCACTCCAGCTCAGAAAAATCTTGAGACTTAGTACAATGAAGTCTTCCGCAATAGAGTGTGCCGGTATGGAAAAAAAACACAAATATAATAACTTGGACAAATATGGTTCAGATACTGCGTCTGAACAAAAACACAAACAAAATCTACGCTGCGACCAAAAGACCTTCATTAGGGACCCAAAAAACCGATGCCAATGGAAACTTCAAACACAATAACAGCAACAATGAACTCACAATGGTATTTATCAGTGCAACAGTAACTTGAATCGGACAAGTGCGCCTCAAGGGAAGAACAATTAACCAGACTGGCCAGAAAGGTGAAAAAAATGTTAAATATCTAGCTTGCATACTGCAGCTTTTATCCCTCAGGCCTATAAATCCACTAGGGTATGGCATAAAGCACTTTGGGCAACCATGAGGATGAATAATATCAACGGAAATATTATAACGGTCCTTGAACACCTGTATAACAAGGCGTCTAGCGCAATTCTTGTGAATGGGAGGCGAGGAAACTGGTTTCGCACATCAGTTTGTGTGAGACAGGGGTGTACACGCTCTCCAACTCTTTTCAATATATTCCTTGAAAGAATTATGAGTGAGGCACTTGGAGGTCACGTTGGTACTGTCAAGATAGGGGGGCCGAACGATTACCAACCTTCGTTTTGCAGATGATATTGGCGGGTTCAGAAGCGAACTCCAGGATTGGATCAGAAGGCTCGATGAAACAGCTCTTGACTATGGTATGGAGATAAACGCTGGAAAGACAAAATTAATGACCAACAACGCTACAGGCTTCAACAACAAGATAAAAGCTAATGGTCAGGAACTCGAAATGGTTGACCGTTTTAAATATCTTGGGTTGATTGTCAGTGATGAAGGATCAAAATGTGAAGTGTTGGCCAGAATAGCACAGGCAATAGCGGCGCTTGCACGGCTTAACAAAATCTGGCAAGATAAACGGTTAGCACTAAGCACGAATATCAGATTAATGCGTACACTGGTCCTGTCAATATTCCTCTATGCGTGTGAGACATGGACAGTTACAGCTGACCTTCAACGAAGGATACAGGCCTTGGAGATGAGATGTTTCCAAAAACTTTTAAATGTCACGTACAAAGATCGAGTTTCAAACAAGGAAATACGAGATAGAATTACAACACCAATAGGGCATTTCGAAGATCTCTTGGCAACTGTCAAAAGAAGGAAACTCACTTGGTACGGTCACATATCGAGATCAAGTGGTCTTGCAAACACAATCCTCCACGGGAAGGTGCATGGCAGACAACGAAGAGGCCGGCCCAAAAAGAGATGGGAGGACAACATAAAAGAATGGACCAGTCTCCGACCAGCAGAGTCACAGGCAGCGGCATCTGACAGAGAGGGATGGCGTGGAGTTGTGAGGATGTCTTCATGTGTGCCCCAACAACCTCACCGGTTATGGGATGACCTGACCTGACCTGATCTGAATTCATTCATTTATTAAATTTTCGTGTTTTTTTCAGAGCATTTATGATGACGGGACTGATACTACCAGAAAGCAGTTGCTAGCTTGTTCGCTGTCTTTGTCCATGGCACCTGACATATGTGTGGACCGGCTGATTGATGTGTGGAAGGGAGTGGTCAAGAGAGTCTATCATTACTACCAACTGTCAGCCAAAGCTTATTTCACCTACCTTCATGTGAATGGCCTGGTAAGACGGACTCTTCAGCTTGGGCCATCACATTTGACAATGTTAGATAACAAATGGAACAAAGTGGTTATATCTCTTGCTTCTCACAGATTAAAATCTACGATCTCAGCATGTGTCAATTTACCCAGCTGTAAACTGGTACCTGAATCATAGTAAGGTAAAGCAGTGATGAAGGGAACTGGTCACTATATCTTGACTACATCCTCGACGACAATGTCTGCTGTTAGACCATCTTTACTCTTATTTTTTAGTTGTTAACTTATAGAGACAAGTGGTTAAGATTGTGGTCTCTTAATTCGAAGGTATGATTTCAAATTCCTTAGTAAGGTCTAGATTTTTTTCTCTTGCCGGTGATAAATAAATCTTGCATAATCTCACGTAAGCATACTTTGTTCCTCATTACTAGAAATCCCTTAGTGGACCGCGGCAAACATTAATAGTGTATTCTGTTTATTAGATGAGTAACATTTGGATAAGAAACAAGGACAATCGATTTGAGACCACATTTCTCATAGAAAATGGAATGGGTTTGTGACACGGTCATGGTTCGCTTCACTTTAGTCATTGTTTAAAAAGTGGAAGCCAACAGATCAATCAGCCTTGTTGTGGTCAAGGACCTGGTGTACCCATATCATTCCCAGAAATTATGCCTGATGCATATCTACCAGCAAGGTTTCTCTAGCCAGGACAAGTCAAAGATACGAGCCAGACAATGTGAAACACAAACAAGACAGAACCACCAAATTAAATCTGATGTCTTTGAGCCAGATGAAATAATGTATCCACCTGGCTCCACTTTGGCTGCAAGAGAAGCTTTCCATCTTCCTATTCTGAGCCATATTCTTGGGTTCTTTCTCTTCAACCATTGTTTGCCAGGTGTTTCCCATTCATCTCTTTTCTTGCAGGCTCCAATCCAGCATATGTTTGGTTATACTGTGCAGCTTCCTGCTGAAAGTGTGTCTTATCAATATTCAGTTACTCTCCCTAATTTCCTGCTGTGCTGGTAGTTATGTTCTCTCCCTCAGATCTGTGTTTCCACTAAACAGTCCAACATATTTCTTTTCAAAGTCTATAAAGAAGAAGATAAGGCTGATAATCTAGCATATTAAAGTCTTTAACACTTTATTCTCTACAGCTGCTTTTGCTATATGGCAAATTTTTACTATAAATAAAGATGCTTGGGCAGTATTTTTTCGGCATATGGCAGGATCGACAGGGAAATTGAGACTACGTGTCAGAAAACATCTCATTTATCAGCTGTCACCACTGCTTAGGCACCCATGGATTAGTTTGGCAACAAAGCAACAGCTGATAAACAGTATATTTGTGCCAATTCTGTGCTACCAGTGTCAAACACGGCCTCTGCCCAGGGAACGTGAGAGCAGAATTTTGTCATGCGAAATGAAGTATTTGAGGAAGGTTATCGGTGTTACTAGGAGAAACAGAATGCGGAACGATGACATTCGAAGTATGGTTGGCACTATGTCTTGTGCTGAATACATTTCCAGGCAGAAAATAAGTTGGTTTGGTCATCTCATGAGAATGCACCCTCATCAGCTTCCACTGATGGCTTACAATGGTGGTAGATCTGGCTACAGGATAAGGGGGCGGCCGCGAGGCAGGTGAATAGATGACATTAGAGTGATTGTGCAGCAAAACACAGGCTCACATTGACGGATGCAACGCACTTTACGCAGGATAGATGACTTAATCTCCCCACGAGGCTCAACAGCACAAGTGGAAAGAAAACTAACTGAAGATGCTTCTGTTTCAACTCCACAATAAGAATAGGGCACCATTACAAATAGTTCCATTGCAGGAAAACTGCACTAAAATACTTTAAGCACATTAGCAATTTGTACATGAATAATGATGCATTTACAACCCTTATTAGTCACTTATTTTGTCATACTTAGTAGTACACTGACATTTTTTCAGATTTCTGTGTGATCCAACTGGGCAATAAGTTGTGAAACATTTATTTTTAGCTGTCTCCAGTGATGTGCAAATAATTTACAATTTCTTTATGGCATAATAGTAATTGAAATGAAATCAAGTTGTGTTGTTGAGTTACAAGCTAAATCTTTGTTTATGATGAAGATATGTCTTTTTCAACCACAAACGTTTGATAATTTTGGTTATATTTTTGGGTACAGGACAATAATAAATAGTCATCAATCAATATTTAAACTCTTGAGTGGCCCTGTCAAACAGTTTACATAGGTCTGGTTAATATTGTTTCTGTTTATTTGTCCTGTCTTATTTGTCCTGTCTTATTTGCTTATACACTGACAGTGGTTTCTTGTAGCAATCTAGTAATAACATGCTTCAATATATTCAAGTGTAAAAATGAATCTCTAATACTGTTTTGAGTTTGAGAAGACAATGTAGCGAGAAAAGGAATGCATCAGAACACTATATTAACAAACTGAAGCCTTCTGCAGCTTTATCTGTTTCTGTTTCTAAGAATCACTGCACATCACTGCACTCCGGACATACCTATAGGTGCTCAGTTTCTCATCAAATGGCGTAGGGTATGGCTGCTGATGCTCCCTGTGGCATTTGGTTGTACACTCTCCTGCTCCGTCCTCTCATGCACCATACTTTGAACCTTGTTTAATGTCGAAACTTTGCAGTCTGTGGATTGCTGCTTCATCTATTGCGGTGTCCTAATCTAGCAGCTGGTCATTGATTGATTTCAAAATGTCACTTCTATCCGTCACTAATGTGTCCATGTTGTCAACTCTTTCATTGCCCCGAACCCCAGCAGTCTCATAGCTTTATCTGCCATGAGACTACCCTTTTGTCTATTTGTCTAAGTGTATTTGTATTTTTGCACAGGGCTACAGTCTTATAATATATAACAATTGCTACAGAAACTACCGCTGTAGTAACACACAAAGGGTTTGACGTAGACTTCTGCTAGGTGCCAACTGCAGCGGTAGGCCAATACGTTGTAGGGAACAGAATGTTGACAAGTGTGTACTTCGAATTCTAATAGTTTGTATCTGTTTAGTCAATTGTTGCTGTTGTTAGTCAGAGAGTGATGAATGCATTGTCACAGGAAATATTGAAGGCAGGGTAATTTAATGCATTCAATAATATATTAGATGCACATAGTTATTTTTAGATCAAGTGAATGTAAAAGAAACTGGTTGTAAACGGATTCTGCAGAGTCTTCTAAACTTGAATAACGATGTTAAGCTACATATAAAACAAGCTATAGTAGTTTTCGTAATTAACTAAAAAGTGATTTTAATATGCAGAGCGATAATGGAGACAATGAGGGCGGCACTGTCATCTCCACACTTCGTTTGCTGCGTCTGCTAGTCAAGCATGCATCAGAACTTAGGGAAGTGCTAGAGACTGGCCTGTCACAGACGCCAACTGCACCTTGGAAAGGTAACAAAAACTTCAAAATATTGTATTGTACACCTGAATCAATAAATGTTTAATTAGAGGTCAAATCAATCAAAACTTTTCAGCTCCTTGTGGTGTGTAAGTGTTCAACAAATTCACGCCAAGGCCTCCTGCCCCATGCCAGCTTTTCTCAGTCTTACCTAATTCCTATGTCTGTTATAACCTCTCTTTTCCATGCGTGCTTTGGTCTACCTCCACATCTCTTGCGCTGGGGATTCGAGAACAGAGACTGTCTTGAAATACTATCAGCTGGTCTCTTTAATGTGTGTCCAATACTATCAGCTGGTCTCTTTAATGTGTGTCCTATACTATCAGCTGGTCTTATTAATGTGTGTCCTATACTATCAGCTGGTCTCTTTAATGTGTGTCCTATACCATCAGCTGGTCTCTTTAATGTGTGTCCTATACTATCAGCTGGTCTCTTTAATGTGTGTCCTATTCTATCAGCTGGTCTCTTTAATGTGTGTCCTATACTATCAGCTGGTCTCTTTAATGTGTGTCCTATACTATCAGCTGGTCTCTTTAATGTGTGTCCAATACTATCAGCTGGTCTCTTTAATGCGTGTCCTATACTATCAGCTGGTCTCTTTAATGTGTGTCCTATTCTATCAGCTGGTCTCTTTAATGTGTCCCCTATACTATCAGCTGGTCTCTTTAATGTGTGTCCTATTCTATCAGCTGGTCTCTTTAATGTGTGTTCTATACTATCAGCTGGTCTCTTTAATGTGTGTCCTATCTAGTGCCAGCACCTTCTCTTCACATCAAGTGCCACTGAAATCTGTTGGAGCTTTTCCAACAGTTCCACATTAGAAACTTTATCATACCATTTCAATCTCTCTATTCAACACTGGCACCAATTGCTGAAAGCCTGAACTTTTCTCATAGATTTTGTTCTTCATATTACACTGCTGTACAATAGGACAGACTTTACATTAGAGTTAAAAGATTTTTTAATTTTGTGATAAACGCTTCCATAAGTTCCGCAATGCAATAAACGCTCCTCTTTCCATTTGTATTCTCAATTTTACACCTGTATCTGTACCTCCAACTTTATTTTCTTCTTCTGCGTTCATTCTCAATCCCTCACTACCAAGCCCTGAACAGGACTTTTGCAAGTAGCAGGATGTAGTCATAAGAATGAAATGCGCTGTGTCGCTAGTTTACAGTTTGACTACGTAATTTGCATATTTTGGTCCGACACATCCATCTTCAGCAGCCCCAATTTATCTATATTGCTACCTGAAAATGAAGTTATATCATAGTTTACAGCAAGACTGCAATATCTGCACCTTCTGGCCCGATACATTAAGTTTCAGCTGGCTTTTCTTGGGGTACCGGGTATGTCTTTCCACTATGATTCCTATTCTCTTAGCCAAACTACACTAGTGCAGTCTGCTTCCAGGATTGCTGCTTGGAGGCAGAACAGGGTCTTGGTCAGCTTTGGTTTTGCTGACCCAGATGCAAGCAACCAACAATGTGTCGCTGGCTGCTGTCAGCTCATTCACTGTGTTCGATCTTCAGCCCCTAATAATTCCAAAGAAACAAAACTGCTATTTCTACCATACGAAGAAGAAATGTACATAAAGATAGCAAAAATTATGTATTTTGCAAAAGCAAAGGGAAACTTCGTATATATGACAGAGACATGAATAGAACTAGTACCACTCTAAGATCATTTCATAAGAGGTGCCCAATAACCAATAATGCGGCCCAAGTGCACACACATACACATTCTCTCCCTCCCCACATAGAAGATTCTCCAAATCATGACAACCGCGCACCTAACCATTGGTACAGACCTGATGAGTGTGGAACATCCTTTTTGGTTTGTAAGATTTCTTTAGGAAAAATACCCATTATAAGATTCTAAGTGAAATGCAGTAATGAAAGTATGATTTTTCTGCCAGGAATAATCCCTCAGCTTTTCTCTCGCCTGAGCCACCCAGAGAGCTATGTTAGACAGAGCATCTCTGAACTGCTTTGTCGTATTGCCTTGGACACACCACACCTGATTGTGTACCCAGCTGTTGTTGGTAGTTCATCAAAGATCCAGGTCAAGATACCTGGCCAAAAAGGTGAGTAATGTCCGTTGTAATTTTTACAGGTGATTTCATTGATTGATTCTCCTTTTTTGAACAAAGTAATGCATAGGGCCACCAGTACAGTCAGCCCCCTTACAGGAAGTCTCCAGCTAAGCACTTGCAATCTACCTAATTCAGTTTATAGGCCATTGACCACATCTCATCAGCATGCATAATCTTGGGCTACTCTTTCTACCTTTGCCCAGGTGTAACAATTTAATTGTAGTTGCCTCTCACAGTCTCTTCCCCATGTATTTTTAGGTCTACCTCACTTTCTCTTCCTCCGAGGATTTCATATAAGAGGGTGCCTAGCTATGTTGGATAGTTCCTTCCTCAGCTTATGTCCTATCCAGCACAATCTCTTCTCTTAAGTGACTGTTCTTGGCTCCTTTCTCACAGGTCTTCATTCCTCACCATGTCCTGCTACTGTGCCCATTATCTTTCTTAGGCTTTTTTTAACGAACTGCTGGAGTCTTTGTTGTATGGCCTTGGTCGTTCTCCATGTTTTCACTCCATACAACAACACAGACTTCTTCACACTGGCGTTAAGTAAACTATTTTTTGTGTGAATCTTGATTTTTCTAGATAGCTAAATGTTGTTTAGGTGTCAGGAATGTCACTCTTGGCATTCGAGTTCTGGTCCTTGCATCTGCATTCTGATGTGTCAATTCTACTGCCACAATTAGTGAAGGTATCCACTTCTTCCCAATGGCTATCCATCCAACATGATTGATTCTTTGTTAATAGTGTTGAGGTTAAGAAGCTTGGTTTTTCTTTGTGTTGATATTCAGTCCAAATTGGCTAATTGCTCTTCACTCTGTCCAGTTTCTCTTGCATTTGGCTGTGACTGTGTGATAAAAGTATCAATTCAACTACGTAGTTCAGGTCCTCCAGTTGTGACCATAGTGTTCACTGAATACCAGTTCTTTTTCCAGCATTTGATGTCTTCACCTTTATGTAACGCCACTTTACTCTACTTTTAGTGACTCTACTTGTGGTGGTGGTTTCAGTAGCAGTAGTTTAGCATGATGAGGTTCATCTCCCAAAGTGCTGAGAAGTCTCGCATTGCACTACAGTAAGGAGGACCCACATCTACCTTCTTCAGCTTTTCTTGAGATATTTTTTTTTTTTTTTTTTTTTTTTTTTTTTTTGCGTTCGCCTTATTTCTCTAATCCCCAAGGCGGTGTGCGTTGCACTGTGGTTTTTATTTTGCGCCTGTCGGCCCAATGCATCCGACTTCAGCATGCATTTTATGTAAGGGTCTGCTTCCTCCTGCATTTTCTAAGGGTTTGCTTCCCCGGGGTAACGGCAGGTGCTGTGATGGGGATCGAACCCAGCACCTTCGGATTGTGAGCCGTGCCACTTATCCACTAGGCCACGCCGTCCCCTTTTCTTGAGATATAAAAAGAGCCACTATTGACTGTTATCAAAGAAATGTCAAGAGTCTAAAGCTCAGCAGCAGTAGCTTCTAACAACAGCATGATGAGTTTGTTAATCCCAAGCACAACTTTCTTTAGTCACCCTTTACAACATACTTGGATGGTTCATGTGGCCCTGTTCTTGTCAGACCGAATACCTCTCAGTTGGAATCAAGACCTTATGAGCACCTGAAACCTTCTACATCTTCCATGTTGTTGAATGCCCACGATGAGTAGCATTACTATTTTGTGCACCCTAAAAAGGACGTTAAATGGCGGGTTGTCGTAGCTTTTCTCACATCCCGAGCATGCTGATCAAGGTGGAATTGGGTCCTCCAGGCGGTTGTGCTATGCTTGGCTTCATCTGCGTATCACTCACTACTACAGGGATCTTGTCGATCCCTCACCTCATTAGCCAGGCTGCCATGAAAACAGCCTGTTTCCAGGGAGGGCTACGAGGAAGCCGAGGTGGGGGTCTTGGCCAGTATATTTTGCCTGACCCTGACTAAAATGTCTGATCAGTATGTTGTGCCTGACCCTGACTAACATGTCTGATCAGTATGTTGTGCCTGACCCTGACTAACATGTCTGATCAGTATATTGTGCCTGACCCTGACTAACATGTCCGATCAGTATATTGTGCCTGACCCTGACTAACATGTCTGATCAGTATGTTGTGCCTGACCAGACAATCTTCCTCCCCTACATCTCCCATAGTGCGATCACTGCAGTTGGTCCCTTACAGCAAAAATGTATCAGAGGACTAAATTCTTGCAGTAATGGTTTCTGCAGTCAACATAGTGAGTTGCTGGCCCTATGCACAGCTCTCTTTAATCATCTTTAATGGCCTGAAACCTACTACATCTTCCATTATCACTCATAATGCTAAATAGTGCCATTACAGTAGTTGATCCCATACAGCAAGCATGTGTCAGAACATGTACATTCTTGCAGTACTGTTAAACATAATGAATTGCTAGCCCCATGCACAACTCTCTTTAGTCACTTTCTAACAATATATTTGGAAGTTTTGAATGGGCTTATTCTCATCCTCAGGGATACCAATGAGGTTAATTGAAAACTGAATATTTTCATATATTATTTGGTGGTTGTTTGTTGGAATCCATGTGTACTGAGTTAATAGGTTAACTCTTGGCATTTCTTTGGTGTTGGATATGAGTGATAAAAAGGGAGGCAGTGGAATCTACATCGACCACTCCAATGGGGACATTGAAGACCACTCCATACCAGCAGGAGAGACGTACCAATGTCAGAGCTGAAACGAGCTGTTCATGCAGCAACTCAGCTTCTTATCAGCCAAAACATAACTAGGAAAATGGTCATTCTAACAGACTCCAGGAGTTTACTCCAAGCCGTCTCAAGCCCCAAACAAGATAGGCTCTTATGTGAAATAAAATACAACATAGGATTGCTTTCTCAAAAAACAGATTTAGTCCTACAGTGAATTCTGGCCCACTGTGGGGTCCCTGGAAACGAGAAAGCAGATGAGCTTGCAAAAGCCGGAAGTGGAGGCACAGACCTATAAAGAAGTAAAGACACTCATCAAACGATCTATGAGGACAGAATGGAGAGACCAATACACAAAATACAAGCCAGAAAATGACAGCATAGACAAACTTGGCAGAGATGGGCAAACATAGATCTTCAGACTCGAACGGGACATTGTAGACTCAAGGCCCACCACCACAGAATGAATCTCAGAGACATTGCCACATGCGATTGTGGAGCACCCAAGCAAACACCAGAACATATTCTGCAAGAATGCCCAACCTATACAGATGAAAGTGAGGCAGTCTGGCCTGGGGGAAGTGACCATGCTTGAAAAGCTGGGGGGGGGGGGGGTACCTGAAATGCACAGTCTCCTTTGTGAACCTCACAGGACTAGAAGCATATTATCAGTTGATCGATGAAGAAGAAAATATTAGATAACAGTTGCTCTTCAGTCACCCTGAAGCATACTTTAGAAGATGTAATGTAGTCCTCCTGGTTGTAGTGAGGGACTCTTCAGTAAGCTCATTGCTATAAGAATTAACGTTGATCCCTACCTCGTTGGCTATACTTCCTGTTTCCAGAAGCTCTATGAGGAATTGATGCAGGGTCTTGATCAGTATGCTTCATCTGGCCCCTATGTTATTCTTCACTCCCATATTCTCTGGTCACGTAACATACAATTTGAGTCTGGACTAAACTTTTGTCTGTGTGTCTAGTGCTACAGAACAGCTCTTCTCATGATTGTAATATTTGAGAGCCAATGGAGGTATAAGAAAATATTTGAGAGCCAATGGAGGTATAAGAAAATATTTGAGAGCCAATGGAGGTATAAGAAAATATTTGAGAGCCAATGCAGGTATAAGAAAATATTTGAGAGCCAATGGAGGTATAAGAAAATATTTGAGAGCCAATGCAGGTATAAGAAAATATTTGAGAGCCAATGCAGGTATAAGAAAATATTTGAGAGCCAATGGTGGTGTAAGAAAATATTTGAGAGCCAATGGAGGTATAAGAAAATATTTGAGAGCCAATGCAGGTATAAGAAAATATTTGAGAGCCAATGCGAGTATAAGAAAATATTTGAGAGCCAATGCAAGTATAAGAAAATATTTGAAAGCCAATATGCAGGTATAAGAAAATATGAGAGCCAATGGAGGTATAAGAAAATATTTGAGAGCCAGTGCAGGTATAAGAAAATATTGTTATTGTGCCCCACCAGTCACTTATGATACAGATTTTATTTTTGGGTCAGTTATTGTGTTTGTGTCTTAAAATACAAAACATATTTCCCAAATAGAAGTATTAAATTGGTTACGTTTAGCAAAATTACATATGTATTCTCACATGTAACAGATTTAAATGATTTTGTTCTGTTTTTGCACCATATAAGAAAATACAATAGGATAAATCCCACATACAAATTTGACTCAATTTAGAACATTTCTAAATCAATTTTAATTATCAGTTTTCTCAAATCTATCACATTTAAAAATAACATAATCAGTTGTCATTAATGAAAAAGAAGTATTTTTTTAAAATGAACATGTTATATCTTTCTGCTTTAGGATTTCTGAAGCCTTTCTTGTCACAAGATGATGGTGTTGATGAAAACGAGATTCCTGGTGAAGAAGACACTGACAGTGTAGATGATGATGTAGAAGAAAGTTCCAGTCCAGAACTTCAGGCCTGTCTGTCATCAATTGTTGAGACCCTCTCCAAACTCAATCCTCAGTAAGTCTTCCTGTTGGATCTTTGACATTTATCCCATATTTAGGACTTTCAAAATTATTCTTTTTCCACTCCATAGGAGCATGTAGCCACTACTGTGCTTGATCTCTTTGTGTCAATCCTACATGAATAATGGTTAGGTGTCTGGATAGAAGAGTTGGGAAGTGGCTGTGTGTTGGACATAATAGTTCCATGAGAGAACCCAGAGTATTGAAACTTATTTTTTGCATTCGCTTTATTTCTCTATTCCCCAAGGCGGTGTGTGTTGCACTGTGGTTTTTATTTTGCGCCTGTCGGCCCAGTGCAATTGACTTCAGCATGCATTTTATGTGAGGGTCTGCTTCCTCCTGCATTTTCTAAGGGTTTGCTTCCCCAGGGTAACGGCCGGTGTTGTGATGGGGATCAAACCCAGCACCTTCAGATTGTGAGCCGTGTCACTTAACCAATAGCCCATGCCGTCCCCTATCTCTGCATGTTTACAAAAATCTCTGGACGACATGGAATGTGTAGTATGTCTCATGCCCCCACTTCCTCTTCTGTGAGTCTTGATGACGGGATGGAATGTCTGAGACATGCGATAGAACTCATGACTCCAACTCAACAAGATATGAAAGAGCAGGAGAGTCACAAGATATCCCTACATCTATGTTATGTGCTAAGGAAAACTTGGCATTGGCTGTATAAAAAAGTGAGCAGCTCATCAGCTCTAATTCAACAATAACATGCACAAGTTAGGCTCCTGCTAGAAAAAGGATGGCAGATATTGATGAATAATATGTTTATGTTTAACAAGCATGCGTTGTTCAGAAGTTGATATTTTTTAAAACAACACTACCTTCCTGTTTTTATTTTGGTAAATTATTACATATCAAAGTTATACCAAAACAGTTCATGACATTC
Source organism: Ariolimax columbianus (assembly GCA_036924085.1). Taxonomy (NCBI): domain Eukaryota; kingdom Metazoa; phylum Mollusca; class Gastropoda; order Stylommatophora; family Arionidae; genus Ariolimax; species Ariolimax columbianus. Next base: position 51,673,470 of record JAVGWX010000002.1, on the reverse strand, counting down.
TCTGTTAGAGTACATGCTTATCACAGCAATGGTACTGAGATTGATCCCTGTTATCGGTACACTCCAGTTGTAAATAAGTACCTAATTTACCTAAAATACAGCCACCTACAATAACACGAGGGCATAGCTACAAGCTGACTAAAGAGAGGTCCAGGTTAGATATTAGGAAATATTTTTTTAGTCAGAGAGTGGTGTCTGCTTGGAATGCATTGCCAGGGGAGGTAGTGGAGGCAGGCACAGTTAATGCATTTAAGAATAAACTGGATGCGCATAGCTTTTAGAGCAAGGTGATGTAAATGTAACTGGTTGTATACAGACTCTGCAGGGTCTTCTAAACCAGTATAAAGACGTTAAGTTAAGTTACGACAAGAAAGGCAATGAGGAAGTGAACTGGCCACCTCACCTCATTAAAAGCTGAGACCTAGTACAATTCATTCCTGACAGCAGTGTCTGCTAGGGGGGTCACCATTTTTCTCTTCACAAAGCACGGGACCATTACTGCATGTTCCTGACTGGACGCCTTACCAAAGCACTAGGTGTGCAGTAATTTGCCTTCTGACATTACTGGCTCCATGCACAACACTCTTTAGTCACATCTTCTGACTTGCCTAAAAGATTATTCTTATTCTGCTTTGTGAATTGGCTTGTTTCTTAACCTGTCTATCCATTATACATGGGACATTCTCTTTCAAAGTTTCTCCTGTCTATTAATGGACATCTGATCAGCTCATATGAGGTCTCCCTGTCAGTTCCCGGAACTGAATTGTTTCTTTGAGTATAATGTTAGTTAGCCCATATCATATTTACACATGATCATCTCATTGGAGTTTGCATATTTTTTACAGGAGTCAGTGATTTTTATGTCGTCTGAAATTCTGATGGACTTCATTTTTTTATGTTGACATTTGGGACCTGATTCTCGTATGTTCAAAGGATCAGGGTCAAGATGCTGAGCAGTGCATGAGCTGTAGTGGTCAGTGACACTACTAGCGTCAGGGCCAGCGACTCAGAGCTGCTAAGACTTTTCTTCACTTTCGCACGGTGATCCTGGATTACAAGCTTCAACAGGGCAGACTGGCTATAGAGAAGGGATCAAAGAGGGAAATCTAACGCAGTACCCATGATGGTGTCAAATGTGTCGGACTGAAAAGTGCAAGTATTACAATGACGTTGTAAACCACAACACAACACATTCCGTTCTCCTGACAACATCCCTGCTACTTGCAAAGTCCTTTCCAGGACTTGATAACGGGGAGTTTGAGAATGAACAGCAAAGAAAAAGAAGAATTTCAAAGATCTATATAGAGGTTCTCATTTCCATTGCCAGATTTTTTGTTCTAAATAAACTTTCATTGCCCTTGTTTCACATGCATAAAAGTATATAGAAATTGACAGGTTACAGTAGACTTGATTCTTTACTCATTGTATCCATTCTGGTAATATAAATTCACTATTGCTATAGGATGATTGGAGAGCTGCAGCTGATGGTGCAAGAGCTTCGTCGCATCACTCTGTTATGGGAAGAACTTTGGTTGGGTACACTGAATCAACATCAGACAGATGTCCAGAGGAGACTTGCCCAGCTTGATGCGGAGATCAAGAGAGTAGAAGCCAACAAGTCCTTATCTAAGGCCATGAAGGCAACGGTGATCAGGGAAAAGAACAAAACCATCATGAAACCAGTGAGTTTGTCAGTATTTGATTTAATCTGTCTGTATTTGATTTCATCTTTGTTAACCTTGAGCAACCCCAAGTTGAGAGCGCTCGTCTTCCAGTTTTCCAACCATTGTTGAGACCCGGCGCGACTCTGTTTAAAAAAAAAATATGACCAAACCGGGCTACCATATATCGACTCAAATCAAGTGTTTGTTGTGATGAATACTTCACATCCGTCTATGCAAGTTTGACCAGTGGGAAGCCTTTTGGGTTCGATTAAACCGAGTTTGAAACACTTTTTTTAACGTCTTTACTCAGATTGGAGCCAGCCCATTATTGATAATGGGGAAGTTAAGTTCTCTGTGAGATTGATCTGTTTAGTTTGTTTATGTAAAAGAAATAAATGCCGGGGGTCGACATCTTGCTCATGACCCTGAAACCTCTATGTAGTATGACCTTGCTGTAGGTTGATCATGCTGCTTTGAATACTTGAAATCCTATTATTCAAACAGGCATGTTTTTATTCAAACAGTCTGTTACCAGGTAGCCGAATGCTTCGGCTATCCATAGTAAGTATTTTACAACTTCCTGCGGCTTACTAGGCCTGGGGGAAGGTACAAATAATTTGGGCAGATTTGTAACTAGAATTTTTGTCCGCACAGCGGTTGTTAAGCCTACTCTTTTTTATTTCTAACTGCCAAGGTATTTTTAACGTACTTGACACTGAACACAGGAATCCGATCTCAATGTCCACCGTGATTTATCCCGCGGCCTCCGGCAATCGAGTCGGACACCTTACCTCGAGACCACTGAGCCCCTACATACTGCATCCTTGTCAAATGTCCAAACCACTTTATTTGTAGTCGCCTCCATTTTCCTTAGTGATCTTTTACGAATTTTGACGCGAATTGTCTTTCCTGATGCACTTCATACACAGCGCATGAGACAGTCACACAGATCTCGATCTTACGTTTGTGTTTAGCTAGTATGGCCCAAGTTTGACACTGCACATAACATAGGGGACAATCAGTGTGTTTATCAGCGTCTGTTTAGTGGACATGGTGACACTTGGATGTTTCAGTGTCTGTGCCAGCTGGTAGTGTGCCTTGTTGCCTATTCTTTCTATTTCAGTGTTTGTCAATCTTTTATTTAATCTTTCTTTTATATAAATCTTAAAAGACTTGTGTGTTTGAGGTTTCCTTTGCTATACTATAAACACAGCTGAGTGATGATCTTTTTCTGACCCCTGACAAATTTGGTTTTCACTTTTTATTCAAGCAATGTGTATGGCAGTTGTCTCAAACTCAAACAAACTTGAGGGTTGCATGATGTCAATTTAATTTATCAAATCCCACATGAGGACAGTATTTTTTTAATCAAAGTGATACTTCAATGACCCAAGAACCGAAGTACTGTAACACATGCATACATACTTTTGAGTCATTTGGCCCAAACATGAACAAATTTACTTATTTAAACCTGCAAACAACTTATTTGTAATTTGTCAATTGCTAAAACATATTTGTACCTTAATCTCACATGTAGTCTGTGTCCTCTCTTGTATTACCACCATTGATCTTTGGAGACATTTAGATGTTTTCCTTGATAATTTTGAATGCCTCTTTATCTGTTATCATTTATCACAAGTGGGGATGGCATGGGCTAGTGGTTAAGTGACACGGCACACAACTAGAAGGTGCTGGATTCGATCCCCATCACACCACCGGCCGTTACCCCGGGGAAGCGAACCTTTAGAAAATGCAGGAGGAAGCAGGCACTTACATAATATGCATGTCGGATGCACTGGGCCGACAGGCGCAAAATAAAAACCACAGTGCAACGCACACCGCCTTGGGGAATAGAAAAATAAGGCGAAAGCAACAACAACAACAAAATTTATCACACATTTTGATGTTGCTCACATTGTTGGTTACAGAATAAGACTTTCTTGGTTAAGGACATGTGTATAAGTCCACTGTTGCGTCATTCACCTTTTTTGCTTCAATGTGAAGCAAAAACCACCGCTGCAGCTGGGCCCTTTTAAAGTCTTGTTTCCAAGTATTTTAATTGATTCACCTCTCCTTCCCGAAGCATGTTTTTACTGCAGCTGATCCATTTATAGGAAGCCTGAATAAAAGCTTTACAGTGACTAATTATTATGACAATATTTTTTTTACATGATGAGGTTGCTGACCCCAAGCACATCTATCTTTTTTGTATTTTATGACATGTAGGTGTATAGAGTATTACTGTTTGTTTTCATTTGTTCAGGAAGTTGGTTGTTTGAGAATGTTGTTACTTTCTGTTAATTTGAATTATGTTTCTGTCCCAGACCTTGTATACCATGGAGAGACTCTGTGAAATCACATCCCAGCCAGCACAGACCCCACAGGAGCACTGGTTTCAGGCTACCTATGGCAAGCAAATCAATGCAGCACTGCAGCGCTTACGGGAGCCTGCTGACCCATCAAATCCTCACGACACTTGGAGCCTATTCAAATGTGTGAGTTAAGCATGTTATTTTTCCTTGTTTGTAAATCAGCCTCCATTTGGACAACTCAGCAAGAGTGACATTTTCATTGATCATCAATCCTTATCATTCCATCATAATTTAATATTATTTTTGCGTGTTCTCATAAACACAAACAGTTGTTAAAGCAGCAACCAAAAAGAACATTTGCACAGAATGAAAGATATGATAAGATCACTAATGTGGCAATGCTGTCATAGCTGGGAGTAGAGGATGAGTTCTTAATTTTGAAGGAGGAAAAAAGACGTGGACAGAACTGGCTCAGATAGTTCATGATAGGAAGACTTAGTGGGTATTTGTTGAATACCTATGCTCTGCAAAAAAATCTGGCAAAGATGGCGCCGTGACTGGCTGCGGGTCTACATTTCTCTGCTGCTTTGGATCATTACGGATGCCGCCAGACCACGGATTTGCCTTTAATTCACACTAGTCGACGACTTACACTTGTGTTCACGGATACGTGGAGTTGTTTTCCGTCTGGACTTGTTATTTCGTTCTTTTTTTGTGATTTCTTCCATCCGTTTATCCTGGTCTGGACGCCGGCTGAATGGCGCTGCGCTTAAGCTGGTTATGCCTGTGTCGTATCTCACGGGTTAGTTCTGCCGGTTCACCTTCACGAATTTGGCGTGTGGAAATTTTAGATGCTACTATGATGAACTGAATACAGCTGGGGAGAGATGCCAGACTCACTCACACGCTGAGTGTTGTCAATACGACCTCTTGTGGTTATCGAAAAGGCACGACAAACTGCGTTAGATGCCTTCCCACCTTTCTACCCTGCGGGTTACATGTTTACGGAAAGGCTTCAGTGGTAACCCTGAGGCAAAATCTGCATCCTATGCTATCTCCAGTCGTCTCGATGAATGTCTTGCCACTGGCAAAAGGTAGCTTAGGCTCTGTGAGTGAGGTTGACAAAAGGCGCAGTTTCTTCCTCACTTTAATCCGAATCTCCGCGCAAGTCACCCATTTCAGCGGACACAGCAAGAGATACGACCGTCCACACGGCTGAACAAAGAGAGTGGTCTTCATCACTTGTGATGGACAAACTATCAATGCTCTGCAGGGAGTGATCAAGGTTTTGATTCACACTAACAATTATTAATACATTATACAGCTTCACTCACCAACTACAAAACACCTGCAAATTCTTCAACTTGACATTCGACTGCGAAAGAGCAAACAGCTCGACAAACCTAGTTAATCAACGACGGCCGCTGTAAGCTAAGAACCAGACAAACATCAGTGGAGAGGAGCGTGATGAGAAGATGATATCACACACATTAAGGAAACAAATAGTGCCTTTTCTGGAAATTCCAGAGTAATAGAAACACATGAAACAAAAAGATGGGTACAAAATTAGGTTTTTATGCCTTGTGGCCACAGAACTGTCAAATTTTGGAAATGCAAAACCTGTCACCCAATTTTTAGCTTGCAAATACATTTTTGGTCAACAACAAAAATGTAAATAATCCAGAAAATGCCTGCCGAAGACGGGTGTGTCGGACAGAAAGGTGCAAATGTCGCAGTCAAGCTGTAAACTAGTGACACAACGCATTCCGTTCTGCAGACTACATCCTGCTACTTGCAAAGCCCTGTTCATGGCTTGGTCATAGGAGATTGTAAACGAACGCAGAAGAAGAAGAAGGTTTTTATGTGTGGGTTGTATATTTTGCATCATGGGACAGGGGAAATAAGTGAGGTCACGATAAATTATCATTGACTTGAGGAAAACTGAAAAACACTGTGCTATCATAATTTCAAAGACTAATTAACCTTGTCTTCTGTTGCAGATACATCTTAGCCTACAGCAGCGGGCACAGAAAAGGAACAGCCTTCAGCTGAAGATGGACGACATCAGTCCTAAGCTGGCAGCCTTGACGGAATCTGTTATCCCAATGCCAGGGCTGACATCAGCTGGAAAGGTTTGTTTTGACTATTTTTTAAATTTATTGTTCACTCCAGCTTGTTTATGGATCCTTGGCTGTTGTCTGGCAGGCTGTCACAGTTCATTACATCTGATATTTGTTAGAGCCACAACAATTTCCTCTCTCTCAACCTAAATGAAGGATAAACTGTATGTTGACAAGAAACACTTGAGGCAGACCAATTTAATTTAAGAGGGAAGTACATGTGATTATTTCAGAGCAAACAATGAAGAAGAAGAATTTCTTACTCGTGTAATTACTGTTTTAGCTTTGTAAGTTGTAAATCCCAGAAAGCAGATACAAGTGTGACACAAGTTGGGCTACAAAATATAATTGTAAACATCAAAATACAGCGAGGAACATAAAAAAAACTAAAATTGTGACATTCTTCTTCCTTGTTCGTTCTCAATCTTATAAACCTGTATTAAGTCACCTCAAATTCTTCTCTTTTCTAGACACTAGGCTGGTTTTTCTGAGTCTTTCCTCATAACTGTAATTCTTGAATCCCACTATCAGCTTTGTCGCTCTTTTTTGAATTTTTTCCAGCATGTTTATATCCCCTCTACGATAAGGACTACAGTTTGACTATCACTTCCTTGCTCCTATGTTTAATTTTTCTTTTTATTATACCTAACATTGCATTTGCCTATCTCACTGCTACCTGGACTTGCTCACTCACCTTTCCTGTATGATCTATTATAACCCATAGGTCCCTTTCCTTTTCTATCTTTCTAATATTGTTCTCGCCCATTCTGTAATTATGTTTCAAATTGGATCTACCTATGTGGATGACTGTACATTTATCTACATTAAACTCCATTTGCCAGCTTACAGACCATTCTCGAATTTGATCTAAATCCGACCTCAATATATCCACTTCTGCTTTAGATGAGACACTACTGCATAGTTTTGTGTCATCAGCGAATTTTGCAATCATTGATCTGATATCAATATCCAAATCGTTTATATATATCAAGAACAAAATTGGTCCCAAAACCGAGCCCTGTGGCACTCCACTTTTTACTTCACACCACTTCTTATTTATGCCCACCCTCTGCCTTCTTCCCATTAACCAATTTTCAATCCATTTGGCAACTTCCCCAACTGGTCTGGAGAGACTGATGTGGAAGGCATGGTGCCCAGGAAGAGAGATATCCAGAATAAAATGTTATCAAGACATTTCTGACAGTTTAAAAAACAATTTGTATTCGCCTTATTTCTCTGTTCCCCAATGTGGTGTGCGTTGCACTATGTTTTTATTTTGGGCCTGTCAGCCCAGTACATCCAACTTCAGCATGCATTTTATGTAAAGGTCTGCTTCTTCCTGCATTTTCTAAGTATTTGCTTGGGTAATGGCCAGTGCTGTGATTGGGGAGCGAACCCCGTACCTTCGGATTGTGAGCTGTGTCACTTAACCACTAGCCCATGCCGTCCCCTTTCTGAATGTTTGAAAATATCCCTGTATGGTACAATCTGTTTAATGCTGCAACAACAGAGACTACGTTCTAGAAAGAATATATCTCATAATGAAGTTATATATTGTCAAGTTCAAACGAACTTGCAGCTACTGCCTCATTTGTGTAAGTGACTGCCAGATGATGATATCTGTAAAATCTATGTTCATCCTTGTTGTGATTGATTAGGTGTTTTCATTTGTAAATTTGTTCATTTGTCCCTGTGGAAGACCTTGTGGCCATAATGTAGACTTAGCTTTGTTCCTGTTCTGGTGCAATATCTGAGCCATACTTGTTTATGTATGTTATTACCGACATGGCATACATGATGGGGAACTGAGACGCTAGTCCAGTCAGGCACAAAAACACTGACCAAGACCACAATCTCTCTTCCATGTAGCGTTACCTGGAAACAGGCTGTTTTCAAGGCAGCCTGGCTGATGAGGTGGGGATCGATGTGATCTCCATAGTAGTGGGCACCACGCAGATGAAGCCAAACATAGCACAACCGCCTGGAGGACCGTGGTCAACCTTCATCAGCATGCTCGGGATGTGAGGAAAGCTACTGCAACCCGCCACTTAACCTCCTTTTCAGGGCGCACAAAAGAGTAAATCTACTCATTGTGGGCATTAAACAACAACAATATGCATACATGCAAACTGATAAATTGTCATTGACTTTTCATTATCTCTGCTTCTGTCTCCCAAGGTTATCACGATCAAGGCTGTTCATAACTTGACACAGATCTTGCCCACAAAGACTAAACCAAAGAAGTTAATTTTCATTGGATCGGATGGCAGAAGGTCTGTTTCTCCGCACAAAACTTAGCTCATCATCATGTAGCATGTCCTTTGCAGAACATCACTTTCATAACAGCAGATCTGTAAGACTCGATCTTTGATCAGCACTCCTGCCTCTGTCACCATCATCCTCAGAACGTCCTTCTTCTTCTTCATCGCACGCAGTCAGACAGTAACCATTATTTTTTTTAAAAAGGCAGCGGTCATCCTGAGGCTGTCGATACTGCCATATAGCTTGTCTAGTGTTGCCACTGGGGATGGCCACATCTGCTCTCTCTGATCCTCGTATGTCGGGCAGTTTTGCAGCAAATGCTCAGCGGTCATTTTCCCGGTACCACACGGGCATTCGTCTGTACCACCTATCTTCAATTTGTTGAATAGGTGGTACCTCAGTCTATTGTGGCCAGTGCGAAGTCTGAAGACCACGGCCTGCTCTCTTCTGTTCAACTGTTAATAGGCATCGTTTTTTGTGTAGCCAGTACGTCCTTTAATGTCTTCTTCACTGTCTCACTCTCTGCCTTGATTGTCAAGTACCATACCCTCTAGCATTGTTTTTTTAGACCATTGTTGCTTTTATTTTGACTAAAGTATTTTAGTTTTCTAGACATAATATTGTTTACTAGCCAATTTTGTTCTATGTCCAGCTCTTTTAGAATTTCTGTGTTTTTCTTTCTCGCTATACATGCTATTTTGGCCACTTTCTTTTTAAATACCATTTTAGCTCGAAGGATTAAATTTCCCTACCTAATGGCTCTCGTACATTGCCACTGAAAAGATGAAAGTATTCAAGATCTTTATTTTAGTCATTTAGCCATAAGTTTTTCATTTTAGTTAATATCTGTAATGCCAAAGCCTTCCTTCTTACTTCGCTTTGGCAATCTTCAAAGTTGCTTATAATTGAGCTGAGATTTTGTATTACTTATAACATTCGTAACTTTTTGTCTAATATTACTTTGGGTCTGGTTTTTTTTTTTTTTTTATCTTTGAGTGTTTTCTATCCATCTGAACTTTCTCTCTCCAATCTTAGAATGTGTTCTATCCATCTTAACTTTCTCTCTCCAATCTTAGAGTGTGTTCTATTCATTTTAGCTTCTCTGTCAAATCTTAGAGTGTGTCCTATCCATCTCGACCTTCTCTGTGCACTGACATGCTTGGTGGCACTGACAGGCTTAATTGCACATCTTGTTTCTGAGCCATAGATTAGAACTGATCTTACATTAGTGTTGGAAAGCCAAATCTTATTCTGCGAGAATGCTGCAGAATTCCTTATTTGTATGTGTAGTTAGCTTAATTGTCACAGTTGGTTAACAGCTAAAAATTGTCAAGGAAATGTATGTGTTATACTATAGAGTTTGCTTTAGTAATCACAAATAATATTATTGCTTGAGTGGATGGGTTAATATTGATTGTTTTCTTACAATTCCTCAGACATCCATATCTCTTCAAAGGCCTTGAAGACTTGCACCTGGATGAACGTATCATGCAGTTCTTATCTATTGTCAACACCATGTTCACCTATCACAAAAGGTAAACTACTGTGCCCTGGAAACAGACTGCAACCATGCAGTCGGGTTAAGAGATTAGGGATCGAAGCGGGAAGGCAAAAATGCAGTGCTGAAATCAGATGTGTTAGGCTGAAAGGTTCAGATATTGAAGCCTAGCTGTAAACTATGTCGCACCATCATTTTCAGGATGAATGCTGAAGTAGATAGATTAATTCTGAAGACAAATAGGAACAGAGACCACCTAATTATCAGGAGCACTAAAGAAGATATACACCATGATAAACACTAAACGTTGAACTCGATCAGCCATGTCCACTGATACGTTGATACCAGAACCAACGCTGTCATGATATGGACCCCCGAAAGAAGACAACAACTTAAAACACTTGATTAAACAAAACAACATAGAAGCCTTTTAAAAATCAAGGACTAGAACTGGAACATTGTGTGAAAACTAAATGCAGACCCAGCAAAGTTGATGGAGTTTGTTGCTACTCGTAAGTTGATGGTCCTTATTATATGAGGAAGACTAACGTCTGGTCAGGCAAAATATACTGATCAGACATGTTAGTCAGGGTCAGACACAACATACTGGCCAAGATCCTCACCTCGGCTTCCTAGTAGCCCTCCTTGGAAATGGACTGTTTTCATGGCAGCCTGGCTAACGAGGTGAGGTATCAACATGATCCCTGTAGTAGTGAGTGACACGCAGATGAAGCCAAAAATAGCACCACCGCCTGGAGGACCCCTGGTCAACCTTCATCAGCACGCTTGAGATGTTAGAAAAGCCACTGCAACCCCCCCACTTAATGTCCTTTTCAGGGTGCACAAAAGAGTAACCCACTCATTGTGGTCATTCGCAAACAACATCATTATTGAGTCACCATCCAAGAAGAGTAAAGCAACAGGCCTAAAGATTGTCATATTCTGTGGGCAGCTGCATGATAAGCTAAGGGCCACATTATGAAAGCAAATACATGCTAATATAACCAAGTCAATTATGTCCATCACTAAAAGGGATTAACAGACTGCAACTAAAGCCTTATACAATTTGGTTTATTTGTTAGATTGGATAAATTAGTACACTAGTTTATTGAGTACATTGGCTTATTTATTACATTAGTTTATTTATTACATTAGTTTATTTGTTACATTAGTTAGTGACATTATTATACATTGATTTATTTGTTACATGGGTTTATTTTTATTACATTAGTTTATTTGTTACATTAGCTACTGACATTATTGTATTTTTTGTGGGTTTAATTATTACATTAGTTTATTTGTTACATTGGCTGATTAAAAATATTATATTGGTTTATTTGTTACAATAATATATTCGTTACAAGCACATTACATTATGCATTAGTCATGACTTTCCAGGGGCAGTCAGGACAGACACCAGTTTCGTGCACGACACTATTCAGTGACACCTCTCGGCCCAAGATCTGGTCTCATCCAGTGGGTAGAGGGAGCCACTGCCTTGTTCAGCTTGTACAAGAAATGGCAGCAGCGAGAGGTCATTGCCCAAGCCTTGAAATCACTGAACAATTCTGCAACAGCTCATCAGCAGATTCCAAACATTCCAAGACCAAGTGAAGTGTTCTTTAACAAACTTAATCCAGCATTGAAGGAGAAGGTAGATAATTGTCTTAATGCACTTTAAAATGTCTTCTTCTTCTTCGCTAGCTATCAGACATCCACATCAATGGCTATAACAAAGTCTTTTCTGTGTCCTGTCTTTATGAGGCAGGTTACATTTCACTGTGTTCTGTACCTCATTGTTCTAGTGATCCATTGATACATAAACCAGTATAAAGGTGGTTGTTGTTGTTTGCCAATGCCCACAATGAGTAGATTACTATTTTGTGCGCCCTGAAAAGGACGTTAAGTGGCAGGTTGCAGTAGCTTTCCTCACATCCCGAGCATGCTGATGAAGGTGGACCAGGATCCTCCATGCGGTTGTGCTATGCTTGGCTTCAACTGTGTGTTACTCACTACTGCAGGGATCACGTCGATCCCTCACCTGGTTAATCACGCTGCATGAAAACAGCCCGTTTTCAGAGAGGGCTACTAGGAAGCCGAGGTGAGGGTCTTGGCCAGTATGTTGTGCCTGACCCTGACTAACATGTCTGATCAGTATATTTTGCCTTACTAGACATTACACTTCCTCCCCGTAGAAAGACGTTAAGTTAAGAGGGCATCAGTCTTCATCATGCATTTTTATTGGACTACTTCCACAGCCTTTGTCTGTCCCTAGTCTACCTGGAAGGCAGCCGTTGCTGCCAGAGATGCTACTCTTAGGAAAGGAATCTTACAGTACATTCAATTCTTTCCTACCTGTCTCTTTTACATTCATGTACACACAATCAATCAAAACAGTTTCAGCTCCCTGTGGAGCATAGATCTTCAACAAATACAAGCTGTCATCAAATGTTGTATCTGTTGAAGTTTTACAGGCTTACAGTTTCTGCAGGATAGAGTAGTCAACCCCATGCGAAACCCTCTTTAGTTGCCACTCACGAAATGCCTAGCAGTTTACACATGCGTACATTTACATGAAAGACAAAAGATGAAGAAAAGTTGCCTTTGTGGTGTGGTTCGTCTAAGTTTAAATGCTTAGGACAACTGCTGCCTTGCAGTTAGGCTGGGGACAGCCAAAGGCTAAGGAGGGCATCCCTACAGAAACGCCTGTTGAAATCGGATGCACTGAGCCACAGGCTTAACAAAATAAAACAGTGCAACGTAAATATCGCTGTAAACAGCGTACGATGAAGAAGAAAATGCTTAGGAGAGTATGCTTACATCAACAGCATTTTTGTGATCAAGAGTGCTGATAGAAAATATGTTCTAGAAGTTGAACAATCAAGTTCACTGTTTAGCTATTATGTACACACAATCATATGGTCATACGTGAACAAATGAGGGACAAACATTACCTTTGTGGTTCTTGTCTTTATTGACAACTTCTTGAGCGTGGTGGCATTAGCTGCAGTTTTTGTGAAGCAGTGTGATTCAAGCATTGAAAAGTAAAGAACACTTGAATACTCATGTGCACGCATTCAAGGCCTCATAATTTTTTATTTTTTTTTTTGCGTTTGCCTTATTTTCTCTAATCCTCAAGGCCTGTGGTTTTTATTTTGCACCTGTTGGCCCAGTGCATCCGACTTCAGCATGCATTTTATGTAAGGGTCTGCTTCCTCCTGCATTTTGTAAGGGTTTGCTTCCCCGGGGTAACGGCCGGTGCTGTGATGGGGATCGAACCCAGCAACTTCGGTTTGTGAGCCGTGCCACTAGACCACGCCATCCCCAGCCTCATAATTAACTTTTTGCTTTCTAGATTGCAAAATTATGTCTCTTTCCTGTATCTGCATAATTTTTCAGCACATCATGCCCCGACGTGGCTGTTGATTTTGTCGAGCCTCAAATTTTTTATTTTTGTGTGTGTAGAGACAAATATTAATAAAGAATGCGTTGGTGTTATTGTGTGTATGTTAGTTTCTGAGATACAAGAAGATGAAGTTGATAGTGGTGAAGAATAGCACAAACATATAAACTCACCTAGTAGCGGCATCCCTTGGTTATATATTTTTTTTTTTATGTGCAGAAAAATATGCTAATACTGCAATCGATGTTTACCGTAATAGCTATGTCTGTCACTTGTAATTATTAATTCTACATAAACAAACTAAATAGATCTACCTCAGAAAAATCTATTGCAGAAACTTAACTGCCCCATTCTCAACAATAGGTAAATCTTAAAATCCAAGCGAAAAACAGAAAAAATCCTTTCCAAAATCTAAAACAAGTTTAAAAATTGCAAATTTTTTTTATCTAGCCATAAATGAAGGAAATAGGAACTTTCTACAACCAAAAGAACAATATGTTGAGCCGTTTCTATGGAATAAACTCGGTAGTTTATATACAATAAAAAAGCGATGACCTAGAGCTGGTGGCATGCAGCACCAGTGAAATGGAGACAAATCATCATAATCTTACACTGTTGGAACGGAAAAGGTTAAGCAAGAGGGAGAGAAGAATGAGGAATAGGATAAAAAAGGAAGTACAAATGTCCCCCACTGATTTGATAGGCTACCACAGCATTGTGACCACAGAACTGTCAAATTTTGGAAATGCAAAACCTGTGACCCAATTTTTAGCTTGCAAATACATTTTTGGTCAACAACAAAAATGTAAATAATCCAGAATTTATTAGAAATGTGAACTACTTTCATACAAATAATGAACAAAAAATTGGCAATGAATCGATTGAGAGAAAATACATGACTTACCATTATGAAAAGCAAGATTGTGAGAGTCAGAAATAATCACCTCGTCCCTTGTACATCTCTAATACTTTACCCACAAGAGTAATGTATACTATGTCTTTACCTTGGGAGGTTGCAGTGATGCTATTCTTCATGCCAGAATAAGAGAAAAGTTGAAGGTTCTTTGTTTTATATTTCCAGTAAATGAGAATATGAAATGTTTTGTTTTTTCCATAGGGCATTGAAAACACTGACAACCGCAAAGAATGGCCACTTGGTGTCCTTCGCAAAGTTCTGGATGACCTCATGGATGAAACACCTGATGATTTATTGGCTAAGTAGGTCTAGATTTGCTTACTACTTACATAGTCACTTCTCTTCTATCCTAGTGCAGAGGTTTTCTATAGAGAACACCCAACTATTTTATCTTCTGTTCAACTCCTGGTTTGATTCTAGTCAAGTCCATGGTCTGTTAGAGACTGTCTTATGTTGTCATCCCAGTCCACTTCAGATAAAGTAACGCTAAGACCTAGCACAATGACCAAGTCTCAGCTATCCTCAGAACAAGCTAAGAATTAGTAAAATTAACTGGTCACAGTCTATCTCAGATTAAGCTAGGACCTAGTACAATGACCAGGTTACAGCCCACCCCAGATAAAGTAAAGATAAGACCTAATACAATGACCAAGTCATAGCCCACCCCAGATAAAGTAAAGCTAAGACCTAGTACAATGACCAGGTCACAGCCCACCTTGGATAAAGTAAAGCTAAGACCTAGTACAATGACCAGGTCACAGCCCACCTTGGATAATGTAAAGCTAAGACCTAGAACAATGACCAAGTTACAGCCCTCCCCAGATAAGCTAAGACCTAGAACAATGACCAGGTCACAGCCTACCTCAGATAAAGCTAAGACCTAGAACAAATAACCAGATCACAGCCCACCTTGGATAAAGCTAAGACCTAGCCAAACGAAGTCAACAGTATCTGCTTTGAGACTGTTATAACTTTCCATGTACTTGCAATTATTTTGGTTCCTTTGTCACTGTCCAGGGAGATGTGGTGTTGCAGCTCTAGTGCTGGTGAGTGGTGGCAGGTCACTCAGTCCTATGCCAGGTCTACAGCAGTCATGTCTATGATTGGCTACATCATTGGCCTGGGAGACAGGCATCTGGACAATGTACTTGTGGATCTTGCCACAGGGGAGGTAATCATCATCAGTCTTCCTGTCCTTAACCTTCTGCTTTTTATTTTTGTGTGTGTCTCTAGAGACATATATTAATAAAGAACTTGTTGGTGTTATTGTGTGTTTGTTAGTTTCTGAGATACAAGAAGATGAAGGGGGTGGGGGGAGAATAGCACAAGCATATAGACTTACCTAGTAGCATCTGTTGGTTAGACAGAGAAAACAAATTTGCTTAAAAACGTACTAATACTACTATCGATGTTTACCATAATGGCTTCGTCTGTCACTTTGAGTAAATGAAATTATTGTATCTACATAAACAAACTAAATAGATCTACCTCAGAAAAATCTGTTGCAGAAACTTAATTTCCCCATTCTCAATAATGTGTGAATCTTCAAATCCAAGTGAAAAACAGAAGAAATCCTTTCCAAAATCTAAAACAAAATTTTAAAATATCCATTGTTTTTGTCTAATCGCACATGACGGAAGTTGGAACTTTCTACAATCAAAAGAGCAGTATGTTCAGCCATATCTGTGGCATTAACCGATAGTTTAAATACGATAAAACGATGGCCCTAGATTTGGCAATGTGCAACACCAGTGGAATGGACCCAAATCGTTGTAATCTCATGCCGCTAGAACTGTAAAGATTAATCTTGTTTTCTTGTCTCCATTTCACCCTGTGTGAAGCATATGCCGAGCACTACAGCTGGCCATTGTATCAAAGCATTGTTGTTTGCTTGTGCAGTGTTTGTTTCTGTAGCAACTCATTTAACATGATTAGTTTTCTAGCCCCATGCAAAACCCTCTTTAGTTGCCTTTTACAACACACTTTTATGTTGTCTGATTAGTGTAGTGGTAGAACACTTGCTTTTCAAGGCAAAAAGATGAGTGGTTCAGTTCCTGTTACTGGCACACTTCAGTTGATCCATCTGTATAGGAGGTTCATTGTAAATGGGTACTTGATCTATAGTTAGGGAACGAATGTCAGCGAGGAAAGGAACTGGTCACCATGCCCCACACAAGCTGTTTCTTAGTACAGGAGTCTCCAGCACTTCATCCCTGATGGCAGTTTCTGTTATTGGACATATATTTTATATGATGTTGTTTCCTCCCTGTGTTCTTGTTCTTGATGCTAGTTATCAATTTTATTATTGTTTTTCTCTACCATACCAGGATGTTAAATTGCCCAGTATTTTTTGCCAGTATCATTATCTTTCTCTGATATCTCAGCTGTTCTCCCCGTTACCACAGTTTGTTCCAACTCTTTTTTTGGCATATCCTAGTAAAAAAAGATCATTGCTTTTTTTGCTTTTGATGTGTGTAAAAAGTTGTCTTTTTAAAATGGATTCTCTCCGTGCATCCTCATGAATTTTCTTAGACAAACATGGGATTCTTAACATTTATATGTCAAGCCATATTCTTGTGGCTTTCAATAGGTTTATTTGCTGATAGTCCATGAGCCTGAATAGCATAGTTGTAGAGCACTCACTTTTACTAGAACACTCCAGTCAACTTTGTTGTAAATGGATTTCTCACCGTTCGTGAGGAAGGGGAACTAACTGGTCACCCCCATCTAATAAACAAGCTGTGGTCTCGTACAATGAAATCTCTAACACTTCATTCCTGACAGCAGTGTCTGCTATGGGACTGCTATTACTTTTTACCGTGAGTCATTTCTGAATATTTGAATGAGTTTTTAACAAAATGTTGAGCATTTTAACTTCATTATCATCTTTATACTGGTTTAGAAGTCTCAGAAGTCTGTATACAATCAGTTTTCTTTACATTCACTTGATCTAAAAATACCTGTGAGCATCCAGTCTATTCTTCAATGCATTAATTGACCCTGCCCCCACTATTTCCTGTGGGAACGTATACCAAACCACAATCTGAACTAAAAAAAAATATTTCCTGAAATCTAATCTTGACCTTTCTTTAATTAATTTATGGCTAGGCCCTCTTGCTCGTGTAGGTGGCTGTATTTTGAAAAACTTGTTATAGTCTAATTTATCCTTTCCATTGATTATCATCTCATGAACTGATATTAAATCACCACGAATTCTTCTCTTTTCTAGATACTGTAGTCCAGTTTTTCTGAGTCTTTCCTCATAACTATAATTCTGGAATCCCACTATCAGTTTTGTTGCTCTTCTTTGTATCCATTCCAGCATGTTTATATTCCCTCTTTGATAAGGACTGTACACAGTACTCAACTAACTATATTATAGGACCTTCCGATTATTATATTTGCTTATTGGGAGGGAGCGTTTGTATTTATAAACATAGGATATCATATATGTTTATTTCTGATGCTTATTCCTCCAAGGCCATGAAACACTTTGTATGGTACTAAGTAACAATTAACAAACACTTGCAGATGTCATTACATGGCATTGGGCAAAAGGGTGAGAGACAGAATACTGCTTGATCTATAACTATGTTTCTGTTGCTAGTTAATTTACTACATGATTAAGAATTTCTTGATCCTTCGGGGTGTAGCTAAAGAAGACAGCCCAAAATATGAATCAGTAGAAAATGACTTTCACAACTCTTTATTCCAAATGAAACTAGAGTGGTTTGTCAGGTTTCGTTAGAAACTGATGCATTTCTTGATGAAGCAGATTGGTTTTAAAAGTTTGTTTTCTGTATCCTCTGAAACCGTTGTAAACAAAGCTCTGTAATGCGAATGATATAGTAATACATGTGATGTTTAATATTAATTAAAGTACGTCTGGTAGCTCTTTAATTGTTAGACCATGTGTCATGCTCTTTTTGGTTTTCCTCCTTAGGTGGTCCACATTGACTACAATGTTTGCTTTGAGAAAGGGAAAGGTCTGCGAGTACCTGAGAATGTCCCCTTTCGCCTGACTGCCAATATTGAAACAGCACTGGGCCTTACAGGGGTTGAGGTAAGCTATTCACTTTCATATAACTTTTGTATACAATCATTTTGTGTTTATCTGCAGGGAATAAAATTACAACATCAAACATTCTGATGCAGGACGCTCTAATATCTTTGGAAGAGTAGCCCAGGACATGGTTAATAAAGATAAACCAGGATAAAACCACATATACAGTCTTTGCTCTCTCAACCAAACCACAGAGCTCTTATTTAAGGCTGAAAGGAAGAATGGTTCTTCTTTGTACGCTGTCAGATGTCAACCTTTATTTTTTCGAAAAAAGCAGCGGTCATCCTGAGGCTGTCGACACTGCCATAGAGCTTGTCTAGTGTTGCCACTGGTGATGGCCACATCTGCTTTCTCTGATCCTCGTATGTCGGGCAGTTTTGCAGCAGATGTTCAGCGGTCATTTTCCTAGTACCGCACGAGCATTCGTCAGTGCCACCTATCTTCAATTTATTGAATAGGTGGTACCTCAGTCTATTGTGGCCAGTGCGAAGTCTGAAGACCACGACCTGCTCTCTTCTGTTCAACTGGTAATAGGCATCGTTTTTTGTGTAGCCAGTATGTTCTGTTTCCCATTTGGTCATGTGTCTAGCTCTAATGAGCCTTTTTGACTCTTCGTATGTCACTAGTGTCTAGTTGTGGTAGTCTTGCACCTTCTTTTGCCGGTCTGTCTGCCTCCTCCATGCCTTGGAGGATGGAACCCACTGTACCACTACTCTTTTTGGTGCGGACTGCTGGCATAGTTGACAGAGTACTGCTCTTAAATCATTAAGTTCAGTATTTTTCTGGCTTTTTAGTGCTGTGACTACGGCCAGGGCATCTGTAAGCAGGACTATATGACTTTCATTTGGAAGAATGGTTCAACTGGATGAAAACCCTGACTATTTGGGTACTACCTTTGCAAGGAGTCTGATATGGTGAAGACAGAGCAAATTCAGATTCGATCAAGGCAATGAATGTCAATCATGAAAATACTGGCTGCTACTTCATGGGGAGTAGATGTGCATATTCTTCAGAAGCTGTATGCTGGGTATGTGGGACCAGTCTTAGAATGTGCCATTGGTGTAGAATCAAACTTTGACAAAATTCATGTCTGAAATCAAGCAATGAGAATCCTAACAGGGGGTATGAAGTCTGCACCTATTAAAGAACTAGAAATTATTGCGAACCTTCAACCAATGGAGGACAGAAATTACAGTATGGCCCAACAACAAAGTGAGAAATTCAGAAGGTAGATTGATCACCCAATGTACAAGAGAATAAATGGACTTGGAAAGAAAAGACTAAAACGGAGCAACTATGTGTGCAGAGAAGTGGGGAACAGATTATATGACTGACTCAACACAAGTAACACCCATCCACACTACACAGGTACTCCCCTCTTGGGGAAAAGAGCACGTCCCAGGTCTCATAGATAGCGTGTCTGGCATTGGGAATAAATAAGAGCAGACAGCCAGACACAGAAATAAAAGCCTCAACTGAAAAATACATAGAGAACACTACTCTAGAAATAGATGGACTCAGGTTTATATAGATGGGTCAACAACAAATGCAACGCTCTAATCCAAAGCAAGCTCTATGTAGATACCGATGACCTCGTATGTGGACAACTGATTTCTTTAGAGACATTCAAGTTGATGTCTGAAAGTGTACGAAGAAGAAGAAGTATACTTCTACTTCTTCATCGTACGCAGTAAGACAGTAACCATTATTTTTTTGAAAAAAGCAGCGGTCATCCTAAGGCTGTCGACACTGCCATAGAGCTTGTCTAGTGTTGCCACTGGTGATGGCCACATCTGCTCTCTCTGATCCTCGTATGTCGGGCAGTTTTTCAGCAAATGTTCAGCGGTCATTTTCCTGGTACCACACGGGCATTCGTCAGTGCCACCTATCTTCAATTTGTTGAATAGGTGGTACCTGAGTCTATTGTGGCCAGTGCGAAGTCTGAAGACCACGACCTGCTCTCTTCTGTTCAACTGGTAATAGGCATCGTTTTTTGTGTAGCCAGTATGTTCTGTTTCCAATTTGGTCATGTATCTAGCTCTAATAAGCCGTTTTGACTCTTCGTATGTCATACTAGTATCTGGTTGTAGTAGTCTTGCACCTTCTTTTGCCAGTCTGTCTGCCTTGGATGTTGCAGTGGGATGGAACCCACTGTACCACTACCCTTTTTGGTGCGGACTGCTGGCATAGTTGACAGAGTACTGCACTTAAATCATTAAGTTCAGTATTTTTCTGGCTTTTTAGCGCTGTGACTACGGCCAAGGCATCTGTAAGCAGTACTATATGGCTTTCATTCCTTTTACCTGTCACCATTTCTTCCCCTGCCGCCCTCAGTGCCTCTGCCTCCGCTCTGAAATTGCTTGTGTATTTTCCAGTAGCGAATGAGTGTTATTTTTCTGCCATTTGGTAGGTTCAGAAATGCTCCTGCCCCTCCGTTCTGTGTTGTGTTTGTTACAGAACCGTCGGTGTATGCATGGGTCCAGTCCTGGGTAGTTTAGAAGAAGTATACAATAATTATGGACAATTAATAAATAAAGAAGAATATTGACATAGAGGCCAAAGAGATGTGGTTTTACAGAAGATTGCTAACAATCCCATAATTCTTCTAGCTTTTCTTCAAACATAGGATTGCAATGAATGCTCTCTATCAATTCTTATTTGACCAATATTCACTGACCATCAGGTAGCATCGTGAGTTTCAGTTGTCGGAAATCTTTGAGAGTAAGAAGATAAAGGTCAAGGCAGACAAGAATATTTGTGTGTAGTGGTACACCCATGCAGTTGTTTGTTTTTGTTTTGTTTTACTTTAAATAAAGAACCAAACTTATTTGATAATTCAATGATGCCCCACTCTTACATTTTATATTCATTTCACTTTAATATTGTTCATCGTTTCATTTGTATTATTTTCATTTGTAGGTCATTGATAGAAGAATATATAGTTAGATATTCTGGTTCATGTCCAATACTGCTCTGATTAAAATTGCTTTTGAACCTTGCTCGTATTTCAGCCAATGAAAGATCATTTTAGCTACCTTGGCATTTAACAAATTTTAAAAATTGTTGGGTGTTTTCAACAAAAAATAAAGGCTTCAGCTGTGTGGGATGACATCATTAAAAAATATATCCGGGGAATCCTTTGTAGCTACATTCCAAATAGACAAACCATTTACTGTGGATTAATATGTGCTTACTGTTAAATTACAGGGCACATTCCGAATATCATCTGAACATGTGATGAAGACAATGCGCAAAGGAAGAGAGTCTCTGCTGACTCTTCTTGAAGCCTTTGTCTATGACCCACTCGTAGACTGGACCACCGGAGGAGATGCAGGCTACACTGGGGCATTCTATGGTGGTGAACTGGCCCAAGGAGGAGCCTTGGCTGGGGACAACAGACAGACTAAACAACAGATGGAGAGGGACATAACCACTAGCATGTTTTCTATTCGCTTGACAGAAATGGAGTCTGCCTGGACCAAAAACAAGTTAGTGATTCAATGTTTTTTTATATTTCTCTAACTTCATTCTTTAAATGTTTTGGTCTGGAAATGGTTTTTAAAGATGTCAAGTTTCTTGTGAATTGCAAATCTTCAACAAATACTCGCAACAGCAAGATAGGTAAGTCGCGCACCAATGAAGGAATGAACGAAAAGCTCAAATCATCAGGAGTCCGAAACCCACAATTTTTAAGCGAGGGCTGATCTCAAGAAGGTAGGCGAGATCAAGCGCCTAGTCCTATCAGAGATGGACATACATTAAACACAGAGGTCCTGTGTACACACTGTGTATGTAAAAGAGCCCTTGAATTTTGAAAATCAAAGAGAACAAGCTGCTATCTACTATCCTGGCAAAATTTTTAGAAAAACAATGAATTTTCTGGCCAATATGTCACCTACTTTTTACCAGGCCCAGCAGACGACGAGAAGAAAAATTGAAAAAAAAAGAACCTACTGTTGTTGAATGTCCACGATGAGTAACTTTACCCTTCTATGTGCCCTGAAAAGGGTGGGTTACAGTAGCTTTCTTTACATCCCGAGCATGCTGATGAAGGTGGTCTGGGGTCCTACAGGCAGTTGTGCTATGTCTCGCTTCATCTGCATGTCATTCATTACTATGGCTATCACATTGATCTCCCACCTCATTGGCCAGACTGCCATGAAACAGAAAGTTTCCAGGGATAACTGCGTGGAAGTGAAGTGTGGGTTTTGGTCGGTACATTTTGCCTGACCCTGACTAACATTGTCCGATCAGTATGTCCTGACTGACCAGACTCCTCTCCCCCAAAAGTACCTACTACAAATAATATTCGACTACCTGGCAGCAAACATACACCTGACTTTTTGAATACCAAGACTCCAGGTAAGTACACACTAAGTCCTCTTGTCATGAGTCATCCATTCCAGTTCTCCACACTTTTCTGACCTCATTTGTATGTCTTAAGTTCTTTCTTTCATGTGTGTTTTGATCTCCATCTAATTCTCTTACCCTGTGAATTCCAGAACAGAGATTGCTTTGTAATGTTATCAATTACTTAAGGCCAAATTATGTTTTTCCTATCCACTGTCTAGCTCTGGAAGATAGTGGTCATTGTAAGTCTGAACTTACCCAAATATCTAGATGCCAACCAACTTATCACATGCCATAAAGTTTAATAATTATGTCATGGATCCCTGGTATGACTTTGGCAAGGCAGACAGACTAGCTAAGAAGGAATTAAGTCGAGTACAACAATACACACCAACAACCCTACAGACAGTCAAACAATTACTGAAGACTGCGAACAAGGAGGCTTGACTGAATAGATGGGCAATGGAGAATACTTAAAGAGAAATCTACAAATATATGGTCATCCCAAGGACAACATAAACCTCATGAAAAGGAGAGATCAAAGCACTATTTTCTGACTTCGCACAACACATACAACTTAACATTCACTTAAACAGAATCCAACCAGAACATACTCCAGAGTGCCGACTGTGCACACATTTCTATGAAACTGTTGAACACCATCTTTTTTAATGTCTGATGTTTGCACATTTGCAGGTGTTAAGAGCTTCTTCCTCCGAGGCTAGACAAAGGTAACACTCTGTATGGAACTAAACAACAGCTCATAAGCACGCAGATACCACTATATGGCATTGAGCCAAAGGGCACGAACCCATAGGCCGCTGGACCAATAACCAACCGACCTTATATTCTGTACAAGCAGCCATTTATGAAAGTCTTCACTTTTTGTTGTTGTTTTTGTTGCTCTCCAAGTTGCAGGGCCATACTTAACTTAACTTACTTAACATCTTTATACTAGTTTAGAAGACTCTGCAGAGTCTGTATACAACCAGTTTCATTTACATTACCTTGCTCTAAAAGCTATGCGCATCCAATTTATTCTTAAATGCATTAATTGTCCCTGCTTCCACTACCTCCTGTGGCAATGCATTCCAAGCATTCACCACTCTCTGACTTGACTTTAAAAAAAAAAAAAATAGGACTGGAGTTGAACAATTTTATTTTTATGTTGAAATGTATTTTTTCACATAATATAAATCCTAAATAATATAATCCTTCCCCAAGGCCACAGTAAGTTTAAAATATCTACTATGAATAGCCGATGGCCTTTGGCTACATGGCAACAGATATTGACATGCCTGTTTGAATACCAGGATTCCAAATATAACCCTAAAACTTAGAAAACATTCCACACGAAAGATAAATGATCTAGAATATAATAGTGTTATAATATGCTGTGATAATCATCATTCTTCATCTTTTTGCTTCAGTGTGGAGCATAGGTGCCCATTGCAACAAGGCCTTTTTTAAAGTATGCCATTTCCAAACATTTGCAGGGCCATTCACTATTTCACTCCAATGTTGAGCATAGGTTTCAACTAAAGCTGATATCTATACATGAAACCTATATCTAAGCTTTTGCAGTGGCTGATTATAATGGCAATGTTTATTTTGCATGAAAGGTTGCCAACCGCAATCACAACCCTATTTAGTCATCTTATTCTTTTTTCATACCGAGTACATTCCAGGTGATAATAATCGTGCAAAGTCTTAACCACTTAAATACTATTTTAACATCTGATGACGTCTTTTAGAGCAGTGTTCCCCAACCATTTTACATTCAACGACCTTTTAAATAGGAAAAATTATTCTTGAACCTATGAAAATAGGAAAAAAATTGTATGCGGAACGGTGAAAACAGGAATAAATTAAAATATCAAGAATTCGAGCAGTAAATAGATAAGTTTTTCAGCAGCAATTTACATTTTTTCACGAACTGACAGGAAATTGCTGCAGACAGGCGGTTCGGAAACACTGTTTTAGAACAGCAATATGCTCTCTCCACTTTGCTCACTGTGTGGCCAATTAACTTCATCGGTAGTTCATGATTTTTATTTAGACTTTCTCATTTCTCTATTCGTTGTTTATCTAAACATAAATAAATTTGCAGGTCTGAACTGACGGCAAGCCTTCCAGTTCTGGCAGCAGCCGTCAAAGAGTGGATGAAAACATCAGACAAGCTGGAGGAGTCATCAGCAGGAATGGAGGAGCTTCATGCTGTCCAACAGGCACTAGTTGATTCTCAGAGTGCTCCACGTGACACAGTGTACACTCTATCAGACAGGTCTGTATCTCTACGTGTTCTAGACATTTTCCAAAATAATACTCTTTGTACACACATCAGCTTCTGGTTTAGCATAGCACTCACTTTCAAAGGCATGGGTTCTTCTTCTTCTTCTTCTTCTTCGTACGCTGTCAAACGTCAACCTGTATTTTTTCGAAGAAAGCAGTGGTCATCCTGAGGCTGTCGACACTGCCATAGAGCTTGTCTAGTGTTGCGACTGGTGATGGCTACATGTGCTTTCTCTGGTCCTCGAATGTCGGGCAGTCTTGCAGCAGATGTTCAGCGGTCATTTTCCCAGTACCACAAGTGCATTCGTCAGTGCCTCCTATCTTCAGTTTATTGAATAGGTGGTACCTCAGTCTGTTGTGGCCTGTGCGGAGTCTGAAGACTACGACCTGCTCTCTTCTGTTCATTTGGTAATAGGCATCATGACATGGGTTCTTCTTCTTCTTCTTCGTACGCAGTCAGACAGTAACCATTATTTTTTCGAAAAAAGCGGCGGTCATCCTGAGGCTGTCGCCACTGCCATAGAGCTTGTCTTGCAGTTCCACTGGTGATGGCCACATCTGCTCTCTCTGATCCTCGTATGTCGGGCAGTTCTGCAGCAGATGTTCAGCGGTCATTTTGCCAGTACCGCACGGGCATTCGTCGGTACCACCTATCTTCAATTTGTTGAATAGGTGGTTCCTCAGTCTATTGTGGCCAGTGCGAAGTCTGAAGACAACGACCTGCTCTTTTCGGTTCAACTGGTAATAGGCATCGTTTTTGGTGTAACCAGTATGTTCGGTTTCCCATTTGGTCATGTATCTGGCTTTGATAAGCCGTTTTGACTCTTCGTACGTCATACTAGTATCTGTTTGTGGTAGTCTTGCACCTTCTTTTGCCAGTCTGTCTGCCTCCTCGTTGCCTTGGATGTTGCAGTGTGATGGGACCCACTGTACCACTACCCTTTTTGGTGCGGACTGCTGGCACAGTTTGCAGAATGCTGCTCTTAAGTCATTAAGCTCAGTGTTTTTCTGGCTTTTTAGCGCTGTGACTACGGCGAGAGCATCTGTAAGCAGGACTATATGGCTTTCATTTTCATTGTGTGTCACCATTTCTTCCACTGCCGCCCTCAGTGCCTCTGCCTCCGCTCTGAAATTGCTTGTGTACTTACCAGTAGCGAATGACAGTGTTATTTGTTTGCCATTTGGTAGGTTCAGGAATGCTCCTGCCCCTCCGTTCTGTGTAGTGTTTGTTACAGAACCGTCGGTGTATGCATGGGTCCAGTCCATGCTTGGGTAGCTTTTCGATATGAAGCTTAGGGTAGTATCTCTCCTTTCTTTTTCAGTCTGGCAGTTTTTGTTTCCAATACCTGGTATATTTTCTACCACCTCTGGAAATATATCCTGCCTCCAGGTAGGTTTTCGTACAGTAGTGATGGGTTTTGGTGTTGTTAGTGCGTTTATGGGATCTTCGTGCATCTTTGCTTTGGCTATTTCTGCATGACATGGGTTCAACTCCCAATACCAGTATATCTCTGTCAACTCAGCTGTAAATGAGTACCTGGCCTGCTGTTAGGAAAGGAAAAAAAGTGAGGAAAGGAACTGGCCACCCTACCTTATAAACCAGCTGTGGCCTTAAACAATGAAGGCTCTCTAACGCGTCATCCTTGACAGCGGTGTCTGCTATGGAACTACCTTTACAGTACACAATAAATATAGGTCATTGTTATGTATCCTAGGTGTTATCACATAAAACGCTTTTGTACACGCATAAATATCAGTGTTATGTACCCTGCTGAAGTCGAATGTGTCAGGTCGAAAGGTGCAAATATCGTAGTCAAACTGTAAACTACAACGCATTCCATTCTTACAAATGCTACTTACAAAGCCCATTTCAGGCAGGGCTTAGTAGTGGGAGTTTGAGATCAAATGACAAAGAAGAAGAATTGTTATGTACCCTAGATGTTATCACATAAAACTCTTTTGTATCAACATAAATATCATTGTGCCCTAAATGTTACCACATTAAACTTTTAATACCTCATTCGGGCAGCTCAAAGAACTATTGATGCCTACCTATCCCAATGAATGGATAAATGTATTTACTGATAGATCTGCGTTTAAAACCACCATTAAAGCAGGTTATGGCGTTTATATAAAATACCTGGATGGATCCTCTGATGAACTGCTTGATGCTTGCATCATCTTCGAAGCTAAAATCATTGCACTTGAAGCCGCTTTGTACCATCTGAGGATAGGTTTTGATGCCTTTCCTTCAAAGGCACAAAACACTTATTTTCACAGACTTGATGTCCACCCTTCAAGCATTAGACGTTGCTGGTCATAGAAGATTTGACCTTATCCAAATATCTCGACATTTTCCACATTCTATCTATCTCATCTTAATCTTCTTAATCTACATCTGTTTTGATTCTCTGCTACAGATCTGTGTTTGATATTGCATCTGGCCATCTGACACAAAATATGCTTTGGAGATAACTGTTAGTGAGAATGTGTATAACCTTCATAATATAGTCTTTGTGTCATGCAACTAATCGTCTGCCCTCCATCCAGACACTCTGACTACATGATACTGAAAGCCACTCGAGACAAGGTCATGGGGTCTGTAAAAGACAAGATTAATGAGTTCAGCAACTGGCATAAGATCCATATTGTAAGTTTGTAAATAGTATGCAACTTTAATGTGTGTTTTTGTAGAATGTTAATAGTGAAGTTTTATGTTTCAACCATAGATTAGGCAATAGGTCTAATCACATAAAGATCCTTAATAGTATGCAACTTTAATGTGTGTTTTTGTAGAATGTTAATAGTGAAGTCTTATGTTTCAACCATAGATTAGGTAATAGGTCTAATCACATAAAGATCCTTAATAGTATGCAACTTTAATGTGTGTTTTTGTAGAATGTTAATAGTGAAGTCTTATGTTTCAACCATAGATTAGGTAATAGGTCTAATCACATAAAGATCCTTAATAGTATGCAACTTTAATGTGTGTTTTTGTAGAATGTTAATAGTGAAGTCTTATGTTTCAACCATAGATTAGGTAATAGGTCTAATCACATAAAGATCCTTAATAGTATGCAACTTTAATGTGTGTTTTTGTAGAATGTTAATAGTGAAGTCTTATGTTTCAACCATAGATTAGGCAATATGTCTAATCACATAAAGATCCTTAATAGTATGCAACTTTAATATGTGTTTTTGTAGAATGTTAATAGTGAAGTCTTATGTTTCAACCATAGATTAGGCAATAGGTCTAATCACATAAAGATCCTTAATAGTATGCAACTTTAATGTGTGTTTTTGTAGAATGTTAATAGTGAAGTCTTATGTTTCAACCATAGATTAGGCAATATGTCTAATCACATAAAGATCCTTAATAGTATGCAACTTTAATGTGTGTTTTTGTAGAATGTTAATAGTGAAGTCTTATGTTTCAACCATAGATTAGGTAATAGGTCTAATCACATAAAGATCCTTAATAGTAGACGGTAGGTTGCCCACTTCTAGTCTTAAGTCATTTATTACCATGCTATCTAGGTGTACTGCATGGAGGTTTTATCTTTGTTAAAATGTTCTTTCTTGGTCTCAGATGTCTTTGGAGAAGGTACAGAGCTCATCATTTCAGTCCTTGTGTGCTGAAGTACTGTCTAACCTTGACTTGGGTCCTCCAAGCTTTGCTGCATCATCATCATTTCTGCAAGGTGCTGGCCAGTCACAGATCATCTCACAGGTTGGTATTACTGAACAATGTCTTTTTAGCTAAGCTCTACCAGTAAACATTTCTTGGTCTAATTATTCACAAGTATGCAGTTTTGTAATAATTATACAATTTTACACATAATCTTAGTCGACCTGTACTTCTACAGGGACATAATTCCCTGTGCAGGTCCCATCTCTGGTGTGAGCTGGATGTAGCCAAGAGGAGGATTTCCTGCTTAGCGGGCTAGGCTTGAGCAGCTTATTACTCCACTATGGAGGGTGGTTAACTGATGTGTGAGTTCATCTTAATAGACTCAAACACTAGAGTAAAGTAGACCTGCAGCCTGTTAGGCGGCATCTATGCTGCTCTTAACAAAGAACCTAACCATGGCAGGTGTCATGCCATGTCATACAGTTAGTCACCTCTTACAATATGTTCTCTTTGGGGCAGTGGTGCTATTCCTGTCCTTGTCATACAATCGACCCCGGCAAACCACTTTGACACATAGAAACACGCTGCAATTATACAAAAAATCACCTATCTAAAGTTCAGTCCACCTCAGCAGTACCCACGTTGAAAATGTTAGGTCCATTGTTACCTTCCAAGCCCCTTATAAAATATGACTAAACAGAGTTGTGTATAGGTCTTCTTCTTCTTCGTTCGTTCTCAATCTCCCACTACCAAACCCTGAAAGGGTAAGTAGCAGAATGTAGTCCAGAGAACGGAATGCGTTGTGTCGTAGTTTACAGCATTTTTTGAGTACCGGGTTAGCATTCCCTCTTCGATCCCTTCTCCTTAGCCAGTCTGCCCTGCTGCAGCATGTTATCCAGGATCACCGTGTGGAGGTGTAGAAGGGTCTTGGCAGCTATGGTTCGCTGGCCCTGACGCTAGCAGTCAGCTATGGGTCACTGCAGCTCATGCGCTGCTCAGCATCTTGATACTATGTATAGGTCTAATAACCTCAATGTGTTTGACCATTGCTATGAAATTACCACTGCAAATTCTCAGATGCAGGCTTCTGACAGTGGGACCAGCTGTAATGTTGACCATAAGGTTCACTTGGAAAGAAAGATAAAATGAAAATACTACTTCGAGCAAACCTCCAAGCCACACAAACAAACCTCTCAAACACACGAGCAAACCTCCCATGCACACAATAAACCTCGCAGGCACACGAGCAAACTTCCCAGTCCCACGAACCCCTACAACACCAAACAGCAGGGTTTCGGAGCAACAGGTTTCTATCTTATTTGATCTTATCCTAGTCTTCAAACTGTTTGACTTTGGATTCTTCTCTTGTCTCCCCCCAAAAAAACAACAAACACACACACACACCTGGCTGACAGGCTGTTAGGAATGCTGGAAGTGAGTGAGTTTGCAGGGTGACTGAACCTTCATACACCTCGAGTTTTGGCCAGTAATGCTGGAAGTGAGTGAGTTTGCAGGGTGACTGAACCTTCATACACCTCGAGTTTTGGCCAGTTGCGCTCAGTAGGTGCTTATGATGGACACCCTGTGAACAGTAAGAGATCTGAATGTGTGTCGTATGTGTAGGACACCTTGGGAACGATGTATGTTTTTAACGGTTACACAAGTGTAAAGATTGCCCAAGGACGAGATCTGAAGATGTGTTTGTGCAGGACACTTTGTGAACATTTGTATGTGAATGTACAGATTCGTGTGAATATGTGAAGTGATCTAAGTATTTGTGAATGCACAGATCGCCTGATTGTAAGTGATCTGATCGTATGTGAGTGTACAGATTGTCTGAAAAGGTGAAGTGATCTAGGTGATCTGATTGTGAGGACAAGTTTGTTGATTATGTGTGAGCGTACAGTTTCATCTGAGCATCTAATCTGATCACAAGGACGAGTTTGTGATTGTGTATTGAGTGGGCAGATAGGGTAGTGCAGCGGCAAGAACCTGCGTACCATAGATCTTGGAGGAAACATCAAAAGCTAGTGCTTAAAACCTCCTATTGTAGTTCAATATAAATATTATTATTATTTAGTTTAGATGCACTTTTCTTTTTGTTGATACTGTGCAACGATTAATAAATGATAATGTTTTGTTTTATGGTCAGGATAGTGTTTATTGTGTTAAGTTGTGTCGCAGTGTAGATACATGTTGTAGCTCTTTAGATAAGTAAACTACTCGGCTAAACCTATGCTCTACCACAATAGCTGCTCTTAACAACAGCCTACTATTTTTGATTTCCAACTGTCAAGGAATTTTTTACATGCTCGGCACTGAACACAGGAGTCCAATCTCACTACCCAGAGATCAGGGGAATTTTTACCAGAAGATCTAAATGAAAATAATGCCAGCCTCCATCGTGATTCAAACTTGTGACCTCCGGCACCAGAAGCGGACTCCTAACCTCAAGACCACTGAGGGCCCCAACCCCAGATCAAAATATGTTTCAGGAAATTTGTTTGTTATATTATTACACTAGTCATGGTGGTGCTGAGAGTGACTCTGTAGCACAAGTGATAGATTTCTCTAATGCTGTGGATGTTTGATGATAGTTATTATGTTAACATGCTCTTTTCTCTCCTACAGTGTGAGCAGCTGGAATGTGAAATATGCTCACTGCTAGAACAAAGGAGAGTCTTGCTTCACAGTGTGGTCAAAGTCCTGCACACATACAGTACCATAGTCTCTCAGGTGAGCCATTGAGTCACTACTAAATAATTTGTGCTTCAGTTGCTCTTTGGGTATGTGTGCCCTTAGTTGTTTTATGGTAGATGTAGGCCTGATATGAGGTCTTCATTATGAGAAGCCCCAGCTGGGCCTAGGACACAGTCAACGAAATGATAGTAGTCAGAGACTCAGAGCTGACTGTTTGCATCATGGTCAGCAAACCAGAACCATCCAAGACTATTCCAGAGCTATCAGCCCCAGCTGGACCTAGGACACAGTCAACAAAATGATAGTAGTCAGAGACTCAGAGCTGACTGTTTGCATCATGGTCAGCAAACCAGAACTATCCAAGACTATTCCACTTCCAAATGGAAACAGGCTGTATCCGTGTGGTCTAGCTGAGAGAGTAGGGATCAAAGAGTGAAGACAAACCTTGTCTAAAAGGTGTGTCATGCTAAAAGGCTCATATAGCAGCCTTACTGTAAACAGCGAGACACAATGTAGCAAAGCATCCTTATCAAGATGAACGAAAATGACAAGCATTTCCATCATTGGACTCTGAGGCAGGTCTTCCAGATTTTGGCAGATCAGCAACAATTGAGTGGCCACAATTCAACTGTCTACACAACTTAACTAAAGAACAGAAAGTCATCATCTTCAGACTGAGAACTGGGCATAATAGACTCAAGGGTCATCTTTACTACAAAATGAGGATTGGGACAGATGACAAGTGTCCATGTGGGGAACATACCATGACCATGGAACACATCCTACAAGGCAGCATGCTCACACAGGAAAAGAGAGAACAGTACTGGTGGCATCGCGAGAGAAATATGAGACAAGCTGTATGGAGATAAAACAGCCTTACAAACAATGGTGTCCTTGGTAAGAGAAACCGGGACCTTGATCTGAGAATGAACGAAGAAGAAACTGTCTACACTAGTGTTTTATCGACTCATATAAAGAACAGATGTCATCAAACATTGGTTTTATCTCCCTGTGTATTTCTGTAAGTTTTTTTCTTGCAACATCAATAATTTTATCACAGGTTTGTCTCCATTTTTTTAAGCAACTGAACCATCTAGCATGTATGTTGCACTGTGCACTACAGCGCGGACATTTGTTGGAGAAAAAAACAATTTAAATTCACAAGTCCAATACAAATATTAGAAAATGAAAAGTTTAAACTTTCTATGTTACTCCTTCATGGTCAAGGTAAAGACTTGTGACCAGGCCCTTGTACATAACACTTGCTATTACATATGGTCACATGGAAGGGCATGTGGTCATAGGAGTTGTGAGCTTGGTTTACAGTCCTAATGTACCAGGTTCAAATAAAGTGCTCAGTTTGGCGGACCAAACATGTCATGGTTTTTTTAATGGTATGACCACTTCTTCCAGTCGACCCAGCTGACAAAGTAAGGGCAAAATTGCGAGATCATCGCAGGAACTACGGAGTTGGTGCTCTGTACTTGACACTTTCAGCAATGAAAGGGACTCCGCACATATATGGCACCCACCCTGATGCAATGAAGCCGGTTCTATCAGTGATTTTCCATTTAAAGCCATTAAACATCAAGTATGCAACAGAAACATCTGTTAGTGATGGTCTAGAGTCTGTGTGGGATACACCTAGTTACATGCAGTGGTCGAGAGGTAAGGCACTCGCCTTTTGAAGCGATGAACGGAAACGGTGGACCGGTTTCAAACAACTCCTGGTCTCAAGGGAGGTGGGACTATAGTCCCTGTATCCTAAGTTACCTACAGTCTTGACTTATGTCTTGCCACTGGTCAAATGTAGCTTGAAACTAGAGAGGGAGGTTGATGACCAGCACAGCTTCTTCCTCACTATAATCCAAATACAGCTCAAGTTACATCGCCAAGACAAAACCATCTGACGATGTCACTCACCATCATCGTTTGTGAAGGGCAGCTAACTTTCATAAGCTATATAGTTGAACAGCTATTTACATTGGTGTTGAATAGGTTACATTTGTTGACTTGACCTGAGAGAATAATGCTGAGCTCCATGAAGTTGGTTATTTGCTAGATAACTAAATGTTCATGTCAGTGCTTCTCTTGTTTTGCCTTAACAGCAAACAAATAATGCCAGTTCAGAAGCTACCATTGTGTTGTGTAACCTCTACAATCCTGATGTAATATTTCATTATGTGTTTGTCAGTTTGGTGTAGTGTTTGCCGAGGACAACAGAACATTCCGATTCCATGGTTGGCTGCAGGACTTGCTGAGTAACTTCACATCTCAGAAGTAGGTATACTTACTTACTGACTTAGTCGCTACTTTTCTACAATGGGATCTAGAACAATGCTTCCCAAAGTGGTGGTCCATGGACCCGTACCAGTTCATGAGTTCTAAATTTCACGGTCTGTAAAGCACATCAAGAAACTGGACAATATTAGCTCTAATCTAATTCTAATAAACAATAACTTGTTTTATAATTACCACTTTAAGTTTGTTTAAACAGTTGTTATAAAAAACAAGTATAACAACAATCAATAAATGGAGTAGAGTCATAGAATGACCAAAGTATGCATTTAACCTTAGGCACGCTACATAATTTGTGAAAAAAATTTGACCTAATTAATTTTCTTAATTAGTCGCTGTGGTAGTCGTCTTTCAAAATTTGTAACTCTTATGTTTGTTTGTCAATAAATATGATTTTTTGGCGTGTAGATACACAATAGCATAACGAACATGTGGGTGTTATTGTTTTTGTTGTATGTTTGTTAGTTTTTGAGATTTAAAAAGATGAAGTTGAAAATTTATGAAAATCTCTGGAAAAATTTTGACTCGACCACTAGGCCTAGTCGCTTCGATAGAAAACCATGGAAACCACAACAACGTATCGATACTGTGTTTACAATATCGCCACAACTGTTAGTTTCAATTCAAACGTAGTTCTTTCATTTAAACAAACAAAATAAACAGATCTACGCGATAAAAATCTTTCTCAACAACCTACTTCCCCTTTCGCAAAAAGTCGGCTTGCTCCAAACGGCGTATACAAAATAAAACTGTTCAAAAGCCATTTGTAATCGAACACACGATACTTTAACCGGCAAAATATCGTGTATATATGGAGGACGTACTCAGCAGTAAAAAATGGCTGTCAGGAGTGAATTTTTTTTCCGCACACCGTTTTTGCAGGCCGAGCTGCTTAGAAGGGATCGGACAAGGGCGTGCTAAAGGTTAAACAAATTTTAATACATTCAAATTTAAAGTGAAAAGAAAATAATAAATTATTAGGACACCTTTTTCCTGTTGCATTTGATAAATCCTTGAAGGTCTGAGAGAAGGCAAACTAGGTCTAAAAAATGCTGTACTGAAATCAAATGTGTTGGTGGAAAGATACAGATATCGCAGCCAAACTGCAAACTGAAAAACAAAGTAACTAATGATGAAAAAGGAAAAGAATTCTTGTCTGATAGAGCAACGACGTATTGCAAATTGTAAGAAATTGTATCTGATTGAGCAGTGAAATATTGCCAATTAATTTTAAGAACCCTAGTCAGATAGAATAGAGAGATAATGTCAATTTTAAGAACTCTAGTCTAATAGTGCAACGAGATGATATTAATTTTAAGAACTCTAGTCTACTATATAGGGAAGTCTACTATATAGGGGATTCCGTGGCGAAGTGGTTAAGCCGTCGGCCTTGTGATCAGGTGTCGTGGGTTTGACTCCGGACTGCGCCGTCTTTTTCACGGGTGCTTGATGCGGAGTCCTTTGCATCTTGTAGTCGTCTTGACCTTGACTTGTCACTGGGATCGGGCGGCACAAGACGAGAGAGTGAGGATAAAAAGTAGCACAGTTAATCCTTACTAAAAATAGTGCTAGCAAAATTAATTATGCAATCATCATCTACGATGGATGGCGGCCTTTGCCAGTATAATAGTGCAGCGAGATGATATCAATTTTAAGAACTCTAGTTTGACCTCCTTTCTTTACTTGACTTAGTACCTTCTCTTCTACCCAGTGGTGCAGAGGTCTTATTCCTGTGGGTTTTTGTGTGGTTTAATTTAGCCATGCCCAGCCCTCTTCAGCCACATTTTATGACATGCCTGGTATGTTACAGTGTAACTATTCTTTGCTCCTCTTTCAGACCTCACTAACACATGGTGCCGAACATCTTCCAATAACAAATATTTAATAACAAATATTTTGACTGATAATACTGTAAATAGATAAACCAAAGTGCAATAAAAATTAGAACCTCTGTTGTCTTCTAAGCATGCTGTAAAAGGCACTGAATACTTCTTCTTCTTCTTCTTCGTACGCAGTCAGACAGTAACCATTATTTTTTTTTAAAAAAAGCGGCGGTCATTCTGAGGCTGTCGCCGCTGCCATAGAGCTTGTCTTGCAGTTCCACTGGTGATGGCCACATCTGCTCTCTCTGATCCTCGTATGTCGGGCAGTTCTGCAGTGATGTTCAGCGGTCATTTTACCGGTACCGCACGGGCATTCATCGGTACCACCTATCTTCAATTTGTTGAATAGATGGTACCTCAGTCTATTGTGGCCAGTGCGAAGTCTGAAGACAACGACCTGCTCTCTTCGGTTCAACTGGTAATAGGCATCATTTTTGGTGTAACCAGTATGTTCGGTTTCCCATTTGACCATGTATCTGGCTTTGATAAGCCGTTTTGACTCTTCGTACGTCATACTAGTATCTGTTTGTGGTAGTCTTGAACCTTCTTTTGCCAGTCTGTCCGCCTCCTCGTTGCCTTGGATGTTGCAGTGTGATGGGACCCACTGTACCACTACCCTTTTTGGTGCGGACTGCTGGCACAGTTTGCAGAGTGCTGCTCTTAAGTCATTAAGCTCAGTGTTTTTCTGGCTTTTTAGCGCTGTGACTACGGCGAGAGCATCTGTAAGCAGGACTATATGGCTTTCATTTTCTTTATGCGTCACCATTTCTTCCACTGCCGCCCTCAGTGCCTCTGCCTCTGCTCTGAAATTGCTTGTGTACTTACCAGTAGCGAATGACAGTGTTATTTGTCTGCCATTTGGTAGGTTCAGGAATGCTCCTGCCCCTCCGTTCTGTGTAGTGTTTGTTACAGAACCGTCGGTGTATGCATGGGTCCAGTCCATGGTTTGGTAGCTTTTCGATATAAAGCTTAGGGTAGTATCTCTCCTTTCTTTTTCAGTCTGGCAGTTTTTGTTTCCAATACCTGGTATATTTTCTACCACCTCTGGAAATATATCCTGCCTCCAGGTAGGTTTTCGTACAGTAGTGATGGATTTTGGTGTTGTTAGTGCGTTTATGGGATCTTCGTGCATCTTTGCTTTGGCTATTTCTGCAAAGTTAGTTTCCCATTTCCCAAATTGTTTAGTCTCTGGTGCATTGGATGGTCAGTCAGTCTTCGGAGTTTCTCTGACTGCAGCTGGGCTCTGCAGTCTCTTCTATCGGTCATGGATTGCAGTTTTGTAATCTTTTCAAGTTCTACAATTGGCGTTGACTTCATGCCTCCTGTTATAACTCTCATGGCTTGGTTTTGAAGTTGCTGCTGTTGTCCATGCCGCAATGCCATACTCGAGAACTGGTCTCACTCTTCCAGTGTACAGTTTCTTTAGTATGCCTTCGTCTGCTCCCCAGCTTGTGCCAGCAAGTTTCCTCATGATTGCCATTCTTTCTCTGGATCTCATTCGGTTTCTCTCGATCTGACTTTTCCATGTCATGCGCCGATCAAATGTGACTCCCAGATAGGTTGGGTTGTCGTTTGGCTGCAGGAATTTGCCATTTAAACTTAATTTGGTATTTTGGGGTTTTATTGAAAGCGAGAATATTGTGCATGTGGTTTTCTCCTCGTTTATTTTGACCAGCCATGAGTTCGCCCACTCTTCCAGCGATGTTAGGACCTGCTGCATCCAATTTCTGGCTATGGTGAGATTCTTTTCAGAGGTCCACATAGCCAGATCGTCTGCAAACATTGAGCTATGGACTCTCCTTGGTATATTCTCTGTAATGTCGTTTATATATACCAGGAAGAGTGTGGGTGACAGTACTCCCCCTTGGGGTACTCCCTGCTCGAGTGTCACCTTCTTGCTCATCTGCCCTTGTACTTGGACTCTGGCCGTTCTTTGTTTGAGGTAGTGTTTGATCCACTTGTACATTTTCCATTTCGCGCATTGTTAATTTGGCCATCATGTGCTCTTCAGGTGCCGTATTGATGTTGTCGTGCCCCTTTAGCTCTTCGCTAATGTCTGTATGCCTATCTGCAGGGACCTCGATGTGGTTTTCTCTGGCATAGTGATTGACAAAAGCGTTTGCGGCTTTCTTACCGGTGAGCAAGTTTTCGCCCTGCTTGATGGTAATTTGTTTGTTTGGCGGGGTTTCGTCGTTCATGGCTCTGACTAGCTTCCATAGCTTGTTCCCGTCTTTGTCCAGGTTTAGGCTTTCCGTTTTGTTTTTCCAGCTTTCTCTTGCTGTTTGCTTGAGAGTGTATTTGTATTTCGCCGTGGTGGCTTTGAGGGCGATGTTTGCCTCCATAGATTGTTCTCACTCTGCCATGTTCCTAGCATTTGTTACTGCATCTTCCGCTTTCTGCAACTCATCATTCCAGTAGGGCTTATAGTTTTTCCTAGCTCCTCTTGGGATGGTTTCAGTGGCGGCTTGCATTATTGCCTTGCTTAGGCTTTCCACCATGGGCTTCATTTTGGTGTTTCGTGTGTTGATGGTTTCACACAGCCAATCTGTCAGGATTGCAAATCTGTCCCAGTCGGCTCGTTTGTAATTCCAACGTGGGAGCGGTTTTGTTTCCTGTGGGCTTACTTCCATATCAATGATTAGCCTGATCGGCCTGTGGTCGCTACCTGCCAGTTGGTTTAGCACCTGGCGGTCTATTTTATGGTGTATGTCCTGTGGGGAGAAGGCCAAATCTGGAGTCGAGGTGGTACGCCACGTTCTAGAATAGAAACTAGGGGTATCCTCCGGCCTATTGATTAGGGAGAGATTTGTATCTATCTCCCAATCTTCCACTTCGTCACCTCTGCTGTCTGTGTCAGAGTATCCCCATCTCTCCGAGTGGCTGTTGAAATCTCCAACTACTATGCAGTTGGAGTCTCTGACCTCCATACTCGAGAGCAATAGGTCTCTATTTGGTGGTCCGTACAGATTGAAAATGCGGAGCTTCGTCTCTTGAGCCATTATGTCCACTCCTACAATTTCTGCTTGTCCGGTGTGACTGACAGGTACCGCGCTACTCGGTATGTAGTTTCTGGTCAGTATCAGGACCCCTCCTTTGTGGCCTTCTCTATCGAGACGGAAGGTCTGGTATCCTCTGATTGAGAATTTATGATTATTGTTGAGGTGCGTTTCCTGGATACATGCCACGTCAATCTTACCTTTATGCAGGTGATGTGTTAGGGAAAGTTTTTTGTTAATGACTCCCTCCGCATTCCACTGTAGTATTTTGAGGGTCTTGAGTTTTTGGTCAATAAAAGTTGCCCCATAGCCATGTGCCTTGACTCCACGACACATGGGTGGGTGACCACCAGTAGTCAAGGGTGGGCCCCTTCAAGGCGTGAGGTCCGGCACTATCGCTGCCTGGCGGGACTCCGCAGGATGAGCACCATACGTTTTTTTGATCGGTTGTACTGTCATCATACTGCGATTTACGTTGCACTGTTTTGTTAGGCTTGCGGCCCCGTGCATCCGATTTCAACAGGCGTTTCTGTAGGGATGCCCTCCTTAGCCTTTGGCTGTCACCAGCCTATCTGCAAGGCAGCAGTTGTTTATGATCAGAGTTGTCTCTCTTATGGAAGTTGTCTTACCAGACTAACGAGTCTTCACTACTCGTGTCTATAGGGTGCGGTGATGATATGTGAGATGATATATGATATATATGATATGGACTGGTTTACCCGGAAGAGAGGCAGTCCAGTGTGTCTGTACCCCAGGATCGTCACGTCCTGCCAGAAACGTAGCATTTGCATGTGAGTGGGGTATCTCTTTCTCCCTTTATTTTCTTGGCTTCTATGCAGGGAGGGTACGCCTAGCATTCCCCGCCACCTGGGATGTTCTCACAGTGGGGCAGGTGTGCAATGTCCGCTGGTCTGCATCTCTTCTGCGTCCATTGGTATGGCTGATAGCGTACAGAGGTAGATATCGAAGCAGAAGTGCATTTACCCAGGGGACAAGCCTGGTAATGTCACGGAGATGTTGTTCGCCTGGTTTGCGGACATATCTCGTGGTCAAGGAGTGAGTCTCGACAGTTCACAGTGAGGTGGCTGCTCTACTGTTTTCGATACCCTGACCAGGAACTAAGTCTTATGTTGGTGGTTTCGCACCCCATCGCCGTATAGGGTGAATATCGAGCAGCTATCCGCCCGCTTTGATCAGCGGATGGAAGAGACCTCTTTCTGTGGCTCGACCTGGTAGGGTTGAGGCGCGATCCCCAGGTCCCGACCATATCGAAGCCTCCCATTGCAGTGGTGCTGAGAATTTGGGCGGGATCCCGGCTAACAAGCGTCCAGCCGTTATCCCTCACATGGTAGCCTCGCGCCATTGGCTTATCAGCCTGGTACGTGAACCAAATGTCTGCGGTTCCTCTCGAGTTGAGCAGGATTTCCGTAGCAACGCCCTGTCATTTGTAGGGTAAAACTGACCTGTCTTCCGATGGTCTATTTTCAGCACCCGTTCATTTTTTGGCCAAGACGAATTAATCGAGGGCTTTTGTTTGTCCATGACCAGGTATCTGGAGCCTGCGGTTTCCGTGGTGTTAAGGCACGGTTTCCGTAGCGATCCTTCACAAGAAGGTTAGAGAGCTGACCTGTCTTCCGTGGGTCTAATATCAGCACACGTTCACTATTAGACCCAACGAAAGTGCTCTCGATTTGTCAGTCGTTCTACATTATTTGCGTCTTGAGTCAAATTAAGCCGCAGGCTCCACTCCTGATAGTGCTCTTCCGTCAATTCCTTTTTCAAACACTGGATGCAGACCAACCGAGCCACAGGGGGCATAACCCCAGATTTCTGAGGGTCTAAATCCAGCACCAGTTCCATATTAGACCCAAGGAAAGTGGTCTCGGCATGTCAGTCATTTCAGTGTTGGCCGTGTTGAGTCAAATTAAGCCGCAGGCTCCACTCCTGGTGGTGCCCTTCCGTCAATTCCTTTAAGTTTCAGCTTTGCAACCATACTTCCCCCGGAACCTAAACACTTTGGTTTCCCGGAAGCTGCCCGCAGAGTCATCGAAGCAACTTCTGCGGATCGCTAGTCGGCATCGTTTATGGTCAGAACTACGACGGTATCTGATCGTCTTCGCGCCTCTGACTTTCGTTCTTGATTAATGAAAACATTCTTGACAAATGCTTTTGCAGTAGCTCGTCTTGCGGCGATCCAAGAATTTCACCTCTAACGCCGCAATACGAATGCCCCCGTTTGTCCCTGTTAATCATTACCTCCAGTTCCGAAAACCAACAAAATAGAACCGAGGACCTATTCCATTATTCCATGCACCATTATTCAGGCAGCCAAGGCCTGCTTTGAACACTCTAATTTTTTCAAAGTAAACGCGCAGGCCATCCAGGACGCTCAGCGAAGAGCACCCGTGGGAGAGAGCCGGCAGACGGTAGGGCAGGAGACAACGGGCAGTGAACCGGCGCTAGCCGGACCGCCCGCCTGCGCCTGAGATCCAACTACGAGCTTTTTAACTGCAACAACTTTAATATACGCTATTGGAGCTGGAATTACCGCGGCTGCTGGCACCAGACTTACCCTCCAATAGATCCTCGTTAAAGGGTTTAAAGTGTACTCATTCCAATTACGGGGCCTCGAAAGAGTCCCGTATTGTTATTTTTCGTCACTACCTCCCCGTGCCGGGAGTGGGTAAGTTGCGCGCCTGCTGCCTTCCTTGGATTTGGTAGCCGTTTCTCATGCTCCCTCTCCGGAATCGAACCCTGATTCCCCGATACCCGTTACAAACATGGTAGGCATGTTACGTACCATCGACATTTGATAGGGCAGACATTTGAAAGATGCGTCGCCGGCACATGAGGCCATGCGATCAGCACAAAGTTATCCAGAGTCACCAGTGGGGACGCCGCAACCCCGCGAGGGGAAACGACGATTGGTTTTGAACTAATAAAAGCGCTCTTTCCGCGAGGGTCGGAGCTTGGTAAGCATGTATTAGCTCTAGAATTGCCACAGCTATCCAAGTAGGATCGTGTCATCTAAGGAACCTCGACTGATTTAATGAGCCATTCGCGGTTTCACCGTGAGACAGTGTGAACTTAGACATGCATGGCTTAATCTTTGAGACAAGCATATGACTACTGGCAGGATCAACCAGATATCTGTCGGAGACGTACGTAGCGCACACACCGGTCGGCGGAGGACGGGTGTGTAAAAAGCCTCACTGGGACGGCCGCAGGGACCGACTGACGGAACGGACGGACGGTTGTTCCACCCGTCCCTCACTCCGTCGACCTAGGACCGCCTGACAGGGGCCCCTACACGCACCAGACGACCGACCGGGCTCACTCGAGGAGGGATGGCAGCGCTCTGTGCAGAACGGATCCCAACAACCTCGGCGATGAATTTCACTGGGACTAGAGACAATTTGGCCTGCCGGCCTGCCCTTCTCCCGAGGGTTGGTCCCCGGGAGAACACAGGGCCTTGAGGCACGATTCCTGCTTTCCATTTGCCGATCACAAGCTCTTTGCGAGAGTCTGACCACCAGCTCGACGAACTGTCGAGCTCTGCTATAAGCTTAGATAAATCACCACGGACGGACGTTTCCTGATACGGACCAGAGAAGCGCACCTCGGTGGAGGAGACGCCAAAACAAATCGCACCCCAATAGCTCTACGGGAAAAGGCAGGCGAGCGTTTTCCGCAAGCCCGCGCTATCGCTCCGCCTGGCGGGACTGAGATCGCTTTACAAACACTGGTTGAAATTGAATCGCGGCGGCGAGACAACTACCCCAGATGGCACTGAATACAGTTATGCTTGGTGCTAGCAACCTCATTGTGTAAAATAAGTGACTAGAGAAACCACAAATACACAAGCACACTCAAATACTTTGATACAGAATTTCAATAAGTAGTGGAGGTCCAGATGGAGAGAAGTAGAGATTACATTTTAAAAGTTTTAATATAATTTATTTTCCTGGCTTTGGAAAGTACAGAAGGACTGGCTAAGGCATGAGTGGATAGCAGCTTTAGAGGTATCAAACCTGCAGCGGCTGGTGTGGATCTATTGTCCTGGTCACTTCGGGTTCAGGCCAATGCAAGAGCTGACATCTTGACTTTACGTGCACAACTGTGGGTACACTAGATAGGGATAGGAGTGACATGTTGAAGTCTATCAATGACCACCTGTTGGATGATGACACTGCAACAGATGAATCGACAATTCAGACTGCAAATCTTTAATATCAAGCGAACTGGGGTGCAAAAGAAGACAGAGCAGAAGTGTGTACAATCAATGAGCTGCAGGAACCATCAGTACCCACACCCTTCGCCTTCAACCGAGAGAGACTGAGCCTCGAAGGGTGCAGTGAAGTCGATTCTTTGCACAGAACATACTATTCCATTAAATTAATAGCTAGTTGAATTATGTTGACAGCTGTTAGCTCTCATCCCCTTTTGTTATTACTAACAGCTGCTAACACCCATCCCCTTTTGTTATTACTAACAGCTGCTAACACCCATCCCCTTTTGTTATTACTAACAGCTGTTAGCTCTCATCCCCTTTTGTTATTACTAACAGCTGCTAACAGTCATCTCCTTTTGTTATTACTAACAGCTGCTAACAGTCATCTCCTTTTGTTATTACTAACAGCTGCTAACAGTCATCTCCTTGTGTTATTACTAACAGCTGCTAACAGTCATCTCCTTTTGTTATTATTAACAGCTGCTAACAGTCATCTCCTTTTGTTATTACTAACAGCTGCTAACAGTCATCTCCTTTTGTTATTACTAACAGCTGCTAACAGTCATCTCCTTTTGTTATTACTAACAGCTGCTAACATTCATCCCCTTTTGTTATTACTAACAGCTGCTAACAGTCATCTCCTTTTGTTATTACTAACAGCTGCTAACACTCATCTCCTTTTGTTATTGCTCTTCTTCTTCTTCTTCTGTGTTCGATCTCAATCTCCTACTACTAAGCCCTGAACAGGGCTTTACGTGTAGCAGGATGTAGTCCAGAGAACAGAATGTGTTGTGTCGCTAGTTTGCAGATTGACTGCGATATTTGCACCTTTCTGTCCGACACATCCGTCTTCTGCAGGGTTTGTTATTGCTAACAGCTGCTAACACTCATCTCCTTTTGTTATTGCTAACTGTTAACACTCATCTCCTTTTGTTATTGCTAACTGTTAACACTCATCTTTTTTGTTATTGCTAACAGCTGTTAACACTCATCTCCTTATGTTATTGCTAACAATCATTTCCTTTTTGTTATTGCTAACAGCTGTTAACACTCATCTCCTTATGTTATTGCTAACAATCATTTCCTTTTTGTTATTGCTAACAGCTGTTAACACTTATCTCCTGTTTTTATTGCCAGGTGTGAGGAAGTGATATCCTGTTACCATGACACATACAGCATGACCCAGACATATCAGCTGACAAAGGCACAATGTGTGTTTGGAGTAGAGGCAAAGCTACACAATTTGCTCAACGACACCAACTCAAAACTGTTGAAGGTGTGACTTACTTCTACATACCTTTTCAATATATTAGTTGTTTTGTTCCAAATGAAGCATAGGGATATCACAGCTGGGATTTTCATAGGAAGC
The DNA here is from genome assembly GCA_036924085.1 of Ariolimax columbianus. Taxonomy (NCBI): domain Eukaryota; kingdom Metazoa; phylum Mollusca; class Gastropoda; order Stylommatophora; family Arionidae; genus Ariolimax; species Ariolimax columbianus. The sequence goes on along the minus strand of JAVGWX010000002.1, from coordinate 51,629,482 downwards.
CTGTATCCGAACATTTGCAATGACAGTTTCAATAACAAGCTTTGACTTAATGGGGTAGCTTGCCCGATACACAACCCACTTTAATCACCTTTGACACCATGCTTGGAAGGTTGCAGTGGTCCAATTCCTTTCAACTACTCGTGTGACATACCTTTTCACTGTTCCATAGTGAAGTTGCATTATCTTGTACAGAGCAGCAGTATTAGAATAGTTGAGTTAGATCATCGCTTGATGGAAAGTGACAGATTTACAAGTACAACAACTTACCTTATCCATCTGGTTCTTGTTGAAACATAGACCTGCAATGGATAATCTTCATCTGTTGCTTTTTTGGCTGTCTCTGTGAGACTTTGGCTTCTACCTTTCTTTGCCAGGTGATTTTTTGGCCTTTCTTTCTCTGTGGGTTCCAATTCAGCCAATTCCAATGAAGCAGATAAACAGGGGTCTTCCCTTACCTATCATTATCTTTACAAGGACCTTCATTTCGTCAATAACCTCTCTAGTGTCTGACTCTCTTCCGAACCCAAACTGATTTTCTTTCAATAGCCCGTCAATGTGGTTTGCTATTCTCTTTCTGATTATCGCTAAGAGGATTTTGGAATTATGTGATATCAGCTCTGTTATCTTCTAAGCATGCTGTAAAAGGCACTGAATACAGTTGTGCTTGGTGCTAGCAACCTCATTGTGTAAAATAAGTGACTAGAGAAACCACAAATACACAAGCACACTCAAATACTTTGATACAGAATTTCTATAAGTGGTGGAGGGGGACGGTGGTCCAGATGGAGAGAAGTAGAGATACATTTTAAAAGTTCTGAAATGGTTGTGTGGCAGACTGACTTTTCATTAGTGCTGAACAGTCTAAATTATAATATTTTCAAACAGAATAGGACCACTGCTCCTTGCATGTCGTAAGAAGCAACTAAGGAAGGTTATGCATGGGGCTAGTAGCCTCACCATGTGAAACCACACTGCAAGTGACTGAAATCAGGCTTTCTTAAAAGCTAGTTAGTGTAAGCCAAATGGGGTGTTGTACCTATACTCCACAAAATGGGGTGTTGTACCTATACTCCACCAAATGGGGTGTTGTACCTATACTCCACAAAATGGGGTGTTGTACCTATACTCCACAAAATGGGGTGTTTTACCTATACTCCACCAAATGGGGTGTTGTACCTATACTCCACCAAATGGGGTGTTGTACCTATACTCCACCAAATGGGGTGTTGTACCTATACTCCACCAAATGGGGTCTTGTACCTATACTCCACCAAATGGGGTCTTGTACCTATACTCCACCAAATGGGGTAACAACATAAGAACGAGGAGGCTAACGCGTATTGTTCATGGAAAATACCATTGGGTTCTATAACCTTTACCACTCTGAATAATGAAAGTACAGAAGTCCCCCCACCACTGAATAATTTTTCAGCATGTCATGTTTTTTAGGTTGTTCACTTTGAAAGCCTGTATCATTTGTTGTTTGTCTTTGTATAAATATGATTTATTGTGTAGAGACATAAATGAATAAAGAGATTGTTGGTGTTGTTGTTTTTGTTGTGTGTGTGTTAGTTTCTGAGATACAAGAAGATGAAGGTGAAAATGAAAAACCGCAACAACATTTAGATTTACCAATTTTGCGGGGAATCAGAACCTTCGGAATGTGAAAATCGTCACAGAACACTGATAGTGTTTTTTACAAAATCGTCATATCTGTTATTTTCCCTAACAAACGTATTTAATATTGCTAAATAAATCAATTAAACAGATCTATCTCAGAAAAATATGTTGCAACAACTTACCTTCATCACCCGCAATAATGGAATAATCCTCCAGTCATCCAGGAAAAGAGATTACATCGTTTCAAAATTTGTATTCAAACTTAACCGGCCATCTTTCTTGTTTACATCTACAATGACGGCATTGTCTATTTTTAGATCCAATTTCCTGGGTGTTTCAACCTGTGTAAATGGACGACAATGCTCTAGAATAATTTTCTTATTGCCAGGCGTATTTTCCTGCCGTTAGTGGCGGAGTGACAATTTTTGGGGTGTAATAAATTTCAGCATGTGTTCTAAAGGATATTGTATGTAGAGAGTTGGAAGCAAATCTGGTTTTGTTAATCCTGACATTAAGATATTTGTTTGACTGTTCATCCTTGTCAGTGATCAGACTGTCAATCTTGACATGTTTTTGTTTGTTTATTATTTATTCTAGCAGATTTGATGGCCAAGTGGTTGTGAGCTTAGTTTACAATCCTAATGTACCAGGTTTTTCTTCATTCATTCTCAAACTCCCGCTACCAAGCCATTGAAAAGGGCTTTGCAAGTAGCAGGATGTAGTTCAGAGAACGGAATGCGTTGTGTCATAGTTTACAGGTTGACTGTAATATTTCCACCTTTCAGTCCGACTTCAGCTGACATTTTTTTGTAGTACCTGGTTGGCCTACCCTCTTTGATCCCTGTTGCAGCCTATTATCCATGATCACCACGTGGAGATGTAGAAGGGTCTCGGCAGCTCTTGTTTAATGGCCCTGACGCTAGCAGTCAGCTTTGGGTCGCTGACAGCTGCAGTCGATGTACTGCTTGCCATCTTGATCCTGTACCAGGTTCTAGTTATGTCATGTTCAGTTTGACAGACCAGGCATGGCGTGGGTTGTTTTTTTTTATCGTATGACAGCTTGTTCCAGTTGACCCAGCTGAAAATGTCACAGTAAAAATATGGAGCTGCTACAGAGTTTGTGCTGTATCATCTGCACTTTTAGCACATGGGGGCACTCAGGTACAATCGAGTTGGTTCTATCAACCGTTTCCATTTTTTGCTTATTTTTACTTTCTTTGTTTTGTTCACATTGATCTGCAATCCTTCATTCACCCTTAGTCTATCTTTTGCTGTATGTCTTTGCTGTTCATGCGGCAGTAAACTATCTGTATGGTCAAGGTCTTCCTGTTATTTGTCAAATGCCAATTTCCATTTCTTGCCATCTGTTATTTACTGCATCACCCTGACCATAACCATGACAGAGGTTGGGGAGATAGTTGACATTTCTGTCTGACCTATTTCCTTTGTAGATGAGTCTGGCAGCTTGACTTTCTTTTACAGTTTGTCTATTTATAGGAACCTTGTATAATTTTGTTGTAGTTAATTTCTCTGGCATTCCATAGTGTTTCATTATGAAAGGAGAAAGATTTCTGCATGCGTCAAGGTTGTTGTTGTTGTTTTGAATGCCCATAATAAGTAGGTTTACTTTTTTGTGTTCTCTGAAAAGGACGTTAAGTGGCAGGTTGCAGTAGTTTTCTTCACACCCCGAGCATGCTGATGAAGGTAAACCGGGCCCCTCAAGGTGGTTGTGCTATGCTTGGCCTCATTTGTGTTGCTCACTACTACGAAGATCACACCGATCTCCCACCTCGTTAGCCAGACTGCCTAGAAGAACAGCCCATTTCCAGGAAGGGCTACGAGGAAGCCGAGGTGAGGGTCTTGACCAGTATGTTGTGCCTGACCAGTCAAGAGTCTTCCTTCCCTGCGTCACAGTAGTCATTGAATAAGTCATGCAAATCTGCGTTCTGGATCCATTTGTTTTCTGTTTATTTTGTTGCAGCTGATGGATAGACGCTCACAAGAAAGTAGCGAGACATTGATGCTGGAAGTACAAGTGCAGGAAGCAGATGAGGCTATCAAACTCTTTGTTTATGGTTAGTCAGTTTTCTGGCCTCCTGTGTGCATATGTTACTGCTCAATGTTAATATGCTGAAATGGGAATCCTCCATTCTGGTAGTATGTGTTTGTTAGAGAAGGAAGATGTTATTTGAATATAATCATTTTTCTTCTTGAACCACCGGGGAAATTAGTCATCCACTAAATGAATTATTCACCAAATGGATTGATTATCCACCAAATGAATAGTCCACTAAATGAATTATCCACTAAATGCCTATCCACTAAATGAATTATCCACTAAATGAGTTATTTACTAAATGAATTATTTCTTGTTATAATTGAACTGTATTTAGGAAGTTGTTTTGGAATCTTTTATTCATACCGGCATGACTACTCTAAACTCGGCTGACACTTCCCTTATGTGTATGGTGAAATCTTTAAAGCATAAATTGGAGAGTCTTCTACACTAGGGTTGTATTGAAACTAATCATATAATTAAATTATTATGATGGTTCAAGAGTCAGATTCACAATATATTTATTGTTAATGGAAAAAAAACCATTCACAAACTTTTTACCAAGTGAAATATATAAATGATTCAAATTTATGACTTATTTTTAAGAGTAGACATGAAGCACAGGATCGAACCCAGGTACATTTTAGGTTGGTTTTTTGTTTGTTTGTTGCAAAATAAAAAAAAACCTAGCCTGCACACTTTAGGGAAAAGCTGCATTTATTAATAATGTTCGCCTAGGCATCTAAAGCTCATTGGGTCGATCGACCACCACGATGTCCAACTGATGAGGCTTGTAGCCAAACCTCATTCAATGCCAAAGGAGAGACTGCTATCTGTCGGAACCATGTAGAATTGGGGCAGCCAGCGGGAGACTGTTGTTATTTATTTTGCAGCTATATAAATCATTGTCTCAAAGCTCTGTTGTATATGTATACCTACTGACTGGCACAACATGGGAAACAGAACCAGATGTTCTCCGAACATTAGCACTCATCCTGTGTTTCTCTATAGCTGAGAATCTGTGTCAGTTTGAAAAAGACTCTACACATGTCAATCTAATTGATACAGCAATAAATGAGACTGATCGAGTAGTTACACAGTGTAAGATATTCCCCACACACAAGACCAAAATCTTCTTACAGTTGCTATAGCACTACAGGAAAACGCTGCATCGAAAAATGGAATGAACTGGTAGATTCTCTGGATAGTACTGGGGAAGGAACATTCAACTGGACACCACTTATCTTACATACATGTAAGTCGGTCGGTAAATAGACTCCAAACTGGTGTATCGTGATGCAGAAAGGAAGCGATGGGAATACAAGGATGATGAGACATGCAACTGTGAAGCAACACAAGACTCAGACTACTTGATGATTTGCCTGAACCTTCTGGAAATATGCAATATGGATAACATGTTGAGGGAAAAATGACAAAGCATTCCACGTCACTGAACATTAAAAAATAGATGTCTGATGTGGTGCCCAGGATATGGAAAGTAATTACCTACTTCTGTTAGAAAGTGCTCTGTTGCGTATGGTATACTTACTTCTGTCAAGAAATGGTGTATAGATCTATTGTATCTATACCAGAAAATGATTCCTTGTATCTAATAGATCTATTGTATCTATACCAGAATAGGATCCCTTGTAACTGATAGATCTATTGTATCTATACCAGAATAGGATCCCTTGTAACTGATAGATCTATTGTATCTATACCAGAATAGAATCCCTTGTATCTGATAGATCTATTGTATCTATACCAGAATAGGATCCCTTGTAACTGATAGATCTATTGTATCTATACCAGAATAGGATCCCTTGTATCTGATAGATCTATTGTATCTATACCAGAATAGGATCCCTTGTAACTGATAGATCTATTGTATCTATACCAGAATAGGATCCCTTGTAACTGATAGATCTATTGTATCTATACCAGAATAGGATCCCTTGTAACTGATAGATCTATTGTATCTATACCAGAATAGGATCCCTTGTAACTGATAGATCTATTGTATCTATACCAGAATAGGATCCCTTGTAACTGATAGATCTATTGTATCTATACCAGAATAGGATCCCTTGTAACTGATAGATCTGTTGTATCTATACCAGAAAATTGTTCCTTGTATCTAATAGATTTGTTATATCTCTTATCAGAAAATGGTCTGGAAGGAGAGAAGAGCCTGATGTCTGTGATAGTGTCAGCTCTGTACACACTCAACAAGAGGTACCTTCTCATGGAGGGAGCAGCTGCAGGTAACCATTTGCTATCTGTTTCTTATATTAGAATGGATTGTAAAATGGCCTATTAAAAAAACATGTCCAGGTGATTCTGTAATGAAGTACACAAATTTGCTAAAGAATTTTCTAGAACATCATGGATTCTGTATTGTTAAAAAAATACAGGTGAGCCTGATAATATATGGTCGCAAAAAGTGAAGTTCAAATGACCCTACAACAATAAGCGATCAACTCAGTCACCTACAAAAAGGGAACTTCAGATGACCGTACAACAATAAGCAATCCATTCAGTCGCCCACAAAAAAGTTCAGTTCAGATGACACTACAGCAATAAGTGATCCATTCAGTCACCCACAAAAACGTTCAGCTCAGATGGCCATACAACAATAAGTGATCCATTCAGCTGCCCACCAATGAGATGGAATGTTGGACTGAGTAAATTCTTTGGCCGAAGATAGTACTCCAGGACAAAAGACTCAAACAGCCTTTGGTTACTTTGACATCATATACAAAATCTGCCTGATTGAATATCAGGATTACAATATTGTGATTAATCACAATGCACTGCTCTCATTAATCTTCATAGTCTGCAAGTTTTCTTGATGTGTTTTTAACTACCTATAATGAGTTCTTAACAGTTCACCATTCGTCACTGGTAACTCAAGTTTCACATGAAATAAATGAACTTGTCTCTTGGAAATACAGGTGCAGGAGATCGTCTCATGGATCTGACTTCAAGGGATGGAGACTGGTTTCTGGATGAGCTGTGCAGCATGAGCGCCAATGTCAACCAGTTTCTGGAAACCCTCAACCGCTACACTCAGGTTAGTTACTTCCTGTGTGATAGTTACCTAGATGAAGAGCCAATGGCTGAGTAACTAGGATACAGGTCTTTTAGTTTGTCGCGCAGAATTGAATCCTGCCCAATAAGACTATTTTCTATCAGCGACCGGAATAAATAAGTAATCCATACCGCTGCCCAGTAGCTGCAGGCGCAAATGGACGTAATTCCTCGGCCCTTTACATCTCTACAGCAGACGAACAATTGACAAAAATGCAGAAATTACAGTTATCATTTGTATTTATCTACATAGTTCTTCCGCTCCAAGAGAAGATAAGTTATTACTCTTTTATTGTTGTATCCAAAACATAATATTGTATCAAATACTATTCTACCTCCCAAGTCATGACTCTGGAAACAGGATGCACTAGTGTAGTCTGGCTAAGAAAACAGGAATCGCAGTGGGAAGGCAAACCTGGTACCTAAGAAAAACCCAGCTGGAAACTAGATGTGCTGGGGCAAAAGGTGCAGCCCTGCTGTAAACAATGTCACAACATCATTTTCAGGATGAACACAGAAGAAGAAGTCATTAACTATCCTTTTTTTAAATTCATAACGTCAGCACAATTGACTACGCAAGTTTAAAGTGAATCCAGTCATCTGTTATTTTCAAGATGGGAGGAAATTGCCTCGTTTTCGTTTAGGCGTTTCTATAACAAAAACTGGTGTTAACACAACGAATACACCTGTGAATATACAGAGAAAATACCCCAGGCAAACTTTTTTCGCAAATGGTTCAGTAAAGGATAAGGAACCATATACCAGCTTGGTAGTTGCCCGGATCAACAAGGACTGCATGATCCTCTGGACATTAAGTTGGAAATAACAACTGTGTTACTGAAGACATTGAATAATGGGAAATTTGGGGCTGAACAAACATCATAATAGCTGCATGTTACATGTGAAAATTTGACCAAATTGAATAATAGAAATAGCTTGTATATGAATTGTGAATTACAGTTGACGTTTGCTGGTGATCTATAAAGCAAAATTATCTCATTCTGGGGTATGACTTTCCGGGGGGGAGGAAGTACACTTATTATATTATTCTGCGTTTGTTCTCAATCTCCCACTACCAAGCCCAGAAAAGGGCTTTGCAAGTAGCAGGATGTTGTCCGGAAAACAGAATGCGTTGTGTTGTAGCTTACAGCTTGACTGCAATGTTTTCACCTTTCGGTCCAACACATCTGACTTCAGCAGGTCTTTTTATATTACAGCAGAGATCAATTCCTGAAATTATTTTATTTAGCATTGAGAGTGAAACAGCGAGGAAGAGAAGGATCACATTCATGGGGTGAGAGAATGGAGCAGGAGTGTATGGGAACTACAGGAACCATCAGTATTCATATCATTTGCTTGGAGAAATTGAGCACTTATAGGTCTTCCAGAAGTGCAGTGATGTCTATTCATTATAACATCCCATTCAGGATTCTTCTAGTCATCTTTTTGCTCCATAGGATGACAACTATAGCTGTGCTCCTTAAAGGAAACTTATTTTAAAGCACTTGTGCTCTTCTGGTGGCGGTCTCCTTATCAATTTGTTTTGCATGGTGTTACCAACCATATACACAACTCTGTAAGCCACCTTTTATGATATTAATGATTGATATCAAGATGCTGAGCAGCGCACGAGCTGCTTGTCAGCTACCATAGCTGACTGCTAGCATCAGGGCCAGCGAATCAGAGCTGAGTTGCCAAGACCCTTCTACACCTCCACATGATCCTGGATAACAGGCTGCAGCAGAGCAGACTGGCTAAGGAGAAAGGATCGAAGCGGAAAGACTAACCCCCGATACTCAAAAAATTCCTACTGAAGTCGGATGTGTTGGACCGAAAGGTGCAAATATTGCAGTCAAGTTATAAACCAAAACACAACACAATCCTTTCTCCGGACTATATCCTGCTACTTGCAAAGCCCTTATCAGGACTTGCTAGCAGGAGATTGAGAACGAAGAAGAAGAAGAAAATATTAATGATTAGTTCAATGTTGTTTTTGTTGCTAAGTTGATGAGACCTCTTGCTGTTCTAATGTATGTTTTATTTATCTGTTCCAGGTGTATGAGCTGAGTCATGTCAAGAGTTTACAGCACAGTCTGAGGGCTACACACAACGTTTTCATTGCCTTACAGGTATATCTGTCATTTAGAAACCAAACCGCATGTTATTGACTTTGTCTTGCTTCACTTGACATTGTAGATACTGCATTATTAAGAAATTGCTGATGGGCCAGGCCTAACAACAGATGGACATGAAAAGTGACATTCTGGTGACCTTACAACTTTGTGTCCATTCTGGCATCCACCATTGAGATGGAGAGATGACCTGGTTAAAGTCCTTGGTCCAATATGGTACTCCAAGGCAAAAGACCAAAATGAGTATAAACAACATTTGGCTATTTGGCATTAGATACTCATGCCTGTCATTGAAACCCTAGATACTTTTACCTCTTCTTCCATTGCTCATTGCTAAGTGTTCTTTCACATCCCCATTCTTCTCTTCCCCTGAGGGTTGCAATCCAGCACCTCTGGTTAAATTGATACATTTCTTTCTGAGGATATCCTATCCATCTCCACTGAAGGTGTCCTACCCATCTCGACTTATCTCTCTGATCTCCAGCTCTAATAGTTATTGCTGTGATATTTGCCACAGATCTGTGTATGTTTTAACATTTGGCCATATAACGGAAAAGAATATTCAGTGTCAAGTTTGTGTTGTTAAATGGCGCCGAAACATTGAGAACGGCCAAGGCCACACAACAGTCCTTCATTAACAGATGTCTAAGAAGAATAATGAGCATAATATTGTAGGACATGATGAGGAATGAAGACTGGGAAAAGAGGCCAGCAACAGCCGCTGGAACAACAAATTAAGAGTAGAGAATGGGGCTGGATAGGAGAAGATCAAATGAAATAGGCCTTATAATACACAGAGAAGAGAATGTGAGAGAAAACTATGATTTAATGGTTACACATGGAGAGAGGAAGAAAGAGTAGCCCTGGATATTGTATGCTGGTGAGATGTGGTCAATATGTGCAGAGATGGGCAATATGCTTTTATTGATTTAGTAGAAAGTATGCGTCCAAGGTATATGCTGGGGTAGCTCTGCCGTCTTGATCTTATAGAAGCCTGAGCTGGGAGCAGTGTATAGTAACACTGTAGTCTGCCAGGAATACAGTAAAAGACAACTAAGGAGGGCTGAACACCGGCCTGGTGACCCTATTCCGCAGAAACTATATATTACTAGAATAAGAAAAGATTACTTCTACACCTAATGATAGAAGTGGAGTGACTACGTTTAAACCCTAACCCAACCCCTAACCTTGAGGTCTGATGTACTCTCTGAGCCTGTTCTCACCCTCTGTGATTCTAATGAAAATTGTATTCCAAGGTTTCCATCTTCTGTTTTGTAATCGCCGGGTATTAGTTTCAGCTATAGAGACCTTCCCGTCCACTCTTTTATATTGTCCTCCCATCTCTTTTTTGGTCTCCCTCTCCCACGCTTCCCAGACACAGTGCCTTGCAGGACGGTCTTGGTCAGCCCCACCGATCGTGATATGTGTCCATTTGATTGATTGACGTTGTATGTACAAATGTTCACCCCTAAAACCAAACTGATTATCTTGTCAACCACCAGGACTTGAACATGAACTTCCGGTCCATCATCCTGCCCGAGGCCCTGAAGCTAACCCAAGCACAGGACATACACTTCCTATCCATCTTATCACAACTGGAAGCCATAATCAATCAGAGCAGCATGCCTCTAGAGGGTCTCATTAATCAGCTGGAGCTCATGCACAGAAATGCCATAATGGGCATTGAGGTGAGTAACTTATTAAGGTGAAATTAGTCTCATAACCCAATGAAACTCAAGAGATGGTCTGCTGACCTTTAAACATGGTGAGCAAAACCATAATTGAATTAAATATTTTTTACCCTGCCGAAGTTGAATGTCTCATACGGTGCAAATATCAAAGTCCTACTGTAAACTACAACACAACGCATTGCGTTCTCCGGACAACATCCTTCTACTTGCAAAGCCCTTTTCATGGTCTGGTCGCAGGAGTTTGAGAACGAACAAAGAAGAAGACATATTTTATATACATTTTTAATTGCAGAGGGGGTGGACGGGCGGTTGCATAGCGAAGTGGTTAGTGACACTGCTCACAATGTAGACATGCATACGTTCAGATCCAGCTAGATAGTGCCCCTATGGTAAGTAAACCCATTTAAAAAATGAGTACTATAGTCAGATGTACTGGACCATAAGGCACATCAAAACAGTGCAGTGCACACCACTTTGGAGAGCAAGGCAGTGAACAATATTTTAAAATTTTGCAAAGTATTATATTACATGTTTTTGAGTTTCTGTTGTTGTTTGACATTTGACGTTTGCTTGGCTATTATATTCCTCACTGTTGATGAATTTTCTTAGGTAGCGGTTTATAGCAACTGCTCTTACATCCTGGGGTGTACTCAAGAAGTTGACCTGGGTCCTACATAGTACAATGCAAGGCTGCTCAGCAGTCTCACCACTACTGGGATCAAGGTATATATCCCCACCTCAGTGATCAGGCCTGTTTCCAGATGCACTGCAGGGTTGTGAAGTGGATATTAGTCTGCATGTTTAGCCTTACCCTAACGCAGGTGGATGTGTGCTTATACTCAAGAAAACTACACGATGTTCGTCCATTACAAGTGATAAAGACAACTCTCTTTGTTCAACCGTGTGGACAGTCTTGCCTCTTACTGTGTCCGCTGAAATGGGTGATTTGTGCTGTGATTTGGATTAAAGTGGGGAGGAAACTGCACCTTTTGTCAACCACATTCTCTGGTCCTGGGCTACCCTTAGCCAGTAGCAAGATTTTATCGAGATGACTGGAGATAGCACATGATGCAGATTTTTCCTCAGGGTTAACTCCCGAAGCCTTTCCCGTAAACAGGTATCCTGCAAGGCTGCAGAGGGGGATGACATCTATCGTTGTGTGTGTCATACCTTTCCATAATCACAAGAGCTCGTAGTGGCATTTCTCACGGGCTGTGTGAAATGTCCATTATAGTCGTGTCTAAATTTCAGTCACACCAAGACCAACGCTGTCTGCACTCTCGTGAAGTTCAGTAGTGGGAACTAGACCATGAAAATAAGACACATGTTTAAGCGTAGTGCTAATTCATATAAAGCCGATGTCCAGGCCAGGATAATCGGAATGAAAAAAACACAAAAAACCAATGAATTAACTAGTCTAAATGGAAAACAACAACATGTTTCCGTGAACACAAGTGTAATTCGTCGACTAGTGTGAATTCCAGGCGTATCTTTGGCCTGGGGGCATCCATAATGAACTAAAACACCAGAGCAATGTAGATCCACAGCCAGTAGGGTGCCAACTATACATACACCACAAGTGAACAACCATCTGCCACAATGGTCCCTGGGTGATATTAACAACAATAATAGAACTCATTTGATCTCATTTATTCCTGTTCCTGATGTCCACCTAGAGGATATTTAGGGATGAGGAATAGAGGTTGCCTGGCTTTGTGACACTGTGGAGGCTAGCTTTTAATTTGACCTCCGATCGAGAGAGAAAAAAAAACAGCCTATACCATGCTCATGTTTTAAATGCATGTCCTGATGGTCAGAAGGCAGACCTTCAAATGCCTCTCTTTATAACATAAAATAATCATCTAACTTATAGAGGCAGAAGATGCAGCAGTGAATGAGCTGGCAGCAGCTATTGATTCATAGCTGGCTGATTACATCAGGGTCAGTGAACCATAGCTGACCAAGACCCTATTCTGCTTCCAAGTGGTAGCCCTTGAAACTGGCAGCCCTTGAAACTATGGCAGCCCTTGAAACTGGCAGCCCTTGAAACTGGCAGCCCTTGAAACTGGTAGTGTTTGAAACTGGCAGTCCTTGGAACTGGCAGCCATTGAAACTGGCAGCCCTTGAAACTGGCAGCCCTTGGAACTGGCAGCCCTTGGAACTGTGGCAGCTCTTGAAACTGGTAGTGTTTGAAACTGGCAGCCCTTGGAACTGGCAGCCCTTGAAACTGTGGCAGCTCTTGAAACTGACAGCCCTTGAAACTGGCAGCCCTTGGAACTGTGGCAGCTCTTGAAACTGGCAGCCCGTGGAACTGGTAGTGTTTGAAACTGGCAGCCCTTGTAACTGGCAGCCCTTGAAACTGGCAGCCCTTGAAACTGGCAGCCCTTGGAACTGTGGCAGCTCTTGAAACTGGTAGTGTTTGAAACTGGCAGCCCTTGAACTGGCAGCCCTTGGAACTGGCAGCCCTTGGAACTAGCAGCCCTTGGAACTGTGGCAGCTCTTGAAACTGACAGCCCTTGTAACTGGTAGTGTTTGAAACTGGCAGCCCTTGGAACTGGCAGCCCTTGAAACTGGCAGCCCTTGAAACCATGGCAGCCCTTGAAACTGTGGCAGCCATTGAAACTGTGGCAGCCCTTGAAACTCGGGCAGTCCTTGAAACTGGCTGAACTTGTGTAGTCTGGCTAAGAAAATAAGTCCTCACAATGCAGTGCTGAAACCAGATGTGTTGGGCCTAAAGGTGCAAACACCGCAGCCTCTCTGTAAACTACATAACAACTTCCTTTCATGAACGAACATCAGAAAGCAAAAGAAAGAATCTATCTTATAAGTTGTCTGTCAAGTATTTTCATTGTCACACTTATCTTTGTGAAACAATTTGAAGAAATCATATTTCCCTCACAGGACAAGAAGCCGGAGATCCACATGGAGGTTAAACATCTTCAGCAAGACTTTATGGACTTGCTACAGAACAGTAGTAATGGCAACTCTAGCTTATCCAAGCTGGGCTCCGACCAGCTCACCTCTGGGCACATGCTCCTCATGGGCTTCAGCGGCCTCTTTACAAAACTAGAGGCTGACTTTGCTGAGCTGCTTGACAGTATGCAGACTCTTGATGTGCCTGCGGTTTGGAAGAAAGTTGATACTGTAAGGGAGGCCAAGTCCATGCAGGTGAGAATGATTTTGTGTCAGCCTTACAGGTGTATCGTCAGAGTGTTACCAGGGCCTGAAATGTGAGCTAGGAATAGTAACACTGTAACCTGCCAGACATTTTGTAAAAGGTGACTAATTAAGGCTTGTCATGGGGCTGACTAACCCATCATGTATAAACTAAGTCACAAAAAGTTGAATAGATTTTGGCAAGTCAACATTTTATGACTTGGCGTGTATTTGTTGAATAGATTTTGGTAAGTCAAAATTTTATGACTTGGCGTGTATTTATTGAATAGATTTTGGCAAGTCAACATTTGATGACTTGGTGTATATTTGTTGAAGACATGCTCCACAGGGGAAAGCTGAAAATGTTTTCATGAGGATTGTGTGGCCGAGCGGTTATACTACACTTCTCTTGACCAAAGGGTATGCGGATTCAAAACCTCAGTAATACCCCAGGTTGTTTTTTTTATATCCGAGGAAAAATAAATAGCTAACGACTGCAGGGGTAGCGAAATTTTATTCCTCAGCCCTATAATTCTCTCGCTGGACTCCAGGGACAAAAATAGACTAAAATAAAGGTTTAAAAAGGGAGTCATACAGCAGGCACTGTTGTCCGGGATAAAGTGTACTTCACTGTACTAAATCTGAATTGCACTGACCAGTTCCCTCCCTCGTCGAATTGCTTTTCATAGATATGTTAGGTGCACAATTACATCTGGGTAGACTGGACCATGTCGAGGCTTGGAGTCGAACTCTGCCCTTAGTCGTAAAATAGAAGCAAAAATTAAATTGTTGAAATTTAATTTAAAATTACAAAAAACTCAAGATAAAGGTAGTTCAAAGGTTGATACCACCACCATCACCATCCTTTTATCTTTTTCTTGGTACCCTCTCTACAGTTGGCCTCTTTTTAGGAAGCTTGTGCCGAAGCATTTGTTTTTATGTAGCAGTTGTTCTGAGGCAAACAATATAATAACTGTCACGTTCAACCTCAGTCTTTGACCTACCTGAGGTAAGCACTATAATCACTCTGCCAAATCGAGTTTCAACCTAAATCTCTGCCCTACCTGAGGAAAGCACTATAATCACTCTGCCAAGTCGAGTTTCAACCTAAATCTCTGCCCTACCTGAGGCAAGCACTATACTCACTCTGCCAAGTCGAGATTCGACCTCAGTCTCTGCCCTATCTGAGGCAAGCATTATAATCACTGTCAAGTTTTGACCTCGGTCTGCGCTACCTGAGACAAGCACTATAATCATTGTCAAGTCTCAATCTCAGCTTTTACCTTACATGAGACAAGCGCGGTAATCACTCTGTCAAATCTAGTCTTGAACTCGGTCTCTGCCCTAGATGAGGCAAGCACTATAATCACTGTCAAGTCGAATCTAAATCGCTGCCCTACTTGAAGCAAGCACTATAATCACTCTGACAATCTTAGACATAAATAGACACAATCCATATCAAATCATTTCTGCTCTCTCTCTCTGTCTTTCACACACACACTCTTTTTCATGCTCAGTACTCTCATCTTTCTATCTCCATTTCACTGCATTTCTCTCTCCTCTCTCCCTCTCGTGCGCACCCTCACCCTCCTCCCCCACACCCCATCTTCTGTCTCTTCTATCTCTTATGTGAATGCAACTACCAGCCTCAGTATGGGAAACAAAGTGCACATAGCTTTGTGTGTAGTAAAAGACAACTAAGAATGATAACAAATTGGACCAACAGCCACATTATGTGAAGCCGTGCTACAAAAACTATAAGCATATCAATGCTATGATGAAGGGTTTTTGTAAGTGAGCTAGCAGCAGTTATGACCTCATACCTCTATTTGAGGTGAAAGAAAAAAATTCAAATTGAAAAATAGATGAAGTTGCTGCGGTAAGTCATTATCATTTTAGCCCTTACACTGCGTGTGGTATCTTAAGCCACCATTACAGCTGGCCTCTTTACAGAAAGC
Source organism: Ariolimax columbianus (assembly GCA_036924085.1). Taxonomy (NCBI): domain Eukaryota; kingdom Metazoa; phylum Mollusca; class Gastropoda; order Stylommatophora; family Arionidae; genus Ariolimax; species Ariolimax columbianus. The sequence goes on along the minus strand of JAVGWX010000002.1, from coordinate 51,613,779 downwards.
CAGTTTTCTGAGCATTTGCAGTAGTGGTTTTAGTAGCAATAGTTTTATATGATGAGGTTGCTAGCCGCATACATAGCATGTGTTTCGCGTGTGAGTTAACGTGCCAGATGAACTTTGACCTTTGCCGTTATCCTTTCCCAGCTCTCTACCTTCAGCACCACAACAAGGCCACTATTGTCCAGCTTGTTCTTTCTGAAGAGGCTTCAAGGTATCCAGGACTTCTTCTACATGGCCTCGCAGTTTGCGGCCGCAATACAAGGTGAAGTGTGTCCTCTAAATATTATTGACATTTTTGGTTAAATGCGTACATTTGTAGCAGTGTTCCAGAGTGAAAAAATAGGTTCACTGTGAAGCATCCGGTTGTAGTTGTGGCCCTACGTTTCGCTAGGAGTGTATGATGATCATAATAAGTTAAGAGAACATGTGTTCTTCTTCTGTGTTTGTCCTGAAAAGCACATTGTGACACTGTGTCATAGTTTACAGCAAGACTGCAATATATGCGCTTTTTGGCCCAACACATCTGATTTCAGCTGACTTTTATGAGTACCTGGTTTGCCTTCCCACTGCGATCCCTATCCGTTGGCCAGAATACGCTAGTGACTAGTGCAGCCTGTTTCCAGGGCTGCCATGTGAAGGTGGAATAGGGTCTTGGTTAGCTATGGTTTGCTGACCCTGAACCAAAAACAACGAGCTATGAGCCACTGGCTGCTGTTCATGGGCTCTCACCCCAGTAAAGCCAGGATTATTCTGGGGGGGGAGGTTTGAGATTTAAACCTAGCCTTCCCTGCATGCCACACTGCAACTGCCGAGGCAAGCGGCTTTGATTTGTCAAGACATTTATTTTTGAAATTATGAAATATTTATATTTTGCTGATGGTAAAAGAGACACCATATTAGAGAAATGGTGAAAGAAAACTTGCAGTAAAAGATTTAGTTTCAGAAACCATGAATTTAAAACATATGTTTTTGTACACTTGAAAAACATATGCAGCAGGCAACAGAAAAGAAAGTGAAGTAATTGACATTCTGGATACGAACCACGGACCTCCAAATGATGAAAGCACCTTGCCACAAGAAAGAGATGTTAGGAGATTCAGCCTCATTTTCAACAACATGCAAGCATTAGACCTTAGGGCTACTGGTAGCTTGCGTTGGTATTTTCAGTAGATTGTGAGAAATATTTTCATGAAAATTTGTCTAACATTATTGAACTCTCAAGTTAAAATTGACAAACTGTATGCACTAATGCGAATTGACAGTTTGATGTAAAGTTGACAACAATTTTTGCTATTGTTTGTACGCAACCAAAGTAGTCTGACTGCTAGCGTCGGGGTCAGCGACCAAAGCTGCCAAGACCCTTCTTCACCTCCATGCAAATGATTTTTGGACAACAGGCTGCAACAGAGCAGACTGGCTAAGGAGAAAGGTTCGAAGAGGGAAGACGAACCTGGTATTAAAAAATGTCTGCTGAAGTTGGATGTGTCGGACCGAATTGTACAAATATTACAACACGGCGCATTCTGTTCTCCGGACAACATCCTGCTACTTGCAAAGCCAATTTCAGGGCTTGGTAGTGGGAGATTGAGAACTAACGAAGAAGAAGCAGAAGATTTTCAAATACCAAGGGGAGGGGACGACGTGGCCTAGTGGTTAAGTGGCACGGCTCACAAACCGAAGGTGCTGGGTTCGATCCCCATCACAGCACCGGCCATTATCCCGGGGAAGCAAACCCTTAGAAAATGCAGGAGGAAGCAGACCCTTACATAAAATGCATGCTGAAGTCGGATGCACTAGGCCGACAGGCGCAAAATAAAAACAGTGCAACGCACACCGTCTTGGGGGTTAGAAAAATAAGGCGAACGCAAAAAAGAAAAGAAAAAAGAAAAAAAAACAACTACCAAGGGCTCTTATATGCACAGTGTACACTTGATCTCTGCGTTTGTCATCAATCTCCAATATGCCTACATGCTGATCTCACCTCACTTGAGACAGGGGGGATGATTGAAACTTGTGGGACTCGAAATCCAACCATTTCTGGCTCTCGTTTCTTTAGAGGTAAGTGCCTTTACCTCCAGCTGTAGTTTTGTTTGTTTAGTTAAAAACCTTTCATATGTAGCACCTTATGCATTGACATTTCTTCCATGTCTTGTAGGTTTGAGTGTTGGTGTTGTGCACGATGTTGAGCATATGGTCAAACCTATCAAGAAGTTTATTGCTGACTTTGTTAGGAAGCAAGTGAGTACCATGCTTTTTGTATGTACGCCATTATTTGATGAATTTTTGTGGTCATCAATTCCCATTGAAAAGAATTGACATACATGCTTTTATTGTTCATATTTTTTCTCTTTCCTTTTTGATACCACAATATTTAGGGTTAGGAGTAACATAATACAAAACAGACAGGCAGAAAAGTAAATCTTACTGGAGAGGGAACAATAGTAATGGACTGTTACTGGAGAGGGAACAATAGTAATGGACTGTTACTGGAGAGGAAAGAATAGCAAATGTCATGGAGTACTTTAATGGAGAGAAGAGAATAGTTATGAGGCTCATTTTTGGATAGAAAAAAATTGCAAATGTCATGGAGTACTTTAATGGAGAGAAGAGAATAGTTATGAGGCTCATTTTTGGATAGAAAAAAATAGCAAATGTCATGGAGTACTTTAATGGAGAGAAGAGAATAGTTATGAGGCTCATTTTTGGATAGAAAAAAATAGCAAATGTCATGGAGTACTTTAATGGAGAGAAGAGAATAGTTATGAGGCTCATTTTTGGATAGAAAAAAATAGCAAATGTCATGGAGTACTTTAATGGAGAGAAGAGAATAGTTATGAGGCTCATTTTTGGATAGAAAAAAAATAGCAAATGTCATGGAGTACTTTAATGGAGAGAAGAGAATAGTTATGAGGCTCATTTTTGGATAGAAAAAAATAGCAAATGTCATGGAGTACTTTAATGGAGAGAAGAGAATAGTTATAAGGCTCATTTTTGGATAGAAAAAAATAGCAAATGTCATGGAGTACTTTAATGGAGAGAAGAGAATAGTTATGAGGCTCATTTTTGGATAGAAAAAAATAGCAAATGTCATGGAGTACTTTAATGGAGAGAAGAGAATCGTTATAAGGCTCATTTTTGGATAGAAAAAAATAGCAAATGTCATGGAGTACTTTAATGGAGAGAAGAGAATAGTTATGATAAAGTCACCCATAGTGTGCTGGTGGTCACCAACACCTTATTCCAAATATGCCACACTGGCATGTTAATGGGGTCTTCACCTTTTTTTTTACTTACAACAGCATTACAGCAAAACAAATGTCCCTCATTTAATTTCTTAAATGCAGTAATAGTGGATAGCTATGGAAAAATAGTTCTTAAATGCGTCTTAAAGGACACATGTACAAAAACAATGCATGTTTAAACCAAAAACCTTCATTGGGGGGCTAAGGACAAAAGAAATGAAAACTAATCTGAACAGTAAAGATGATAATGAATAGATGGATGATGCATTTATCTGGACACTAGGCAGATCCTGCATGTTTGATGATTGGCATTTGCTGTGGTGGCTTCAATAGCAAAGGTTTTATGTGGTGAGGTCCCATGCACAACCTTCTTTAGTCACCATTTATGATGTTCTTGTGAGGTTGCAGTGAATTTGTCTTTTGCTACTCATTTGCTACTTGGGTGAGAAGTGGTAGAGCACTCATGGCAATGGCACCGTGTTCAACTGTTATCAACTCAGCTGTAACTAGGTGCTGTTGGAGGAGAAAGAAAGGCAGCATGGAAGGAAACTAGTCACCCCACCTCATAAACAAGATGAAGACTTGAGCAATGAAGTCTCTTAATGCTTCATCCCTGACTGTAGTGTCTGCTATGGGACATCCCTTAGTGATTACTCAGGTGATTCTTGTAACATATCTCCAACCTGCCACATTTCCATAAACAAACCCCCCAAAAAACTTTTTCATCGTTTGTCCTGAAAAGGACATTGTCTCTTCTTCTTCTGCGTTCGTTCTCAATCTCGCGCTACAAAGCCCTGAAAAGGACTTTGCAAATAGCAGAATATAGTCCAAAGAACGGAATGCGTTGTGTCGTTTCCCTTCCCATTGCTATCCTTTTTTCTCTTAACCAGACTACACTAGCACACTAGGGTCTTGGTCAACTGTTTCGCTGGCTGCTGTCTGCTCATGCGCTGTGGTTCATCTTCGGCCCCAAACAAAATAAAAAACAAGGAATGCTTTCTTTTATGCCAACCTACTTCAATACATTTTCCCTTCAGGTGCTGGGTTTTCCATCTCAAGTGCTGGGGTACATCATCTGCGTGTTCCTGGGAGAGCTGGGAGTGAATGTCCGTGCCGAGATTGAACTGAAGGACATAGGTGCGGAGTGGAAGGTGCCCCTGGATGCTCTGTGTAAGAAGGGCATGGAGACATGCTTGACCACTGGTCAGTTCCAGCATAGACACCTGACTCAGATTACAGCCCTGACCAGCAACCTGGACACTGCCTGGAGGAAGCTTGACTTGGCCAAGTGAGTAGAAATGTATTCATTCCACTGTTGCTACATGCGAAGCATAGGGCCACAGTTACAGATGGCCTCTTTATAAAAAGCCTTATCATAGCATTTGCAGTGGTGATTTTAATAGAGGAGATTTACATGATGAGGTTGTTAGTATCCTCCTCTCCTTACATAATTTTGCTTGGGACATTGTTGTTTGCTGAGTTAACTTTTGACGACGTTTTCTTTGGTAGTGGGTTATAATGATTCGGGCAAACACATCTTGGAAAAAGAGTATGGCAACAATCAATAGCACAGGAGATTTTGGAGAGAAGATGGTAATGGATAGGACACTCAGGAAGAAGCTGGATGTTATAACCAGGCTTACTCTGGATTGGAACCCTCAGGGAAAGAGAGGAGTCGGAAGGCAAAGAAACACCTGGCAAAACCCTCAAGGCGGAAGTCAGCTCAATCAGGGTCTCATGGACGGCACTCCAGAACACTGTACAGAGTAGGAACAGATGAAGAGCATATGTTCTAAGGGGAATCAGATGGATGAAGATGATGATTGACTGTCTAGGAATGGAAGTTGTGGAGGTTCTTGTCTGTCTAGGAAGTGAAGCTGTGGGAATTCTTGTCTGTCTAGGAATGGATATTGTGGAGATTCTTGTCTGTCTAGGAATGGATATTGTGGAGATTCTTGTCTGTCTAGGAATGGATATTGTGGAGATTCTTGTCTGTCTAGGAATGGATATTGTGGAGATTCTTGTCTGTCTAGGAATGGATATTGTGGAGATTCTTGTCTGTCTAGGAATGGATATTGTGATTCTTGTCTGTCTAGGAATGGATATTGTGGAGATTCTTGTCTGTCTAGGAATGGATATTGTGATTCTTGTCTGTCTAGGAATGGATATTGTGGAGATTCTTGTCTGTCTATGAATGGATATTGTGGAGATTCTTGTCTGTCTAGGAATGGAAGTTGTGGATATTCTTGTTAAATTCTTGGCTGTCTAGGAAGGGAAGTTGTGAAGATTCTTGGCTGTCTACACCGGTCAGCATGTAAAATGATAATGAGCATATTTACTAGCAGTAGATTTCTTCTTCTTCTTGTTTTTCTTCATCATCTTCTTGTTTTTCTTCATCATCTTCTTGTTTTTCTTCATCATCTTCTTGTTTTTCTTCATCATCTTCTTGTTTTTCTTTGTCCTCTTCTTGTTTATTCTGTCTCAAATAATAACATCTATTTCCATCATTAACTGTGCAGTGTGCATCAAAGTTTTCTTGATTGGAGATTGGCATGCTGTCATTCAGGTTTTCTCATGAAGTTGATGGACCAGAAGAATATGTTGTGCTGTTTATCTGTCTTCCACAAAAAAGAGCATATATCTGTGTGAACAGAAGTTATCGCAGTCTGCAGTGTTTACTCCACAGTCTGAATATTGTCTCTTAATTTACACATTGGCGGGGACCCAGTAGTCTCAAGGCAAGGTGTTCGCCTCGGGTGGGGGAGGTCGCTGATTCAAATCACGGTGGAGATTGGGATTTTTTCACGTGGATCATCCGGTAAATATTTCACTTGATCTCATGAGTAGTGAGATCAGACACTCAAATGCAGTGGTGCATACGTTAAAAATACCTAAGTAGTTGGAAATCGAAACGAGTAGACCTAACGGCCGCTGCTCAGGCAAAATTCAAGTTAAAAATCTACTCAAATTATTCTAGGGATATTCGACCCACAGAGCAAAAAGGGGACTGTGTGGCTATAACTTCAGGTCTTAGTTATGTGGTTAGCGGAGCAGCTTAGATGGCGCCTGACAGGCTGTGGGTCTAGCTTGCTCTAATTTACGCTTCCACCTCCACCATTCTCAAAAATAAGCGATCGTATATTCCAGGGGCTAACAGATGCTGGGATTAACCTGGCAAGTCAACAGTGGATTTTCACCTACCAAAAAATATGAAACAAAGGAGGTCACACCTCCCCATGACGTCTAACGACATAAGTGGACTGAAGATAGATAGATACAATTTACACAATGTACGGAGCAGCATACCTCTGTTAAATCATATGCTGGACATTCTCTGCCCTATTTGTTTTTGGGACTGGGGGATGCTACAGGTGGGAGGTAATGTGATTGCCTCTTAAGAAATGAATGAAAGCATTAACAGTTGGTGGATGGAATCCCACAAATTTCAAACATTCCCTCGTCTCAACAGAAGGTAAGAAAAAGTGCCTAGTCCTACTAGAGATGGATGATAAAACTTGGAGGCCCTGTGTACACACTGCGTACATAAAAGAACCCTTAGTAGTTTAAAATTAACAAGAGGCTGTTAGCCACTGTTCAGAAAAAAAGATGCAGGTAATGAAATTCCTGCCAAATAGGCTACCTACCCAGGCCTAGTAAGTATAGAGTAAACCCAAGAAAAATCTTTATTCTATGCTACCTCTAGTCGTCTCGACTAACACGTCTCGCCACTGGATCGGTAGCTAGGAACAAGATAGTGGTTTAAGAAAACACAAATCTTTCTCACTTAAATATAATTAAAGCGCAAGTCACAGCGCCAGTATTTTGCAAAGAATCTCTCTATCCTGACACTATCACAACCATCGCTTGGGATGGGCAACTCAAAAACTTTCTATGACTATTTATCATTGAATGTTTTTACTTCTTCATATGTTACCCTTTCTTTAGTTTAGGTTTTGTTTCCTTGTCTTTGACCAGCCTGCCTGCCTCCTTTTTCTCATGTATTTTGTGATGTACCTATGATTATGGCACTTTATTGTTGAAACTATGCCATGGGGCTTTTGTCATCAGGAGGCTAGACAACCATATTGTGTTGATGAAGGGTCAAGTTCAGAGATGCCAGCCCCAGCTTGCTCGCTTCCAGTGGCTTCATGAGGATCTCTTCACCCAGACTGGGAGACAGCTCTCTCAGATGGTGCCTCCAGGCAGAGCCAGTGTAATGTTGGAGATGAAGAAGGTAATAGCTAATATACCATGTAGTGTAATACACGAGTCCTTCCTTTGCAGGAGGACATCCTGTCATTTGTACAAAATGAGATATTGCAGCTGAAAGAATAATGTTGTTGTTTGTTGTTGTTGTTGTTGAATACCCATATTGAGTAACATTACTATTTTGTGCGCCCTGAAAAGGACGTTTACTGGTGGGTCGTTGTATCTTTTCTCACATCCTGAGCGGGTTGATGAAGGCAGACCGAAGTCCTCCAGGCAGTTGTGCTATGCTTGACTTCATCTACGTGTCGCTTACTACTACAGAAATCATGTTGATCCCTCACCCCGTTAGCCGGGCTGCCATGACAACAGCCCATTTTCAGGGAGGACTACAGGGAAGTCAAGGTGAGGGTCTTGGCCAGTATATATTGCCTGACCTTGACTAACATGTCTTATCAGTATGTTTTGGCTAACCAGACGTTAGTCTTCCTCCCTGAAAATACAATGTGAAACAAAATGTCTAACTGCTAAAATTAAAACTATATCAATGTTGTTATTGTTTGAAGCTACTTGTGCTGACTTGACTCTTGACTTGACAATTCTTTGGTCACGTGTTACAGTGGCTCTTCTTACATCTCGAGGCGTACTAAAGAAGGTGGGCTATGGTCCTCCTGGTTGTAGTGCAATGCGAGACTCCTCAGTAATCTTGCTTGAGCTCATTTGATCTGTGTCCCTAACAAAGACCTTGTGACCGTAACATGAGTTTCGTTTAGTTTCTGCCTCAGTGCAGTAATCTTTTTGGGTTTTTGTAAATAGACTTTTAGCTGTTCTAACACATTCTGACCTTTCAAGTGGCTTAAACTGTGTCCTAGGGTTCCAGGGAGAGTTCTGTGTGACGAACACAAGAATAGATCCACTGTCACACTGAGAGGGTGTTGAAGGAGCAGAATAACAGTACATTCTGGTCCCTGTAGGGCAAGGTGCTCTCAAAATTTTGGCATTGTACTCCATTTTTCACAAAAGCCACAAACATCCAGGAGGTATTGGACCCTTCTGGGTTTGAAAGTAAGCTCTTGAAATAAAAGCCTATGTGGCACCAGAATAGAAAGGCAAGTAACTCATTTTCTTTGGGAAAACTATCAGAACAATTTAGGAAAACTTTAAAAATTCTTCAAAAATGTCAAGAAACTTTTAGGAAAACTATAAGAACTCTTTAGGGACAACTATCAGAACTAGCAGTTCTCCTTCTCTCCTCTTACCTCACTCTGTTTCATTTGACTCTGTCCTACAGTCACACTCTTGCACAACTTTAACACGCGCCTTCAGTGTGAGACCCTTACATTGCACTTTGCTTGGGCTGGCTTCTGAGAGCGCACAAACCTAGCAAAGTACATACAGATGCACACATACATCCAAGCACTGGTTTATGCGTCTTAATATCGCCTAAATTGACTACGGTCTAGGGTGGAATAGGCACGCCTCCGCCAGTAGAAACTAGTGAGGTGAACACGTAAAATAAAACAATTTTTAAAATATCAGAACACTTTAGGAACACTATAAGAAATTAATTGTCAGAATATTTAGGTATTATTTGTTTGTCTCTGTACTCATTGCACCGCGCTGAATCAAAAACGTTAACGTGGTTGGGAAGAAGCTAAAACATTTTTCTTGTTTTTATTTGGGTTGGTTGGAGATCCAAACTCTACTACTCCCCCAACACATATACTTAATGCCATAGACAAAAACCAAAGTGCAACTAGTTGGTAAACAATAACATCTCTCTTTCTGCAGACTGTCCAGGCCTTGTTGTCACAGGAGTCCTTGCTTTCTTCTTGCCAAGAGCGTTACTCACAGATGGAAGCTAGTATTAGCCAGAGATTAAGATGGGCGGCTGGTGCTAATCCTTCCCTGAATGCAGTTCTCAGCAACTTTGAAAAGGCTGCAAGCTGCCGCAAGAAAATCATTGAAGTAAGTGATGTACCAGGGTGGTGAAGTAAGTGATGTACCAGGGTGGTGAAGTAAGTGATGTACCCGGGTGGTGAAGTAGTGATGTACCAGCGTATTGAAGTAGTGATGTGCCAGCGTGTTCAAATAAGTGATGTACCAGGGTGGTGAAGTAAGTGATGTATCAGGGTGGAAAGAATCATAAAATAAAACCATTTCAGCTCCCTGTGGAGCATGTCTTCAACAATCACATTTAAAATCTTCCTGTCCTATCCATCTGTCTATGCCTCCCCTATTTCTTTTTATCTTTACTCAAGCTCTCTTCTTCATGTGTGTTTTGGTCTCCCTGTACCACCCTAGGAAACAGATTGCAATACATACAACTGCTGGTTTTCTTAACATATGTCCTATCCAGTGACAGCATCTTCTTTTTGCCTTCCCTATCTTCTTCGATCAACTGATTCTATGCTTCTAGCCCGGTGATGTTCACGAAGGAGACTGCATTTAAGATTTTCGCTGAGTAAAGAACTGGGCATTTTTGTGTTATTTCACGTATTTGTGAGAGAATATTTTGTTCTTCTATGGTTGTTGCTTCTTTTAATGGGGGTTTTTGTTAATTGGTTTCCAGTTTTCGTTCCGCTGTTTGAATGTTCTTGACTCATTCTTCTATATCGTTCTGTAGTATCAAGTGCTTCATGTTTATACCTAGGTCCATAGGTTCTATGTTGACATCAATTACACAGGCAGTGTGGTTTTTCTGCCCCTGTATATAAACCTTAAAACTTTATTTTGGGTTTGATCCAATTTCATCTACATTGCTTTTGTGGTTTGCAGTGACAATTTGTAGTTCATAACTGATTGGACATAGCCAGGACAGTTTTTGTTGTGAGACTACCTCGACCTTTTTTGGTGTCTTTGATATTCTGGGTGTTCACAATGAGTACGTAAAAATTTGACTTCCCAGTTGTCATGTGTATAAACCACAGCAGCAGTTCCGAATAGGGCATACCAGAGTCAATAACCACTTGAACTGCATCAATCCCCAGCACCTACCCTTGTGCAGACATTGCTCTCACCCTGATAAAACAGTTCGACATCTACTCATTGAGTGAAAGGCGCTTGCGGACATGAGGAAAAGATTCTTAAAAGCACTGCCGACAATTACCAACACACTCTACGGAGCAGGGACACAACTGAAGAAGACTTGTATATATATTAGAAGGGCATTGGGCTGCCAAGAGCAGGCTTGCTCAGCAGCTTTGGGATAATAACAACAACAAACTTTCAGTAGATTAAGCTCTTGTATACTTTTACTTGTTTATACTTATGCCTAACAGCCGCTGATCGGGCAAAATACAAGTTTAAAATCTACTCAAACTATTCTAGGGAAATTCGCCCCACAGAGAATATGTCAAAAAACATGCAGGCATGTTTCTTATAGAAGGTCAAGACAATTCTATAGCAAGCACTGCCACAAGAGATGAAGTGTTACTAGACACATGTTCCCTTTATTACTAGACACATGTTCCCTTTATTACTAGATGCTTGGTCCCTTTATTACTAGACATGTTCCCTTTATTACTAGATGCTTGGTCCCTTTATTACCAGACACATGGTCCCTTTATTACTAGACACATGTTCCCTTTATTACTAGATGCTTGGTCCCTTTATTACTAGACACATGTTCCCTTTATTACTAGATGCTTGGTCCCTTTATTACTAGACACATGATCCCTTTATTACTAGACACATGTTCCCTTTATTACTAGACACATGTTCCCTTTATTACTAGATGCTTGGTCCCTTTATTACTAGACACATGATCCCTTTATTACTAGACACATGTTCCCTTTATTACCAGACACATGTTCCCTTTATTACCAGACACATGTTCCCTTTATTACTAGACACATGTTCCCTTTATTACTAGACACATGTTCCCTTTATTACTAGACACATGTTCCCTTTATTACCAGACACATGTTCCCTTTATTACCAGACACATGATCCCTTTATTACTAGACACATGTTCCCTTTATTACTAGACACATGTTCCCTTTATTACTAGACACATGTTCCCTTTATTACTAGACACATGTTCCCTTTATTACTAGACACTTGGTCTCATTTTTATGAGACACTTGTTCCCTTGATTACAAGAGCAATTCCTTAGCCACTCATCCACACGCTACTATAACAGTTTTGTCAATCGTTTGTATTGGTTATATGTATTTTTTAAAAATGTGTCGTTACAATAACTTACTCACAGGAGGAAAGCAAAAGAGTGACAGAGGCTGCCAGCTTGTGTCAGGGCATACTTCACCTGGAGGCCTTGCGCACTCACACACAGGAAGCCTCAACTACAGATTCTAATTTCCTTCAGCTACTTAACCAGTAAGTGCAACAAATAACAATTGGTAGAATCATTCATTGTGTTCAGCCTGGGGGGAGTGTGCATATTAAGCTGTAGTTTTCTTGACAGATTTGTATAAATAATATATCATGTTGCAGAAAATTGATGTGCAGTTTAACCTTTACCACGCCCTTGTCCGATCCCTTCTAACCAGCTCGGCCTGCAAAAACGGTGTGCGGAAAACAATTTTTTTTTTTTGAACGGAGTCACTCCTGACAGCCATTTTTTACTGCTGACTACGCCCTCCATATATACACGATATTTTGCCGGTTAAAGTATCGTGTGTTCAATTACAAATGGCTTTTGAACAGTTTTAATTTTGTATACGCCGTTTGGAGCAAGCCGACTTTTTGCGAAAGGGGAAGTAGGTTGTTGAGAAAGATTTTTATTGCGTAGATCTGTTTATTTTGTTTGTTTAAATGAAAGAACTACGTTTGAATTGAAACTAACAGTTGTGGCGATATTGTAAACACAGTATCGATACGTTGTTGTGGTTTCCATGGTTTTCTATCGAAGCGACTAGGCCTAGTGGTCGAGTCCAAATTTTTCCCGAGATTTTCATAAATTTTCAACTTTATCTTTTTAAATCTAAAAAACTAACAAACATACAACAAAAACAATAACACCCACATGTTCGTTATGCTATTGTGTATCTTCACGCCAGAAAATCATATTTATTGACAAACAAACATAAAAGTTACAAATTTTGAAAGACAACTACCACAGCGACTAATTAAGAAAATTAATTAGGTCAAATATTTTTCAAAAATTATGTAGCGTGCCTAAGGTTAAGAAGCTATAGAATTAGAACTTCTCTACACTGTGATTGGTTTGTGTGTTATCCTTTACCTGCAAATCTAATTTGCTAGTTTTTGTCATTTTAAAAAAAAAATATGTAAGTAAAACTTAAGGATGATTATTTTATTTTTATTAGATTTAAAAACTTGATTTAGTTGCGGGATCAAGATGCTGAGCTGCAGCAGTGAGCGACCCATAGCTGACTGCTAGCGTCAGGGCCAGTGAACCATAGCTGCCAAGCCCCTTCTTCACCTCCATGTGGTGATCCTGGATAACAGGCTGCAGCAGGGCAGACTGGCTAAGGAGAAGGGATCGAAGAGGGAATGCTAACCCGGTACTCAAAAAATGCTTGCTGAAGTCGGATGTGTTGGACCGAAAGGTGCAAATATCGCAGCCAAGCTGTAAACTACGACACAACGCATTCCGTTCTCTGGACTACATTCTGCTACTTAAGCCCTTTCAGGGTTTGGTAGCGGGAGATTGAGAATGAACGAAGAAGAAGAAGAAGAAGAACTTCTCTACACTGTGATTGGTTTGTGTGTTATCCTTTACCTGCAAATCTAATTTGCTAGTTTTTGTCATTTTAAAAAAAAAATGTGTAAGTAAAACTTAAGGATGATTATTTTATTTTTATTAGATTTAAAAACTAGTTTGACTTGATTTAGTTGCTCCTCTTCTCTCCTGCGGTGTAGAGGCTTACTTTTTCTTTTTTGTAGCTTGTAGTTTCTGTTGGAGGGGTTAGTCCTGGGGGGTGAGCCTAACACTCTTACCAGGCATGTTGGCAGGATGAGATGGGGCCCCCTAATTTGAAGGCTAGCTGCAAATAAGCAGCAATGGACAAAAACAGGTAATCAAGCGTGGATGCCATAATGAGACGCCCCTGTACCATGCAAACAAGCTAACCATCTGTTTGTCTTAAAAATGATCGCAAGAAAGAAAACCGAACTGCTCTTATAGTCAATGAACAGGCGAGAACTAAGGACCATGATTTATGGAACTTTGAATATAAGAAGCATAAATGGAATGGAAGAAGAACTTATGGAAGAGATTGGGCGATCAAAATTGGACGTCCTGGTGCTAACAGAGATAAAGAAAAAGAGACTGGACGTTCTGGTGCTAACAGAGACAAAGAAAAAGGGTCTGGATGTCCTGCTGCTAATACAGACAAAGAAAAAGGGACTGGATGTCCTGGTGCTAACAGACAAAGAAAAAGGGACTGGATGTCCTGGTGCTAACAGAGATAAAGAAAAAGAGACTGGACGTCCTGGTGCTAACAGAGACAAAGAAAAAGGGACTGGATGTCCTGCTGCTTATACAGACAAAGAAAAAGGGACTGGACGTCCTGGTGCTAACAGAGACAAAGAAAAAGGGACTGGATGTCCTGGTGCTAACAGAGACAAAGAAAAAGGGACTGGATGTCCTGGTGCTAACAGACAAAGAAAAATGGACTGGATGTCCTGGTGCTAACAGAGACAAAGAAAAAGGGACTGGATGTCCTGGTGCTAACAGAGACAAAGAAAAAGGGACCAGATGTCCTGGTGCTAACAGAGACAAAGAAAAAGGGACTTTGCTCTAGTGTTTGAGTCTATTAAGATGGACTCGCACATCTGTTAACCACCCTCTGTAAGCGCTTATCCCAATGCAGCGGAGTATTAAGCTGCTTATGCCTAGCCCACTAAGCAGGGAACCCTTTTCTCGGCTACATAAGACCTGCAGAAACTACATCAGGACAGAGAATCAAACAATAGGAATTCAAGACCACCAGGGACGAAAGATAGGACAATATTATATCACCCCATACCTCTACATAATACTCATGGATGATGTCATCAAGGCCTGTAAGGAGAGGACCAAAAAGTATGCAGTGGGGTAATGGAAGATGCGACCAGTCTATATATCGGAGGTGGTATTTGTTGATGACGTGGCCACGTTTATAAATCGGAGGTACGTCTCCAGACCAACCTTCAAATCTGGAAAGAGGAGCTGGAGAAGAATGGGATGCCCATTAGCAGTTCAAAAACAAAAACCTTGGTGGTCTCCAGAAGCGACATCACATTGCTATGGGTAACCAGCCTCTGGAACAGACCAACCAGTTCAAATACCTTTGAGCTGTAATATATTGGAAAGGAGGTATTAAAGAAGAGTTGACTAGGCAAAGGGTAGCAACAGGTAAACTTTATGATATATGTATGTTTTCATCAAAGAATGTATTATTATCTTTAACATAATAAAGAGACTAAGGAGGGTTGTACATGGTACTGTCAACCTTATGTAAAAACAGTACTTAAAAAAACCACTTCAACAACAGCTTTAGTACAAGTATCCTGCAAGGAGGCTAACTGCTGTTGGTTGCTGATTCTCCTAGAGCAGCAAGAGAAAAATAAACAGAATTATACACACAAATACTAAAACACGCGGCCAGAAATTGTCACACTTTATATTGTTAACATTAATATCTAAGAGTCTGACACTAAACCATCGAATGAAACTTGCCTCTTTGTGTAAATATTTTCACTTCCCCCTTTTCCAGATGCTCTGAATGCAGTATGCTCCTGGAGTCAACTAGCAGCTCAGTCTCTGACCTTGAACTCAGAATGCTTGACATCAAGGTCAGTATTAGAGGCATACACTTATATTTTTCCCTTGTCTTCCTCACTCAGTATATGCATCCATTTATTACAATAATTTATGTTTTCTATGTAAATTTACATCTTTTTTCTTGTTTATGCATTATAAGCTGAATATGTGTTGTTGTGCTGCAAGTTAACCTTTTGCTTTCCAGATTGCAAAATTTTATATTTCCTGTATCCACAAAAAATTTTTTCTTCACATCAGGACACAACATGGTTGTTGATTTTGAGACCCTCTAATTTAATTTTTTTTAAATTTTTGTTTTGTGTGTGTCTATAGACAAATATTAATGAAGAACTTGTTGGTGTTATTGTGTGTATGTTAGTTTCTGAGATACAAAAAAGATTAAGGTGATAGTGGTGAAAAATAGCACAAACATATAGACTTAGTTATGTAGGGAAAATAAAATTGCAGAAAAACGTACAGCTATCGATGTTTACCATAATGGCTATGTATGTCACTTCAACTACAAACAAAATTATTGATTCTACATAAAGAAACTAATTAGATCTATCTCAGAAGAATTTGGTTGCAGAAAGTTAACTCCCCCATTCTCAGTAATGGGTGAATCTTCAAATCCAAGTGAAGAAATCCTTTCTAAAATCTAAAACAAATTAAAAAATTGCTATTTTCGTTTGGCTTGGCTTCGTTCGTTCTCAATCTCCTGCTACCAAACCATGAAAGGGCTTAAGTAGCAGAATTTAGTCCAGAGAACGGAATGCGTTGTGTCGTAGTTTACAGCTTGACTGCGATATTTGCACTTTTCGGTCCAACACATCCGACTTCAGCAAGCATTTTTTGAGTACCGGGTTAGCATTCCAACTTCGATCCCTTCTCCTTAGTCAGTCTGCCATGCTACAGCCTGTTATCCAGGATCACCGCGTGGAGGTGTAGAAGGGTGTTGGCAGCTCTGGTTCGTTGGCCCTGATGCTAGTAGTTAGCTATGGGTCGCTGACCACTGCAGCTCATAAGCTGCTCAACATCTTGATCCCTTGTTTTCGTTTAACTGTACATGATGGAAGTTGGAACTCTCTACAATAAAAAAAAGAGCAGTATGTTCAGCCATTTCTATAGCATTAACACAGTAGACTATATACGATAAAACGATGACCCTATAGCTGGTGGCATGCAAATCTAGTGGAACGGAGCCAAATTGTCGTAATCTCACGCCATTTGAACGGAAAAGGTTAACGGTTCGTGCTCTGATATCTGCACCCTTTGACCCAGTACATCCACTAACTGCAAACTGCATTTCTTATTATCATATCAATTTATTTTTGCTTGTTCTTGATTTGTTTTGTTAGTGGGGAGGTGTTAGTTCTCCTTAGTCCTTCGGTAGTCTTCAGCGTAACTGTCAGCAATAAGGTTGTTTGAAGGCAGAGATTTTGTTAAAGAGGAATTACCACTTATGGCTTGTGAGCTTCATCTGCCTGGTATTAATATGCAGGAAGAAATGGTAACTGTGATCAAACACATGAAATGGTGACATGATCAAATACACTCATGAAAATATCAGCACTTAACAATGAATGTCTGGAAATGTTTAATCACATAGAACTACAAAAAAACATTTTGCTATCTATTTTTTATAACAAAATGGCTACTTTCAAAATTTTGATTATGATAAGAAACATCTGGGTGCTCATTTTTTAAAAGATTTGTTCTAAGTTTTTGTCCTTGGTGGTTGAAAAATGGAAATCCAGTCACTTGGTATTTGAAATAAAACTATATTGACTCAATTCACAATAATAAAATTATGTACTAAAACATTGGTACAATATTGTTTATGGCCATTCTTTACTTACTTAGTCTCTCTTCTTCTACCCTGCGAGTGTAAAGGTTTTCCAGATTGTTCTATCTGTTGCCTTTTTCCTGGCCTTATTCCAGTCTACTAGTCCCTGGTCTCTCAGAGATGGTCTTATGTTGTAACCTCAGCAAATTTTGGAAGTCTGGATCCCTTCTGGCTCATGGCTTCTTTTTAACTCAGCAGATGTGACCATTTATCATGCACTGAAGGAAATGTGAATAACATGTGCAAATGATTTTAACTTGTACAAGGATCCTATGTCGTCCAGTTAATATTAATGATATTTCTATACCTTCCAGTCTATATTAAATATAATCTTATACATTTTTGACATGTTGTGTAGCCACTGAGCGATGGAGAAAAGTCTGATCTTACCTGGATCAAGAAAGCTGTCGAAGCTGTAGACAGGACTGTGGCAGATGCCAAGAGGAGCATGGAGCAGATTGCCCACAGCCTTATTGATTGCCAGGTAAGCTGAAAGGGTAAAGGTAGTTTCATAACAGACACTGCTGTCAGGCACAAAGTGCTAGAGATTTAATTGTATCAGGTATCAGCTTTTATTTTATTTTTTATTAGAAAGAGAATCGAGTCCTTCGAGTGTAAAGGGTATAGAAAGGTCTTCAGAATATCATGGACTGAAAAATGAAGAATGCAGGTGAAATGTGACAAGAGTTTGGCAAAGAGGAGAACGGGTTCATAAATGCCATTATGAACAGAAAATTGAAACACACAAAAGTCTTGAGAGAACGGTAATGGAAGGTATGGTGTCGGACAAGAGACACATAGACAGACCAAGAAGGCGATGGCCCCAAGAGGTCTAGGAATGATTGGACATGACTCTGGAGCACGCTGGAGATTTGACAAGAGATCAAGTTTCTTTCAGACGGGCTGTAATGCATTCTGCAGTGTTCTGCAAAGTACATGCTACATGATGATCAGCTTTTTACTAAGTGGATGGTCAGTTCCATTCTTTGCCATCTTGTTTTCTCTAATTGTAAGTTAGGTACCCTTTACAGCATGGTAGATTTGAGTGTGCTCAGACCGGGTAGCAAATATACCCGTTTACCTATTGGAGCAAAGAACAGGTGGATGACGACCTCCTTATAGAGATTCTCTATAGCTAGGAAAAGCTAGAATCCATGATTATCCACATTTCAATACAGTAAGCTGTATTCTTATCCATAGAAAGCCAGAATCCATGATTATCCACATTTCACTACAGTAAGCTGTATTCTTATTCATAGAAAGCTAGAATCCATGATTATCCACATTTCACTACAGTAAGCTGTATTCTTATCCATAGAAAGCTAGAATCCATGATTATCCACATTTCACTACAGTAAGCTGTATTCTTATCCATAGAAAGCTAGAATCCATGATTATCCACATTTCACTACAGTAAGCTGTATTCTTATCCATAGAAAGCTAGAATCCATGATTATGCACTAACAGCTGAAGCAAGTTGATGATGTTGTTTGTGTTCCCCAGAGAGACATCAAGGATTCTGTGGCCATGATCAAAGGTCTGCTGTCCACCCACCATAGACTTATGTCAGACATTAGGTCCATTCTGAAGACTTTGGCTAAAGTAAGCAAATATTGTTTTTGTCTTGTCCATGGTCTCTTCTACATCCTGAATTTGCTTGTTCACGTTTTACTTCATAAACTTTATGAGGTATTTTATGTTTGCATGTTATGACAAGTGATCTTTATGTCATTTTTCACTCCAATCGGAGCATAATGTCTTCACTACAGCTGGTACTGGACGGCGTGGGTTAGTGGTTAAGTGACACAGCTCACAAGCCGATGGTGCTGGGTTTGCTCCCCAATCACAGCACTGGCCGTTACCACGGGAAAGCAAACCTTTAGAAAATGCAGGAGGGAGCAGACTCGTACATAATATGCATGCCGAAGTTGGGTGCACTGGGCAGACAGGCACAAAATAAAAACGTAATACAACACAAACCACCTTGGGAAACAAGAGAAACAAGGCGAACGCAAAAAAAACAAAACACTATAGTTGGTCTCCTTCAGGACGCCTGTGCCGAAGCACTTTGTATGCTCTTGCGTTGGTGGTTTCTGTAGCAGTTTGTTTTACTCACCAAGGTTGCTAACCCCATGCACAACTCTCTTTAGACACCTTTAAAAATACACATGAAGATGCAGTGGCCCTGTCCATCCTCCCAAGTAAGGGACCTCAGCATTTACACGTGTCATGGCAAGTGATGTCGACAATAAATTCTCATTATAATAGATTTGGACATGTCAGATCATCTTTGTTTTCTTCCCATACCCTCACACTTTACATTGTCATCAGGTTTTTCAGAACCCTCCCTCTAAATAAATGTTAAGTTTCAGCATTGATCTTTTTATATTGGTAATATATTGTCATTCAATTTCTTAGCTCTCAAAAATAGGCATTTTCTCAGGAAAAACTTGAATGTGGCTGCTGATGATTTTTCTGCTTGTTTTTTTCTCACGGATTGACAACCATCAAGCAATATTGCAATAATAAATTAAATAAATATGAGTTACTTTGTTATGGTTGCAAGAACAACAAATTATATTTAGACCAAACAGTCTTCATCAGCGGCAAAGGACATCACAAAGATAATTAACTAATCTGAATGGCAAGGGGAAAACAGATGTACTTCACTGACATCCTGGTTTTTAATTGGATGATCAGAAATAACAAAACTCCTACTGTGGGCAATCTTGGTTCTACACAACACGATCAGACTCTTCCTCTCACTTCTATTACCAGTTATTTCATGTCTTAAGTCATTTGTATTGACATTTTTTACATCTCTCAAGATATTTCTATTCCACGTTGTGTAACAACAGTTAGAGGAACAAGACTATGGAGAGGAGGTGCAAATGGGCAGCATCAGGGCCTACTTAGTCCATTACAAGACATTTTCCGAGCAGATAACAGCAATCCTGAAAACTGTTGTCAGTGAGATGACTACACGAGAAGAGATGTCACAGAGTGTTCAAGACCTGGACGATATCAGAGCTCAGCTTGATATGTGAGTTGCATTTGTGCATTTATTTTTGTCTCATTTCATTGCTTTTTGTGGGGATGGCATGGGCTAGTGGTTAAGTGACACGGCTTACAACCAGAACGTGCTGGGTTTGATTCCCATCACAGCACCGGCCGTTACCCCGGGGAAGCAAACCCTTAGAAAATGCAGGAGGAAGTAGACCCTTACATAAAATGCATGCTGAAATTGGATGCACTGGGCCGACAGGCGCAAAATAAAAACCACAAGGCAACATACACTGTCTTGAGGATTATAAAAATAAGGCGAAGGGAAAAAAAAAATTTGTTTTGCTACGATACAAAAAAACTCTAATTTGTTCTGT
Source organism: Ariolimax columbianus (assembly GCA_036924085.1). Taxonomy (NCBI): domain Eukaryota; kingdom Metazoa; phylum Mollusca; class Gastropoda; order Stylommatophora; family Arionidae; genus Ariolimax; species Ariolimax columbianus. The sequence goes on along the minus strand of JAVGWX010000002.1, from coordinate 51,593,376 downwards.
TATTTTGGGTGTACTTGTTTTTTTCTTGGCTTTTTCTTTTGGTATTCAATCAGGCAAAGGAAGTGCCATGTGTCACATAGTCAGATGTTGTTTAAACTCAATACTGTTCTTTGCACTGGAGTACCATGTTGAACCAAAGGCCTTACTCGGGTCATCTTTCCGTCTCATTAGTGGACACCTATTGGGAAGTTTAAAGTTGTAGTGCTACCAATACGTCACTTTCCACGATCATTAGTTGTTCTTTTGTCTGTTTTTTTTTCACCTCTCTTTTTACTACATTTTGTTAATTTTAAGAGCTATGTCTTTTACCCACTTTGCTTCATTGTTTTGTAACTCAATATTCAAGTTCTGTTTTTCCTTCTTTGCTGTTCAGTGACAAGCAAACTAAAGGATAAACTGTATGGTGATGAGAGTAACCTGAAACAGGCCACCAAGTATATTAGGGAAATAGATGTGATTATTTGAGGGAATAACTGCATGGTGGCCTGATACTGGCCAAGTATATTAGGGAAATAGATGTGATTATTTGAAGGAATAACTGCATGGTGGTCTGAGACTGGCCAAGTATATTAGGGAAATAGATGTGATTATTTGAGTATTGTTGTTTGCAAATACCTACAATGAGTAGGTTACTCTTTTGTGCGCCCTGATAAGGACGTTAAGTGACAGTATGCAGTAGCTTTCCTCACATCCCGAGCATGCTGATGAAGGTGGACCGTGGTGCTCCAGTCTTGTTGTGCTATGCTTGGCTTCATCTGCGTGTCGATCCCTCACCTTGTTAGCCAGGCTGTCATTAAAACAGCCTGTTTCCAGAGAGGGTTACTAGGAAGCCGAGGTGAAGGTCTTGGCCAGTAAATTTTGCCTGACCCTGACTAACATGTCTGATCAGTATATTTTGCCTGACCCTGACTAACATGTCTGATCAGTAAATTTTGCCTGACCCTGACTAACATGTCTGATCAGTATATTTTGCCTGACCCTGACTAACATGTCTGATCAGTAAATTTTGCCTGACCCTGACTAACATGTCTGATCAGTATATTTTGCCTGACCAGACGTTAGTCTTCCTCCCCATTATTTGAGTAAGAATGAAGAAGTAGAAATGGAAGTTTACAAATCATTAAGAAGTTCAAAAATCTAAAATGTGAAATTATTTATGTTCACTGAAAAATTCCATTGAACGATTCTTGTGGCTATATGTATTAAAATACATGGGCACAGTGCTAAAAGATCAGCATTTGATACTTTTAATTCAAGTACAATAAAATCTAAGGTGGATGGCTTTAAAATATTACATTGGTCATTAGTCTGGGTTGTCCAGCTTCTTTAATCACAAGGGCCATGTGAACCAATAGAGAAAAGTCTGGGCCATTCATGACAAAAATTATAAATGTACCAAATGTATCATTATCTCAAGATTTTGTTACTGTATTGAAACTAATAGTGTTACATCAAAGGAACGGATTTGATTTGTGAATGCAAGCAATAGTAGATTGATTTTCATCTGTTTAAAAAAAAAATCAAACTGCAAACTATTTAATTATACACATAATTAAATAAGCATTTGTGAATGAGAACGGGCCACATTGAATTTTTAAGCAGGTCATGTTCAGTCTGCAGGATGGCAGTTGGTTCACCCATAAATAAGTTCATGAAGTGGAACAAAATGAACAAACTTATCTCTTTCATTTGTTGAAGTGTTATTTTATTTTTTAATTAAAATTAGTTCTATTAAGGGCCGTGCTTTGTCAGAGTTGTAATCCTTTCTGTCTTTTATCCAGTGTGTATGACAGCCTGTCAGAGTTTGCCCCATCCATCATCAGTAAGAGCTTAGCCATAGATGTAGAGGGGGCTGACCAGGCTCAATCAGAGGTAACCATCAAGAGAGCTATGGAACCAGCATTAAGAGCAGGCATTCATCTCAAAGACAGGGACTCTCCCCCGCTGCTCAACATTAACAGCCCAAGTGGCCAGGCCACAGCTGTTAAGACACCAGGTAGGACTGATAAATTGTGGATGATTGGCTGACACTGTTATAAAACAGTGGAGCACAGCAGCCCTGCAATGATTCCATTTTGGGTCCTGATGGGTAATGAAGGAATCATTAAAATTTAAATGTTCAAATATCTTTAAAACTTTTAAAAATTGACTTGATGGAATGAGGTATTCAAATTAAATTATTTTTTAGTAGGGTTGTGCACTACTTTTTAAAAAACTTCAGATCTCAATATTTAATCAATAATATGCTACATTTTCTCCCTCTTTTACTAATGAAGGAGTATTGAAGCAACACTGCAACTCACAGACATCAAGAAGTCTGTAGGTGTTGTTGTTTGAAAAAGGCAGCTGTGAAAAAGAAATCAGAAAGAGAATAGGTATGGCCAAGATAGTATTCAACAACATGCGACACATAGTTTTATTAAGGGCCGTGCTTTGTGAGCAAGTTAAGGTAGCAGTGAAAAAGGCAAATGCAATGTTAGGTATGATAAAAAGAAATATTAAACATAGGAGCGAGGAAGTGATCGTCAAACTGTATAAAGCTTTAGTTAGACCTAGATTGGAGTACTGTGTACAGGTGTGGAGTCCTTATCATAGAGGGGATATAAACATGCTGGAAAGAATACAAAAAAGAGCGACAAAGATGATAGTGGGATTCCAGAATTACAGTTATGAGGAACGACTCAGAAAAACCGGCCTACAGTGTCTCGAAGAGAGAAGAATTTGTGGTGACTTAATACAGGTTTATAAGATGATCAGAGGAATGGATAAATTAGACTATAACAAGTTTTTAAAAATACAGCCACCCACAATAACACGAGGGCATAACTACAAGCTGACTAAAGAGAGGTCCAGATTAGATATTAGGAAATATTTTTTTAGTCAGAGAGTGGTGTCTGCTTGGAATGCATTGCCAGGGGAGGTAGTGGAGGCAGGGACAGTTAATGCATTTAAGAATAAACTGGATGCACATAGCTTTTAGAGCAAGGTGATGTAAATGTAACTGGTTGTATACAGACTCTGCAGGGTCTTCTAAACCAGTATAAAGATGTTAAGTTAAGTAACTTAACATTAAGTTAAGTTACTGACATCCAAACAGATAAATCAGAATATCCAAATGAGAATTGTCAGGTGTTATGTATACTCGTCACTACTTTATGGCGCAGAAATATGGACAATGAATAACAAGTTGGAAAAGAGTATTGAAGCCTTCGAAATGTGGGTATATAGAAGATTGGGTCGCATTTCTTGGAAAGCGAATAAAACAAATGTGGAGGTGTTGAAGACCATACTTGAGGGTATCGTGGAAGGCAGTTGTTCAAGAGGCAGACAACGGTCTAAGTGGGTGGATAACATAAGGAGATGGGCTGGGAAAAGCCTCTCAGATTGCACAATTATGACAAGATATAGAGTACACTGTAGATCCATTGCAGCCGATCTTCCATGCGGAGATGGCACCTGAGCTGAACTGAACCGATTGACCTAATTTCAACATTCACGATATTTCTGTTCATGTTTATAGTTTTTTTAATTACAGCTAAAAAAGAAAAGGAAAGAGTTTCCAGGGATCCCAAAACTGGAAAAGGTGAGGAGATAATAAGTTTGAACTCATTTTCTTGTTGTGGCTTATATATTAATTACTTATGATCCGAAGCCCGTACTAGCAGAAAGTTTGGAATAGATTGAAAACTAACCTAAACAAAAAAGACGTCGCGTAAAAATCCGATCCAAATTTTGAAATACAACAGGAAATTATCTTTCCAAGCCATAACAATGTCCACATGTTTTGAAATCAATGTTATTATAGTATTATGTATTTCTTCTGAATGTTATTTTTTCTCCCCAGAGAAGTGGAAGTAATAAATGAAAACAAGTAAAAATGTTAGTAAATGTGCATGTTATTGGATGATTTCTACTCATTATGGAATATACTACATGAGAATTATCCAATGCTTTAGAATTCGGCTGTTAGTAGACATTTTTATATTTGTTTAAAAAGTTTGTTTCCTTCCACAGTTACATTGTGGTATTTATAATATTTACAAAACCAAATCAATATGCCAATATATTTTGTTATACAGCACATTCATGTATCATTTATCTTTAAAATCAAATATAATTTTTTTTAATCTGTGGAAAATTGAGAAAACTACAGCTGAAATTATACACACCTGAGAAATATAAACATAAATTAATCAGACCACAGAGTTTTTTAACCCAATAGTTAATGAGTTAAAAAAAACGATTTTTAATTGCTGATATTATCCTAGGTTATAATTGGTATTTATCTTTTGTGGTGTCTTCATCTGTTACAAACCCCCCCCCCCCCCCCCCCCCCCACCCCCCCCAAACAAAAATAAGTTAATAACCTTTGTTTCTGTATTATGTTTGGGGTGTTGTTTCTAGAGCTTCTTTTCAAACTCAGAAGGCTATTCCACACTCAACATGCACAATCTTAATATGTACGAGTGACAGAATGGTGTGCAATGGTCTGAGTTAAAATGGTCTTCAATTGTAACGTTTTAACACAATGTTAATCAGCTCTTACTGTGCTGTCAGTGTTGCAGTAGCCCTATTCTTATCTCTGTCACGGACAGAGAGTTCTCCCAGAGGCACTTAATTAATATCCAAATAATACATAGAGGGGAGAGGAACAAATGTTTCATGTTCAGTACATACAATTTGATGTTTGGGAAACTGATAGTTAGTTCATGGTCTATTTTTCCCTATCAGTGAAATGATTATACCTTCTACAGAACAGATGTATGCAAAAATACTTGAACAAAGAATATGATCTATTGTTGATCGTCAGCTGAGCTAAGCTCAATTTGGATTCTGTAAGAGAGATTCTTCCGGTAAGATGGCAACCAAGCAACAGCTGCTCTCATGGTCTGCGATATACGTGTGGTTTGTTCGTTCCACTTCATGTGTGGGGCGCGGTGTTGTGTGACGATCATTTTCTAACACGTCCTACGCTATTCACAGGAAGCCTATTTGTGTAAATTTCATCGGAATTCGGAGATACACGATCTGTTCTTCGTGTGTAATAGAATACGCGTTGTTGGATAGGACGTCACTACGGATTGCGCACCGTCCTTGGTTGGTGTGCACGACCTGCTTGGAAATTGCGTGCCATGACCGGAAGGTGTAAGGTGTGCTCATGCTTGGCGCCGCATTCCAGTGGCGCTGAGGTCGGCTAGCTCTTTCCTGGAAGTGAAAAGTGAAATTAGTAGCCTGCCGATTAAAGTGAGCTCACAAGCCAACCTCACCTCCTTGGGGTACACACTGGGCAACTAGAACCGTGAGGCTTTAGGCTAACGAGGCAATGTTTCGCCTGGGGGGACGGGCTCCTTCAGGTTACTTGCAGATGTTGGCCCACCGCAGCTTGGAGAGGAGATGGGCGCCGCCAGGTGATTTCAAGCCTAAGAATCACACAAGAGGACAAAATCGAAATCTATTATACCAGATCGGGCGCAGCCCGGGTCAGAGAGGGTTGGCATGGGATTTTCATGTCTTCATGTGTGCCCCAACGACCTGATGGGTTACGGGATAAACTGAACTGAATGGAGATAGGCTGTATCTTATTCACCTTAAGACAATTAAATGTAATAACAATAGAATATAACAAGCATTTAAACATAACATTGTTAGATCAGGAGAGGGGATCAACATGCTGAGCAGTGCATGAGCTGCAGTTGCAAGCAACCCATATCTGACTGCTAGCATCAAGGCCAGAAAACCAGAACTGCCAAGACCTTCTACACCTACATGTGGTGATCTTGGATAACAGACTACAACAAAACAGACTGGCTAAGAAGAAGGGATCAAAGAGGGAATGCTAACCCGGTAACCAAAAATGCCTGCTGAAGTCAGATGTGTCAGACTGAAAGGTGCAAATATAGCAGTTAAGCTGTAAACTACGACACGCACATTCTGTTCTCTGGACAATATCCTGCTTCGTGCAAAGCCCTTTTCAGGGCTTGGTAGCGGGAGATTGAGAACAGGAGAAAGCTATTGATAGAGTTTTTGGAATAAACTCTGGACAATATTAGAGGGCTATGTAAAATAAGGACAGCATTATGAGAGCATTGTACCATATGAATAAAAATGTAATAGGAATAACTGATGGAATTATAAATGCTTTAGAAATAAGTACAGAAGTACAACAAGGATGTTGTACAACATTTACATTTACAAAATAACAACAGAAGACATCCAATTTGCAACATCAGAATTGGAATTCAAAACACAAAACAACAAACCCAACTCAATACATGGACTGCTCTTTGCAGACAACCAAAGCCTAATATACAAGAATGAAGATAAACTGCAAAATCATATGAGTTCACTTGATACAGTCTGTGAAAGATAAAATATGAAGATTTGCGTATCAAAGATGGAAACGGTGGAGATTAACAGAACACCAGGTCCACTGAACATACATGTAAACAATATCAAACTTAAACGAGCCCAAGAGATCAAATACCTGAGAAGTATTTTTACAGATGAGGGAAATACTTCGTAGAGAAATGGAAACTCTATGTCAGAATGCCTTTGATGTGATCAACTGCCACCTCTAACACCCACACATCAGCTTGGTAACAAAGCAACAACTGATAAGAAATATATTTACACCAACTTAGTAGCCTGCCGATTAAAGCATTACGCTTAATAGCACAGGTGGGTGGACATATAAAGAAAGGCTTTTTTTCCCTGCTGCCAGATGGCTGAAGCACCCTGTAAATCATAGCTACTTACAGGCATGTGGGAGTACTGCTGCATAGCACTGGCTTTGAGGGGGAGAGACCAGATGGATAGAGCACTATATGTGGATGTAGGCATATACTTAGACACATGTGGGAGTACTGCCGCATGGCACTGGTTTTAATTGAGAGGAAGCACATGGATTGAACATTAATTGGACCAAATGGTGAGAGAGCAGATGTTTCTGAACTGCTAACAACAATTACTCTGACACTAACTGCTTCCAAATTATGTTATTATTGTTAATATGTGTATTATTGTTTCATTTGTTTCTATTGACAATTTGTCTCTTACTCTCTAACCCACCAGCTGTTCAAGAACGCAACTCATATGCTGTTGGAGTGTGGAGGAGGGTCAAAATGAAGCTAGAAGGTCGGGACCCAGACCCAAACAAACGACTGAGTGTAGCAGAACAGGTAAATTCACTTTTCACAAATTTTGGATACGACACGAGTTTCTATAATTAGCAAAACAATTTACAAATTTGCAACCAGGCAAAAATAGTAATCATTCAAGTGGTATTTGGGGTCACTGGTCGAGAGGTAAGGCACTCGCTTCTCAAACTGATGAACAGAAAAGGTGGACGATCGAATCCCGCATGTTTTAAGCAACCAATGGTCACAAGCGATGTGCAACCAGAGTGCCTGAATCCTGAGTTAGTGTCAGTCGTCTTGACTTAAGTCTTGCCACTGGTCCAAGATAGCTCGAGACCAGAGAGTGAAGTTGAATACCAGCACAGTTTCTTCCTCACTATAATCCAAATCCACTATATATCCAAATATACATCATCAAGACAAAACCAACTGATGTCACCCTCATTGCTTGTGATGGGCTGCTAACTAACAACTTGGATTGGGAAGAATAGAACTACAGTAAACTTATAAGCTGAACCAGTGCAATGGTAGCTGCTGTGTTCTAGTTTGTATGGTCATTTTTCTGTACATTTGGGGCCAAGAATAGGACCACACAGCCTTCTGAAACTAAAGAGTGTTGTGCATGCAACAAGCAAGCTCATCATGTAAAGGAAGCTACTACAGACACCATAAATTTGTATAATCAGCTACACATTATTTTAAGAGTTAATCACCTGAACCTTCAGCAATTACTATGATACATTTGAGAAGGTTTGCTTTCCGATTGTGATCTCAATTCTCTTAGCCAGACAACACTAGTGCAGCCTGTATCCAGGGCCGACACTTGGCGGTAAAATAGGGTCTTAGTCAGCTCTGATTTGCTGACTTTGATGCAAACAGCCAGCTATGAGTCACTGGTTGCTGTCAGCTCATTCACTATGCTGCATCTTTGGCAGGTTTAATGTTATTATTCTTTGCTCCCGATTCCAGGCAACGCAAGATTAGGTCTTGGACCAACTCTACATTTTGATAAGGGCAGATATGCTATTTATTGGAGTGCTATAGGTTTTCATTTTTACAATATTAAAAGGCTTTATTATGCTGGGTCTTCAGTTCACTTCCTGGTAGTCTTGACTACATTAATTGAGAGCAAGGTCAAGGTTAGATACTAGTAGACAGCTGTGTATTTTTGAGAATCATCCAAGTAGTGCCCTGGAAGAAAAGAAAAGGGTTATGTTTTGAGATAGCTACCTTACCATGTAAAATTAACTGGTACAGAACCCACCATTGCAAAAGTACATGAAAGTGTTTTGATACAGGCTTCCTGTAAGGGTGCTTGCTGCAGTGGTGACCCTATGCTTTATATGGAGCACAAAGGAGACAAGAAAACAAATGTGAAGTATGCAACGACTTGGTTGTGAGCACTAACACTTTGATGTGAAAGTGTTTTAACAGCTGTACACCAATTTCCACCATGCTATCTTTATAGTATTTATCTCTATTACTGAGTTTGTTATGGGGATTTATAGAAATACATAGGAATACAAATTGCTTTCAGTCACAATGCATGGTGCAGGTTAGGTTTTTATTTCACTCCCAATAGAAAAGAATTATGCCGTACCTGGGTTTTTGGACCAGTACTCTTTGGTCAGGGTACGGCTATGCCATCCGCTCCTCTAAATTTCTTTGTAACCTTCATATTGTTGTTAATGCCCACAATGAGTAGGTTCACTCTTTTGTGCGTCATGAAAAGGACGTCTAGTGGTGGGTTGTAGTAGCTTTCCTCACAACCTGAGCTTGCTGATGAAGGTCACGTGATCCTCCAGGTGGTTGTGCATGCTTGACTTCATCTGCATGACGCTCATTACTGCGGGGATCATATCGATCCACATCTTGTCAGCCAGGCTGCCTTTAAAACATCCTGTTTCCAGGGAATGCAACATGGTCAGTGTATTGTGCCTGACATGACGTCCTGGTCAGTATGTTGTGCCTGACTGGACTAGTGTCTCAGTTCCTCACTGTACCCCTCATAAATGAGTATATTTGACTTTTGTGTTTCAGGTTGACTACATAATCAATGAGGCCAAGAACCCAGACAACTTGGCCGTTCTCTATGAAGGGTGGACACCCTGGGTATGAAAGCCATATAACCGAGCCAGCAACTGGCAGACGCGATGCAGAAGTCTTATCATGGGTTCATGCAAGGAGAATTCATCCTTGTCAACCAGTGGCAGACGGAAGAGGCTGATATCCCTCCCCATGCCTATTCTGTACGTATTTATGGGGCCAACAGTTGGTTCACTAGGGAGATGTTACGGACTTGTGGAGATCGTCAAATGAGAGCTGCACTGGATATGTGCTGCGCCGGGGTGTGGGGGCTGGAGCTTGTCTGTAGGGGAGACCACCTCTGGTGACAGATGAGCAAAAACCTGATGGAAATTGTGACAAAAGAAAACGTGAAAAGACTCCCACCATGGGTTTGAAACACTGAAGCAGCAACACTCTGGATCTACCTGGTAGATCCGAAAAAAAGAGTGGCTTCAGAGAAAACTTGCACTCAAAGATGATATGTTTCCCAAAGCTCGACGGTTCCTTGTCCGACCTGTCTATCATTCAAAGATGATGTTTTGCCCAAGCTTGGCAGCTCCTACTTGGATTGTCAATCCTTTATCCAAAAGTTTTCTGTGTGACAAATCACAAGGTCGCACTAAAGGATATGGACCAATCGCATTAATTTTTTTTTTTTTTTTTTTTTAAATATATTTGTAAAATTTTATGAATGGTTCAGTCAAGTGTGTCTCCCTCTTTATTGTGTGCTGGACTGTTGAGCATTAATTATTTTACAACATAAGTCAGGAGTGACTAGTTTTGTCCCTCGGACTGTCATAAAGAGTTAGCCTCACTTGACTAATTATTCTCGTTCATTTCTGTCTAAAATAAAGCATGAGATGCCACCACGAGTTCAATACTCATATTGATTCTACATTCATCCCTTCGGTGGTCAGAACCAATATCTGAGTCATGCTTTTCCTTCAGAGACAATGATAGATAATCTAATGAATAAAATATGAGCAAGTGCATAGTTGCACTGCAAGTTAACAAAACCCACGGTTTTATGTCATGGTCTGTGACTTGCACATGTTTGATATTTCTGCTGTACGAAAGACATTGTGTCATTATTTGATTGGGTGTACCTAACAACCCACTATGCTGACACAAATGCTTTTTGTTTTAGAAGTTAAATTAAGGCTTTTACAAGACCATATTTGGTGTACTTGATGCCTGATACAGGTTTTTAACTGCTTTCCATTAGATCATACACGTAAGCATCCCCATCATTGAAGCTGTTAGCTATTTGTGCTCAGTTGGTATTAGCAGTGGTCTTAAGTAACACTTTATTTGGCCATCTCGCTTTTATTTTTAGCGCAAGTCCGGCCATTTTGATTTCGTTGCAGTGATTAAGAACAATAATTTTAAATAATGAAGGTGTGTGTCACTCCCATTGTTTTTTTTCACCCTGTTGTTATTTGTCTCATAATTTGTGGAGTTCTCTTTAACATAATAAACTTATGAACGAACTGATTTAAACTCCATCAATGTTATGCTTACAATCAGGCAGGTTGCACTCTTGCATTAATTATGAAAACAAATTAAGTATAAGGACAGTATCTGTATCAGGTTTTCAGCAACCTAAAGAAAATGAATATGAACAAATATCTAACTAATACAGTATATCATTATGTGAGAAAAAGACATACATTTTCTTTCATGTTTGATTTTTGTTTTAAAGTTTTCATTGAAACCATACATGTAAAAAATTGAAAACTAATTCAGAATAAGGAGTCTTTGAATACGTTTTGCAGCAACAACCTAGAAAAATAAATATAAAAAATATGAAGGTAATACAGGATATAATTTTGTGGCAAAAAACATTTTCTGCCATGCTTGATATTCCATTATAAAGCTTTCATTGAAAATTAACATCAGGTTTATTTCCAGTTATTAAATAGCATATTTTCCGGTCACGTATCTTCTAATATAGAGTTTCAACTCTCATTTGAGGAGAGGGGTGGTTATACCTTCCAATTTACAGTTGTTTTTAAAAAAAATGTATTGCCTTGAGTTTAAGAATTCTCCACTTGGTTTTCAAAATGTTTTTGTTGTGTATTTTTTTTTTAAGGATTGAGAGTAATTTGTATTCATCTGAGTCAAGTGTTATAGTATTATTATCCTTATATGTTTAGGCAGGCTAGAGGTTGTATCTGGCTATAAAGCTGGGGTTTTAGTCAAGTCTCCATAAATGAGGAGGACTGTGGGGGAAGATCTGGGATGACCCCTAGAATATTTACCACAATTGTTTTCTAGTTGATTATTTCTTCATTTGGTGAAAATTAGGACGTGTACAAAATTAAGACCACCACTTTCACATGAGATGTGACACCTTCTTGTCCCATTTTTTGCTACTTATGAAGCATAGAGCCATTTACAACACACTAGAACTTGAAAAGACACAATGGTTCTCTTCTTTGTTCCTCTCTGCAGTCTAGATAGATGAGGTGCCCGCCCAAAAATGTATTGTTTGCACTTTCTTGCTGATTCATTTTTTAATTTGGGGATGTTGTTGCTAATGCCACTCGTACTGGAGTTAAGTAATGTTGGTGACGTTGGCAGTGGGTTACAGTGGCTGCTCCTCACATCCCAGGGCATCATTGAGAAGGTGGCTGTAGTGCAATGTGGGACTCCGCAGTAAGCTCACTACTATAGGGGTCTAAGTGCCGATCCTCACCTCATTAGTCAGACAGCCATGAAATCACCTGTTTCCAGGGAGCACTGCTTGGAAGTGAGGTGGGGTCTTGATCAGCATGTTTCTCCTAACCCTGACGAACAAACATAGTCTGATCAGTTTGTTTTTCCTAACCGGACATTAGTCTCCTCTTCCCTTAATTTCGTGTAGAATTAATATGTATAAGTATGGGGCGAAGTACCGTGGCGAAGTGGTCAAGCCGTTTGGTTCATGTTCAGAGGGTCAGGGTTCAAATTCCAGCTAAGGTGTTTGGTTCATAATCACAATTTTTTCAGGAGATCCCTGGGTTCATTGCTGGAGCTACGGAGTTCATCCTTTGTGGGATGCTCTCGCCAAGAGGGATACCATTCTACTGAGAGAGACCAAGACATATGGGGATACCTGCGGCAATGAAGTGTTCATATTACTTTCATGTGGTTGTTTGGGAGTGCTCATTGACATTTAATAAAATTACTTTCTTGAGGGCTCCTGGATAAATTAATGAAAGGTCTGGAGGCGTCAATATTTACATTATGCCCAGATACTACATAACTTCCATGAATGTTTCTGCAATTGTTTTCTCATCAATTCATTGATGATTATGTGAAAGGGAGTTTAAATAATAAAATCACTTTCAAGGGCGGGACTTTCAAGGGGGAGTTAGATGAATCAGAAAATTGACTCATAGATTAATTGAGTGAAAATTTAGAGGCGCCAACAATAAGATGTCACATAGAAGGACATCTAATGATTCCAGAACAATGTATTGCACTTTCTTTTTCCTTTTTGTTTTTAAGGTTGTTGTTTTTTTTATTAATTTAGTGGTAGTCTGGAGTTGACAACATTAAGTTCACTGACCCCATGAACAATGTATTTGAGTTGTTTTTCAACTCATTTAATTACTCTTCTTTTTCCTTCTTACTACATGTGAAGCTTAGAGGCACCACCACAACCCGTCCTACTTGCAGGAAGCCTGTATTTGAGCATTGCAGTGGCAGTTTTAGTATCAATGGTTTCACATATATGATGTTGCTAGCCTAATGCGCAAATGACATGTTGAAAAAGTTCCAATGGTCATTTTCTTTCTACTTTCTACTCTGGGTACATGGAAGGCTACAGTGGTCCTATTTTGTTGACCCAGTATACCAAACAGGGTGGCGTCATTTATTATTTTAGTTAAAGTGGGAGGTGTAAACAGTAAATCACTTTCAGATGAGGTGTGAGATGACTACTATGAAATTTATTTCATCTCATTTCTTGTAGTTTCATTAAGGAAGGTTGGGATGTGTAAACAGTAGAATCACTTTCAGATGAGATATTCCCATGAAATTTATCCCATCTCCTTTTCCACTGGTCCATCTTAATTTTTATTTTATAAAAAGATGGGATGACTAAACATTGAAATCACTTTCCATGGATGGTTTGAGGGAATCCTTTGTGTAAGGAATCAAATGTAATATATTTGTGTTTTTTGTTTAATTTGTTGGCCCTCACCATTTGTCATCTGTGGAGTAATCCTATGTGTTATGCTCGTGCAGTAATCTTGTTGTGTTTGTATTTGTGAGAGTTTTTATCCTAGTGTGCACTTAGTTGTGTTGCATATTTTCAGTATTGATTTGTATCCTGCATTGTGTTTGCAAAGTAGCTGTGTTTTTGCCCTTTCCGTGGTAGCATTGCAATGCATCTAGACACCTCTGTATTTAAAATTCAGTGTACAGGTAAGGCTGTAAAAATTAGAAGAGGACTACAAATTAGAACTCAACACCTGTTAGTCTTGCAGTAACAAAATTAGCCATGCTTAAACAGTCTTGCTGCACAAATTTGAATAACTCAGCACTTTGAATCTTACTGTAAAGAACAATCTTCAACACTTAGTCTTACTGTAAAAATGTGAGTAACAGCACTTAGAATCTTGCTGAAAAAATTAGAATATTTCAACGCTTAGAATATTTTAGTAAAACTTAGAATAATTCAACACAGCATTTTGCTTGTAATTTTGAATAATTAAATGTGACACATAAAGAAAATGAAAGCCATACAGTCCTGCTTACAGATGCTCTGGCCGTAGTCACAGCGCTAAAAAGCCAGAAAAACACTGAGCTTAATGACTTAAGAGCAGTACTCTGTCAACTATGCCAGCAGTCCGCACCAAAAAGGGTAGTGGTACAGTGGGTCCCATCACACTGCAACATCCAAGGCAACGAGGAGGCAGACAGATGGCAAAAAAAGGTGCAAGACTACCACAAACAGATACTAGTATGACATACGAAGAGTCAAAACGGCTTATTAAAGCCAGATACATGACCAAATGGGAAACCGAACATACTGGTTACACCAAAAACGATGCCTATTACCAGTTGAACAGAATAGAGCAGGTCGTTGTCTTCAGACTTCGCACTGGCCACAATAGACTGAGGTACCACCTATTCAACAAATTGAAGATAGGTGGAACCGTCGAATGCCCGTGTGGTACCGGGAAAATGACTGCTGAACATCTGCTGCAGAACTGCCCGACATACGAGGATCAGAGAGAGCAGATGTGGCCATCACCAGTGGAACAACAAGACAAGCTCTATGGCAGTGTCGACAGCCTTTCAAAAAAATAATTTTTACTGTCTGACTGTGTACGAAGAAGAAGAATAATTAAATACTTTAAATTTTACTGTACAGAGAGTAATTTGATACTTGGAATCTCATTGTAAAAATTACAATAATTCAACATTTGAATCTTGCTATAATACTTACAATAATTCAACACTTTAGTCTTACTGTAAAAATTAGAATTCAATAGTGGTCTGAATGTAAAAATTTGAATAAACACATAACCTTACTGTATAATTTATAAAAATTCAACACTTTCCTAACTTCCAAAATTTAAATAATTCACAGCTTAGAGTTTTACTGTAACAATTAAAATAATTCACCACTTAAAGTCTTACTGTAAAAAATTAGAATAATTCACTACTTCGAACATTACAGTAGAAATAAGAATAGTAGTAGTAGTATTAGTTGTCCGTCATGAACAAGATCAGATTTGTGTGGGCAGGTCTGGTCATCAGACAACCCACATGGAAGTGGTTGAGCCATCTGACATGACATTTATACACCATACAGGTCTTGCAAGCGTACAGAGTGGCACGCTATACTTGAACATTGATTTCTGCATAGATGCCCAATCGGTTATAAACACTTTCACGCAGATGACCAACTTCCAGGATTGCCAGGGCCAAAAATTAAAATAATTCACCTCTTCAGATCAGTTAATTGTCATCTCTGTATCAAAGGGAGGCTGCAATTGATCTCTAGTGTACGCTATCTCTTGCCGTAATGGTTTAATCTGACCTGCTTTTTCCAGTATATTTTCTGATGTTATCTACCCACTTATAACTTGAATGGTTGCCTTCCCCCTAGCCTCTAGTATAGTCTTCAACAAGGACGTGTCTTTTTATTTGGCAAAAAAAAACTGGTCTTACTGTAAAAATGATAATAGTTAAATGCCTATATCCTTACTGTGACAATGTAAACTAGATTAGCAGTGATTTTCAACTTTTCCCACATTGTGACATGCTTGGTTGAACAAGTTTTGTCTGGTAAACATGGTTCATATTGTAATACAAGAACATGACAAGGAAGTGTGGTCCCTGTGTACACTTTCAGCTTATAACAAAATAATTAGGGTCAATGCAGCAAACACAGAACCAATCAGACTGAGAGGAATGCCACTGGAAGAGGTAGAGGTATTTACATACCTAGGAAGTATCATCAACAAGGAAGGAGGGACAGAGGAGGATACAAAAAGCAAGAGTTGCATTCGGAATGTTGAAATCCATATGGAACTCCAAGGAAATAAGAAGGGAAACAAAAATAAGGATTTTCAATTCAAATGGGAAGCCAGTCCTGCTGTATGGAGCGGAATCCTGGAGGATGACCAAAGGCAATGACAGGAGACTGCAGGATTTTGTCTACAGATGCCTGAGAAAGATTCTTGGTATAAAATGGTTTGACAAAGTTACAAATGACAGGCTTTGAGAGAGAGTGGGACAAGGTAAATTGGAACAGGAAAGCTAAGGAAGAAAGTGGAGATGGATGGGCCATACATTAAGAAAGCCCCAGACCAGTATCACCAGGCAATCCTTGTCATGGAACCCCCCAGGGAAGGAGAGGCATAGGCAAACCAAGGAATACGTGGAGACGAGATCTGGAGGCGGAAGTAAAAACAGGGAAAAGATGAAAGGAAGTGGAAAAGATTGCACAAGACAGAGCTGCTTGGCGAGGGTTGGTTGATGGCCTATGCACTCCTGGGTGATAGAAAGCGAAAGACAGACACACTTGGTTGAACAAGTTTTTGTCTGTGGTACACATGGTTCATATTGTAATACAAGAACATGACAAGGAAGTGTGGTTCCTGTGTACACTTTCACCTTCTAACATATCCAACAAAGATATGCATCACAAGAAAACATTATCAAAAGGTTCACTGCTGTTAAAATAAAGAGGTCTGGTGCGGTTCATTAGATACATAATCAGGAAGCAAGGCCTAGAAGACTATGTGACAACAGGAAAGATTGAGGGTAAGTGAGGCAGAGGAAGACAGAAAAAAGATCTGGTATGGCAAAAAGGGTAGTAAAATGGAAAGTATCAAGTCCTTAATTTATCAAGAGATAGATTGTTGTGAGAGTAAATCATTAGCACAGCTTGGCACGGCACTAGATGATGATGAATAATATTGGTTGATTAATAGAAATTGCTATATTATATTAAGATAAACCATGGTAACAGCCGAGTTTTGAGATACAGTTAATAACACTGTTTATTGACAATATTATTTTTAAAATTAATTTTATGCATGTTGTAAAATATTTAGTATAAGAAACTTAGATTTGTCTGTGCACTTCTGATATTTTGCAGCTCATTTACTAAGAATCATTCTCTTAGTTTTCCTGTAAAACATAGACCTGGTCAATACTTGAAGTCTTAAGTTTAACTAAATGGTATATATGTGTCAGTTTTATAGATATGTACAGCTGGATTGTGGTGACCCAAGACAGCTCTGTTGAGAATCTGATTACTGACTCACTGAGTATGTAGTTTTAGCCCATTAGCAGTGTGACTTTACTTTGTAGGGTAAAAGACTCTAACTCAGTTTGCATATTTATACAGTTTCTGCAGAATTGAGTAGCTAGCTCCGTGCCCAACCTTCCTTTAGCCTCTTGTGACAATGTCTGTAAATATTCTTTTGCTGTCCTTTTCTACCCGGTAACACATGGATCTTCATTTGTTAAACTGTTATATGGGCCAATGATGCTGCCTCCAATTGGCGGCCCTGGAAACAGACTGCAACCAAAATTGTGCACCTTCTCCCAGACCTAGTAGCTTTTGACTACCTGGCAACAGACATTAACATGCCTGTTTGAATACAAGTATTCCAAGTGTTAAACTCTTTAGGGTCTTACAGTAGAAATGTAAAGTACTTAAGCCTAACTGTAAAAATTAGAACTCAACACCACCATAATGTTTTGTTTAAAAATGAAAAGAGCTGAGCATATTCGATGATAACTCTACCCCTTAGAAAAACTGGTATCTTGATCAGTATGTTTTTCCTGGCTCTGATTACTCTTCAGTCTTCACACAAATCCTGATCAGTATGTTTTTCCTGGCTCTGATTACTCTTCAGTCTTCACATAAATCCTGATCAGTATGTTTTTTCTGGCTCTGATTACTCTTCAGTCTTCACACAAACCTTGATCAGTATGTTTTTCCTGGCTCTGATTACTCTTCAGTCTTCACACAAATCCTGATCAGTATGTTTTTCCTGGCTATGATTACTCTACAGTTTTCAAACAAACCTTGATCAGTATGTTTTTCCTGGCTCTGATTACTCTTCAGACAAATCTTGATCAGTATGTTTTTCCTGGCTCTGATTACTCTTCACACAAATCTTGATCAGTATGTTTTTCCTGGCTCTGATTATCTTCACACAAACCTTGATCAGTATGTTTTTCCTGGCTCTGATTACTCTTCACAAAAATCATCTTGATCAGTATGTTTTTCCTTGCTCTGATTACTCTTCATACAAATCTTGATCAGTATGTTTTTCCTGGCTCTGATTACTCTTCACACAAATCTTGATCAGTATGTTTTTCCTGGCTCTGATTACTCTTCACACAAATCTTGATCAGTATGTTTTTCCTGGCTCTGATTACTCTTCACACAAATCTTGATCAGTATGTTTTTCCTGGCTCTGATTACTCTTCACACAAACCTTAATCAGTATGTTTTTCCTGGCTCTGATTACTCTACAGTCTTCACACAAACCTTGATCAGTATGTTTTTCCTGGCTCTGATTACTCTTCAGTTTTCACACAAATCTTGATCAGTATGTTTTTCTTGGCTCTTATTACTCTTCAGTCTTCACACAAACCTTGATCAGTATGTTTTTCCTGGCTCTGATTACTCTTCAGACAAATCTTGATCAGTATGTTTTTCCTGGCTCTGATTACTCTTCACACAAATCTTGATCAGTATGTTTTTCCTGGCTCTGATTACTCTTCACACAAATCTTGATCAGTATGTTTTTCCTGGCTCTGATTATCTTCACACAAACCTTGATCAGTATGTTTTTCCTGGCTCTGATTACTCTTCACACAAATCTTGATCAGTATGTTTTTCCTGGCTCTGATTACTCTTCACACAAATCTTGATCAGTATGTTTTTCCTGGCTCTGATTACTCTTCACACAAATCTTGATCAGTATGTTTTTCCTGGCTCTGATTACTCTTCACACAAATCTTGATCAGTATGTTTTTCCTGGCTCTGATTATCTTCACACAAACCTTGATCAGTATGTTTTTCCTGGCTCTGATTACTCTTCACACAAATCATCTTGATCAGTATGTTTTTCCTTGCTCTGATTACTCTTCATACAAATCTTGATCAGTATGTTTTTCCTGGCTCTGATTACTCTTCACACAAATCTTGATCAGTATGTTTTTCCTGGCTCTGATTACTCTTCACACAAATCTTGATCAGTATGTTTTTCCTGGCTCTGATTACTCTTCACACAAATCTTGATCAGTATGTTTTTCCTGGCTCTGATTACTCTTCACACAAACCTTAATCAGTATGTTTTTCCTGGCTCTGATTACTCTACAGTCTTCACACAAACCTTGATCAGTATGTTTTTCCTGGCTCTGATTACTCTTCAGTCTTCACACAAATCTTGATCAGTATGTTTTTCCTGGCTCTGATTACTCTTCAGTCTTCACACAAACCTTGATCAGTATGTTTTTCCTGGCTCTGATTACTCTTCAGACAAATCTTGATCAGTATGTTTTTCCTGGCTCTGATTACTCTTCACACAAATCTTGATCAGTATGTTTTTCCTGGCTCTGATTACTCTTCACACAAATCTTGATCAGTATGTTTTTCCTGGCTCTAATTATCTTCACACAAACCTTGATCAGTATGTTTTTCCTGGCTCTGATTACTCTTCACACAAATCTTGATCAGTATGTTTTTCCTGGCTCTGATTACTCTTCACACAAATCTTGATCAGTATGTTTTTCCTGGCTCTGATTACTCTTCAAACAAATCTTGATCAGTATGTTTTTCCTGGCTCTGATTAAACTTCACACAAATCTTGATCAGTATGTTTTTCCTGGCTCTGATTATCTTCACACAAACCTTGATCAGTATGTTTTTCCTGGCTCTGATTACTCTTCAGACAAATCTTGATCAGTATGTTTTTCCTGGCACTCATTACTCTTCAGTCTTCACACAAACCTTGATCAGTATGTTTTTCCTGGCTCTGATTACTCTTCACACAAATCTTGATCAGTATGTTTTTCCTGGCTCTGATTACTCTTCACACAAACCTTGAGCAGTATGTTTTTCCTGGCTCTGATTACTCTTCTGTCTTCACACAAACCTTAATCAGTATGTTTTTCCTGGCTCTGATTACTCTTCAGTCTTCACACAAATCTTGATCAGTATGTTTTTCCTGGCTCTGATTACTCTTCAGTCTTCACACAAATCTTAATCAGTATGTTTTTCCTGGCTCTGATTACTCTACAGTTTTCAAACAAACCTTGATCAGTATGTTTTTCCTGGCTCTGATTACTCTTCAGTCTTCACACAAACCTTGATCAGTATGTTTTTCCTTGCTCTGATTACTCTTCATACAAATCTTGATCAGTATGTTTTTCCTGGCTCTGATTACTCTTCACACAAATCTTGATCAGTATGTTTTTCCTGGCTCTGATTACTCTTCAGTCTTCACACAAACCTTGATCAGTATGTTTTTCCTGGCTCTGATTACTCTTCACACAAATCTTGATCAGTATGTTTTTCCTGGCTCTGATTATCTTCACACAAACCTTGATCAGTATGTTTTTCCTGGCTCTGATTACTCTACAGTCTTCACACAAACCTTGATCAGTATGTTTTTCCTGGCTCTGATTACTCTTCAGTCTTCACACAAATCTTGATCAGTATGTTTTTCCTGGCTCTGATTACTCTTCAGTCTTCACACAAACCTTGGTCAGTATGTTTTTCCTTGCTCTGATTACTCTTCATACAAATCTTGATCAGTATGTTTTTCCTGGCTCTGATTACTCTTCACACAAATCTTGATCAGTATGTTTTTCCTGGCTCTGATTACTCTTCACACAAATCTTGATCAGTATGTTTTTCCTGGCTCTGATTACTCTTCAGTCTTCACACAAACCTTGATCAGTATGTTTTTCCTGGCTCTGATTACTCTTCACACAAATCTTGATCAGTATGTTTTTCCTGGCTCTGATTACTCTTCACACAAATCTTGATGGGTATGTTTTTCCTGGCTCTGATTATCTTCACACAAACCTTGATCAGTATGTTTTTCCTGGCTCTGATTACTCTACAGTCTTCACACAAACCTTGATCAGTATGTTTTTCCTGGCTCTGATTACTCTTCAGTCTTCACACAAATCTTGATCAGTATGTTTTTCCTGGCTCTGATTACTCTTCAGTCTTCACACAAACCTTGATCAGTAAGTTTTTCCTTGCTCTGATTACTCTTCATACAAATCTTGATCAGTATGTTTTTCCTGGCTCTGATTACTCTTCACACAAATCTTGATCAGTATGTTTTTCCTGGCTCTGATTACTCTTCACACAAATCTTGATCAGTATGTTTTTCCTGGCTCTGATTATCTTCACACAAACCTTGATCAGTATGTTTTTCCTGGCTCTGATTACTCTTCACACAAATCTTGATCAGTATGTTTTTCCTGGCTCTGATTACTCTTCACACAAATCTTGATCAGTATGTTTTTCCTGGCTCTGATTACTCTTCACACAAATCTTGATCAGTATGTTTTTCCTGGCTCTGATTACTCTTCACACAAATCTTGATCAGTATGTTTTTCCTGGCTCTGATTATCTTCACACAAACCTTGATCAGTATGTTTTTCCTGGCTCTGATTACTCTTCAGACAAATCTTGATCAGTATGTTTTTCCTGGCACTTATTACTCTTCAGTCTTCACACAAACCTTGATCAGTATGTTTTTCCTGGCTCTGATTACTCTTCACACAAACCTTGATCAGTATGTTTTTCCTGGCTCTGATTACTCTTCAGTCTTCACACAAATCTTGATCAGTATGTTTTTCCTGGCTCTGATTACTCTTCAGTCTTCACACAAACCTTGATCAGTATGTTTTTCCTTGCTCTGATTACTCTTCATACAAACCTTGATCAGTATGTTTTTCCTGGCTCTGATTACTCTTCACACAAATCTTGATCAGTATGTTTTTCCTGGCTCTGATTACTCTTCACACAAACCTTGAGCAGTATGTTTTTCCTGGCTCTGATTACTCTTCAGTCTTCACACAAACCTTAATCAGTATGTTTTTCCTGGCTCTGATTACTCTTCAGTCTTCACACAAATCTTGATCAGTATGTTTTTCCTGGCTCTGATTACTCTTCAGTCTTCACACAAATCTTAATCAGTATGTTTTTCCTGGCTCTGATTACTCTACAGTTTTCAAACAAACCTTGATCAGTATGTTTTTCCTGGCTCTGATTACTCTTCAGTCTTCACACAAACCTTGATCAGTATGTTTTTCCTTGCTCTGATTACTCTTCATACAAATCTTGATCAGTATGTTTTTCCTGGCTCTGATTACTCTTTACACAAATCTTGATCAGTATGTTTTTCCTGGCTCTGATTACTCTTCAGTCTTCACACAAACCTTGATCAGTATGTTTTTCCTGGCTCTGATTACTCTTCACACAAATCTTGATCAGTATGTTTTTCCTGGCTCTGATTACTCTTCACACAAATCTTGATGGGTATGTTTTTCCTGGCTCTGATTATCTTCACACAAACCTTGATCAGTATGTTTTTCCTGGCTCTGATTACTCTACAGTCTTCACACAAACCTTGATCAGTATGTTTTTCCTGGCTCTGATTACTCTTCAGTCTTCACACAAATCTTGATCAGTATGTTTTTCCTGGCTCTGATTACTCTTCAGTCTTCACACAAACCTTGATCAGTATGTTTTTCCTTGCTCTGATTACTCTTCATACAAATCTTGATCAGTATGTTTTTCCTGGCTCTGATTACTCTTCACACAAATCTTGATCAGTATGTTTTTCCTGGCTCTGATTACTCTTCACACAAATCTTGATCAGTATGTTTTTCCTGGCTCTGATTATCTTCACACAAACCTTGATCAGTATGTTTTTCCTGGCTCTGATTACTCTTCACACAAATCTTGATCAGTATGTTTTTCCTGGCTCTGATTACTCTTCACACAAATCTTGATCAGTATGTTTTTCCTGGCTCTGATTACTCTTCACACAAATCTTGATCAGTATGTTTTTCCTGGCTCTGATTACTCTTCACACAAATCTTGATCAGTATGTTTTTCCTGGCTCTGATTATCTTCACACAAACCTTGATCAGTATGTTTTTCCTGGCTCTGATTACTCTTCAGACAAATCTTGATCAGTATGTTTTTCCTGGCACTTATTACTCTTCAGTCTTCACACAAACCTTGATCAGTATGTTTTTCCTGGCTCTGATTACTCTTCACACAAACCTTGATCAGTATGTTTTTCCTGGCTCTGATTACTCTTCAGTCTTCACACAAATCTTGATCAGTACGTTTTTCCTGGCTCTGATTACTCTTCAGTTTTCACACAAACCTTGATCAGTATGTTTTTCCTTGCTCTGATTACTCTTCATACAAATCTTGATCAGTATGTTTTTCCTGGCTCTGATTACTCTTCACACAAATCTTGATCAGTATGTTTTTCCTGGCTCTGATTACTCTTCACACAAATCTTGATCAGTATGTTTTTCCTGGATCTGATTATCTTCACACAAACCTTGATCAGTATGTTTTTCCTGGCTCTGATTACTCTTCACACAAATCTTGATCAGTATGTTTTTCCTGGCTCTGATTACTCTTCACACAAATCTTGATCAGTATGTTTTTCCTGGCTCTGATTATCTTCACACAAACCTTGATCAGTATGTTTTTCCTGGCTCTGATTACTCTTCAGACAAATCTTGATCAGTATGTTTTTCCTGGCACTTATTACTCTTCAGTCTTCACACAAACCTTGATCAGTATGTTTTTCCTGGCTCTGATTACTCTTCACACAAATCTTGATCAGTATGTTTTTCCTGGCTCTGATTACTCTTCACACAAACCTTGAGCAGTATGTTTTTCCTGGCTCTGATTACTCTTCAGTCTTCACACAAACCTTAATCAGTATGTTTTTCCTGGCTCTGATTACTCTTCAGTCTTCACACAAATCTTAATCAGTATGTTTTTCCTGGCTCTGATTACTCTTCAGTCTTCACACAAACCTTGATCAGTATGTTTTTCCTGGCTCTGATTACTCTTCAGTCTTCACACAAATCTTGATCGGTATGTTTTTCCTGGCTCTGATTACTCTTCACACAAACCTTGATCAGTATGTTTTTCCTGGCTCTGATTACTCTTCACACAAATCTTGATCAGTATGTTTTTCCTGGCTCTGATTACTCTTCACACAAACCTTGATCAGTATGTTTTTCCTGGCTCTGATTACTCTACAGTTTTCAAACAAACCTTGATCAGTATGTTTTTCCTGGCTCTGATTACTCTTCAGACAAATCTTGATCAGTATGTTTTTCCTGGCTCTGATTACTCTTCACACAAATCTTGATCAGTATGTTTTTCCTGGCTCTGATTATCTTCACACAAACCTTGATCAGTATGTTTTTCCTGGCTCTGATTACTCTTCACACAAATCTTGATCAGTATGTTTTTCCTGGCTCTGATTACTCTTCACACAAATCTTGATGTATGTTTTTCCTGGCTCTGATTACTCTTCAGTCTTCACACAAACCTTGATCAGTATGTTTTTCCTGGCTCTGATTACTCTACATTCTTCACATAAACCTTGATCAGTATGTTTTTCCTGGCTCTGATTACTCTTCAGTCTTCACACAAATCTTGATCAGTATGTTTTTCCTGGCTCTGATCACTCTTCAGTCTTCACACAAACCTTGATCAGTATGTTTTTCCTTGCTCTGATTACTCTTCACACAAATCTTGATCAGTATGTTTTTTCTGGCTCTGATTACTCTTCACACAAATCTTGATCAGTATGGTTTTCCTGGCTCTGATTACTCTTCACACAAATCTTGATCAGTATGTTTTTCCTGGCTCTGATTATCTTCACACTAACCTTGATCAGTATGTTTTTCCTGGCTCTGATTACTCTTCAGTCTTCACACAAATCTTGATCAGTATGTTTTTCCTGGCTCTGATTACTCTTCAGTCTTCACACAAACCTTGATCAGTATGTTTTTCCTGGCTCTGATTACTCTTCAGTCTTCACACAAATCTTGATCGGTATGTTTTTCCTGGCTCTGATTACTCTTCACACAAACCTTGATCAGTATGTTTTTCCTGGCTCTGATTACTCTTCACACAAACCTTGATCAGTATGTTTTTCCTGGCTCTGATTACTCTTCACACAAACCTTGATCAGTATGTTTTTCCTGGCTCTGATTACTCTTCACACAAACCTTGATCAGTATGTTTTTCCTGGCTCTGATTACTCTTCCGTCTTCACACAAATCTTGATCAGTATGTTTTTCCTGGCTCTGATTACTCTTCAGTCTTCACACAAATCTTGATGAGTATGTTTTTCCTGGCTCGTATGTTTTTCCTGGCTCTGATTACTCTTCAGTCTTCACACAAACCTTGATCAGTATGTTTTTCCTGGCTCTGATTGCTCTTCACACAAACCTTGATCAGTATGTTTTTCCTGGCTCTGATTACTCTTCAGTCTTCACACAAATCTTGATCGGTATGTTTTTCCTTGCTCTGATTACTCTTCACACAAACCTTGATCAGTATGTTTTTCCTGGCTCTTATTACTCTTCAGTCTTCACACAAATCTTGATCGGTATGTTTTTCCTGGCTCTGATTACTCTTCACACAAACCTTGATCAGTATGTTTTTCCTGGCTCTGATTAGTCTTCACACAAACCTTGATCAGTATGTTTTTCCTGGCTCTGATTACTCTTCACACAAACCTTGATCAGTATGTTTTTCCTGGCTCTGATTACTCTTCAGTCTTCACACAAATCTTGATCAGTATGTTTTTCCTGGCTTTGATTGCTCTTCACACAAACCTTGATCAGTATGTTTTTCCTGGCTCTGATTACTCTTCACACAAACCTTGATCAGTATGTTTTTCCTGGCTCTGATTACTGTTCAGTCTTCACACAAATCTTGATCAGTATGTTTTTCCTGGCTCTGATTGCTCTTCACACAAACCTTGATCAGTATGTTTTTCCTGGCTCTGATTGCTCTTCACACAAACCTTGATCAGTATGTTTTTCCTGGCTCTGATTACTCTTCACACAAACCTTGATCAGTATGTTTTTCCTGGCTCTGATTACTGTTCAGTCTTCACACAAATCTTGATCAGTATGTTTTTCCTGGCTCTGATTGCTCTTCACACAAACCTTGATCAGTATGTTTTTCCTGGCTCTGATTGCTCTTCACACAAACCTTAATCAGTATGTTTTGCTTGCCCATAAGTACTATTCGCTCGCTCATGTTGTACTTCTGAAACACAATAATGTTCTGCAATGATACATAGTAATTGCTCTATTATAATTTGGCAAGTGTTAGTGTCACTATTTTTGGCCTCTCTTTCAGAACCAAAGTAGCGCACATGCCCTGTTATCTGTTCATGCACATATAAATAATATGTACCTGGTAAATTCTAGTAATCAGTTTTTTTATGGTGTAATATGGTTTTTATCTTATTGCATGCATCATCATCATCCTGTTCCTTTTACTCCAGTAGGAGCACATGGTCACAGCTACAGTTTACTATAACTAGTCTAAGAGTAACAACATTGCCCTTACTTCCAGTTCTATTCTTCCCTCCCGGCTGAAGTTTGTTCATATTATTTAACTGAGGAATAAAGACTTCTTGCCCCAACAGTAGCTATGCAGTGTGCAGGCCAGGTTTTTTAAATTCCACCCCAGATGGCAAACAAATTAAGTCCTTTACTGGGGTTCAAACTTGTGTCCCCAGACTAAGAGACAGCTGTCCTAGTCAATTGGCCATGTGTTCCTTTATCATCTTGCTATTGTTTCCAAATCAGATTACTGAAGGTGTATTTGCTTCTAGTTGAAAAACTATGAAAGTAGTTTCAATTACTGTTACATCTGAGTACAGTTCCTATTACATCTACAACTATTCTGTTCTGTAAAATTACAGTTCCTATTACATCTACAACTATTCTGTTCTGTAAAATTACAGTTCCTATTACATCTACAACTATTCTGTTCTGTAAAATTACACTTCCTATTACATCTACAACTATTCTGTTCTGTAAAATTACAGTTCCTATTACATCTACAACTATTCTGTTCTGTAAAATTACAGTTCCTATTACGTCTACAACTATTCTGTGAATGTACAGTTCCTATTACTTCAAAATCCAGCCTGTGAAAGTACAGGTTCTGTTACATTGAAATCTGATCTGTGAAAGTGCAATTTTCTTGACTAGAAACCAGTTCTAGATAAAAATTCATATAATTGCAGTTTCTTTAGAACCATGTTTTGATTTTTATTTTAGATCAACATCTATACTATGCATTTATTTTTTCATTGATGCAAGTACAGTTTTACTTAGAACCAGGTAACTGGCTCTCCTAAATCTGATTCTGGAAAGTGCGGTGTTCTTTAGAAAGCACTTACTATTTCTTCTAGATTCAAATCATCAAATTACATTTTCTTACATTATATCTGACTCATCCAAGAGTGCAGTATGTTTTTTTTCAAAATGAGCCCACCATTACTTTTAAATCTGGTCTATACAGATTTGTCACAAGAAAAGTCTCTCTTGCTTCTACCATATACACATAAAAAGGACAGTGGGCACAGTCTGTCACTTCGAAACCTACTTACGAAATTGTCCATGTATATTAGATCCTGCTGACCTTGCCTTTTAGTCCCATTTTTTGTGTCCTAATATAACTTTACATATTTTGTGTTGTGTGGCATTAAATTTCAACTAAAAAATCAACCAGTATTTTCTTCTTGTCTTCAAATTATGAAAATATATCAAATTGTTCATTTGTTCTACTCAAGAAAAACTGAGGTTTGAAATGTAGTATTACAACATGTTTTCTTTTGTAGGGTCGGGGTTGGTCTGAAGCAGATAGAGATGCAGCTGTCAACCACTCAAACTTGTCTTATGTTCGGTATATACTGGTAGCGGGAGATTGAGAACGAACGCAGAAGAGGAATAATTGAATTAAGACTATACATCAACTTTGTTGACTACGAAAAACATTTGACAGCATGGATATGAATTCACTCTGGAAATTACGAGTGGTCTTCAAATGAAAACCTCAAAAGTGGGATAGAAGTTATAAAAGCATACCTTTGTATTGTAACTTGTTAATATGGTTGCTTAGGATGTCAAGAGTGCCCTGCATGTGCCATCACGGTACAGACGAACAACATGATGTCATAATTGAAGCTAAAATATGGCAGTCACACATGCACCAAAGACAAGCAGCGTTCCATTATCCGTTTTTGAACAATGAAGGGGTGAAACCTATAGAAATTGTCACAGAATGAAGGTCCCGTACGGTGTTGCATGTCTTTCACTCACAGTCAATCAGCGATTTTCCTTTACGAGGTGGTTAACGGCTGCAATTGACTATGGGGTCAGTACTCTGTATGCCTGATCCGGTCGTGAACAATCTGTCACAAGAACTCGTGCCGTTTTATAACTTCCTACTCAACTCATACGCTTGCTAAACGGAAAGGCATGCATCACTGCACTGAACCTTCATTCGCCGATGAATTTATATAGGTTTCACCCCTTTGCTGCTCAAAAACGGATAGCAAAACGCTGCTCCTTGTTGGAGCATGTCAATGGTAGGGCGGCCAACTTTTAACTGCAATTCAGACATGTTGTCCGTCTGCACTGTGATGGCATTTGCAGGACACTCTTGACATCCTTAGCGACCATATTAACGAGTTACAATACAAAGGCATTGGGTTTTTTTCTAATTTATATTCCACTTTTAAGGTTTTCATTTGAAGTCTCCTCTTTGGAATCCCACAAAAGTTGACTAGCATAATAAAATGGATGTCAGAAGACATGCAGTTATTGCAAGAGGGGCAACTCTCAGAATTATTTACCACCTGGTCTCCCTTCTTTCAACTTTTCTCTTACAGTTGGCAGTTGTTAAATTATTAAAGAAACAGCAGTCTATGAGAGAAATTAAATCCAGTGAACCTCATATAAAACAGCTAGAAAACCTGAAATTTACCGACGACATAGTCAGCTTCAAATGCAGAAGAAGACTGAAGCACTAGGCAGAATCTCCCAACAAGTACGTCTAAAGATCCATGATGAAGAGACACTATTTGTAAAATAAAATGCAGCAAACAGATGGATTATCTTGTCATTATGAAATGTCTGTGTCTTGTGTGTCGCCATTACAAGGGATAACAATTCAGGTTTGGGGCACATTTCGCTAAATTGAATACATGGTGCGCGTGGCCGAATGGTTTTGATGCTTGCCAGTAAAGCATATATTAGTTTTCTGTTAGGGGGTGAAATAAACGAACATAGCCAGCACATCACTTGGCTAAGCCGTCTGTAGTCCTCAGCCTTTCAAATCCTTCGACTATCCCAGCAATGGGAAAAATGTTGCAAGGCAGAACATGTTCCTTGGTTAGGCACGCTTTTATTCCATCTTTCGTATTTGATAATGTTGAAACTTTTGTCTTCTTGTGCCACTGCATTGTGGTACGATGAATTGTTGAGCATCAGGGGGGTGTCTGGTCTATCTAGGGACGGAATACCAGTTCACTGTAAACTTTCTAAATATATGGCCATTTATCTCAGTCTCAATTATAAGTCGATCTTGAAATGACAATGAGTTCTATATTCCTCAGTAGTCAATTATACCTACAGTCTGCATGAGGTCAGTTGCTTTTCCTTCTTCACCTTGGGGCCATCAACCAAGCAGACAAGTCCTGGGGACGGCGTGGCCTAGTGGTTAAGTGACACGGCTTACAACCTTAACGTGCTGGGTTCAATCCCCATCACAGCACCGGCTGTTACCTCGGGGAAGCAAACCCTTAGAAAGTGCAGGAGGAAGCAGACCCTTACATAAAATGCATGCTGAAGTCGGGTGCACTGGGCCAACAGGAGCAAAATAAAACTGTAACGCACATCGCCTTGGGGAATAGAGAAATAAGGCACACAAAAAAGCAGACTAGTCCAATGCTATGTTCTCCAGTTCTATCCAGCTTCTACCCTGTATCTTGTACCGGCATTTATGTCTCTTTTTTCATGTGTTCTTTCCCTTTCATTCGCCTCTTTTTCGCCTGTTGTCTCGTGATACTGACTTGCAGCTTTCGATGTGCGTGGCCTATCCAGTGCCACATTCTTCATAATATTTTGGCCGGCACTTTTAGACGGAATACGTTCTTGCTCAGTAAAGGGTCATTGAGCCTGATGCAAGCAGCCAACTATGAGTCACTGCTCCATCTTTGATCTTTGTCCCAAAATGGTCATTCAATCTGGTATGTCCCATTCTCACCCGGAAAAGGGTCTTTTGTTCCGCTTGTTCAACGCAGTGATAGTTGTCTCTCGACAAACACATCAACACTGACGATGCTCATCCGAGTGGTACCAACCCAGAAACGAAGAAACAACAATAATGTCACCTTGTATAGCCGACTAAAGATGACTGTCCAACTCAAACGAATCGCCACAGAAACTGCAAGATGCAGACTTCCTGTAAGGGAGCCAGCTTCAGTGGTCGCACTGTTCTTCGAATGAAGCTAAATCTGAGACGAGAAGAACCTAGCAGGTTTTTGTATGCCATTAATTATTCACCCACACGGAATTCACAATAGCACCTTTAGCTCAGCGTACCGTGGACTAGTAAGTAACTGCACGCGGTCTGGTCGACTAAAATCAATAATAACGTTAGCTCTTAAATATCAGAACGAGAGAATTTGCCGCTTGATACACACAAACACAGGGGCATGCTTGCTAAGAATGACGCCAGTCTGACCTGTGTTGCCTTTTGGGATAGTTTAACATTTTATCATATCCAATGCTGCCTGAATTATTGAAGTCGCTTGGGATAAGGATAAATTTCATTATTATATTTGTTTTAGGGTGTTTGAACTGGCACACATTAAAACACCTGGTATATTGGCTCGTGTAAGACAGCGTGAAGAGGTGTCGTTTTCTTCCATGTGCCAACTGTATGGTCGTTAATATTTTCAATCCATGTTTCTATAGTATATTTTCTGGGTCTTTCTCTTGCTCTAGAGAGCAGGTCCGTTTGATTACCTCTATTAGTTTTTTATGAGAAACTCTAAATCTTCTGGCGAGTTGCTAGGCCAGTTTCGGTTTCTTAGCTGAGCCCTTGCTGCAAGTTT
This sequence comes from Ariolimax columbianus, assembly GCA_036924085.1. Taxonomy (NCBI): domain Eukaryota; kingdom Metazoa; phylum Mollusca; class Gastropoda; order Stylommatophora; family Arionidae; genus Ariolimax; species Ariolimax columbianus. The sequence goes on along the minus strand of JAVGWX010000002.1, from coordinate 51,562,487 downwards.
TTCAGAGTAACCCAGTATGTCTTTCATGGTTACTTTATCAGATACCATCATAAAGTAAAACATACCTCATACACTCTGGCAATCTCCTACTGCCATCCCTCACGACAAGGACTTAGTGTCGGACTTTGGGGACATATCAGTCCTACTGCCATCCCTCACGACAAGGACGGTGTCGGACTTTGGGGACATATCAGTCCTACTGTCATCCCTCACGACAAGGACGGTGCCGGACTTTGGGGACATATCAGTCCTACTGCCATTCCTCACGACAAGGACTTAGTGCCGGACTTTGGGGACATATCAGTCCTACTGCCATCCCTCACGACAAGGACTTAGTGCCGGACTTTGGGGACATATCAGTCATACTGCCATCCCTAACGACAAGGACTTAGTGCCGGACTTTGGGGACATATCAGTCCTACTGCCATCCCTCACGACAAGGACGGTGTCGGACTTTGGGGACATATCAGTCCTACTGCCATCCCTCACGACAAGGACTTAGTGCCGGACTTTGGGGACATATCAGTCATACTACCATCTCTCACGACAAGGACTTAGTGCCGGACTTTGGGGACATATCAGTCATACTGCCATCCCTCACGACAAGGACTTAGTGTCGGACTTTGGGGACATATCAGTCATACTGCCATCCCTCACGACAAGGACTTAGTGTCGGACTTTGGGGACATATCAGTCCTACTCCCATCCCTCACGACAAGGACTTAGTGTCGGACTTTGAGGACATATCAGTTCAACTCCCATCCCTCCTGACAGGGACCCAGTGACCAAGGACTTAGTGTCGGACTTTAGGGATATATCGGCAATAGTCATGTACAGAGTTAATGACATAAACAGATATGGTTCAATGCTCGCTCCGAAACAAAACGCAACCTACTTAATCAACAACCGCCTTCTTCTTCTGGGACAATAACAACACATAAGGAATCACTACAACAAACAAATACTATGGAATTGACACAAAATACTAATCTGATGGCGCCATTTGCTAGCAGAAGTGGCCAGGAATGTGTCCACAAGTTAGGTTTTGTTTTGTTTCTGTTCGTGTGCCCAGACTTGGCTGAAACTGTTTTGTTTCTGTTCGTGTGCCCAACTTGGCTAAAGCTGTTTTGTTTCTGTTCGTGTGCCCAACTTGGCTAAAGCTGTTTTGTTTCTGTTCGTGTGCCCAACTTGGCTAAAGTTGTTTTGTTTCTGTTCGTGTGCCCAACTTGGCTAAAGCTGTTTTGTTTCTGTTCGTGTGCCCAGACTTGGGTAAAGCTGTTTTGTTTCAGTTTGTGTGCCCAGACTTGGGTAAAGCTGTTTTGTTTCAGTTCGTGTGCCCAGACTTGGGTAAAGCTGTTTTGTTTCTGTTCGTGTGCCCAGACTTGGCTAACGTTGCTTTTAACGTTGTTATCAACTGTTGACCTTAAACTTTGCTGAGACTGCAATTTATTTTTTCAGATACATAGAATTGTTTTCTTCTTGTCTTCAGTTTGCTCCAAACTGCGCACAAGGCCACCACTGCAACAGGTTCCCTTACATAAAACACGCATAAGAGTAGTTCCGAACACTATTGTAATTGTAGTTTCTGCAGTTATTGATTGATTGTATTGATACCACGGCTGGGGTTCGGGTCAGGTGAGGCATACTAACCAAGACATCGCGACAGATCTGGCAATATGCTATGTTACAGTAGCATGGCTAAAGTTCTCGACAGGCTCCCGCCAATCAAGCTGTAAATGCGTACCTGTATTACTGCTAAGGAATGAATGACAGCGAGGTAGAGAACGTCCTATTTTTATCTCATCTTTTTCTGATTCCCTAGAGAACACTTTATTATTTTATCGTACATCAGATGCACACTTGTTACAGACCTGTCCAGAATGTACTGGAGAAAGAAGTCACATTCTGCAGCAGATTGCTTCCGTCAACGAGAAACTGAATAGAAATAACCGAACTCGTGAGCTGACTGCTGTCTTTGTCAGTCATAAATGTCAAATTAAAAAAAAGAAATTAATGGTCTCTCCCCTTGTTTATTTTTTAAACAGAGTGCACTATTACTATGTTTTGCGCAATGACACAATGCATCCGAAGTAAGCAAACATTTGTATGGGCTTATTTGTCATAGTAGTACAACCTTGGTGGTTCATGAGTCCTTCTTCTTCTTTTTCGTACGCAGTCAGACAGTAACCATTATTTTTTCGAAAAAAGCGGCGGTCATCCTGAGGCTCTCGCCACTGCCATAGAGCTTGTCTTGCAGTTCCACTGGTAATGGCCACATCTGCTCTCTCTGATCCTCGTATGTCGGGCAGTTCTGCAGCAGATGTTCAGCGGTCATTTTACCAGTACCGCACGGGCATTCGTCGGTACACCCTATCTTCAATTTGTTGAATAGGTGGTACCTCAGTCTGTTGTGGCCAGTGCGAAGTCTGAAGACAACGACCTGCTCTCTTCGGTTCAACTGGTAATAGGCATCGTTTTTGGTGTAACCAGTATGTTCGGTTTCCCATTTGGTCATGTATCTGGTTTTGATAAGCCGTTTTGACTCTTCGTACGTCATACTGGTATCTGTTTGTGGTAGTCTTGCACCTTCTTTTGCCAGTCTGTCTGCCTCCTCGTTGCCTTGGATGTTGCAGTGTGACGGAACCCACTGTACCACTACCCTTTTTGGTGCGGATTGCTGGCACAGTTTGCAGAGTGCTACTCTTAAGTCATTAAGCTCAGTGTTTTTCTGGCTTTTTAGCGCTGTGACTACGGCGAGAGCATCTGTCAGCAGGACTATATGGCTCTCATTTTCACTGTGTGTCACCATTTCTTCCACTGCCGCCCTCAGTGCCTCTGCCTCCGCTCTGAAATTGCTTGTGTACTTACCAGTAGCGAATGACAGTGTTATTTTTCTGCCATTTGGTAGGTTCAGGAATGCTCCTGCCCCTCCGTTCTGTGTAGTGTCTGTTACAGAACCGTCGGTGTATGCATGGGTCCAGTCCATGCTTGGGTAGCTTTTCGTTATGAAGCTTAGGGTAGTATCTCTCCTTTCTTTTTTCAGTCTGGCAGTTTTTGTTTGCAATACCTGGTATATTTTCTACCACCTCTGGAAATATATCCTGCCTCCAGGTAGGTTTTCGTACAGTAGTGATGGGTTTTGGTGTTGTTAGTGCGTTTATGGGATCTACGTGCATCTTTGCTTTGGCTATTTCTGCAAAGTTTCTTCGCTTTAGTTTCCCATTTCCCAAATTGTTTAGTCTCTGGTGCATTGGATGGTCCGTCAGTCTTCGGAGTTTCTCTGACTGCAGCTGGGCTCTGCAGTCTCTTCTATCGATCATGGATTGCAGTTTTGTAATCTTTTCAAGTTCTACAATTGGCGTTGACTTCATGCCACCTGTTATAATTCTCATGGCTTGGTTTTGAAGTGTGTTAACTTTATCGAAGTTCGCCTTCGCTGCTGTTGTCCATGCCGCAATGCCATACTCGAGAACTGGTCTCACTCTTCCAGTATACAGTTTCTTTAGTATGCCTTCGTCTGCTCCCCAGCTTGTGCCAGCAAGTTTCCTCATGATTGCCATTCTTTCTCTGGCTTTCATTCGGTTTCTCTCAATCTGACTTTTCCATGTCATGCGCCGATCAAATGTGACTCCCAGATAGGTTGGGTTGTCGTTTGGCTGCAGGATTTTGCCATTTAGACTTAATTTGGTACTTTGGGGTTTTAATGAGAGCGAGAATATTGTGCATGTGGTTTTCTCCTCGTTTATTTTGACCAGCCATGAGTTCGCCCACTCTTCCAGCGATGTTAGGGCCGTCTGCATCCGATTTCTTGCTATGGTGAGATTCTTTTCAGAGGTCCACATAGCCAGATCGTCTGCAAACATTGAGCTATGGACTCTTCTTGGTATATTCTCTGTAATATCGTTTATATATACCAGGAAGAGTGTGGGTGACAATACTCCCCCTTGGGGTACTCCCTGCTCGAGTGTCACCTTTTTGCTCATCTGCCCTTGTACTTGGACTCTGGCCGTTCTTTGTTTGAGGTAGTGGTTGATCCACTTGTACATCTTCCCACAGACATCTCTTCTTCTTAGTTTGACTCTAAGTCCATCCTTCCAGACTTTGTCAAATGCCTTTTCCAGGTCCACCCAAACAGCTACTGTGTGTTTCTGTGCCTGGTAGGCATCTTCTATCTCCTGGGCTATGAGGATGACCTGGTCCTCAGTGGATCTGTGCTGTCTAAAGCCGGCTTGCTGTGGAATTAGTATTCGTTTTTCTTCTAGATGCCACATCAGTCTGGTGTTTATCATCCGTTCCATCAGCTTGCCGACACAGCTCAGTAGGCTTATGGGCCTGTATCCATTTGGATCTGTTTTGTCCTTTCCTGTTTTTGGTACTGGTACCAGTATTGCATCTTTCCATGCCTGTGGTACAATTCCCCTTTTCCAGCTTTGGTTCAGGACCGATAGCAGTTTCTTCTTCGCTGTTTGGCCCAGCCCCATCAGCATTTCGTTTGTTATCCCGTCTTTTCCGGGAGATTTCCTTTTCTTTAGTGTTCTCATAGCCTCTTCCATTTCGCGCATTGTTAGTTTGGCCATCATGTGCTCTTCAGGAGCCGTATTTGTGTTTTCGTGTCCCTTTAGCTCTTCGCTAATGTCTGTATGCTTATCTGCAGGGACCTCGATGTGGTTTGCTCTGGCATAGTGATCGACAAAGGCGTTTGCGGCTCTCTTACCTGTGATCAAGTTCTCGCCCTGCTTGATAGTAATCTGTTTATTTGACGGGGTTTCGTCGTTCATGGCTCTGACTAGCTTCCATAGCTTGTTCCCGTCTTTGTCCAGGTTTAGACTTTCCGTTTTAATTTTCCAGCTTTCTCTTGCTGTTTGCTTGAGAGTGTGTTTGTACTTTGCCGCGGCGGCTTTGAGGGCGATGTTTGCCTCCATGGATTTTTCTCGCTCTGCCATGTTCCTAGCATTTGTTACTGCATCTTCCACTTTCTGCAACTCATCATTCCAGTAGGGCTTATAGTTTTTCCTAGCTCCTCTTGGGATGGTTTCAGTGGCGGTTTGCATTATTGCCTTGCTTAGGCTCTCTACCATGGGCTTCATTTTTGTGTTTCGTGTGTTGATGGTTTCACACAGCCCATCTGTCAGGATTGCAAATCTGTCCCAGTCGGCTCGTTTGTAATTCCAACGTGGGAGCGGTTTTGTTTCCTGTGGGCCTACTTCCATGTCAATGGTTAGTCTGATCGGCCTGTGGTCGCTACCTGCCAGTTGGTTTAGCACCTGGCGGTCTATTTTATGGTGTATGTCCTGTGTGGAGAAGGCCAAATCTGGAGTCGAGGTGGTATGCCATGTTCTTGAATAGAAGCTATGGCTATCCTCCGGCCTATTGATTAGGGAGAGATTTGCATCTATCTCCCAATCTTCCACTTCGTCACCTCTGCTGTCTGTGTCAGAGTATCCCCATCTCTCCTAGTGGCTGTTGAAATCTCCAACTACTATGCAGTTGGAGTCTCTGACCTCCATACTCGAGAGCGATAGGTCTCTATTTGGTGGTCCGTACAGATTGAAAATGCGGAGCTTCGTCTCTTGAGTCATTATGTCAACTCCTACAATGTCTGCTTGTCCGGTGTGATTGACAGATACCGCGCTACTCGGTATGCAGTTTCTGGTCAGTATCAGGACCCCTCCTTTGTGGCCTTCTCTATCTAGACGGAAGGTCTGGTATCCTCTGATTGAGAATGTATGGTTATTGTTGAGGTGCGTTTCCTGGATACATGCCACGTCAATCTTACCTTCATGCAGGTGGTGTGTTAGGGGTTCATGAGTCCGAACACATGCTATTTTGGTTTGGGAGCCATGCCTCTAACCACTCCGCTTCAACTCGCAGCAAAGTTGAAATTTGAAGAAAAAGAAGAAAAAAAAGCAATAATAACAATAATAGTAATAAGAATAATGTGCTGATAATAATAATAATAAGAAGAAGAAGAAGATGATAATGATGATGAAAATATAAAAAGAATAATTGTACACACGAAATTGTTTCTATAGTTTTTAAAAACCACACAGACAGCCATTCCACGCTCACAGCAGACTTTTGGATATTGTGAACGACAGAGTGTGCTATGTCAGGAGTTGGAAAGTCTTCTACCGACTAGAGGTTAGACCTCATTTTAGTATCTGCCTAGGACAGTGGCTAGATTTTTGTTTCTGTCACACAGTCTTTCCAGAAACCATTGGGATCCAACGAATTGGCTGGATCTTTCAGCAGTTGTTGGTGCCACTTCTCGTCTGCTAGAACTGATGATGCATGGTCTGCTTTCCCATGGTCAATATTCAGGACTCCAGAAATATGGACCTGTCCCATTTTTGTGTCTCCCTGGAGAGGACAATGATGCTTGGGGATCAGAATTATCATCGTCGTCATCCTGCAGATGGCCTCCCACATGGTAGCCTGCAGAAAAACACTTTATGGGCTTCTAGTAATCGATACATGAGTAGTACACATCGATACATGAGTAGTACACATCGATACACCAGCAGTACACATCGGCACACCAGCAGTACCCATCGGCACACCAGTAGTACACATCGATACACGAGCAGTACAGATCGATATACCAGCAGTACACATCGGCACACCAGCAGTACCCATCGGCACACCAGTAGTACACTTCGATACAGGAGTAGTACAGATCAATACACGAGCAGTACAGATCGATACACCAGCAGTACACATCAGCACACCAGCAGTACACATACTGCATAATGTTACAATCAAAGGTATGTCGAAACAGAAGAGGGCGCTACAATGATGGACCGGATGTGGTCGAGCGTGAAAGAGGAACCATCAGTATCCACACCCCTCGCGTAATCTACTAGCAGATACTGAGCACCTATGGGTTTGCCCAAAACGCACTGATGTCAATTATTAACAGAACAGAACAGGACGCTGTGGATATATTGTATAGGACCTGCGGATTGTGAGGTCCTAAGGTGCACCTTATTTATCTTAGGCCTAAAATCCAGTACTGTTTGTATCCAAAATTGCGACTTCTCTACACAGACTCCTCTAATCGGTAGAGACTAGCACCAACCATTGCTCACATGACATCAATTGTTCTTTCTTGTTCTATTATGAACGCGACCACGTGACTGGCACGAGAGCGAAATCATTGTCAGTGATTCGTTCGGCCTAAAGCGAGTATTGATTCTATCAGACAGTACAACATAGTGGAACGAACGAGCGCCGCACGTTTTGTTTGTAAAGCAGGTGTGCTCCTGATAGCCAATGTACAGCTTGTTGCCTTCTCAGGAATCGTTAGCGTATTATTCGTGAAAAATGTTCTTGGAAGCTTTTGTGATCGCAATCAGGTATTTGGTTAACGTCAGCACCTAAACTACACCATTCATATATATACTAACAATAAACCGTCACATATGACGGAAGTAAAAAGAATAGGTTCATTTATTTTAAAAATAAATCAGCCTCGACCACCTACAGACGGTGAGAACTATTATAGTCGAATGAATGACATTATGTGACCTAATCTGATCTGATATATATATATATATATAAGGAATTATAAAAGTATGTAGTTTTCGTGTTTTTGGACAACTAATTAGACGTCTTCAATAATTGGTTTCAAAATAAAAATGTTAACATGTTAACATTTGTTATCAAACAACTTTGAGAAAAATAAATTCCCGCATGCCGCATTTGAACCAGCGACATAAGGATTTATAAATTTACAACTACAGTCCTCCGCTCCATCAGCTGAGGTATCGCTGTATGTACAACGGTGAGAGTTATAGGTTTTGATATGAGTGTAAGCTGAAAATCATGTGGTACCGTGACTGACGTACAAACGGTAGGAATGATGTTATTTATTAGATAATTTTTATAATTGTGCATCTTGTTTCCTAAGGTGGAGTGCGTTGTACTTTATATTGCGTCTTGTGGTCTAGTGCATTCGACTTCATCGGGCATTTTTAACGTGTTTGCTTCACAATGGGACACTACCTTGCTGGATCTGAACATGTGCCTACCTAGGTTGTAGGCCGTGTCACTAACCACCGCCTTGCTTGGCCTGAACATGTGCCTACCTAGGTTGTAGGCCGTGTCACTAACCACCGCCTTGCTGGATCTGAACATGTGCCTACCTAGGTTGTAGGCCGTGTCACTAACCACCGCCTTGCTGGATCTGAACATGTGCCTACCTAGGTTGTAGGCCGTGTCACTAACCACCGCCTTGCTGGATCTGAACATGTGCCTACCTAGGTTGTAGGCCGTGTCACTAACCACCGCCTTGCTGGATCTGAACATGTGCCTACCTAGGTTGTAGGCCGTGTCACTAACCACCGCCTTGCTGGATCTGAACATGTGCCTACCTAGGTTGTAGGCCGTGTCACTAACCACCGCCTTGCTGGATCTGAACATGTGCCTACCTAGGTTGTAGGCCGTGTCACTAACCACCGCCTGGCCTGAACACATTTGGATTGTGGGACAGGACAACACTATATGTCATGCTTGGATTTGACTTGAGTTTGTCCAACTTTTTCAACCCCTAGAGATACAAAAAGGTGAAGGTAGTCTCACAGCTGACACTGCTGACGCTGAAGGCGTGTTAGATACCTAATTGTACTAGGTCTCAGCTGTTACATGGGAGTTGGGTGTCCAGCTCCCTTCCTCGCTGCCTTTCTTAGCCGAGCAGTATGTAAGCCAGGGAACGACAAATCACAGGCGCCAGGTCACCATAGCGCCTAGAAATATTACTGTGCCGCCTACAATTGTACTGTGACACCCAACATTTCAGGATCAGTGCCCTTTCCTGCAAGAAACACACACAACACCGACAGCAATCAATTTGTTAATCACTCGAAAAATATATATACTAGACACAAGACATGAAAGTGAATTAATAGGTAGTAATAATAATTATAGCCGTCCATCGCAAGTGATGATGACGACGGCAGTCAGACATGTTGTGTTGCACATCACCACTGAGTCCGGAGGTGGCTGTATAGTCGAATTCTGTCACGGAAAATCCTTCCACATACGTAGTATTTAATATCAGAATTGGACATGTCAGTGTCAGTTGTTTTTGTCTTTTCACAAAGTGTTTTTTTTTTCTGTGCTTCGGAGGTCCGACTTCTCAGCAATGGAGGTGCCTCTGAAGGTGGTTCTACGTCGTGTCTTGCGGTTCTGTGCAGGGCATTCACGTGCGTCTGCATCGATGCTGAAGCGTTTCAGAGATACTTTGAGGAAGTCTTTGACGTTCTTTTGACCACCGGCTTGACGCAGACCAACTTTCAGCTCATCATACAATAGTTGCTTTGGGATGTTTTGTATATCTGGCATGCGCACGACGTGGCCGGCCCACCTGATCTGCGTCTTCTGAAACAGTGTGTGGATATTCTGCATTTTTGTCTTCATGAGGATCTCGGTGTCTGGTACCCTATCCTGCCACTTTATTTTGAACAATCTACGAAGACACTTTGTATGGAAGTGGTTTATTTTTCTACGTGCCTGCTGTACACACTCCACGTCTCACCGGCATATAGAAGGGTGGGGAGCGGCTCGGTAGACTTTGAGTTCAGGTCTTGGTGGCGGGAGATTGAGAATGTTCAGGTTTTGGTGGCAGGAGATTGAGAACGCTCAGGGCTTGGTAGTGGGAGTGAGAGAACGTTCAGGGCTTGGTAGCGGGAGTGAGAGAACGAACGATGAAGAAGAAGGTGACGGATACACCCCATGCAAACAAGAAAGCAATATTGCACAAAGATTTGCCCGGATCGATCTGGAATTTAATTCCATAGTTGCATTAGATTGGTTTAGTTATAATGACACCTGTTTTGTGGTGTCTAGTTGGCCTCAAACTTACGTCTGTCTTGCAGCAAAGATCACGTATCACATGTAGGTTCGTAGTTCGTATCCAAAATGCGTATTACTGCACATTATTTTCTGATCTTCTTTTGTCGTCTCACTTTCTTCCGGGATGTAGACAGTGTCGTTGTACGTGTTTGTCTTTCGCTTCTTTCGTGACCCGAGTCACATTTTTTCCCATTTTACAGCAGATCTCTTTTACGCTGTCTATCCACCTTCTTCTCGGTCTACCTCTCGCCTTTACTCCTGATGTTCTTCTGTAGAAGGTTGCGTGAACAATGTGATGTGGTTGCATTCTCACAAGGTGGCCAAACCAATTCATTCTCTGTTATTTGATGAACTATAGGCATAGAATAGTTCCAATCTTCTCCCAAATACTCATATTTCTGATGTTGTCTCTTCCGGTGTCGTTAGTGACCGTTCGTAGGCACCGCATTTAGCAGGTGGCTAATTTCGTTCGTGGGCCTTATTCAATGTCCATGTTTGGCACTGGTAGCATAGAGTTGGAATGAAGATACTATTTATTATCCGCATTTTTTCGTTTCTTTCTGATGTCTGTGTATGTTTTCCGTGTGCTCAAAATATAAGCTTACATGCCCTTACGATTGATGTGGTTTGTTTTTAATTTAATAAATTCACACAGCTTTTTACCAGCTGGTACAGGTCTGCTACCCTTAGCCGCCTGTCCCGGTATCAGCAGACGGAAACAGCGGCCGTTTTATGTTCAAACCGGAACAACTCGGGCGTTGAAGAGGGTCCATTGAGGGGCGATCATCAGAGGGCGCAGAGTGGGGTCGTCTCTGTGCAAATAGATTTCAGAGACCAGGCTGAGTCTGAAGCAAATAGATTTCAGAGATCAGACTGAAGAGCTTGCAGCGACCGCTCGATATGATCAGCCATTCTTGCGAGTCTCTAGTTAGATGGCCAGCCATTTGACTATCTTTAGAGAGACGTATTCATTTCCGCAGTTTTAATTTATTCACATTGTTCCCCGCACTAGGCATAAATAACATTGTATTAATAATACCTTGTGACGTCTGTCGCATGGGTTAATATTTGGCAGTCGGTTCACCTATTCTGTACCGGATCTGAGTTGGCTGTTGTTGGCCAGCCGACGCAGACGAAGTCAGGAAAGGCGCCCCTGCATATCTGGAGCGGTCTATGGGAAGGTTGAAGCCACGATCCTAGCTTGCTGGCCCGTCGACAGCGACGCAGGTCCCGCATAATCCGGGTCAATTCCAGTCGTGGGTCGTACCGCGACTCGACTGACCCATCAATAAAAGCCTATCTTTTTCCAGAAGTTATGGGTTCAATTTACTGATTTCACTTACTGACAAACTTCTTTATATAAGAGAATGTTTATCTTGGTGACCTGCTGCGGATAAGGGTACGGCGCGGCATGATATTTGTACTGTTTTTATGGGGTTTTTTGTTTTATTTTTTTATGAAGCCGACGGGTGCGCGCTGAACATCTCAAAAGGAGCGGTGCTTAATGGAACCGTGGTCCTTTTCTCCGGGCAAACCGATTCTATCGATGTCGCTCCTTTCAAAGAATCGAGAACTCTTCCTGGTGTTGCAGCCGACGACTCCCGCTGCTATGCTGAGCGTGACCACAGAATACCAATCTACCTTTCCAGGTTCGGGGGTATTAACCAGATGCCATTTTGATACGTTGCAGGCGGCTTCAAGTTGCACAAGACAGACAGAGTGCCAATAGGGTTAGAGTGGAAACGTTCCTCTATCTTACAACCAACTGACCCACGTTCAACAGCATTTCACACAGAACACTTTTCCGCTTCAGTTTTAAAAGTTCTCGTTATAATATTGACCACTGTCACATAACTCTGCAGCGGAAGGCGGTTGTACCCAGGATCGCTTCCCAGGCTTCAATGCTCACCCCCGGAGAGCTTTCTACTCGTCTCGGCCATTTCTTTGGACATCACAGATTGCCGATATCGCCCGGCATGGGTCCGACGCTCCGTAACGCACCATTTTCAAGGCTGGTTGGTTCGGTAAACTAATGACATTTAGATTATACCATTTAAAAAATTGCATTTTTATATTGTGCGTACATTTAGTCGTATTGATTACTGACATACGACAATGGTATGGTAGCCACATTTTGGTTCTAAGCGTCCTTTTACCAGTTAACGGGAAGAATATAACCGTTTATACTATACTGTGTGACGTCTACACCACATGGTAGAAGAGGAGCGACTAAGTAAGTACTGCACTATGCGTGTAGTAGAATACAACTAAGCAGGGGTGTACATAGGGTTGGCTCCCTAATCGTGTTAAATGTGGTTCTACAGACATCCTAACCGCAAGAATAAGTACATGTTTTGTAAGAACATCAGCCGCAGTTATAACCCTACACACCTTATGGGGGTGATACACTAGTTATTGGTATCAATGATAAAAGTAGGAAACAGCATCTTACAAAATATTTGAGAAAATTGGAAGGAGTAACGAAAGAAATATTAATTGAACAAAAGAGAAGAGTGGGTGTTGTGAACTGTGCTCTTAATCCCAGCGTCTTAGTCTTAGTCGACCTGTACTTCTACAGAGGCAGATGGCCATGTGCATGTCCCAGCTCTGACGTGAGCTGGATATAGTTCGGAGGAAGAGGTTAGCGAGCTAGGGCTAGCAGCTTATTACTCCGATGCGTGGGGACGAGTGCCGCAGAGGGTGGTTAACCAATGTGCGAGTCCATATTACTCAAACAGTAGAGCAAAGTAGACCCGCAGCCTGCTAGGCGCCATCTATGATGCTCTGAACAAACCACAAAGCCCTGGCCGGTGTTATGCCATGATCCCAGCCTACCAGGTTATAATAATGTCGTATGAAGATCAGGCATGACGGCAGTTTTCTTATGGCATGGTCGCTTACAGGTTGACCCAGTTGTACATGGGTACCTGACGAAGTAGGGGACAATTTCTTATTGGGTCTAGAAAATAATGCTGAGGAGTCGTGACTTTCCTGCCTTACAGGTAGAGTTAGAACAGCAAATGGCTATTGGGACAGTCCCGAACAATGGAATGCTGAAGACGAACGTACAAGGTCCACAGGACCAGAGACCCTTCCAGCACAACCTACCTCGCAAAGACGTGACACAAATAGGTCACTTTGATGGAACCATTGATGGTCATGTCTGTCTGATGGCGAGCGAGGGGGAAGATACGCCCCATACGATAATCGTGACGTTATCAATTGAACAATTACTTCAATACAATAGAATTGCCAGTCTGAAACAAGTAAATGGAATAACATGTGGATTACACACGGACGCGTTGCTTGTCATGTGATGGTACACAACCCGACGTGCGGCTAAACTGTAGTCAATTATACTGACTGATTGTTTGTTTTAGCAGGGCAATCCATCAGAGAAATAGAGCAAGGGTACTGGCCACCCTGCCTCACACAAGCTGCGACCTAGTACGATGAAGTATGTAACACTTCATCCACGGCGGCAGTTTCTGCTATGTGACTGTATTTATATAATTTATTTTTAATCAAACAGGAGCACCATCTGTATACTTTATACTGATTTTCTATATACTTTTTACTGACTTTATAAATAAATTTACAGATTTTCTAGATATTTTACAGATTTTATATATATATATATATACTTTAAAATGATTTAATATATATTTATATATACTTTATACTGATTTTCTATATACTTTATACTGATTTTCTATGTACTTTATACTGATTTTCTTGAACGTATTTTCGTTTTTTTTCTTGTTTTCTCGTTTGTTCATTCTTTGGTAAGGGCATGTGTGGCTTAGGGGTTGTGGGCTTGGTTTACAACTCCAATTTCACAGGTTCAAATCTTGGTTTGACTGACCGTGCATGTCGTGGGTCTTTTCATGGTATTACTGCTTCTCACAGTCAACCCAGCTGTAAAGTCTCGGCAAAATTTCAGAGGCGACATTAGAACAACGGAGCTCGTGCTTTGTCGGCCACACCTTCAGCAATGAAAGGGGCTGAGCCCATATGGGGACGCCCATGTACGATGGAGTCGGCTTTATGAGACATACTTCATTGAGAAAGACATGCTTAGGTCGACACGTTCGTCAAATTCTGTTACTGTTTTAATATAACAATTGACCTTTAACCGTGTAGATATCGACCTGATTCCCGTAGTAGTGAGCAACACGGAACTGAATCCAAGCACAGCACAACCGACTGGAAGACCCGGGTCTACCTTCATCAGTACGCTCGGGAAGCGAGTCAAGCTACTGCAAACCGCAATAAACACAAAAGAGTAATTTTGCTCATTGTGGGCATTCAACAAACAAACAAACAAACAAAAAACAACAACAACAAAAAACAACAACAAAAACAAAAACAACAAAAAACAACAACAACAAAAACAACAACCTTGTTTCTACGTCCACAATTATTATTGTAACGTTTTACTGCAGTACCCCATATATAAATAAAATTGTATTTTTGGTTTTGCAGTGGTCGCTGTGCCTCAGGGTTTAATGTGTCGTCCTAGTTAAGGTTGGTAACACCATCACCGATAGATACTGAAGCTCTCACAGTCTACCAGTTCTAATGAGGATTCCGTGCTGTTCCTTTTTTGTGTAACACAACCATGACCATGAAATCAGAAATTCAACTCTCAAAAGATGGGCACATCCCTACTTCGTTAATGGGACACGCCACTCAGACAGTTGAGCACTCCAGCAGTTTCTTAAGGGAGGGTTGCGCTGCTCGACGCTCCAAGAAGTGTACGTGTCCTGCAGACGACAACGACGACAACAATTCATCTGGTGAAAGAGAGACTGCTCACGAGACTGAGGATTACCAGAAATATATAACCGCGCTCAAAAATGGCTGTACAGATTCCAGCTGTAAGCAGACGGATATGGGCAGATATGGGGAGGTAAGTGGCTTGGCTTCGTTCATTCTCAATCTCCCGCTACCAAACTCTAGAAGGGCTTAAGTAGCAGAATGTAGTTCAGAGAACGGAATGAGTTGTGTCGTAGTTTACAGCTTGACTGCGATATTTGCACCTTTCGGTCCAACACATCCGACTTCAGCAAGCATTTTTTTAGTACCGGGTTAGCATTTCCTCTTCGGGTGGTAAGTGAAATAGTTAAGTCATATCCACGTGGATCAAACGTCTCATGTATAGGCATTGGCCCATCTGAATAAACAAAATCATAAAGTGTCAAAACAAAGGTAATCGGTTCAATCGTCGTTACCGGCACGCACCAGTCGACCCTAATGTAAACGGGTACCTGATTAACTTTTTGACGGAAAGACCAGCGAGAAAAAGAGATGGCCATCCCTATCTCACATGAAGCGCAAACATAAAATAATAGGGGTCATTCAAATATGACGTCAAATAGTGAGGAGGGGGGTTGGGGGGGATTTGAATAAATGTGACGTCACACAATCAATACTGTATTAGTTTTTTGGAACTGAAGATGGAGAACAGCGAATCGACCGATAGCAGACAGGCGACTCATAGGAGACTGCTCGCATCAGGGTCACTGAACCAAAGCTGATAGCAGACAGGCGACTGATAGCTGACTGCTCGCATCAGGGTCACTGAGCCAAAGCTGATAGCAGACAATGACTCATAGCTGACTGCTCGCATCAGGGTCACTGAACTAAAGCTGATAGCAGACAGGCGACTGATAGCTGACTGCTCGCATCAGGGTCACTGAGCCAAAGCTGATAGCAGACAATGACTCATAGCTGACTGCTCGCATCAGGGTCAATGATCTGATCTGACCAAAACGCTATTCAGCCTCCAAGCTGTGGTCAGGGAAACAAGCCGCACTGATGTAGTATGGAGAGAATAAGGATTGCCTCACAACGTCCTTTGAATAACCAAAATTGAAGACCAAGCGAAGCAGAAGAAGAAGATGAAGATGAAGAACTAGTATTGTCATCTATTTTAATGTATTCTTAGTTTACCTTATTATTAGCCTTCGTCACTGTTTTTTGCTACAAGTGTTGTTATTGTTGTTGTTGTTATTTTCTGCATACTTCATACTGATTTTAATGTCCACAATACGTTTGTTTACTCTTGTGTGCCTACTGATGAAGAGGGTTGCAGTAGCTTTCCTTACATCCCGAGCGTGCTGATGATGGTGAACTGTGGTCCTATATGCGACTGTGCTATGTTTGGACCACGCCGACTCCCCACCTCGTTAGCCAGGCTGCCAAGAATGCAAGGCCGTTTCCAGAGAGACTACGATGAGGTCGAGGTGGGGGTGTTGGCCAGTATGTTTCACTTGACCCTGACTAACACGTCTGATCAGTATGTCTTACCTGATCCTGACTAACATGTCTGATCAGCATGTTTCACCTGACCCTGACTAACACGTCTGATCAGTATGTTTTACCTGATCCTGACTAACACGTCTGATCAGTATGTTTCACCTGACCCTGACTAACACGTCTGATCAGTATGTTTTACCTGATCCTGACTAACACCTCTGATCAGTATGTTTCACCTGACCCTGGCTAACACGTCTGATCAGTATGTTTTACCTGACCCTGACTAACACGTCTGATCAGTATGCTTCGCCTGACCCTGACTAACATATCTGATCAGTATGTTTTGCCTGACCATAAGTTATTCTCCTCACTCCAACTGAACAACTGGTACGTGATAGTAGTCTTAATCACAAATCTGTTGTATTATATACCAACGAGTGGTGTTGAGAGATCAGTATAGGAGATTCTCTGCTAGAGAGAAATGTAGAGTTGGGACTCAGCAGAGTGGTACATATAAGACAGCAGCATATATTATGAAAATGGCCTATAAAAACACATTTAGGTAATTTCTTTGTGACCGCCCCACGACATGCACAAAACAATACTTATGTTTCTGGCATAAGACCTTCGCCAGGGACATAAACACGAACGAAAACAACTAACAAATCAGAAAATAGCTTAAGACACAATTTAAAATTATCGGCCGCTACCGTATTTACCTGAAAAATGTGAGACACGAAGTGCCAGGTAAGTATAAAAATGAAGATGAAGGTGGTGCAGTTACCTGTGGCGTGGTTATCTGAGACTCCCGTAACAAGAGCCTTGGTGGTGCCAGTCTAAATCATTGATTGGGACGGTAACGAAGGTCTGGCTACGGCATAGGCGGTTAGCGGACATAGCGGTGTCAAGTTTTGAGGGCCTTGTGCGAATCAATTTTCCTGGGCATGCTGGAGTTCTTGACACTTGTCGAGCTGACGTCATCGCCTCAAGGTTCCATAGCTGGGGCTTTGGATATGAACAGTAGTGGCATTCTGTCCTGTATCAATGATTGTCTCTTGGACAATCGATGAGCTAGCAATTGACATTGTTACAGAACTTAGAAATCAGTCATGGGCCGAACAGAGAGAGGTGTCTGATAGGACAAAGCAGGAGTAGGTATAACCAGCAGGTTGCTAGAACCATAAGAATACACACTTTTAAATAGTAGAAAAGGGTACAAGATGCTGAGTAGTACATGAGCTGCAGCGGTCAGAGACCCATAGCTGACTTCTAGCGTCAGGGCCAGCGACCAATAGCTGATTGCTGGCGTCAGGGCCAACGACCCATAGCTGACTGTTAGCGTCAGGGCCAGCGACCCATAGCTGACTGCTAGCGTCAGGGCCAGCGACCAATAGCTGATTGCTGGCGTCAGGGCCAACGACCCATAGCTGACTGCTAGCGTCAGGGCCAGCGACCCATAGCTGACTGCTAGCGTCAGGGCCAGCGACCCATAGCTGATTGCTAGCGTCAGGGTCAGCGACCCATAGTTGACTGCTAGCGTCAGGGCCAGCGACCCATAGCTGACTGCTAGCGTCAGGGCCAGCGAACCAGAGCTGCCAAGACCCTTCTATACCTACACGCGCTGATCCTGGATAACAGGCTGCAGCAGGGCAGAATGGCTAAGGAGAAGGGATCGAAGAGGGAAGGCTAGTCCGATATTCAAAAATGCTTGCTGAAGTCGGATGCGTTGGACCAAAATGTACAAATTTCGCAGTCAAACGGTAAACTACGACACAGCGTAAATCGTTCTCCGAACTATATCCTGCTACATGCAAAACCCTTTTTCTCGGTCAGGGCTTGGTGGCGGGAGATTGAGAACGGTCAGGGCTTGGTGGCGGGAGATTGGGAACGGTCAGGGCTTGGTGGCGGGAGATTGAGAACAGTCAGGGCTTGGTGGTTGGAGACTGAGAACGGTCAGGGCTTGGTGGTGTGAGATCGAGAACAATCAGGTCTTGGTGGCGGGAGATTGAGAACGGTCAGGGCTTGGTGGCGGGAGACTGAGAACGGTCAAGGCTTGGTGGCGGGAGACTGAGAACGAATGACGAAAAAGAAGAAAATAGCAGAAACGCGTTTGTTACCAAAAAAAGGGGGTGGGGGATTTTAAAGACAATTCGAGAGAGGGAGGGGAGGGGTGTTACGGTTTTCGTGACGAAGTGTGACGAGAGTTGGAGGGAGGAGGAGACCACAAAGAAATGACCAGAATTGCGGGATGTCATCTGTGAACGACAACAATACAGTCACTAATACGTCGTCCAATACAGACATCAGTGTCTGCTATGGGAATAACATGTCATTCCTGACAGACATCAATGTCTGCTATGGGAATAACATGTCATTCATGACAGACATCAATGTCGGCTATGGGAATAACATGTCATTCCTGACAGACATCAATGTCGGCAATGTGTGTAAGGTTACCTTTGCACAGGGAATAATGTTTCTTGTTTCCGTTGTTTATGCACTCTTCTAAAATCCTATTGTAACCTTGAGACACCTTCCTGGTCCGACCGTGAGAATTATTTCTATATGGTCTACTTCAGATAAAAGCATTTGAGACCTTCATCTGGAAACAAAGAGTAAGTGTGGTCAGGTGAGACATACTGATCAAGGTGGATGCAAAGAGTAAACAGGGTCAGGGGAGACATGCTGATCAAGGTGGCAGCAAAGAGTAAGTGGGGTCAGGTGAGACATGCTGATCAAGGTGGCAGCAAAGAGTAAGTGGGGTCAGGTGAGACATGCTGATCAAGGTGGCAGCAAAGAGTAAGTGGGGTCAGGTGAGACATGCTGATCAAGGTGGCAGCAAAGAGTAAGTGGGGTCAGGTGAGACATGCTGATCAAGGTGGCAGCAAAGAGTAAGTGGGGTCAGGTGAGACATACTGATCAAGGTGGATGCAAAGAGTAAACAGGGTAAGGGTAGACATGCTAATCAAGGTGGCAGCAAAGAGTAAGTGGGGTCAGGTGAGACATACTGATCAAGGTGGATGCAAAGAGTAAACAGGGTCAGGGGAGACATGCTAATCAAGGGGGCAGCAAAGAGTAAGTGGGGTCAGGTGAGACATGCTAATCAAGGTGGAAGCAAAGAGTAAGCGTCGTCAGGTGAAACATGCTAATCAAGGTGGGAGCAAAGAGTAATCTGGGTCAGGTGAGACATGCTGATCAAGTTGGGAGCGAAAAGTATTCAGTGTCAGGTGAGACATACTGGTCAAGGTGGGAGCGGAAAGTATTCAGTGTCAGGTGAGACATACAGAACAAAACTCCATTATCTCCAACTCGTCCGTGCTCCATCAAAGGATGTAGTTTAATAAAAAGTCCGACACCGGGGAATGATGGCGATACCACAGATCGAAGTAGAAGAGATATCGCGTGCCACTAAACACTTTATATAAGAGGAAAAGTCCCAGAACTTGATGGAATCACTACAGAAGATATATTTCATGTGCCCGCTTGCAATCCTCGACTGTGCTGTTCAGCATATTGATTTTATTTGTTGACACAGCCATTATATACGCAGTGTCCCAACTCGTGACCAAGCCCCCTACATCCTTGTTACGAA
The DNA here is from genome assembly GCA_036924085.1 of Ariolimax columbianus. NCBI lineage: Eukaryota > Metazoa > Mollusca > Gastropoda > Stylommatophora > Arionidae > Ariolimax > Ariolimax columbianus. The sequence continues at coordinate 51,542,782 of JAVGWX010000002.1, read as the reverse complement.
ACTGGCCTGCACATGACATACTAACGTGTAGACGAACAATGGTGGATATATAACCAGACGCAAACAGGAAGGGAAAAGCAAAAACCCTGATTCAGTAGCACGTTATATAAAAACAATTCCAACACAGACAAGAAGGCAGGCGACTTGTAACACAACTATTGTGTGTTCTACAACCATTGTTTCAGGGCCCGTTGTTAGCCTCGACAAGCACAGGCACAGTTTTCATTGACAAACACAGATACATTTCTCCTCTACAAACACCGACACATCTCTCCTCTACAAACACCGACACATCTCTCCTCTACAAACACATATACAGTTCTCCTCGACAAACACAGACACATCTCTCCTCGATAAACACAGGCACATCTCTGCTCGACAAACACAGACACATCTCTCCTCGACAAACACAGACACATCTCTCCTCGACAAACACAGACACATCTCTCCTCTACAAACACAGATACATCTCTCCTCGACAAACACAGACACATCTCTCCTCTACAAACACAGACACATCTCTCCTCTACAAAAACCGACACATCTCTCCTCTACAAACACAGACACATCTCTCCTCTACAAACACAGGCACATCTCTCCTCTACAAACACAGACACATCTCTCCTCTACAAACACAGGCACATCTCTCCTCTACAAACACAGGCACATCTCTCCTCTACAAACACAGGCACATCTCTCTACAAACACAGACACATCTCTCCTCTCCAAACACAGGCACATCTCTCCTGTACAAACACAGGCACATCTCTCCTCTACAAACACAGTCACATCTCTCCTCTACAAACACAGTCACATCTCTCCTCTACAAACACAGACACATCTCTCCTCTACAAACACAGACACATCTCTCCTCTACAAACACAGACACATCTCTCCTCTACAAACACAGGCACATCTCTCCTCTACAAAAACAGGCACATCTCTCCTCTACAAACACAGGCACGTCTCTCCTCTACAAAAACAGGCACATCTCCCCTCTACAAAAACAGGCACATCTCTCCTCTACAAACACAGTCACATCTCTCCTCTACAAACACAGGCACATCTCTCCTCTACAAACACATGCACATCTCACATTTACTGAAGTGAATGGACATCTAAACTTTGTAGCGTGGTTTACTTGTAGCGTGATGTAGTAGTAGCGTGTTGTACTTCTAATGGTAATGTACTTGTAGCGTGATGTAGTTGTAGGGTGATGCACAAGTAGAGTGATGTACGTGTAGCGTGACGTACTTGTAGCGTGTTGTACTTGTAGCGTAATGTACTCCCAGCCGTCAGTTGTGTCCTGTGTGTAGATGACATCCCAGTCGGTTGTTTCCTGTGTGTAGATGACATCTCAGTCGGTTGTGTCATGTGTGTAGATGACATCTCAGTCGGTTGTGTCATGTGTGTATATTACATCCCAGTCGGTTGTTTCCTGTGTGTAGATGACATCTCAGTTGGTCGTGTCATGTGTGTAGATGACATCCCAGTCAGTTGTTTCCTGTGTGTAGATGACATCTCAGTCGGTTGTGTCATGTGTGTAGATGACATCTCAGTCGGTTGTGTCATGTGTGTAGATTACATCCCAGTCGGTTGTTTCCTGTGTGTAGATGACATCTCAGTTGGTCGTGTCATGTGTGTAGATGACATCCCAATCGGTTGATTCCTGTGTGTAGATGACATCCCAATCGGTTGTGTCATGTGAATAGCAGGGAGATCGGATCTCGCCTCGCGACGATGTTACTTTGGTAACGAGTTACAGTTGCTCTTCTTATCTTCTTTCCTGAGTTGTTTTGATAAGTTGGGCGTCAGCCGACTTGTACTGATGAGGTGGGCGTCAGCCGACTTGTACTGATGAGGTGGGCGTCAGCCGACTTGTACTGATGAGGTGGGCGTCAGCCAACTTGTACTGATGAGGTGGGCGTCAGCCGACTTGTACTGATGAGGTGGGCGTCAGCCGACTTGTACTGATGAGGTGGGCGTCAGCCGACTTGTACTGATGAGGTGGGCGTCAGCCGACTTGTACTGATGAGGTGGGCGTCAGCCGAGTTGTACTGATGAGGTGGGCGTCAGTCGAGTTGTACTGATGAGGTGGGCGTCAGCCGAGTTGTACTGATGAGGTGGGCGTCAGCCGAGTTGTACTGATGAGGTGGGCGTCAGCCGAGCTGTACTGATGAGGTGGGCGTCAGCCGAGTTGTACTGATGAGGTGGGCGTCAGCCGAGTTGTACTGATGAGGTGGGCGTCAGCCGAGCTGTACTGATGAGGTGGGCGTCAGCCGAGCTGTACTGATGAGGTGGGCGTCAGCCGAGCTGTACTGATGAGATGGGCGTCAGCCGAGCTGTACTGATGAGATGGGCGTCAGCCGAGCTGTACTGATGAGATGGGCGTCAGCCGAGCTGTACTGATGAGATGGGCGTCAGCCGAGCTGTACTGATGAGGTGGGCGTCAGCCGAGCTGTACTGATGAGGTTTGCGTCAGCCGAGCTGTACTGATGAGATGGGCGTCAGCCGAGCTGTACTGATGAGGTGGGCGTCAGCCGAGCTGTACTGATGAGGTGGGCGTCAGCCGAGTTGTACTGATGAGATGGGCGTCAGCCGAGCTGTACTGATGAGATGGGCGTCAATCTTCTTTGCTCTAGCGCAATGATAGGCGCCCCGATTAGTGGAGTTTACTGTCGTTTCCCTACCTCGTTGCCCATACTGCTGAAACATATCCTCATTTCAAAGAGCAAGGAGAGGACGGGGGTGGGAGGGGGGGCATAGTAAGGAGTACGCTGATTGGTGCGAGGTAACAAGTGGACTGCCACAGGGCTCTGTTTTTGGATCAATTTTGCTTTTGATTTTATATAAATGATATGAACAATGATATGTGACCTATGATTGCAAATTTCGTGGTGATATAGTACTATACAGAGATGTCTCATCTAAAGCAAAGATGCACATATTGAGGTCGGATTTAGTAAAAATTCAAGAATGGTATGAGAGCTGGTAGATGAAGTTTAATATAGATACATGTACAGTTATCCATCCACATGGGTAGATCTAATATGGAACATAATTACAGAATTGGAGTGAACAATAATAGAAAGATAGAAAAGGAAAGGGGCCTAGTGGTTATAACAGATCATACAAGTAAGTTGAGTGAGTAAAACCAGGTAGCAGTGAAAAAGGCAAATGCAATTTTAGATATGATAAAAATAAATATTAAACATTTAGGCAAGGAAGTGATTGCCAAACTATATAAAAGCATTAGTTAGACCTAGATTGGAGTACTGTGTGCAGGTGTGGAGTCCTTATCAAAGAGGAGATATAAACATCGCTGGGATGGATACAAAGAAGATTGACAAAACTGATAGTGCGACTCCAGAATTACAGTTATAAGGAAAGACTCAGAAAAACCGGCCTACAGTGTCTAAAAAAGAGAAGAATTCGAGGTGACTTAATACAGGTTTATAAGAGAATAAATGAAAGGATAAATTAAACTGTGACCATTTTTTAAAAATACAACCACCTACGCCTCAAGCACATCACGCTACAAGTACATCACGCTACAAGTACATCACGCCACAAGTACATCACGCTACAAGTACATCACGCCACAAGTATATCACACTACAAGTACATCACGCTACAAGTACATCACGCTACAAGTACATCACGATACAAGTACACCACGCTACAAGTACATCACGCTACAAGTACATCACGTCACAAGTACATCACGTCACAAGTACACCACGCTACAAGTACATCACGCTACAAGTACATCACGTCACAAGTACATCACGTCACAAGTACATCACGCTACAAGTAAATCACGTCACAAGTACATCGCGCTACAAGTACATTACGCTTGAAGTACATCACGCTACAAGTACATCACGCCTCAAGCACACCACGTTACAAGTACATCACGCTATAAGTACATCACGCAACAAGTACACCCCCCCCTACAATTACATCACGCTACAAGTACATCACGCTACTAGTACATCACGTCACAAGTACATCGCGCTACAAGTACATCACGCCACAAGCACACCACGCTACAAGTACATCACGCTAAAAGTACATCACGCTACACGTACACCCCACCCCCTACCCTACAAATACATCGCGCTACAAATACACCACACTACAAGTACACCCCACTACAAATACACCACACTACAAGTACACCACACTACAAATACACCACATTACAAGTACATCACGTTATAAGCACATGACGCTACAATCACATCACGCTACAAGTACATCATGCTACAAGTACATCATGCTACAAGTACATCACGCTACAAGTGCGCACATGACACAACCGACTGAGATGTCATCTACACGCATGACACAACCGACTGAGATGTCAATTACACACAGGACACAACCGACTGAAATGTCATCTACACACAGGACACAACCGACTGAGATGTCATCTACGCACATGACACAACCGACTGAGATGTCATCTACACACAGGACACTACCGACTGAGATGTCATCTACACACATGACACAGCCGACTGAGATGTCATCTACACACAGGACACAACCGACTGAGATGTCATCTTTAAAATAAATTCAAGATTGAACCTACGGACCTTCTTTCCCTCGGTTCAGCCATGACCTACTTTAGATCTATTTCAGTTGGCCATGGTACAGCCCTGGCGACAGCGGAACATCAGGCCTTCCCATCACACATTAGTGCCTGAAGTAGCACGTGGCAGTAACCAATGTTCTTCCATAAAAAACTGCATGCAAGTGTTCAGAGCGTCGAGCTGACTTATGTCTTTGTCAGAGTCATTGAAGTCGAAGTCTGAAGACGAACAATGAAGAGGAAAACAAGAGAAACATGTAGCGCATATAGCCACCAACCCCACCACATCAACCCTGTTCACTTGTCTGGCTGGTAATTTGTGAGTCTCGTTTAGGTCAACCTATATAGTTCATGATGGCCAGGCTAAATCTGATTTTAACCACTCAACATTGTTAAGTACTTACTTCCCTTGAAGTAGTGTTTTCCACAACAAGCACTTCTCTCATATGTCAAGTTTTATTAAGCAGGGGTCGTCCCAAAGATACGAAGCTCACAACTAATGACAAAACCTTTTGTTACATTGATGTGCCGATTATTAGCTAAATTCAGACAAGGTTTAGAGGTTAAATTACACTTTTACTCGAGAACAGTAGCAAATGTTAACTGATGTTTCGACTTAAATATGATATTCATCAAGGAATGGAGAAATTCGGACACTAACGAAAACACAATTAAATCACAGATGATATTTAATAATATATAGAATCATTGGTTAAACGATCATCTGTATGAAACTCAAAGTAAATTTTGATCACATTTCGATCAGTAATTATGTGCGTACGAAAATTCGAAACACACAACTCAGATGGGCTTTAGACAGAACAGAAGCTGTACGGGTGACATTTTTACTCTCAGAAAATTGATGTAGAAAACAATTGAAAACGATCAGGAACTGTATGATGCGTTTGTAGATCAAGGAAAAGATTTTGTCCGGGTAGATAGACAACATCTATGTAAAATATTAGCACAATATGGAGTAATCGATCACCTAATTAATGTGTGCTGTCCCCTTTGTTACTCATGAAATATCTAGATAACATTTGTATAACAGTCAACCCAAATGAAGGTAGCAATATTGGTGAACCCTTAAACGAACTTCTTTTCGCTGACGATCAAATAGTCATAGCGACTTCATAAATACGACTACAACAACATATTGATAAACTTAATACAACATGTAAAGAATACAACATGAAAATCAATGTAGAAAAAAAAATAGGTCTTGAAAATATATAGAATAGCTGGAGACAGCAATATCATGAATAGCCTACGTAGACAGCTCAAGCGATAAAGAGGTAGCTGTCTGGCATGTCTACCATACACTGTCCATGTTTCACAAGCATGCAGCAGGGTGGAAAACGCTACAGTACGATACACTTGTACGTGGTGGTGACACTGATACACTTGTACGTGGTGGTGACACTGATACATTTGTACGTGCTGGTGACACTGATACACTTGTACGTGGTGGTGACACTGATACACTTGTACGTGGTGGTGACACTGATACACTTGCACGTGCTGGTGACACTGATACACTTGTACGAGGTGGTGACACTGATACACTTGTGCGTGGTGATGACACTGATACACTTGCACGTGCTGGTGACACTCATACACTTGTACGAGATGGTGACACTGATACACTTGTACGTGCTGGTGACACTGATACACGTGTACTTAGTGGTGACACTGATACACTTGTACGTGGTGAAAACACTGATACACTTGTACGTGCTGGTGACACTGATACACTTGTACGAGGTGGTGACACTGATACACTTGTACGTAGTGGTGACACTGATACACTTGTACGAGGTGGTGACACTGATACACTTGTACGAGGTGGTGACACTGATACACTTGTACGTGCTGGTGACACTGATACACTTGTACGTAGTGGTGACACTGATACACTTGTACGAGGTGGTGACACTGATACACTTGTACGAGGTGGTGACACTGATACACTTGTACGTGCTGGTGACACTGATACACTTGTACGAGGTGGGGACACTGATACACTTGTACGTACTAGTGACACTGATACACTTGTACGAGGTGGGGACACTGATACACTTGTACTAGGTGGGGACACTGATACACTTGTACGATGTGGGGACACTGATACACTTGTACGTGCTGGTGACACTGATACACTTGTACGAGGTGGGGACACTGATACACTTGTACGAGGTGGGGACACTGATACACTTGCACGTGCTGGTGACACTGATACACTTGTACGAGGTGGTGACACTGATACACTTGTACGAGGTGGGGAGAATGATACACTTGTACGAGGTGGGGACACTGATACACTTGTACGAGGTGGGGACACTGATACACTTGTACGAGGTGGGGACACTGATACACTTGTACGAGGTGGTGTCACTGATTCTTAGTCGGCTCACCCTTGATGTTTACCTCGATGTCGATGTTTTCCTTTCTGGTGAGGATCAGCCTAGGTAGGTGAAGGTAGCGACTGTCTGGTGAGGGTACAGACTAGGTAGGTGAAGGAAGCGACTGTCTGGTGAGGGTACAGACTAGGTAGGTGAAGGTAGCGATTGTCTGGTGAGGGTACAGACTAGGTAGGTGAAGGTAGCGACTGTCTGGTGAGGGTACAGCCTAGGTAGGTGAAGCTAGCGACTGTCTGGTGAGGGTACAGCCTAGGTAGGTGAATGTAGCGACTGTCTGGTGAGGGTACTACCTAGGTAGGTGAAGCTAGCGACTGTCTGGTGAGCATACAGCCTAGGTAGGGGAAGCTAGCGACTCTCTGGTGAGGGTGCAACCTAGGTAGGTGAAGCTAGGTGATGAGGGTACTAGCTACGAAGGAGAAACTTTTGACTCCCTAGAAACGTTGGTTCCATACAGTAATGTTTGGTTCAATGTATGGCGTCCCAGGTGTAGACTGGAAGAATACCTCAGTTTTACTAGCGTTGATCGTGAGACCAAAGTTACTGCATGCTGCCCTAAACTCCGTCATGGTAGACTACATATCTTGTTCTGAGCAGGTGTTAAGGGCGTGGTTGTCCACGAAGATCCAAGATCATGGCTTCATTTCCCTTAGTGTAGGACTTCTGGCGCCTCGGACTCAACAGCCGACCTTTCGTCATGTCCCTGATATGCATGCCAGTAACAACGCAATGGACAGCATCAGTGAGCATTGCTGCAAAGACCATACTAAAGCGTGTCGATGCCAGCATACAAACCTGCTTGACACCGTTGGTGACTGGGAAGACCACAGACAGTTCTTCCTCATGCAGTACTCGAGCTACCATGCCATCATGAAACTGACGGACAACAGCAATGAATGCCGTATCAAGCAAACTTCACCACGATGTATCATCCCTATTGACGGTATAAAAGGCTTTGGTCAGATCGACAAAAACTGTGAACAGATGACAATTCTGTTCTTGACATTTTCCTCGTAGTTGACGTGCTGCATATATCATGTCGATCGTCCCACGACCCGCACGGAAATCACACTGACTCACTAGGAGTAGACCCTGCTAAAGGTGACCAGTTCAGTGGTTGCGCAGGACGTGGTCCAGAATTGTACTCGCAATTGGCAGCAAGGAGATGTCCCTTTGATATTCGCAGGATTGACAGTTGCCTTTTCGCTTGCACAGGTAAACGTTAGTGACATCTTCTGTGGAACTTTCTCGGCTGTCCAAATACAGTGAAAGAATGTAGTCAGTTTCTGAAGAAGCACATGATTCCATGCTTGGTCATGCTTGTCAGCAGCGATGGAATCTAATCCAGGAAACTTGCTTCTGGACATCGAACTGATAGCGTTTCTGACCTCAACCATCAGCACTAAGGACAGAAGTGATGGGGCGAATGGCTATAGACAGCCTTCGGAGCGCAATAAAACCGTCTGAAGTCATTTGCATCCTGCATGGATCTGAGCCAGCGGTGCACAACTGTGCGTATGTTGTTGAATGCAGTCGTTTTTAATGATGAGGAGAGGTCTGTTTGGAACTGTCCGAACAAGCGGTACTTTTTATCTAGTAAAATCTTGATAGCTACGTCGTATTCGTCGAGCCGGTCCTTTTTCCTGTGAGTCAATGACTCAAACACTCCGTTGCAGACATAATCCGGTCCTTTTTCCTATCAGTCTATGACTCAAACACTTCGCTGCACACAGAATCTGGTCCTTTTTCCTATGTCTATGACTCACACTCCGCTGCAGACAGAATCCGGTCCTTTTTCCTATGAGTATGACTCAAACACTCCGCTGCAGACAGAATTCGGTCCTTTTTCCTATTGGGTCCTTTTTCCTATTGCTCTCTTGTCAGACGTCTGTTCATGTCTCTTACAAAAGTCTGTGCACTTGCAACGATTTGTAGCTTCGCGATGTTGAATCTATTCACAGGCCTCCATTCCCGATACAAACGCTCCATATGAATGTTGAACTTAGAGGTCAGACGAAATATGGTGTTAGTGATAGTCAAGTAATCATAGGGTTGTGAGGTGTTAGCGATCTCACATTTCAAAGGCTCGGCTATATGAGAGCGGTAGCCATTTCTTCTCCATCGCCGCTTTTACTTCCCGGACTGAACCCATACCCATTTAAGATTGGGTCGACCCAGGAGCCGTTGCGGTCTGAAAAAAACCCACTGGGGAATGAACCCAGGACCACTCAGATGCGAAGCCAGAGAGCTAACCAGTGCGATACAAGTGATAGAGGGGGTCATGAAAGGCAAAAAGGCTCAGCTTACTTTCTCTTCTTCTACGTAACATAGTATGTAATTGAGACACTACATCTCACTGTATTATTGATCATATGTTGTTAATATTCGATAAGACACTTATTTATTGATAAATTACTTGATTTTTATAAATGTTTATTCTTTTATGTTCCAATAAAAGCATCATTTCCTGCGTTTCACGTCTGGCGTCCATGCATCATATCCTAGTAGTTCCTGTCTGTCATTCTGTCTGCCGTTCTTTCTGTCTGCCGTTCTGTCTTACTGACGTCCGTCATGAAAAGTACGTTACGATGTTGTGTCGTACAGCACAGCGAGAATGCGATAGCTGCGCCATTCGGCCCGACATATCCGCTTTCAGCTAGATATTTCTAGAACCAGATTTGCCCTTCCTCTTAGATTCCTGTTCTCTTAGCCAGATTTCACGTTTCCAGGACTACCACAAGGGGGCTGAATTTTGGCGAGTTTTGTTTCGTTGACCTTGGCGCAAGCAGCCAATTATCATTCATCTCTCATTCAACTGGTTGTTGTCGGCGCAATCATATTGCTGCTCCCAGCTCATTCATACGGCTGCTCCCAGCTCATTCATATTGCTGCTCCCAGCTCATTCAAATTGCTGCTCCCAGCTCATTCATACGGCTGCTCCCAGCTCATTCATATTGCTGCTACCAGCTCATTCATATTGCTGCTCCCAGCTCATTCTTCTTCTTCTTCATCGTACGCTGTTTACAGCGATATTTACGTTGCACTGATTTAATTTGTTAGCCAGTGGCTCAGTGCATCCGATTTCAACAGGCGTTTCTGTAGGGTTGCCCTCCTTAGCCTTTAGCTGTCCCCAGCCTAACTGCAAGGCAGCAGTTGTTTTTGGTCAGAGTTGTCTCTCTTGGGAAGTTGTCTTGCAGGACTATCGAGTCTTCCCTACTCGTGTCTATAGCGTTTGGCAATGATATGATGGACTATGTACTAGTTTGTATTATCCCGGAAGAGAGGCAGTCCAGTGTGACTTTTTCCCAGGATCGTCACGTCCTGCCAGAAACGTAGCATATGCATATGAGTGAGGTATCTTTTTGCTAGCTTTATTTTCTCGGCTCATCTGCAGTGATGGTACGCCTAGCATTCCCCGCCACCCGGGAGCTTGCCACCATAGGACAGGAGGTGCAATGTCCGCTGGACTGCATCTCTTCTGCGTCCATTGGAATGACGGATAGCAGACAGATGCAAAGAGCGAGGAAGGAGTGCATTTTACCAGGTGCATTCCTGCGGCTCGATCGGGCCGTGACACAAGCCCCAGCCATGTCGTAGCCTCCCATCTCAGCGGTGCTGAGATTTTGGGCGGGATTCTGGCTTAGAGGCGTTCGGCCGTAATCCCTCAGATGGTAGCTTATCAACCAAGCACGTGGACCAAATGTCAGCGACCTGTGATTCCTCTCGAAATAGTGCATTTGACCAGGTGACAAGCCTAGTCTTGCACGGAGATGTTGTCCGCCTAGGGAGCGGACATGGTCAAGGGTTGAGTCTCAGCAGTTCGCAGTGAGGTAGCTGATCTACTGCTTAGGGCACCCGACCGAGAACTAAGTCTTCTACAAATGATTTCATTCCTCATCGCCGTATGGGGTGAATATCGAGCAGCTTCCCGCCCGCTTTTATCAGCGGACGGCAGAGACCTCATTCTGCGGCTTGACCGGGCGGGGCTGGAGCGTGACCCCGAGGTCCCCACCATGTCGAAGCCTCCCTTTGCATTCGTGCTGGGCTGCTTTTGGGCGGGATTGTTGGCTTAGAGGCGTTCGGCCGTAATCCCTAAAGTTACGGATCCAATTTGCCGACTTCCCTTACCTACATTGTTCTATCGACTAGAGGCTGTGCACCTCGGAGACCTGCTGCGGATATGGGTACGGCCTGGCACGAAATTCACACCGTCTCCGTGGGGTTTTCAAGGGCCGACGGGAGCGCACCGGACACCGCAAGAGCCGCGGTGCTTTACGGGGCCGCGGTCCCTATCTCCGGGCAAGCCGATTCCAGGGATGTGGCTCCTTACAAAGAAAAGAGAACTCTTCCCGGGGCTTCCGCCGACGTCCCCCACTTCGTTTGCGTTGCCGCACGCAGCTCATTCAAATTGCTGCTCCCAGCTCATTCATATTGCTGCTCCCAGCTCATTCATATTGCTGCTCCCAACTCATTCATATTGCTGCTCCCAACTCATTCACATTGATGCTCCCAGCTCATTCATATTGTTGCTCCCAGCTCATTCATATTGCTGCTACCAGCTCATTCATATTGCTGCTCCCAGCTGATTCATATTGCTGCTCCCAGCGCATTTATATTGCTGCTCCCAGCGCATTCATATTGCTGCTCCCAGCTCATTTATATTGCTGCTCCCAGCGCATTCACATGACTGTATCTTTAATCCAGTATAGAGCTTTCTCCGTCAACACTCCGATATATCCAAGAACAAATTGTCTCTTCAAAGAGTAATTTTAGGTAATTTAATTATCTGATAGCGGGTTTACAGTGGTTCGTCTTAAATTCCAGAGAGTATTGAAGAAGGTGGATCTCCTCGCTGTAGTGCAATGCAATTTTTCTCATTAGACTCACTACAGTGAAGATGACAGTGCCGATTCCCATATTGGTGTCCAGGTTGCTGTAGCACAGCTTGTTTCCAAGTGCAGGCGTGTAAATTAGGTAGTGGTCTTGGTAAGTATGTTGCACTTGATCTTGTCCTTAACCTTAGCACCCAAAAGGAACAATAACAGACAAAGGTCGACACTAAGGCTAATCGTGACCTTTATCGAGCTTGGGAGACCACTGAAAACACGAGCTAGCTCAGATGAACATGTAAAGTCAGTAAAGGGTTAATGATGAGAGTGTTGCCTTGGTCCCGTGTAATGGTCTCTTCTGGTGTATGTGCTAATTGTTGCTAGATCAGCACCCTAACTCTCACCTACAACAAGTTTATTTTGTATCTTTTTAAGACCTTAGAGCAGAGGTCACCAACATGTATGTCCCCTAGATCAGTGCTTTCCAAACTTGTCATTGTGGTGGGTTGGCAAAGATGTATCTATTACGTGAAGGACCACTTTCTCATTTATTGGTTATTGTACTTTTTCTATTACCTCAAATTTGAATTCAAATAGGAATCATGTATATGTCGAAAGAGTTTCCTCCGTTTTATATTTTTAAATGGCGGATAGCATGTGTTGATTATTACACGAAACCAAAGCGAGAGAACGTCTTCAGTGTGTGTCCAGTTTGTTGACCGATGACTGAGGCCTCGCGGACCGGCACCAGACTGCAGATCACAGCTATGGGATGCATAAGCTTAGAGCACTTTCAAGACTTCCGGTAATGGGGCTGGTACCGTTTGGATTTTGAAGCCATAATGTATCATGATAAATAATTAACAATGCTCATGACATACACACATATATTTAACTCTAAAAAAAGTATAAGCTTCATTCATATTTATTTAATTCTTTTCCTGAATTCCGGCTTATAATTTAAAATAAAACAGAAGGACAACTGACTTAAATTTCAACTCATTCACTACGGAATACGGTAGACACCTAAACGCATTTATTCTTGCAATGCAAAGCTTCCCGTACAAAGGTCAGATTTATTTATAAATTTTAAAATATTTGGTATAAAGAAACTTGTATGTATAAGTTTGTAAAAAGTTCAAGCCAATATATCAGTTCTGCGGCTATGTCAGAAAGTTTTGGAGTCAATTTATTGTCATTAGGGAGCGAATCAGTTAATATAACTGTAAATAATAGATAACAGTCGTAGTCAAACAGGGGCGGACACGCGAAACAGTGGCGGACACACGAAACTGGCGGACACACGAAACAGTGGCGGACACACGAAACAGAGTCGGATGGCGAAGTTGTGAACCCTGGCACACAGTTTGGAATCATTGCTTTCAAGTATTTTGTAAATCGCCTATGGCAAGAGTACATAAATACTATATTCACTTATTAGAGAGCCACTCGTGTGTTACTGGGGTCTGACAGGGGAGCACGTAGTAATAACACTGTAACCTGCTAGGTATGCCGTATGAGGCTACGAAAGATGGTTGGACACTGGGACAACAACCATGTCGAATAGTATCTATAAGCCACGGAAAGTAGACAGCCACGAAAAAGACATTTATACTCTATGGTAGAAGAGGTACGAGTCTGTCACTTCAGGTTAAGTAGGGTTGAGTATGGGATCAGTTTTTCTTTCCTTGTAGAAATTATAGCCATGAGAAAAAGACAAAACATCTATACTCGATGGTAGAAGAGGTGCGACTCTGTCAAGTCAATCTGAGGAGTGGGCATGGGACCAGTTATTCTTTCCTTGTCGTAACTATACACCACGAGAAAAAGACAAAAAGACATGTCCACCCCATGGTAGACGAGAAACAGCCAAGCCAAGGCATGTTATGCCAGGACAACAAGAGTTGCTATGTTGTGTATCCAAGCCAAAACAGGTCCGTTGTCCATAAGTGGGATATAACACGTGTTTTAGACAAGGTGGTATCATATAAGACACTACTGTAGCGGATAAAGTGTTAAATACTTTATTGGGGACATGCATGGCGAAGTGGATAGTGTTCGGATCTCGGATCTATGAAACAGCAAGTTCGTGTCCTTGTGGGAGGTAAACCAATTTTTTTTTAAATCGTGCTGAAGTTAGATGTACTGGTCAAATATGCGCAAATTTCAGTATAAATCAATCTGCCATATAAAACAAGGTGAACACAAACAAATGACGATACTGTAGTATACTAGTTCACAGCTTTTTCAGAGATTGGATGACTGATTCCCTTCCCCTTCGTCGTGTCTTCTCTAACAGTAAAACCGAGTATCCGTTTACACGGGATGGTGCTGATGCCGAGGATAGAATTCAGCCCTTACGCCATCAGATAAAACCGCCACTAAGACTCCTATATAATATGTGTGCTGTGTCTTTCCTTTTTCCTTTTTAATGCAGACGTGGTTTCTTTATTCAGACGTACTCACGTATGAAAATATAGGAATTAAATCAGGCTATCAGAACATTTTCAACTCTCTGTTGAGCATACACTCTCGCCAAATACATGCCAAGTCATGAAACGTAATCCGTCAATTTCTGTTGAAGATTTCTGGGCTTAAAGTTTCCACGGGATGGGTAATCAGTCACAAACCCAACCTTTCTTAGTCGCCTCTTTTGATATACCTGCCAGGATACAGTGTTGCTATTCTTTGCTTCTATTTCGGGCTCCGGTAAAACTCGAGCGAATGTAGTAATTAATATAACTAACAATAATAATTACCGAAACGGAGAATATAATCAAAATGAAACGCTCACAAGAAGATGTACATACAATTTAGAACCACACAGACAGACATGCGAAAGTTATTTTTCAAGTGCATGTTTCGGCATACTTGATGAAGAAAGTGGCGAGGAAAACATACTAGCTCTGTCTTCGTGGTTAGATATCTTTGAAACGATCCCTTCAAGTGTGATCTTCCTGGTAACTGTTGTTCTGTTGTTATTCGCGTGTGTTACCAAAGCGTTCACATCCTGGGACTTGCATGTGAATGTAACCTTTTAGTTGTTGGTACAGATACTGGCTGTTCTGAAGATATATTTTATATCAGTTAGTGTGACAGTGTTGTTGAATTCATTTGCTGGATAAGTAAGTTTGGATATATGTGTGGCTTTTATTTACCAATATAGAATCATATTAATGTGATAGTTGTTATTAGATTTGTTCAGTAATGACAACCATGATCTAATCTCAAATGTAATCTATTTTATACTCGTTGGTGAAGTCAGGCAGGCTTATATTTTGTTTAGATAAAGTAAGACTTTAAGTGCACCTTGTGTGCTTTAGACATTTAGACAGACATTTAGGATGTCCACTGTCATATACCTATCTTCATCAATAACTATCCAGCTCCCTGTGAAGCATAGGTCATTAACAATTACACAAAAAGCCATAAACGTTGAGCTGTTGTTGTTTTGTGGTATAGTTTCTACAGGAAAGAGTAGCCAGTGCGTTCATTGTCCAACCCTCCTTAGTCGCGTCTTACGACATGCCCGGCAGGTTACAGTGTCACTATGCTTTGTTCCCTTACCGGGTCCCGGTAACACCTGTTGTCATACTTGTACATGCATGTATTCACATAGTAAACACCACGCACAAGTTTATCCCACAGTGTTTCATCTGCTCACTTTGACTGTTAGGCGGGAAATATGTTGACCAAGACTTCGACGCAGTTTCCCCTGGAAACTGGCTGTTTAACGACGGTCAGCAAAGAAGAACAAAGAAGACGAACAAAGAAGACTAACAAAGAAGAATGATAAAGAAGAAGAACGATCAAGAAGGAAGAAGAAAAATAATAATAAGAAGAGGGACGGCGTGGGTTAATGGTTAAGTAACACGGCTCACAATCCGAAGGTGCTGTGTTCGATCCCCATCACAGCACCGGCCGTTACCCCGGGGAAGCAAACCCTTAAAAAATGCAGGAGGAAGCAGACCCTTAAAAAATGCAGGAGGAAGCAGACCCTTGCATAAAATTATTGCTGAAGTCGGATGCACTAGGCCGATAGGCGCAAAATAAAAACCACAATTCAATGCACACCGCCTTGTGGATTAGAAAAATAAGGCGAACGTCAAAAAAAAAAAAAAATGACGGTCTGGTTAACGAGGTCCCCGAAGTAGTGAGTGACACACCGATGAAGTCAAGCATAGCACAACCGCCTGGAGGAACCCGGTTCTCCTTCATCAGCACGCCAGGGATGTGAGGAAAGCTACTGCAACATGCTACCAAATATTATCCACATTGGAGCGAAAATGATAACTGCAAATGCTCAGAGACAGACTACCATGCAGGTATCAGCTGCTATGCATGGTGGGTTGCTCATCACATTGAAGCTATAAGGTGCATGTGATGAATCTGGCATGTATAACGTGTGGACTCGAAGTTTGGTGGAGCGGGGAGGGAGGGAGGGATTATTGAAAAAAAAAATAAACAGGACTACTTTATTCTACTATGCATATTCTAAAAAAGGACTACATTTGGTTGTTCATGTTTCTAGCAATATCATAATGTAAAGCATTGAGAAACATATTTCACGGCTACATGACAACGTAAATGCTTTAGAACAGGCTTCATGCAAGGAGGAAAACACTATAGTGGTATCACCCATGCTCCTATTGGAGCGAGGGACAATAATAATGAATACCGTTTGGTGTAATTATATGGGTCCAATAATGTATACGGGCCTGCATTTTATGTAATTATATGGGTCCAATAATGTATACGGGCCTGAATTTTGTGTAATTATATGGGTCCAATAATGTATACGGGCCTGCATTTTATGTAATTATATATGTCCAATAATGTATACGGGCCTGCATTTGGTGTAATTATATAGGTCCAATAATGTATACGGGCCTGCATTTGGTGTAATTATATGGGTCCAATAATGTATACGGGCCTGCATTTGATGTAATTATATGGGTCCAATAATGTATACGGGCCTGCATTTGATGTAATTATATGGGTCCAACAATGTATACGGGCCTGCATTTGATGTAATTATATGGGTCCAACAATGTATACGGGCCTGCATTTGATGTAATTATATGGGTCCAATAATGTACACGAGCCTGCATTTGATGTAATTATATGCGTCCAATGATGTATACGGACCTGCATTTGGTGTAATTATATGGGTCAAATAATGAATTTAGTGATTTAGAAAAATAGTTATAGAATTCCAAGTGGTATAGAAATATAATTATAGAAATCCAAGTGTAACAGAAAAATAGTTATAGAATTCCAAGTGGCAGAGAAAAATAGTTATAGAATTCCAAGTAGTATTGAAAAATATTATAGAATTTAATATTGTGCGCGTGGCTCACACACTGCTCTATTCTTCTATATCAAAATAAACCAAACGCACACACAAACTTGTTTTGCTTGAATAAACAGCCTAATTTTAAGTTTCTATATCTTGAAGTGCATTTTAATGTGCACATTGCACAAGGGAAAAAAAACCCATCCAAGCTGTCCATTTTGTATTGTTTTTTTTTAAATTCTGAGGCGCGACAATCTTCAATATTTGTTAGCAAAGCTGGTTGTAGGGCAGAACTACCAGTACCATTGAAACAGTCCGTGAATCGATAGTCATTAGGCGAAGATGATTAATTCATATGAACACGCAATGAGTTGAGGCCTATGCGTCATTTCCCGAACATTTCACGTGCAGGAAATTCTGATAATCAACAGAGCAAGTTGATGCCCGGTTCAGACATTTATGTGATGGCGGCCATTACCGACGGGAGACGACTGCTTGAACTAGTGCCAGGGAACAGATCTCACGAGGTTTGGATGTTTTCCCTTGTTTTTATGTCTGATATGCTTTCTTGGCAGTTCCCTCCATCATGAATAATTTTCAGTGTTTTACGTGTAGATCTCGTGGCACTTACCTGGGGAGGAAAGGACATATCTACTGTACCGACTAATATGTAAAAGTAATTCGGGCCTCATAACATTTACTGCTGTCGGGGAGGAAGTGTTTAGAGATTGGATTGTATTAAGGAAAGGACGTTTATGAGATTGGGTTGACCTTTCATTCCCTAACAGTACGCATTTACAGCTACGTCATTTGAATCGTGTGAATTTCAGAGATTAAACTCATTACCTTTGCCAGAAAAGCTAGCGCATTACCACTATTCAGACTCTGCACCTCGTACAAGTGAGGTTATGCATGGGGCAAGCAACCTCATCATGTAAAACAAAGTACCACAGACATTTATACATGCCCAGGCTTCCTGTGAGTGTTGAGACCAGCTGTAGTGGTACCTTACCTCATGCTCATACCATCATCAAAAGGACACATTATGTTGACTAATGCTCAGGGAACGTCAGATTTATATACAGGACTACACACATTAACACGTTTCTATATATTCTTCTCCTTCTGATTCCAAGAAAAGTCCATCTCATTGTCCCTTTATCACTCCAGCCGGAGTAAACGATCCCACTGCAGTTGGAGGCTTCCTTTAGGAAGCCTGTGCCGAAGAATTGTATGTACTTTTTCATTGTGGTTTTTGTAGTAATTTGTTTTACGCGTTGAGATTGTTAATAACGCCATGCACAACTCTCATCAGTCGCCTTTTATTTCATCCATCGACCGAGGTATAGTTTTCCTATTCTTCCATCCCCAATAAGGGATCGTCACTGGATCGTCACTGGATCGTCACTGAATCTATTCGGGACAGGAAATGCTTGCTCCTGTACTGGCAAATCTGGGAGACGGCGTGGGCTAGTGGTTAAGTGACACGGCTCACAACTCGAAGGTGCTGTGTTTGCTCCCCATCACAGCACCGAATGTTACCCCGGGGAAGCAAACCCTTAGGAAATGCAGGAGGAAGCAGTGAAGCAGACCCTTACATAAAATGATTGCCGAAGTCAGATGCACTGGGACGACCGGTGCAAAATAAAAACATAGTGCAGCAACGCACACCGCTTTGGGGAATAGAGAAATAAGAAGCACTGAAGGCTACTCTACACTCGGCAGGCTTTTGACTCATCTGAATGTTGGGATATTTTAGCCATGACTTAGAGGGGCTTCTACCCGAGAGGAATTACACTCAATTCTTTCGACATTCTCTGTGTGTTAGTGAACCTATTATTGTATGTGTTACAAACTGCTTATAGGAAAACTAGGCGAGCAAACTATTACATAGGGAGACAACTTTGGAATACTCTGATTTTTGGGTTTGTTATTTTATTAAAAGGTAGTTTCCCTTGAGTAACTTGTTCACAAAAATTTCTTTCATATAAATACAACATACATGGGCTAACAGCGTTAAGCGGGATAATTATGAAAGTAGTTGATTGTTTAAACCTACACCTCCCCGTCATAACCCAGTACACTCCCATCCAGTCCTCTAACAGGACGAAGGCACAGACTGGGCATAAGTAAGGCATACTCTTAATGGTGCTAGGTAAAACAGTTGAGTGCCACAGAGCTGGGTATTGGGACAAATTTTGTTCGTAATATATATAAACGATTTGGACAATGATATCAGATCCACTATTGCAAAAAAATGGCGGATGACACAGAACTATGCAGATGTTTCTCATTTAAAGCAGAGGTGGATATATTGAGGTCGGATTTAAATAAAATTCAAGAATTGCATGAGAGCTGGCAGATGGAGTTTAATGTATATAAATGTAAAGGCATTCACATTAGTAGATCCTTCTTCTCCTCCTCCTTCTTCTTCTTCCTCTTCTTCTTCTTCTTCTTCTTCGTTCGTTCTCAATCTCCCACTACCAAACCCTGAAAGGGTTAAGTAGCAGAATGAAGTCTAGAGAACGGAATGCATTGTGTCGTAGTTTTACAGCTTGGCTGCGATATTTGCACCTTTCGGTCTAACACATCGGACTTCAGTAAGCATTTTTTGAGTACCGGGTTAGCATTCCCTCTTCGATCCCTTCTCTTAGCCAGTCTGCCCTGCTGCAGCCTGTTATCCAGGATAACCGCGTGGAGGTGTAGAAGGGTCTTGGCAGCTATGGTTCGCTGGCCCTGATGCTAGCAGTCAGCTATGGGTCGCTTTCCACTGCAGCTCATGCGCTGCTCAGCATCTTGATCCCACATTGGTAGATGCAATATTGAATATAAAAACATGATGGGATAGAACAATTTTAGGAAGATAGACAACGAAAAGTACGTAGGAGTTATTCACATGTAAAACAGTTAAAACGGCAAATACAATGTTAGATATGATCTTCTTCGTCCCCTCGTTCGTCATACCTTTTTCTGATCACGTGGGCCAATTTTGTGGTTTCTGTAGTGGAGAGTTCTTTAAGGCTTCTAAACAGGTTTGTGTGGAGATTGATCTCCGTGGGCCAGTGCTCAGTACGCAACTGGGTCGGATATGTTCGCATGTCTGTGCTGCTTGCCTACAGATGCACATTGGCGATGGACTCTTTTAGCCTGTGTAAATGGTTGTTTAATAGCCTATGTCCCTTTCTCATGTTAAACAGGATCACTTGCTCCGTTCGACGAAGGCAGTGATAGTTGTCTCTCGTTTAGTGGATTTTCATTATGGCTTGGATAAGGGTCTTCTTTTGTTGGAAGGTGATTGGTTGTTCGTTTTGTTCTTGTGTTGCTCCTTCCTTTGCCAGCCTGTCTGCTGTCTCATTTCCTGGTATGCACAGTGTGATGGTATCCACTAGCACTACTATTCTCTTAGTTTTTAGTTCGTCCTAAGCTCTGGCAGTTTATCATTTTTAAGGGCTTGCAGAACTGATATTGCACCAGTAAAGAAAATAACTTGCTGGAATTGGTTTGTTGTGTTGCTAATCATCTCTGCAGCAACAACTAGTGCATGTACTTCAGCCACATAGTTTGAACATAGGGTTCCAAAGTGTGCTTGCAGTTTCGTTTTCTTTGCGCCACCATTTTTCACTGTTTTGGTTGCTAATCCATTAATATATACCTGGATCCATGCTTCTCTGGGGTACAGTTCCTCGATCATGTTGCATGGTACTGCCTTTTTGGGAGAGCATGTTGGTCTCCCATGGGTTAGATGGCAGTAATGAATGTTTTTTTGCAGAGATTTTGATGTTGTTCCCATGGGGTTGGATGGGGTATTGAATTTACCTCCAAAGTAGTGTCTGTAATAAAACCTTATGTGCTCTGATCAATTTTTTTCATGATGTACAAAGCTACTTGTCTTCAATCTTCCACCTCCGAATCTGGTCTTCAGTGGATGTGCTGTCATGTTCTTGTACCTTTATACTTGTACATAGGCTCTGCTGTTCTGACTATATGATAAAGACGTGATGCCTGTTATTTTTTCGGGTCCCATTTTAATGATTGAAATGGTCTTTAAGGTACCCGTGACCACTAAGGTTTTGTATCTTATCTATGGTTTGTATGTGTGTTTTGATTGCTGTAGACCACCCTGCTGATCAATAGTCTTCAATGGGTCTTATTATCCAATTATAGACTTTCTTAAGCATTGTTTCATTAGCTTCCCAATTTGGTCCAGCTTTTTTCCTCATTATTGCGAGTTCTTCGTTGCCTTGGCCTCTATTTTTTTTTTTTACAATGTGAGGCTTCCACGTCATTCTCGTATCAAATGTGATGCCCAGATATACTGGATCATCAGCTATTTTGATCTGTATATTTCTGAGGCTTATTTGTCCTGCATTTTCTTTGTTTGAGAGCGTGAAGATTGCTATTTCAAATTTATCAACATTAATCTGTACCCTCCATTTTCTAGCCGATGATGCTCTGTTGTCTGCTGCTCCTTGTATTCGCTTATTTGCTATTGTTAGGTGTTCTTCTACACACCACACACCAAAGTCACCAACACATACA